>JAQPPZ010003353.1:0-1200000 GCA_028583015.1 Wollemia nobilis | reverse complement strand
TGGATATTCCATTTCACCACTTGGAAATTGTAGCATAGCATTGTGATTTGAGGAATGCCTAGTAAAAAGTTATCTACTTGAACAAAGGCAACAGAGGAAAATTTTCTTGATCAGGTGTAAATTTGCAATGTGAAGCATGGTTATCAAAAGCTGGTAAACTGCTCAGTTAGGCCAAGTCACAAGGTTCCAATTCATGTTTTCTTAATTTTAATTTTTAAATTTAAAATAAATAGATGGGTTGTATGGGATTGAAACAGGCCCCAACCATATTATATCTTGACCCCATTACTATAGTATTTTAACAAACTGCATAGTACTAAAACAACATCAACTTTTTTGACAATTATGCATATATCTCCTGACAAGATTGTCAAGATTTGAACCTGGGTCTCTGTATACCACTTGAGCTCATGCCATTTGATAGGTTCCAATTCATGTTCATGTTTGTGTTTGACAAGGATGAAATTCAGAGTAGATGAAATTCAAGAAGTTTGGACTAAGTTTGAATAATATTAAAAAAAAATTAATTAAATATGTTATTTTTAATTATTTTGAAGTTAAAAATAAATGGAGGAATATTTCACCATCTGTAAACTATGATAAATTTATAAAAACTAATATTTTATAAGTATATTAAATCACAATACTAAACATTTTTTTTCCTTCCTCTAAAAACCAAGGCTAAGACATTGAAGATTAAGTTCTTGAACTTGGTACAGCCTATTGCATTTGATTCAAATGAAAATGCACTGAATGTAATTCAGGAGGTTTGAAAAATGTCAAAATCTGAACTCTTCACATAAAATGGACTGAATTCCGTGACTTAGCATATGGAGAAGAGAAGCCGTAAAGATAACAACAACGCTTTAGGTACCATTAACTCAAAGGGAAGTTAAATACACAATATTGCATAATGAAATATGGTATAAAGAAAGATGAAAATGATCTTTATCAAGCATGAAGCATAGACTAAGCAGTCCAGCAAATTAGCAAGGAGTTGATTTTCAAATTTAGTTGGTTTTTACTAATAGTTTGTAAAGATCAGCAATGAGCAATTATTGTACAAAATACAGGACAGCAAATGCCACTGAAAATTTTTTAGTACTTATGTATCCATGTTATATTTGCATAAATAAGAAAACTCTGAAAATTGTTCATTATTCTGTAAGGAATGTTAAGCTGTTTTAGTTGCTCAGAACATTTGCGTTATATTTCCCAAAGGAGAAAACACTGAAACTTTTCCGCAATACTTTGTAATAAATATTAGGCTGTTCTAGTTGCTCAGATTGACCAACTGTTTCAACTGTTACATGTATGTTCTGAAGTTTGTTTTGTAGTTTGCATTGGCACTTGCATTTTCTGCTGCAAATTGCCAATTTATGTTGCATGACTGTAAGGTACAAAATGTCCAAGGTTTGTCATCTAATATCAACAATTCTATTTATTTCTTAGTTTGATCCCTAGTTGACTGATTTGCCAAATTTTATTTAGAATATTTGAATTTGGTGTTGTTTTACCCTTTGCGATAAAATTTGGTGAACATAAGAATGAATAATATTAATTCTAAAACTTGTCTTCCTGCCACCTTAGCAATATGTTCCCACATCAGCCTCACTCCCTCCTGCATCTGCAACAACTGAAGGCTGAAACAAAAAGGCTAGAGAAAAAGTAAAACGATCTCAGGGTAACTCATTCATGGAGGCATTTGCAATTCAAGCTAAATCTTGTATAAAATGTGAAGTTTTTTGTAGACATTTATATGTATTTTTTTAATGTAGACATTTATTTATTTATCAAATTGTTTGTGTATGTTAGAAAATATTATATCATAGAATAGATTAGTTAGGGAGTTACATCTGTATAGAGGTGGTTGGTTAATTTTGTATAAAAACTTGTATTTCATCATGAGAACTTGTACAGCATCATTCACTAGTCCATCATGTGGTGTCAGAGTGATACCAATTCTTCATGGCCGTTTCCAGGTGAAAGAGGTTGTGTGATTGGAGAGGTGTTGGAAACTATTCTTCCTCACCAGTGATGCATGAAGGCAGGCGCTGTTGTTCATTATTGCTGGGTGGGCAGATGTTTGCTGCAAATTCAACATGAACGTTTATGTGAGAAGGTGTGAATAAAGGTGTAAGTTGTCGGAAGCGTTTTCAACACTTTTTATGCACTTTTATCTTCTTTGCTATGAGATACAGCAATCATGAAGCATGAGAAACGTCACAAACCTGAGACGTGGTTTTGGGAGTGAATGGATGCGAGAACTGTTATGATTATGAGGCTTGCATAAATCTATTCCATATCCAGAAGTCATGCTACTTGAAATGATGTTCAAATGGATACCTTCATTTGTGAGCAGAAATGAACAAGTTTTTGCATGTTGGGAGCAAAGTCAGAGAGGAAAGATGTTTGTTGTTTGACACATGCAAAGTGGTCATTCTCTGACACATTTGAAGTTGAGGATAGAAGGCTTTATAGATTTATCGTTGCATTTGTCAATATTGTAACATTGCTATTAGGTAGTCCTTGTTTGATCCTCCTAAATGAAAAGAAAAGTTTTTGATGTGAAAAAGGTGTGTGTACAAAAGTCTATGAGATGTCTGAGAAGGAGAGCATCGAATGAGTTCCTCTAGATGAATGCCGAAGTATGTGATTATATTCAACCACTTCCCAGTGTTTAACTATGTGAGCAAAGGCGTGGTCAGCATAGAATTCGTGAGTGGAGGTCCAGGGCATTTCGGGATGTGCCATTACTTGCAGTTGTGTGTTATGGAGGAGGCCACTGAGGCATGACAGTTCTATAATGTTAGGATCTCTTATTTGCAGAAGCTATGGAGATCAGAAGGATGTTTTGCAATAAGTGACCCCGGAATCAGATATGGAAATGCCATTTCCAAGCAGCACATTATTGGGTTCCTGTCCATCTTATTCTGAATACAGAAGCATTGTGAACAAGAACAGAGAACGTATGTGTATATAAAGGCTCCTTCCAAACAGAAGAAAGAAGAAATCGGCAAACTCTATTTATATGCAAGGCTGCTGCTGCAGCGACAAGGCTATACTTATGCTCTATTTGTCTGGATAGGGTCTTGATGGTCATAAGTGGTGCCATTAGACCATTGTAGATGCAACATCTATTGCAGCAGCATCTTCTTTGCTGCAATACAAGACTGGTGAAGATAAAAGGGATCAACCCCACAAACATAGAGGGGATTTGATCAATCTCAACATGTTGCCTCTTGCTGATGATGGTGATGACTATAAACATGAGCATAGCACTGTGCCCAATAATCTGGTAAGGAGTTTTCCAAGGGACTTGCAGACTGATGGGAAAAGCTTTTATTTATTTATTTATCTACCCATGGTGTAATGACAACAGGCGAAAGGAGCAAACCCATGCATGTTTTTTCCACATTGACTAGACAAGGAGACAGTTTGAAGTTTATATGACAGTGTCATCCTTTGAGTCATTGAAGTTGATTCATAGAGCTTTTATTTGTGAATTGAGAAGCATTTCAAGACTATATTATTTTGCTTTGTTGGACAGTATTTTTACAAGCATAGGCTTATGTATAGTCATTGGAAAGCAATTTTTGATCCCAATACAAAAATTACCTTCTTTTGTTGTTATTCAAATGATGCAGTAGACCATTATGCTAGTGATATGAAGACCACATGATCAAGTTGTTGTTGAGATTGAGGGAGGGTCATACATTTGATTGAAACATGATTGAATTCATTTCAAACATCAAAGTTGTGAAGCAAATGAAGAATGCATTGTCTACTGCTGTCAGAGATAGTGCTTCATTTTGAGAAAAGTGGAGACCAATTCCAAACTTAAAGACATTTGATTCTGAGAGAAGTGGAGGTCAGTGCCACACTTCAAGATGTCAATAGTTGAGTTCCTTCCTATTCACCTTATTTTGCATATCAGTGAGGACCAACCAATAATAGTGTGTATGTCCCTATTCGCATTGTATTGGAGATATTTACCTGTGAACAGATGTGTGTTCCTATTCACAAAGTGTTGTTGTAAATCAATAAAGCCCAACCTGAATAGTCATTTGTGATTGGTTGTGTGTCCCTGGTCGCAAGTGTTGTGGACAATCTTTTGTCTCCTTGTTTGCAACTTTAATGGTGGATGGCTTGCCTGCCTCTATCTATGTTTGCTGTAAGAACATAGATAGTTGAGTTTGTCCCTTCCCCGTTCACGATAATGTAAGTCATGGACTATTGCATGTGTCCTAGTCCATGATCTCTATATACTCTGGTGAACTACGAGCATGTCAATGGTTCATCAAGTGATTGGAGACATTTGGACTGTTATGTTGGTCCTAGTCCAATTACTAGTGTTCCTGTCCTTGTATTGAATATGATGTAATAAGGGAGGGAATGTTGGAAAATATTACATCTTAGAATAGATTAATGAGGGAGATACATCCATATAGAGATGGTTGGTAAGCAGTCACAGAAACCAACCCAAAGAATTTTGTGTAAATACTAGTCTTTCATCAGTAAAACTTGTTCAACATCATTCACTGGTTCATCAGTCTAGGGTTGAAACAACCCATAAACAGATTACATCATGACTGTATTATTGCGGTATTTCAACAAACCATGCTATCATGGTATTACAACAAATCATATTATGACATGTCACATTATTGTGCAAGTGTCAATCACAGTGTAGGAATTTGAACGGGAGTTACACTCTATGATTTCTTCCCATTTAATGATGCTCCACTATGCCTTGGACATTGTAACATGGGGGCAGAGCGCACAGAAAACATGAGAGTTGAGTTGGATTCGTAATACGGATATGCTCAGCCTAAGGTCTATGGTCGCTTGATCCTTTGTCCATGCATTGCCATAAGTTTGATCCCTACGTTTAGGTGTCCTCATGGCAATACAAGGTGCCTGCTTATGGGATTGGAACCTTGGTTTGTGGTGTGAAAGTCCTTGCCTCCACTAGTTCTCCCAAACATGTTGGGCTATTTAGATATTTAAATCAATAAAATTATGAATTTTTATTTTTCAAACTTTGGAGTGAAATTATAACTGACTTTCTGTATGGCAATTCCCCCCATCCCTTGGATTTTTATCTTTGTTGAACTCGAACAACAACTCAAACCGGACAACTTAGGTTTGATCCACAATTGGACTGACATAAGAGAGATCCATTTTTGGCATGACTCATCAATGATGGATCTGTACTGGATATTTTATAAATTCCGGGATGTAAGAAAACCTAAAACAAAACCCTCAAGCTTTGACAATAAAACCCGTTAGGATGTAGGATTTTTTTTGCTTTTTTGCTCAAGTGTTCACTTCCTTCTAGATCCTTATGTTGTACAAATCTGCATGCCAAAAACCGATCCAAGATGAATCTGCTGTAAAGTGTCCCAAAAACCTTGAACTTCGAAAAAAAAACCATCAACTATGTCATTATTTAGTTTCACTGTGAGGGCATTTGTTTTGGTTTATGTGAATTACTAATAGAGGGAACACAGCCAACAATTGTGCACTTTTAAATTTCATCTTAGATTTGTGTTGGCAGCTTCTTTCAACTTCAACTTTATTCCGGGAATATAATAGGTATTGAGCAAGTTATTCAGTTTTTTATTTCCTGCAAAGCTAAATGAATGTTATCAAATGGCATGAGTTCAACCCGGTTAAATTCCTTGACTTTCATGGAGGGGACAAAGGTTCGAATCTTTCCAAGTGATACATGTATAATTGCCAAGTTGTTGTTAGGATTTATTACATGCTTTGTCATGTGTACTCCACTATGTTAGTGGACTAGTATTTTATCATTTGTGGTTTTGTCTTCATATAGGCTCTTAAGCCTATATATGTAACTCATTCCTAACATTGCATAATATAGAAAGTTAGAAACACATTTGTTTCCAACATTTGGTATCAGAGCTCAGGCGCTCTCCTGCCCTGTATAAACCCTTGAGGGGGGATTTCCCTCATGGAAATCCCTCCCTCCCCATTCTTGTTGTGATGCCATTTCATCATTTCAGCTGGAAGAGATTATCCTCTTTTCCTAGGCCATTTTGGTTCATAAGGGAAAAGAAAAATCTTCCACTGATATTTTCTGGTGTAGTTTCTGTTTTGGGGTAATGGGTTCTATCCCATGTTTGAGAGATATCGGTTTTCTCCCTGTTTGCTGGAAGTTTGCATTTTAGGGGGGACTGTCCATGAGTGTGGACTCTGGTTTTAAGTCATGTAATGACTTTGTGAAACCCCATTTGAGAGGCCAGATCGGCTATGATAGTATCTTGTTGTGAGCAATTCACAACTGTTCAAGTGCAGACCAATTCTGCTGTTTATCTGTTCTATGTGATTCTATTTGCAGTATCTTGTTGTGAGCAATTCACAACTGTTCTAGTGCAGACTAATTCTGCTGTGTTTTAAGTGTGCAAGTGTTTTGTGTATGCTGTTCCCAGCTCTCTGAATTCCAACATTGTGTAGGTTATAAATCAATTCCAGATTCCTTGAATAGGAAAAATTTTGGTACCAGAAACCAAATTGGAATTTTGATTTATAGAATGGAACATTTTGATAATCAGAGCTGATGCAGCTGGACAGTTTGGCCGTCATGGAGATGATTCCTCCCATGGAAGAAGAGCGCAGAGCATGGCGAATCCACGCTGCGTCTTGTCAAATATGGTGCAGAACAGTGAGCGGAGGAAATGGGGTCGATTTGCCGTTGCAGGATTCGTGAGCAGCATCTGATCTGACGTAAAAACCTCGTGATGAAAAACATTGCAGAAGAATGACTCGAAGAATTGTTCATTGTGTAGACAGTGCAGACAGACTCCCTTGTGGGGCAGACAACACGCCCACAGCCACCGCGCCGTCTCAGCATAGCCAGAGAGCCAACGGACGAAGCAATCCCGACGATGGAAAGAACACGAGTTGCCTCCCTGCCGCTTAGCTAGCGGAGCATGGACGGGGAACTCCTCATGGCATCGACCACCAGCGAACGTTTTTCGAACCCCTGCAATAACGTTCTCCTGAAATTGAGCGCCCGACACACAAACTGCAGCAACGAAATCCGCAAGCGGGACATGGTTGTGGTGACCCTGCAACGACACCACCCCGCATGAGACAGTCGAGACACTGAAATTCTGTAATGGCGAATGGGGGATCTCCGGGCGGAGTAGTACGTTCGTTGGATCGTGCAAGCCTGATAGCAAGGGGTCCTCTGATTGTTACTGCTGAGAAGATGCAACCCTAGTTTCGGGAATAAGCCATGTAAGAATCACATGAGTCGTCTCTACGTGCGCCAGATTGTTCGAGCGCAGATTGCAGAGGGCGCTGCGCAGGCTGTGGCCTGTGACAGTGAACTCGCGTAGAGCAAAAATATTTCTGGCACATATCATTACAGTAGTAGTCGATGGCGTCGAAAAACGTGGATTGAAAAGGAGATGGTGATGCAGCCCATAATGTGCAGATATTCAAATCTTCTACAACGGATCCGACAACTGCATCTTCGAAGCTTCACCAGGACAAAGCTTTACGTTACTGTTCACAGCGCAGCACCACGCGCCGCAGGTGCCACCACAGTGGCGCCCTCTCAACTTGCCCCACATTTCTTGCGAGGAAATCAAACCGTGCAGACAACCACCATAACACACTCTCTTATGCGTGGACGAATAGGGCCAATGGAGCGGCCAAAGGAGTGGACGCATTACAATGAAAGCCACATGGTGGACAGTGTCAAGGTCTTCGGGCTATTCCAGTGCCTGAGCAGCATGACACAGTATGATTGTAACATTGCACCAGAACCTGTCTCGTAGACTGTCTCATGGAATGCAACCGTAAAATTGGTTATGCGCAAGATGCAGGTGAAAAGCAGAATTACTGAACAGAACCCTAGCGACGAGTAACAGTAGCAAACGTCGTGCATGAAATTCTAGATTGGAGCGTACGAAAGCGTCGACATCGCCGTCGCGGACCTCTGTTGTTGTTGGATGCAAGCGGAGCCTAGGTGTGGAGCACCGCGGAGCATGCCCTTTGTGGTGGACGCCAACACAACACTCCTAGGGCACCAAGCAGCGCACAGAATCTCGCGTGCCACCATGAAATGTTTTTTAATTTAGTGGGGATTCCATTTCCCCAAGGGAGTTCTCGTGGAGCACGTGGATGGGCTCCACATAGCAATATGGACCAGATGCATTTTTTAAATGCATTTTTTATTCCCTCCATAATTCCACATGAAAATTGGGAAGGCTACATTAGCCTTTAAAAATTATATTGTATTCATTGAAACACAGGAGGGGGGGCATGCATTAATGTCCCACGAATGTGGTGGGAAGGGTAAAATTTGCCCATAACATGATTTTTTAAAATCATTGTATTATTTCAAATATCTCAATGCTCGAAATATTCCCCACTAAGGGAAAAGTGTAAAAGGTGGTAAATTCCCCGACGAGGGACACATTTATTTCCGCATTGAGGGAAATCCTCTCATTATTGTGAGTCGAACCACGTTAACCAACATCTAGGGACTACAAAATCTAGACACCCTAGATTTCATCCGAAGACTACAAAATCTTGACACTTCGGACATCATCTTCTTTCTTTCCCATCCTCCAATTTTGGAATTGTAATGGCTCAAATCAGTCTTGTAAAAGGTGCAATTTCGACGTAGACCGACACCAGTGTACTTGAGACGAGTTTCACCTTGAGGGGGGAACATACCGAACAACAAAGTGAACCTCGTATGTAGTGATCTACTCTATCACACCTGGCGGATGCAGCAATTGGTTATCCATGCATTCCGGTAGGATGAGGTGGTCACAATAAGGACACTCATAGTTGTTAAAGCAAAGTGAGGGAAGACCCACTTTTGCTTAAGTACTCATTTTTTGATTAGACCCAAAGGACGACCCAGAGGCAAGATGACCGAGAGGCAGACCTAGAGGCGAAAAACCCAGAGGTAGACCCAGAGGCAAGATGACCGAGAGGCGGACCTAGAGGTATTTACCACGAGCTAGAGCAGCTCAACCACGAACCAAGAGCCAAGAGCAAGAAGCACGAGCCTAGACCTTATTCCAAATCTTGTAATAAGGGGGGATGTTAGGATTTATTACATGCTTTGTCATGTGTACTCCATTATGTTAGTGGACTAGTATTTTATCATTTGTGGTTTGTCTTCATATAGGCTCTTAAGCCTGTATATGTAACTCATTCCTAACATTGCTTAATATAGAAACACATTTGTTTCCAATAGCTCTTGTAATACCACTATGTGGTCATGATATAATACGGGTGGACCTTGTTTCAATTCCATATTACGAATATAAAAGAGGAAAAACAAAGCTAAATGAACGTTTTTTTACAAGCTAAAAACTAGTGTTTTTGAGGAAATTGGGTTTTATGGGATATTAGGGTAATTTTGAGCTCGAGTGGTGAAGAACATTGAAGAAGTTTTCCTCCCCATTTTGGTGATAAATTAAATGATGAGGAAGATGGAAGTTTAATCGAAATAATTAAAATGAAAAGTATGTGCATATTTATCAAATGCAAGTTCAATTGCAAACCAAAAGTTGATTCCTGATACATTGGGAAGAATCTTAAAAGTGCCAAAAAGCAGATCTATGCTACGCCATTGATTTGAGCAAAGATTTTATTAGGAAAGGACAAAGAAAATTCAATTGCACACCATATAATACTCTGTAATGCTCGCTCATTACTGTTGATCTGCTCCTGGAGAAGAGAGTGACTTGCAATAAATTCTAGAGAGCAAGCAAAAGTAAAGCCAAGGTCAGGGAAGTAGAAAGAAAATATGGGCCACCTGTAAGTTCTCCAAAACCAACAACCACCACTGTCAAAATTTCTTAGTATTTTTCCTTTTTAAACTTAAAATATTTATCTTCAACTGGTTGTGCCATAACACTGTTAGCCTTTAGGTCTTAGGAAGTTGACTATATGTATTGAGGTGAAAGAGAGTGTTTTTATGTTAAATGTGGTCAATTCCCTATAATGCTATTCAATGTTCCGAGCTCACCATTTTCAAATAGAATTGTGAATGGTACACTGATATGAACCAATCATGGGAACTACTAGTTCTGCAAAACTGCCAGTTCTTTATTGAAAAATTTGAAAACTGAAATTCTGGAAATGAAAATTATCTGAAAATCTGAAATCTACATTTATGGAAAACGTGATATGAACTTTTGAACTGAAATATGATTGATGGGCTTTAATTTCTGTAACAATGTGTGATGAATTTAATCCCAACTGTTCGGATTTTGGCAAACTTGAAAACCAGTTAAATAATATATGATACAATTGCAGGCCTGTGGAACAACTGTCAGTCAGCATTTTCAGATACATTTGAACTTGCATTATTATTAGTCTCAAATTTTTTAATTTGTTTTTATTTGAGTTTATGAAATTCTAAATACATATGCATAGTTTCAACATCTCAAACTTCATGTTGAACGTTATAGAAAATTTTCATGTATTGGATTTCCATTTGTCATAAAGACAGCCTTTTGTTACAAATAACCATGCAGAAGAAGGCCGTCATCAAAGAGGTAAGGTTATTATAGACCAGTGCTGGACAGCTGCCCCAATCTATATTAGATTGTGGAGCAGGGGGACTGATATCTTTGTTGATCACCCTGAAATGGCCAAAATACAATATGTAATGATGTCATAGGACAATGGTCCAGACTAATTGGCTTGGGTGGGGATTTCTAGGCTGTTGCATGGTTTGCTACTGAAAAACTCTTCTAATATCAATGGTTGATGATTTTCTAGAAGTAGAGAGCATCCTGATAACATTTTTGTTCAGTCTGCATGGACTGTGGGCAATGGGAGGTAGCTACCTGTCTATGCGAAAGAGTACCTACCCCCCTTCACTGGTGCAAGGACAAGAGAATGGGATTACTGTACTAGTTGCTCTCTAAGGGTGACCATTTGTGTAATTGCTACATCAAAGGGCATTACTCTTCTTTCTGTCTTTGTTTCTATCTGGTTCGAAGCTTGAGAGCTGGATTTCAAACCACATCTGACAATTCTTATAACAAATTTTGTAATTCCTTCTGCATTGATGGGTTTTCGGTCTTAATTGAAACATGCAGGCCTTTGATGCAATAACATTGGCCAATGAATTGCAATTCACTTTTGGCTAGTTGAAGGGGTTTTTTTGCATTGAGATTAGCCTGTTTCTACCAGGTACATACATAATGCTTTTAACCATTGTACCACAATGACCATTTCGGCTTCTGACAAGGCTATAATAATCCAGACGGATAATTATGAAGTTTTTTGTTGTCAAAGAGATGACTAATGGTTGATTAAGGGTCAAAACGGGCTGTTGGAAGCTTGAAACTTGGACCAGGGAAAAATTGGAGCTAATATTGGAAGAAGATTTAAAAGGTTAAGAGGATGCTAAAGTCCAGAGCTGCCTCATGGTAGATAGGATTAATGCAAAACCAATGACATAAATAAGCACCAATGATGCTGTTGGGCACTTTTTTGAGCTGTTTTAGACCACCTAAGGTATTAATTCCAAGTTATGTTGCAGTAAACTTCTAGGCTGCTCTGGTGTCCCTGTTTTGGAAACGTTTCCAATTGAAAACTCCTAGAAACTCATTGGACTCTTGTCATTTAGACTTTCTATGATACGAGTGAAGTAGAGTTTTGCTCGAGTCCTCATCAGTCAACATGCCAAACTTACACGGATGCTAGCGTAAAGACAAGCTTTGCATCTTGGCGCCATATCACAATATGGTGCCAACACCGTGCTTGGCACCAGCAGCCTCAGTGATGCCACCTATATTGGATGTGATTCCAAATACTATGACATCATTGCCAGAACATAGAGGGATTCAAGGCACCAGCACCTACTGCCAACTCCAGATGCCAACACTCCACCAACAGAATCTCTGTGTCTAGCATGAGTAGCTGATCGACAACTGGCAGATCAGACTGCCAGATCATTTTGCCACCTCCATACCACAATGGAACATGCAACTTTCTCCAAAATTGTTCTTGTAGCTCCCTAGAAGGGGAGCTGTTTCAGTTTCCCAACTGGTTATTGCAAATTTTACTGTGCATTGTTGTATACAAGCCAGAGTCCAACATAGTAGCTTCTTCTGGATCTTTATTTACTTCCTATGGGCGTTTGTATATCAGGATAGATACTTAGTACTTCTATGTCCATTTTGCACATTGAAGCCTAGCGCTTGCAACTTGTAGCCTGAAGTTGGGTGTTGGTGCCGACTATTTTACGTGAGTGTTTTGTATTCTGTAATTCATTCACATTTGCATTAATTGTAAATAAAGCTTTCCACTTATTTACATACTTTTGGAATTTCTTGCATCTTTCCTCCATTTGCTTCTCTATTCCATCTAATGTGTGAATGTTTGGAGAGGTAACATTTTGTTACTTATGTTGGCTTTTGAAGCCTTTAAACTACCACAAAATATTACAGGTTATCTTACAATATCACATAGGATCCAAATATAAAATAGCCACAATAATAAAGGTCAATGTAAAGATAATAAGAGTAGAGTAATATGAGCAAATTAATATGTATATCAAGGCTTATATAATAAAGAAAATAACATTCATTTATATACTGAAATATGAATGTAAATAGCCTGAATCATTCATGTACTATGCATGAAGAACAACTTACAATATTAATTGCTCAAAAATGTATACAAGCTTTATTGCTCCTCTTCCTATTACAACTAGAATATGAATCCTTGATTCTTGACTGAATTCTTTGATGCATTTTATGGAGCATTGTCTCTATAATATAGCCATAGTAATGTGACTCTTCACATACTTGACTATTGCTCTCCATATGCGAAGTTTCATGACTCTTGGCTTATCAACTTACCACATGCATACTTGATGAACATTTGCACACCTTTACATGACTCTTACACTTCTACTTGCACTCCTAATCTAGGACACTTGTGCACATCTTTACATTACATATTTGCACTCTTACATACAAGACACTTATGCACATTTACTCAACCTACACTTGCACTCTAACTTACATGACACTTGTGCATTTCCTGCACATTTACACTTACATGATACTTGTGCATTTCCTGCACATTCACACTTACATAAAAGGGAAATATAACTCACACTCTAAACTATTGACTCAACCCTAATCTACTATTTACAAATGTACCATGAAGGTACCATGGGGGTACATTAACATGTACCAAATAATGTAATATACCTCAACACCCCCTTGTATTACATTATTTGGTTATTGAAGACTTTAGTCTTCAATCTTGGTCTTGGTCTTGGTCTTGGTCTTCAATCTTCATGTGACCTTTCATTGTTCACAAACCTCTGCTTCTCTTGAATCTGCTTCATCATCTTGAACCTTGGGTTCACCTTTGGCCTCTATGAGTTTTGCTCCGAGTTCTTCTTCATCTTCAATCTTTAAATTCTTTGGTTCTTTAGTCTTTGTATCTTCTTGAACTAGATCAGAAACTCCTTGAAATCCTTTTGTTTTGGCTTCAGATTCATACATAAAAACTTTTTCTTTGTCCTTCCTTGATCTTTGGATTATGTGCTGCATTTGATCTAGATTTTTGATATTTCCTTGTATCTTCTGAACATTCACTTAGAGCATCATAATAATTTCTTGAATTAGATGAGAACTTGGAATGTCAATACTGCATGAAGAATGAAATATTGTTTTTTAGAGACGATTATGTAGACTCATTTGTATCAATCTCTATTTTCTTCTTTAGAGTTTCAATCAACTATTTTTGTTTCAAATTTTCATCTTTATAAAGCTCAAGTGAAAGCAATGCCATATACATTATGCTACCTATATCTAGAGGTATCATAATATCATATTTTGCATTATCAATTGCTTCAACAAGTTTTGAATGTAAATAATATTCAAATGTTTCAAACTTTCATCCATAGCTTCATGTAAATATTATTCAAATATCTCAAAACTTTCATCCATAGCTTCTATAGATGAATTGTAATGCCATATCTAGTTTACCATTAGATTTTTCAATCAATGTTGCAATACCAGACTTAATAACTTCTAACCTTGTGTTTTTTATAATAGACTTCGCATTTCTTTCCATAATAATCGAAGTTTGCAACTCGATTCCTTTGAAGTAGAAAACCTTGACTCCCAAATTAAAAATAACTCAAATATAAATTTTGCAAATACTAAACCTTTGGTGTTGAAAACCTTTTGACTCCCTAATTTGATTTGCAAAATTTCAAACTTCAAAAAACTCTAAACTCAAAAATTCAAATTTTTAGTGTATTTTCAATTTGTCTAAAAACTCTAAAAGTCCTTCTAAATATTTCAAAAATGTTAAAAACTTCAAAAAACACGCCAATTCAAAAATATTACCTACTTCTCTCTCCTTATTATTATTTTTTTGTTTTTTGAGTAATACTTCTTATACACATCCACCATGGGGATTGAACCCGGGTCACATCACCGCTCATTATTATTACTCTATCTTCCTTTGAATAATAAAGCGCAATAAATTAAAACTTAGATTAACAAACCTTATATCTCCCACTTTAGCGGTAAAAATTGAATTGTTTTCAAAAACTATGCAATAGAGAATACATGCGAATGTCGGCTACAAAGTCACTGACCCAACATAACGCCTCCTCAACACTCCTTCGCATGCAAGCTCGGGCGTTTCGAATGTCTAGGTACTTCGATCATTTGTTTCCTTCTTCAAACGCATCAATTCTCCTCTCCTCACGCCCTGAGCGATTCGGTGCTTCATTGACGCTGCGGTCTCTACACGTCTTGGCTGGCAATGACTGTTCTTGCTTTCTCTCTTGGCTGGTTTGATCTCAGGCAGAATTGTTTCGCCTGAACAGTGGAAACAATAATGCTTGGGGTCACCTTCTGGTGACCTTGCTCTACTAATTTCAGTCCAGTAGCCTTATCAACTATAGCTTCATGGACTGTGAAACTTCTTTCTTTTATTTGCCTGTGTTATGGAGCGTCTTCAATATTTTTCCTTCTAACGCTATCTGCTTATGCTAATGCTTTCACTGCCTTCTTTTGCTTGATGCTTTCACTTTCCTCTTATGTGCAGTTCTCTCAACAGAGTCTACTGTTCGGATGTACATTTCGCTGTCTAGGTGGCTACTGTTTTAATGCAGTTTGGATGCCTTCATGTGCAGGTTGGATGACCTATACTCTTTTGTTCTACTTGCTGATGGAATAGCTCTCGTTCTATTCGTTGGTTGTATAGCTCGCCTTCTATTCGTTGGTTGAATAGCTCTCGTTCTATTCGTTGGTTGAATAGATCTCGTTCTATTCGTTGGTTGAATAGCTCGACTTCTAGTCACTGGCCTGATAAATCCTAATCTTTTATGCTGGCCGAATGGCCTTCCTTCTTTACGTTCCTTGCTTACGTTGGCCTGATGGCTCTCTCTATGTGCTGGCCGAAATAGCTTTTCTTTCCTTTACTTAGATGCTCTCTTTCTTTATGCTGCTTTAACACTTATGCTTGGCCGTATAACGTGTTGTTGTTCTCTTCTCTGAATCTTGATTCTTTATGGGCTTCTCAACCCTTTCTCTTTACTCTATATGGACCTCTTAGGTCTCTCTTTTTTCTGTATGGGCCTCTTGGGCCTTTCTATATTCTTTTTCTATATAGACGTCTTAGGTCTCTTTCTTTCTTCCTTCTATGAGCGTCTTCGGCCTTTGTTGATTTCCTATATGGGCTTCTTGAGCCTCTCTTTTTCTATATGGACCTTTAGGGCTTCTCTTTTCAATATGGGCCTCTTAGGCTTCTCTCTTCTTTTGAAGCCTTTAGACATCCACAAAATCTTACAGGTTGTCTTCCAATATCACACAGGATCCAAATATAAAATAGCCACAATAATAAAGGTCAATGTAAAGATAATAAGAGTAGACTAATATGAGCAAATTAATATGTATATCAAGGCTTATATAATAAAGAAAATAACATTCATTTATATACTGAAATATGAATGTAAATAGCTTGAATCATTCATGTACTATGCATGAAGAACAACTTACAATATTAATTGCTCAAAAATGTATACAAACTTTATTGATACTTTTCTTATTACAACTAGAATATGAATCCTTGATTCTTGACTGAATTATTCAATGCATTCTATGGAGCATTATCTCCATAATATAGCCATAGTAATGTGACTCTTCACATACTTGACTATTGCTCTCCATATGCCAAGTCTCATGACTCTTGGCTTATCAACTTGCCACTTGCATACTTGATGAACACTTGACTCTATAACATTTGCACACCTTTACATGACTCTTACACTTCTACTTGCACTCCTAATCTAGGACACTTGTGCACATCTTTACATTACATATTTGCACTCTTACATACAAGACACTTGTGCACATTTACTCAACCTACACTTGCACTCTAACTAACATGACACTTGTGCATTTCCTGCACATTTACACTTACATGACACTTGTGCATTTCCTGCACATTTACACTTACATGACACTTGTGCATTTCTAAAAGGGAAAATATAACTTACACTCTAAACTATTGACTTAACCCTAATCTACTATTTACAAATGTACCATGAAGGTATCATGGGGGTGCATTAGCATGTACCAAATAATGTAATATACCTCGACACCTTATTGTACTTCACAACTCGTCACAAGTTGAGTTGGGGAGTTATCCTCCATTCCACCATCTTGGGCCTTGTTGCCATGGATTGTTCCACATTTCTGAACATTTGCTTTGGCATTTCCTAAGATTTCCATTTCCTCATATTTTGTGGTGATTTGGGCAATGTAATTTCAATTTTGGGGTTTTAGAGGGATCTATGTGGGCCTTATACAAGGCCTATATGCAACGCACATGACTTTCTTCAATACACAAATATTTCTATGTTAAAAATGACTCTTAAGATGCTGAAAAAAGAACCAAAATAACGATCACTTAGAAATGAAACAAGTTTGAAACAAAGAAGCAAGAGACTCTAGCTTTTGCAATATAAAACTTATTTTGTATTTACATAGGAAAAACCCTAGATAACATGGCACACAAGAAACTGGTGTGCAGATTATGAAAATCTGCACATGAACGTTTCCATGGGCGTCCCTTGATCTCAAAGATGAAGAACATATCTTCAAGCACCTTTGGCTAGAGCTATTGTGGTTGGATTTTTTGGTGGTGTTGTTGACTTTGATAATTTTAAAGATCATGAGATAAGTTTATGATGTATCCCACTCGATACTTGGTAGCATAACATGTTTAGCATAGTCAATAAACATTAGTTTTTGACATAAAAAATTGTATTTATATGGAGAATATTTTTTCTCCTAATCCATTTTTTATTTTCTCTAGTTATTTTTGTCTATGGGTTTTACATTTTTTTACCTAGCCATTCCCTTTAGCTTTTTTGCATTCTAACGGGTTTGGGGGCTCATGTTTTGTAATGCATTTTTATTTTCGAAAGGATATTCATTTCCAAGTTTCTTGCAACTTAAATTCCAAGAAAATCACTTCAATCTTATTCAAGGAATAAATATTGGCCATTTTTGGCATCATGGGTGTTTGAATAGGGTTTTAGCTAGTCTTGGGTGAAAATGGATCGAAACAGGCCTTTGAAATACCCCAAAACAATCCTAAAAGGCAACAGGTGAGTTTCCTTAGCAACTGGGGGGGAAGATCACCACCAGTGGGGAGCCCCTCCAGGGTTGGTAGGTTGCTATTCCCTTCAACATTACATTGTGAGCCTGGCTAAGAAAGGTGTCAATTGACCCAAGTACCAAAAGTCCAAACCAAGGTTCCCAATCATGAATAAGCTCTCAAAACACTACAAGTCCAAATCATGAAAAGGTATTAGTTACATTGTTTCAAAATGAAGTGCATATGGGAAATTGAGCAAGGAGGGAAAACAAGTGGAGTGATCACTCAGGGCCGTAGACCAAAGCGTGTCTTCTGAATGTGATTGTGCCATCATTAGCTCATTGCAAGCATACCAAAAGCAAGGGAATTGTATAGGAGTGCTCCAACATTCAACATGAACTCAATGAGCTTTGCAATCACTCACTTTGTATATTGGAAATAAAGCATATTCGAGCATTCTATTGTGGATTTTATCCCCTTTCAGGAGTTCTTCATGCAAACTTGGTATTTTCTTTTCAGTAAATGATCAAGGAGGCATATCAACTGCTTTCCAAAGCTTTTTGCTGTTTCGTGGACTTTAGGAAGGCCTTTGACATTGTGAGACTACATGACATTGGCATCTCAAAGCATTTTACTAATGCTATCAGTAGACTTTATGAGGGGTAGTTGTTGGTCGGTTTTGGACAACTCATGGATTCTCAAAGGATGTCTAGAGCACTATTGATGTTAAACAATGATGCCCTCGTTCTCCCACACTCTTTAGGATCTACATTGATGAGCTTGAAGAATTTATTTATCAAAACACGCATGTGGAAGATGGATGCTTCCTACATAATGTTTTTGATAGCCATACTGCTTTTGCAGATGATGCAGTTCTTCTTTCTTGTACTAGTGGGGGCCTTCAAAAGTAGTTGGATGCCGTTGTTTGCTTTTGCAATTTAAGATGGTGATCAACCTTAGCGAGACTAAGGTGATGGTCTTAAGTATATCCAAAAGTACCCTCTCTAAGTTTTAGTTTCTCTATATGGGTAACCCAGTTGAGATCACCATTGCTCACGTCTATTTAGGGTTTCAGTTTTACAAGTCCTGATCTAGCCTTTGGTTAGCTTCACAATCACAACTTTGCAATGGATATACATCCCTCTTATTTTTGGAATGCCAATGTTTTCAATTGTGCCTCCAGGGAATACCTATGAAGATGCAACTCTTCAATTGCATTACCAAACCCGTGGTCCTTTATGGATTTGAGATTTGGAGCCCGAGTCAAAAGTGTGCTGATTGGGATTGTATTGAGAGGGTCTAGACTATTTTGCTCCAACATATTTGTTGGAGGAGAATAGTTCCTCTTAGAAAATATAGAAAATTATGTGCAAGCAGAAAAACACAATAACGCGGGAAAAACAGTAACACAGATTTTACGTGGAAAACCTGCAATGTGCAGGAAAAACCACGGGGCAATGGCAGGTTGATCTTTTATTGATTTTGGCAGAATTATATTCAATCAACATTTACATGCAAGGGGTCGTTCCCCTTTTATAGAAAAAAAAAACTGTTCGTTTCCTCTCCCAAAGGAAGACTCCAAAAATTGTTCGTTTTCTCTTCCCTAAGGAAGAGTCCAACAAACTGTTCGTTTCCTCTTCCAAAGGAAGACTCCAAAAAATTGTTTGTTTCCTCTCCCAAAGGAAGACTCCAGAAAACTGTTTGTTTCCTCTCCATAAGCTGCACCACCATGCACCTCTCTTTTGAAGAACATTGGAGATTTGGATATTGACTTCACCTCCTAACATTCTCCCACTTGAAGTTGATATACAGGAATTCTTTGCCTATGTTTTTCCATCCAAGTGCCAATTGCCCAATGCTGCCCTTATCACATTTTCAGCAAGCCCAGAGAAGTTCTGCACCCCTCAAACTTCTCTGTCTTGATTGGCTTAGTAAGCATATCTGCAGGATTCACTTCAGTGTCGGTTTTCTGCAACAAGATCCTACCTTCTTCCACCACATTTCTTATAAATGGTACTTGACATCAATGCGTTTCGTGCGATCATGGAATGTTGGGTTCTTCACTAGCTGAATAGCACTTTGGCTATCACAATGCAATGTAATTTTCCCTTGCATTACCTTGAAGTCACCCAATAGTCGCTCTAGCCAAATTGCCTCTTTGCTGGCATGAGTTGCTGCAATATATTTTGCTTCAGTGGTTGATAAAGCCACCACAGACTGCAACTTAGAAGCCCAACTCACAGCTCCACCAGCAAGAGTGGAAGTATATCCTATAGTAGACTTTCTTCCATCTCTATCTCCACCATAATCAGAATCCACAAAACCTTTAACTTGCAAACTATCCGATCCGTAGTAAATAACAACATTTGAATTTCCTCTTAAATATTTGAATATCCACTTCACCGCATTCCAATGCTCCTTACCAGGATTTGCCATGTACCGGCTGACTACTCCCACTACTTGGGCAATATCCGGTTTGGTGCTCACCATGGCATACATGAGGCTTCCTACGGCTGATGAATACAGTACACAAGACATGCTTGTCTTCTCTGCTTTTGTTCTAGGACACTGTTTGAAAGACAATTTTAAGTGTGAAAAAAGTGGGGTACTAACTGGTTTTGCATTTTGCATATTGAAGCGCTGCAAAATCTTTTCTATATATGACTTCTGACATAACCAGATCTTCCTTCCTGTTCTGTCCTTGTGTATCTTCATCCCTAAAATTTGGTTTGCTGCTCCTAAATCCTTCATTTCAAATGTCCTAGCCAACTGAGCCTTAACATCAATGATTTTCTTCATGCTAGGGCCTGCAACTAGCATATCATCAACATACAATAGCAAAATTATAAAACTGCCATCATCAAACCTCTTATAGTATGCACAATGGTCAGCTTCACTCTTGCTAAAACCTTGGCTCTTCATGAAGGTGTCAAATTTTCTGTACCACATCCTTGGCGCCTGTTTCAACCCATACAGAGATTTCTTCAGTTTGCAAACCAAATGCTCTTTGCCTCTTTCTTCATAGCCCTCAAGCTGATCCATATAAATCTCCTCCTCGAGATCACCATGCAAGAAAGCAGTTTTCACATCAAGCTGCTCCAGTTCTAAATCTTGTGCTGCTACAAGTGCAAGTAAAACTCTAATAGTAGTCATCTTCACAACTGGAGAGAAAATTTCATTAAAGTCTATACCTGACTTTTGCACATAACCTTTTGCCACCAAGCGAGCTTTATAGCGTTCCAACAACCCATCGCTGTTTTTCTTTACTTTGTAAACCCACTTGTTTCCAACAGCCTTTCTTCCAGGTGGGAGATCCACAAGTTCCCACGTTTTATTCTTGCGAAGTGCCTCAATTTCCTCCTCCATGGATTTCCTCCACTTTTTAGCATTCTCAGACTCTCTAGCTTCCTGAAATGAACTAGGCTCACCATCATCAGTTAACAAAGCAAAAGAGGACTGATAAACATGAGAATACCTTTCCGGACACTTTTGTGGACGTGTAGATCTTCTAACCCAATGATTTGTTGATTGTGGCTCTTGGTCTTGTGACTGTTGTGGCTGCTCTACTTGCTGTTCTACTTGCTGTTCTGCATGCTGGTCAAAAATTTCAGCATGTTGATTTTCATTTTCATCTTCGTTCATGTCTACTTCAACTGGTACAACATTAGGTGTTTGCTGTACCTCCTTCCTTTGCATGGATTTTTCATCAAAAATAACATCTCTCCTAATAATTACCTTGTGGGCAGTAGGATCCCACAATCTATACCCCTTTACTGCATCTCCATAGTCGAGAAAAACACATTTGCTTGACTTTGGGTCAGGTTTGGACCTTGTTTCTTTAGGCACATGGGCAAATGCATCGCAACCAAAGGGACGCAAATGAAAGTAATCAAATGGCTTACCACACCAAACCTCCTCTGGAATCTGTCCATCCAACGCAGCTGTAGGTGACCTGTTAATGAGGTAAACAACTGTATTAACAGCCTCTGCCCAAAACCTTTTATCCAACTTGGATGTGCTGAGCATGCTTCTTGCACGTTCCATGATTGTGCGATTCATCCGATCAGCCACACCATTTTGTTGTGGAGTATATGGTACGCATCTTCTGGTGCTTAATTCCTTCCTGTGTACAAAATTTATCAAATTTCTTGGAGTAATATTCACCCCCATTATCTGACCTAAGACATAAAACAGGCTTGCCCAAACTTTTCTCTACTCGAGTTTTGAACTCTTTAAATTTTTGCAAAGCTTCCGACTTCTTCAAAAAATAAACTGACACTCTCCGAGAATAATCATCTATAAATGTCAGAAAATAGAAGGCACCATTTAAGGACTGAGTGGGGACTAGTCCAATTATATCCGAATGTATAAGTTGCAGAAAATCAAAAATCTTACCAGGGCTTGCAATAAACCGAACCCTCTTTTGTTTACCAAAAATACAGTGCTCACACAAGTCTAAATTGCAAGACTTAATCCCAGAAAGCATATCTTTGTCATGCAGAATTTTCAGACCTTTTTCACTCATATGGCCTAGGCGTTAATGCCATAGCATTACTGCATCCTGAACAAAAGTTGTTGTTCTTGCATGGTTTGTCACCGTATCATAGCATAAACGATATAGGGTCCCATAAGATTCTCCCTTTGCTACTACAATAGCACCTATGGTAATTTTGCAATAGTTGTTACCGAAAGTGATAGAATACCCTAGCTTATCCATCATCTTGATTGAGAGCAAATTCTTCCGCAAATTTGATACATGCATACATCACATAACATCCTTTCTCTACCATCGTCCAACCTGATCCTTATGTCCCCTCTTCCCACAATTTCTAAAGGGTGATCATCACCCAAGTAGACCTTCCCACCACTATATGGCTGATATTTGTCAAACCAGTCTTTGTGAGGAGACATGTGGAAAGATGCACTCGAGTCCAAAACCTAGGTATATAAAATATATATGTTGTTGCTGATACAGAAAGCCTCACATGTTGCCGTCTCTCCAGAATTTACTATACTTACCTTAGCTGATGGCTGAAATTTCTTTTCACCATTTTTTTCCTTTTTTAATTGCCAACAGTTCTTCTTTGAGTGCCTTGGCTTCCCACAATGCCAACACGTCCCTTTCAGCTTGCGTCCTTTAGACTTAGATTTGGACTGTGATCTACCTGGTTGATTCTTCTCGAAAGATTGACCTCTCACAGCTAGGGCTTCATTGGTTGAGGGTTCTAAAGACGTTTTCTGCCTCAACTCTTCTACCAACAAAGCGGCTACCACATCATCAAAAGTTAGAGCTCCTGATGATGAATTGCTGATGGTCATCACTAAATGATCCCAAGTCTCCAGGAGGGAACAAAGTAGTGTGATAGCTATGTCCTCATTCTCCATCTTCACATTAATTGAAACCAGTTTACTGATAAGGGTATTAAACTCATTCAAGTGATCTGCCACAAATGAACCCTCCTTCATCCTTAGGCTGTAAAGCTGTTTTTTCATAAAAAACTTATTTGTTGTAGATTTTGTCTCATACAACTTTTCAAGCTTCTTCCAAAGGGCTTCCACGGTCTTTTCTTCAACAACATTGAACAAGACGGAGTCCGCTAGGCATAGACGGATTGTAGAAACCGCCTTCCTATCCAGCGTTGCCCACTTCTCATCTTTCATGCTGCTTGGTTTACTCGCGACCCCTTTCAAGGCTAGGGCTTGGTCATTTTGAACCAACAAATTCTCCACCTTCATCTTCTATAGGGCGAAGTTCTTGCCATAAAACTTTTCAATCTCAAACTTGGTTACACTTCCAGTCATTGTTGCAGCTCCCACTCACACAAAACCCTAGGCTCTGATACCAAATGTTAGAAAATATAGCAAAATTATGTGCAAGCAGAAAAACACAATAACGCAGGAAAAACAGTAACACAGATTTTACGTGGAAAACCTGCAATGTGCAGGAAAAACCATGGGGCAATGGCAGCTTGATCTTTTATTGATTTTGGCAGAATTACATTCAATCAACATTTACATGCAAGGGGTCATTCCCCTTTTATAGAAAAAACAAAAGGAAGATTCCAAAAACTGTTCGTTTTCTCTTCCAAAGGAAGAGTCCAAAAAACTGTTCGTTTCCTCTTCCAAAGGAAGACTCCAAAAAACTGTTTGTTTCCTCTCCCAAAGGAAGACTCCAGAAAACTGTTTGTTTCCTCTCCATAAGCTGCACCACCATGCACCTCTCTGCTGAAGAACATTGGAGATCTGGATATTGTCTTCACCTCCTAACAGTTCCACAATGTATTTTCTGGGCTGAATTTGTCATTCACCCTTTTTGCCTTGGAGCACCTTCAAATTTTTTTTTCATCTTCATCATTTTAGATCCATGTGTGACTGTACTTCAGCCTGAGAGAGCTACTTGTTTTTAGCACTTTGTTCCTCAGAATGGATTTCCTCCATACACACTTTTGTTTCCCATTGAGGCTGGTATTGAGAAGTTGTTTCATTTAAACAGTCAGTTGGTATCACAAGTACTCCTTGAACACCTCTTCTCAATGTCTTCCTAATAAGAAGGTGGTTAACCAAGCAATCAGGGATGATATATACTGTTAATATATCTAGATCACTTGGATTGCTCCACCCCAACCTCATTCAAGTTAGCCTTATACATTGAGCATTTCATGACAATTGAAGTTGGTAGTAATGCTCATCCTGGTTATATACAATGACACTAGACACACAAACCTCAGATCCCCCTTGGCCAGCTTTGAGTCTGCTCACATCAGTTGCGGGTGGAGACAAACATTTGATTTTCAGATGTCCTATTTACTATGACATTCAGGGGAGGTATTATGGCTTGTATAGAAGCTCGAACAGATCACTTGCCATTTTTTCACCCAATCCTGACCAGAGATGCTTGGATTAATATATTCAGGAAGCTACCATTCTTTGGTGTCATGTATTGCAGGAAAGGTTTACTGCCATTGAGTTGATCATCCCATTCTTTCACCCTATTTATGCTGCTTCAAGCATTAAGTGTTCATCTGCGGCATTGAGTCTTCAGAATGTTAGCGACAGAGCTCTGCACCCTTTTTTGCATATGAGAGTAGCATCTAGGACCTTGATGCCTTCTTCTTGCACGCACCAGGTTGGGAAGAGGGATCTTCAGTGCTAGGTATCAGCTACTCCTCACTTGTCTAAGAGATGCAGACAGATGCTGCTTACTGGTTTCTTGTCTTCCTTTATTGGTTCATCAGCCATGCTAGGATAATTTTTGGGAATCTTAGTCTATGCCTCCTCCCGGGATTAACCAACCAGTCCCCTGTCTCCTGGCCGTTTGTTGGGAGCATCATTAGATCCTATGGTAGTTCTTTCCAGATAGGTGATGATGGTGATGGATCTGTCTCTACTTCACATTTGACTGCTGATTAGAGTAGGCACTTGGATCCTCTGGAGCTCTTCATTATGTTGGGTCTTTCATCAGTTCATCACTAATTATATGTTCAAGGTCTTCCTGCCCTGGGACCACACCTCGAGGCTATATTGTGATGCTGTACAGGAGTGTCACTTTAGTGTTGCCTACTCTTCTAGTTTATTTGCTCTACTTTAGATATCCTGTTAGTTCTTTGTGATTGGTACTGTGTTTTGTAACTCTATTATTTTTGGAGTCCAGTTGGCCTACTTTGGTTATGTGAACATTAATAGAATTATCTTCTATCTCTCTCTCTTTCAATTGATGCATAGATATAGTTGAATGGCAAGTTGAAAATTAAACACAGGATTGAACATGAAATAGGGACCATTAAGCTTCAGATTTACTAGCAACCAATCTGATAGAAATCACTTTCCATTATTGCTAGTTATCTGTTTGATGAAGTCATGTTAAGAATTTCAGATCATGTAATATAAAATTTGTAATGCTATTCATGACCATTTAACTGTAATGTGAATGTTAACCTTTTGACTTTACATTGCATTGTACTATTATTAGCTACTAAGACCTGGAAGTTTTGTTCCAACCTCACTTTAGTCTCATAAATCTACCAACTTCAAGTCTACGAGGTTATGTGTTCTCAGAATAAGGGTTACTGGCAATCTTCCTTTGGTCTTGCTTACAACGGGAACTTCTTCCTGCTCATGATCTAATGGATTTGCACTTCTTCACCGGCTTCTGTAAGGTTTGTTACAGCTATTTCCGTCTGTTCCCCTTGTACTTCAATCACATTGATCTTTGCAGGCTTTTTGCGGTTTTGCAGGATTAGCTTTTTTGTCTTCAACACCAGAGAACTTTGTTAGGGTCCTGTTGAGGATGGTTTTGACCAACTTCTTTATAAGCTTCTGCTTCCTATATGGCCCCCCTTAAAGACCTTTATTTAGTCCTTGACAGAATCTTTTAACCCAATATATATAGAATGCCTACAACGTATTCGGTGGAATATTCTCCGCAAAAAAAAAGCTAATGTGTTGAAGTTATCTCGAATGGCAGATCTCTGTGCCTTGCTGCTCTATTTCATTACATGATTGCATGTAGTCTTCTTGAGTGTAAGTCCATAATTGCAGTAAAATTTTCCAGCAGACTAGTCAGAGTGGTGATTCTTTGTTACCCTTTTTGGCCTCTTTCCATTTATGTTCCATCATTTGACATGGGTCAAATGTGGGCCATTTGAGATGCAATGATGTAAATTAAATAATCTGATGATCTTCCATGATATTTAGATGCAAGGGGTTGGTAGCTTTCCTATTCATGCCATCTCTTAATCTCTTTCCACACACCTTCAAATTTAGGAATGAGATGATTATTTTCTAGCAGCCTTGATTATCATGATTCTCCTTGATTGTTATGCCTTTCATTGCATATATCTGCAAAGTTATTGCAACCATTATAATGATGGTCAATGTCCCTTGTATCAATTATGGGTGGCCTATAATGCTTCCCTTCCCTATTGCTCTTCATGATTCTTAGCACCCTTTTAAACTCTTCCCCATCCCTTTCACGGAACTGGCAAATTTTCTTTGGGTAACATGGGTCCCCAAGTTTACGTGTAAGAAGCAGAATATTAATCCATTGTTAGTAAGAAGTCCACGAGGATATAAAAGTGCTTTGATATTAATGGTATTAATCCAACTCTATACGGTGCAATCATTGATCTGAGCAAAGTAGGGGTTGCTCAGAGTCCCAAGGAAGATGATGCCAGGCACTTCCAGCTTGTAGGCCTTGGTGCATATTTGGGCTCTTTGCTGGACAAGTTAGTGCCAAGCTTTCGTGTGGCGTCAAGCTTAAAGATGGCTCAACTTGACTTGTGGCGTCATGACGTCTATGGCACCAATGCTAAGAGCTAGACAGATGTGTGGTGCCGACCCCACATATCACCATCCGATGTTAGGCTACACAAAGGATCATTTGATGCCAGGTGCCAGACACATTTCTATGCTAGACCAGTTCAACCACTTATCATTTCATGGATAGGCATCAACTGCAAAGGAAGCAGAAAGCGCAGTTCATCTACTGTTCCTGAAAAAGCTTCTTGGTTAGTTGGAAGCTGAACTGTTTCACCTTCCAACTGCTTTGTAACTGTTCTACATAATGTATAAACTATAAAGCATATAATAGAAGTCTCTCTTCTACTTGTGTTTTCTTAGTCTCCCTACATTTCCTTTATTTCCATTTTTCACCTACAAACACAGGCTTTTCTTGTGGCCTAAGCATTTATTCTGCTACTTATTTCAGTGCATTGGAATGGAGTGCCTTGTACCCTGAAGCTTCAACACGCCTTGTACTAAACATTTGTGATGTTGCATTACTTAACACATGGGCCTTATATTCTATAGCATTTTTCTGTGTTGCAATATCTTTGAAGAAAGTTTGCATATGTGTGAGGATGCATTTTCTGTTGTGCCTCTGTTTCCTACTGCACAACTCTGAAGCACAATTGTCAGGCGCCACAAGCTGGTTCTGGGAGTTCTTTGTGCCACCACATCCTAGGCCCCGAGGTGCGGATCAAGAAGTATTAGTGCAATCTCGCTCTTTAATTTATTTCATTTCAATCTTCTTCTTTGTAGTCATTCTTGTCCAAAACAGATCCACCAATAAGATCATTGGATGTTTGCTTAGACATGTGGCACAAGAACCAAGGTATCACACCATGTTTTATATTTGAGTTCCTTGAATCACGCTGCCTTTGCAAAGAAATATTAGAATTGGACAAGTCAGTCGCACAGCTAGAGACAAAGACATAGGATGTCAAGAAGCTCATTCAAGATGGTATGGAAGAACAAAGGAACAAATTCTCTGGGTAGTTCTGGGATTTCATGATCAGTATGGGAGCCCCGTTCTTAACTGCTAACCTCGTGCCATTCCAAAGCCACAACTTTTTGGACGTGCAAACCATCATTGACATTGTAGTCTTCCTAGGTTGGATCAATGCCAAAGAGTTGGATACTTGGATTCAACAACTTGAGGCCTACTATGTTGCCAATTGGTTCTTTGGCAGGAATGTTTTCGCAATCTTAAATATGTCCAAATCGGTTTCCAATTGGTGGGAATCCACTAGCAGCAGGCTCGTACATGGGGATCCTTCGACCTCGAGGACAACCTTTGTCAAGGTTATTGAGAGGTTTTATCCCTTGCACCACTATGAAGACAAATACATGCATCTTGAGCAATTGTGTTAGTGTTGATATCAGTCTATCCAACAATACATTGACAAGTTCAATGAACTTAGTCACTTGCTCATTGACAACGATAAGAAACATTGAATTCTGAAGTACGTCAGTGGCTTGTAATATCACCTTTACTCAAAGATGGAGTTTCTTCTAGTAGATTCCTTATACAACTTGAGTGGCTTAACGATGGAGACTTTGGAACTCATAATAGAGGTCTAAGGTTCGAATCCTATGGGAGGTAGGGTTGTACACTATGCTTCGGTAACCAAAGCATGGTTGGATAACCATATATTGAATAAACAACATCCTCCATGAGGGTTGTCTCATATGGCCTATGGCCTTGCGGATGTTAAGAACTACTTTACCCTTTTACCCTTTAGAATAGAGATCATGAGCTAAATAGAAGGGCCTGATGTCAACCCATGCAAAACGTTGATGCCAAAGACAAATCTATCAATTCCACGATTGTCTATGACACTAGTGCCCAAGGGATCCAAAACGCCATCTAAGCCCTAGAATCCTCCAACAGTATAGGACAAGGGTAAACATAAGGCAATAGGCAAATAGTATAGGCACCATAAGACTCACCCACCACAATGTAGAGTGTCGAGTACAATAGAAAACTTCGATGGTTCAAGTAGAAGTCAACAACTATTCCTCATCTGATAGAGAACAGGAGGCAGGTTCCACATGCTTGAGTACTAGAACTCAACGGGTAGGTAATGACTCTATAGCAAACCCCTATGAAGAAAGAGAGCACTTTTTCTGCACCTAATGTTGGGTAAAAGTTAAGCCTCTCAATGTCATCCTTGACATAAGGAGCTAAAAAACATCATTATGTAGGACACAATCAAGCGCCTTGGCTTCCAAACAGCAACACACAGACAAACTTACTCTTTGGGTTGGCCTCATCTAGGGAAAGGTATTGAGGTTTGACGCCAATGCATCCATGAGTATGGCATCAAACCAATGCATGACTTAGTCACTTATGACGTGGCACCATTGGACATTTGTAATGTCTTGTTAGGATTACCGTACCTCTTTGATTGTCAAGTGACCTACCAAGCTTGTTTGCAACAATGATCCATGTGAATTGGAAAGATGTCCTATAAGCTACCTAAGTGCCTACTCTAGAAGGAGGCAATGCTGGTTTCAACAAAGCAATGTAAGAATCTCATTTTTTATGCCCAAAAGGTTGTTTTGTTGATGGTTCGACCTGAGAACCATGGCGCCAAGAAGTTCACCCTTGCCATGCCACTTGTAGATTGTTTCACATAGTCTCGACAAATGGATGCCTTGCTCCATCTATATTCTAATGTTTTTCAGGGTCACAAGGGAGTCTCACTGCACTGCTCAATGAAGCATCGGATGCTACTCTACATATGAGGAGTTGTATGTGATTGTTCAGGATGTACGACAATGGCACCATTATATCATGGGTAAGGAAACCATTGTTTGTTTTGATCATAGCCCTTTGCAATTTCTACATTCTCAAAGTAGGCTAGAAAATGCTAGGCACATGAAATGGATGACTTGCAACAATTCCACCTTGTGATTAAACCTTACAAGGGAAAGGAGCATCAAAAAACAGATTAAACCGCCCATTGGTATTGACATTGTTTGACTGTTTTGGATGCTAAAGTGCATGGTGCCAATGACTAGTAGGCACTATACCCATCAGATGCCTACATTCACAAAAAATTGATTTAGTGCAAGTCAACACCAAAGCACCACCTCCAAGATGGGTGGTTGTACTATCTTGTAAAGCTCTATGTACCATTTGGTACACCATGCCACTTGCTGATCTAGGAGGTGCACTACTTCAAGGTGGTTGGACGCTTTGACGCTAACAAGACTCTTGTAGTGCTACAATAGTATTTCTATTGACCTCTATGTGCTAGGAGGTGGAGCTTTATGCATTCCTTTGCACCTTGTGTAGGTGCTAGTTCTTATGTGCCACCTTAGCATGTGAAATAAAGTAAAAAAAAAAATCTGTGGATGTCAAGTACGCATATGTTAAGTTTTGTAATTTTGAATAAAATATGTACGTTGTAATAATACATGTAATAATGACTCAAGTTGGAGATATGTGCGAACATAGTCATGCAAAGGTAGTTAACACCCAATTTGTCTTGTAGTTAGGAGGTGAGGTGTCGGGGGTGGTAGTTGTTTGTAACTATTGTCTCCATACTTTAAATAAGACCCTCTTATTCATTTGAGAGGGTACACACACAGAGGAGACATTGTATATGTAGATAGAGTCCATTGTAGTTGCATTGTGTATGCCAGGAGAGAGTGTGGAGTGCATTGGAGGTATTATGCATGTGTATATTAGAGAACGCCATAACATGCTATCATTAATGCAATATCTGTTCATACTTGATCATCATTTGCTATTTGCTATTGTAATTGTGTGTGATCTACATGTATTGCTATTGATTGATTGCTGTAGTAGATTAGATTCAATCTTGTCATTTATATTCATTTCCACGTTCTACCATACAGGACCTTTCGAGCAATTACCAAGCTGTCCATCATAGTTGCCAAGCCGTACAGTGCAATTGCCAGGTTGTCAAGACAGAAGGCAAGCTGTCTGGGAAGAGTGCAGACCGTTTGATTCTCAAATTTGGTTGTTTGGAGTAATGAATAAGGCAACAAGGAAATGATGCAGGCCATACAACTACATCATTGCAAGTGGTAGATAGTTAATTTGTCAATCCAAATTGTTCCTCAAAGGGTGGAGTACCACCACCATGCTATATTTGGTGCCATTGTCGTTTAAGTTTGAACCAACACTGCTTGAAGCTTGGAGAGGTGGACGACAAATAAGTTATCGTGAAGACGTGGGAGATGAGGACATGGAAGAGCGAGAGATCATCCAATACACAAAACTTTGAGAATTGCACAACAAGAACAAGAAGAATGTGGGTGTATTGAGGAAGACTTGCATGCTGCTAACAAAGGGTTGCACGAAAGAAGAATATTGACAAAACTTGTTGATGAAAACATACAAATACCAGAAGTTGAACGAGTTTGGAATCCTTAAGTGTTGGATAGTTCGGATGAGGAACGAGAAATGTGGCAAATGTTGTTTTTAACAATGAAAGATGGTGCGAAAGTGGAGGTGTAGAGAGCAAACGAGGTTTTGGCCAAGGAAAACGTTCACACATGGAGCCTATGCAAGATGAGGGGAAGCAGTTGGTGATGCTAACACAAGTGTGGATGAAAGCACCTAGAGGTGTTGAGGATAGGAGTTAAGCACAAAGGTGATCGTAGGAGAGTGTGCTTAAGAGACCAGATCTGATGCTCGAGTATTTGCAAAGGAGATTGCGAAGTGTGGGAGTGCAAGGTAGCGACCGAAGATTGTTTGCAAACAAAGGTTCGTCGAGTGAAGACAAACAACCACCAATTGCTAATATTGCTGCAGTTGTAGGGAAATTGAAGTGCCCAAAGTTCACGAGTAATGGGAAGGAAGATTTAGAAAGCCATACCAGAACATGTGAAACAATATGGAAAACCAATGGCATAGATGATGAAGGTTTATGGCTGCGATTGTTTCCAGCCACGTTGCATGGAATATCAATGATAACCCTTTACAACTTGGGATGAATTGAAGACTGCATTTAGTAAAGAATTTAGATTGCTTCGAGATGATACGAAGATTAGTGGAGAGGCCTACTCAACAAAGCAAAAGAAGGATGAGAACATCAAGTCATATCATCATTGGTTAAAGGAACTTATCGACAAGATGGAAGCAAAGACAATGGATGAGTTGCAAAAAGCGGTGGTTCTTGGATGGATTGTTGTTGGGGTACAAGAAGATGAAGGTAGTTCTGCCAACTACCTATCAAGAAGCATTTGATAGAGTGCTGAATTTAGAAAATGAGATGAAGATAATTGTCGCAGGTGGAGGAAGTGCAATCCATGATCAAGACATTCAAACTCTCAGTGCTAGAAGGAGCCAAAGGAGTTAGACTAGTCGGAGCTGAATCAACTAGAGCATGAAGGAGTTACAACTTGCACATATTGTATGGACGATAAGGTTTTCAGAAGCAGAGTTTGTGTGAAAGTATTAGACCAGAATAGTAGCACTCAAGAAGAAAAACTCAAAGCAGGATGCTGCATTGCAAGAAAAAACTGCTAAGAAGTGCCGAAAAGGCTTTTATGGGAAATCCTTCAATGCCAACAAAAAACAATTTTCATTTGTAGGAATAAGGGTTGCAGTTCAAGATTGCCAAAAGGAAACGTAAAGAAGACTGGGTTGCAGTTCAACATTGCCAAAAGGAAACGTAAAGAAGACTGCAGCCAATAGGAGCAAAGAAAGAAGGTTTAGTTGCAGAGAATAAAATTTTTCCAAGTTGTACAGACCATATGGGCCGTAGGGACTACCAATGTAGGAGCAAAGAACGCATAAACTGTCTGAGGGTTTGTAGGCATTGCCATAGGAAAGACAGGCCATCCAGAAATCAGTTGTTAAGGACAAAGCCGTCGGAGACCAGGCACTCTATACCTGGGTCGTTTGAGATTGGGCAGTCCAAGATTGGGTCGTCTGGGATTGGGCCGTCTGAGGTTGAGTCGTTTGGCAAGAGACTATCCAAGGCAAAGTTGTTTGGAGGTAGGGTATCAGCAGTTACTTTGTGCTGATAGTCAAGGCCGTACAACAAAAGTTGAATGTAGGCATGAGAGGAGTGAAGTCATGTGCCAAGTGGAGTTGCGCAACAAAGACATGTCATCAGGAAGACAATTGCAGATTTCGTTTGCTAGAAGTTGATAAAATTCGGAGTGACCATAAAATTTGGAGCAGATTGAATGGGTGGAACGACAGAGGTGTCCACCAGAGGATGTGTTGCAAGAAGGGCCTCACACTTGTGGGAGAGGCCTTGGATTTGGCTTTGGGAGAAGCCTAGTAGATTGCGTACGTGGAAGAGAGAGAACGTGGTAGGGATGCAAAGTGGGGGAGAGTAAGGCAGCATGGAATGGAGCTGCAATCAAGGTCACGACACTCCTAATGAACGTCATGGCAAGGAGCAAGGAGCTTCACCGAAGGTGAAGAATAAGGGGAAGGAGAAGATGCAAATCCCCTTGGAAGAAATAATTTGGACAACACAAGCGGGAGTCTTTTGCAAAACATGGTGGTTGAAGCATCCGATGGATCACCCGTTGAAGACCACATTTCGGAGTGCAGGAGTGCAGTTTATTTTGTAGGTGCTAGGCTTTGACAAAGATCTCTTTAAGCCATACTTGTTGGAATTATTGTAGACCTATGATATTGAGCGAAATCAAAGCAAAATAATGATTGGTACCAAAGAGATTCTAGTGTCATTTTCTCCAAGCAATTTTCAAAGAATTTTTGGATTGCTAAATTCCACAAGACCGGTGAAGAAGGAAGGAGTGGAGCCTTATTGGTTAAGGAATTTTGTTGATAAGGTTGCCAATCTCAATTCGTAGGAATTGGCTAAGTTGACAAAGCATGGGAGCCGCAAATTTAAAATGCAACATCTAAAGTTTGATGGACTGTGGTGTACAATGAAATGTGATAGTGTCCAAACTGTCTGGCAAGCAGAGAGCCTCAGAGGTGCCCACTTGGCTCATACCCTATATGGAAGGAATAATGGCTGGAGAATTGTATGATTGGGTTATATTTTTGTTAGACAACATTCAAAATTTTTTGATATGGTATACCAAGAATTTTTCAATGGCTTTCCACACCATTGCCTTGATTTTGGATGCAGTGTCATAGGAGAAGATTCAATTTCCCGGAATGAATCCTTCTCATACTATTCTGGAGGACACACCAACAATTTTCAGATGGGTACATGTCCTATTGATGAAAGCCAATACTTTGGGGAAGAAAAAGAAAAGTGCATTGAAGAAGAGAAAGGCATAGGAAGCATCAAGTGATGAGATGGTTGTTGTAGCTGAAGGGAGTGACGAGTCTAGTGGGGCTAAAGAGCAACTACCAAATTCAAAGGAGTCCGATAGAAGGGATGAGAAGCGAAGAAAGTTGGAGTACAAGTGGCAATAGATGGGAACACAACTGTAGCAACACCAATAGCCAGTGAGTCAAGAACCCCCACAATAGGCTATAGGAAAGAAGAAAGGTGGCATTGTACAAAGGATAGTGGTGGGCCAATAGAGTGAAAAACGTGGTATGTTGCAACAAGCAATGCAAAGAGGAACCCCAACACAACCAGGAAGTTAGGCTGTGCGAGGAGGTATTGTAGGTACCATTATAGGTATCGGGGTGACTTTTTGTGAGGCTGCCAAGAGTCAACAACAACCAAAGTTGCAAGAACCTGTTGCGTGATAGTGCAATGTGTGGAGAAAATAACTCAACAGTTGGATAAGAAAGCTGCGTAGGAAATGATGGTGATCATGGATGTAGATGTGGAAGCTCAAATTGCGGTCGATGCGGTGGAAGCATCACCACCATTGGAGGGAGCACTAGGAGGAGACTTTGTTGGTGATGTTTCGATATAGGTGAACAATGTTGATACACCAGAAAGTTACAACACCACACCACTTAGGCAATATGTAGATCATGTGGATAGAGATCGTTGTTGTTGGATGAGGGACCACCAATGGAGTTTACATCTACAACAACATAGACTACGACACCAAGTTCAATAGTGCCAGAGGAGAGTCGAGAGAAAGGTAAACAACCTTCATTAGAGTATAGAATATGCCAAAGTAGTAAACCATTGAAGGAAGAACTTGAGAAAGGTAAAGAGACGATGAAAACAATGGAGAAGACTAGTGATGCTAATGGAGAAACGATTTAGGAAATTTAGGAAGGTAAGACAATCAAACAGAAAATCAACTTGATAGGTCACGGTGAGGAGGATGTGGAGGAGACTACTACCGAGAGGATGACACAATTATAGAACTGGAAGAGGAGTAAACAAGTGAACATTTCATTATAGAAGTGTCGAACTTGAGGAAACCACTAGTTTTGGGAGAAAATATCAATGAGCAGGTAGATACATTTTTTGGAAAAGTGAGTGGATTGTTTGAGAGGGTTTGCAGTGAGTTCAAAGTTGGGTGTGTTGAAAATTGGCGACTATGGTAGTTGAGAATGGAATGTGAGTTGAGCAAACTGGTGCGTTAGGCTTGTGATGATGAGTGTATGAAGAAGTTTGTAGAAATATATCAAATGTAGCCATGGGAGCTAGGAGGTAGCAGTAGCAATGTCAATTTGATGCTGAATATCAAGAATCTGCCAAAAGGAACTCAAGTACTCTATTGGTATCCATTGTGGATTTATGTTGATGAAGGAAATATGATGCCCTATCTTGAACTTCCAGGTGTCAAGTATGTGCAGTTGATACCTGAGTTGGTAAAATCTTATGCCAAAATGAACTTTTTGGCATATCTTATTCAATGGTTAGCAGTAGGTTTAGAAACGTTTCAGCAGATGGTTTGTAGCTTGAAGCTGAAAGAGGAAGAGCAGGCTAACCAAGTGCAGATGGTGGAAGGACAACTTTGGCAAGTGCAACAAGAGAGTAGATTTGAGGAAGGAAATAGAGGCTATGAATCAAACACTAGAACAACAAGATCAATTGATAGGACAACTGAAGTTCAAATGTGCAGTGAGGGGGCAAACTCTAGAAGTCAAGATGAAGGAGCTTGCTCATAAAGATCAACTGATCATGAAACCGGATGAACAACTAGCAATATATTTGAGGAAGGAAGCCAAAGCAATGAAGAGGGAGGCTAAATTAAAGGCTAGGCTATCATAAGTTGAGTAGAAGTTGCATCATTATGGCTTCTAGTGGGCTCGTTACTAGGCCTATGCCAAGAGTCTCAAGGGAGAGAATGAAACCTTGAAGCTGCAAATCTAGGAGGTTGGAGGAGTATCTGTTCCGTTGCCTCAATTTCAACAAAGCTAGAGTCCCTAGGAGTAGCAAGAGTTGTCGATGAGGATGTTGACCAATATAGAGGGGAGGGTAGATGTAGGCACTAGTTTTGACTTGCCACCTCAACACAAGAAATGAAGTCAGAAATACAATATGCGTGGATGTCATGTATCCATATGTTAAATTTTGTAATTTTGAATGAAATATGTATGTTGTAAACTTGTAATAATACATGTAATAATTACTCAAGTTGGAGATATGTGTGAACACAGTCATGCAAAGGTAGTTAACACCCAATTTGTCTTGTAGTTAGGAGGTGAGGTGTTGCAGGTGGTAGTTGTTTGTAACTACCATCCCCATAGTTTAAATAAGACCCCCCTCATTCATTTGAGAGGGTACACACATGGGAGACATTATATATGCCAAAGACTGTCCATTGTAGTTGTGTTGTGTATGCCAAGAGAGAGAGAGAGTGTAGAGTGCATTGGAGGTATTCTGCACAGGATCAGATACTGTGTAAGAGAATGCCATAATAGGCTAGCATTTATGCAATATCTGTTCATACTTGTTCATCATTTGCAATTGCTATTGTGTGTGATCTGCATGTATTGCCATTGATTGATTGCTGCAGTAGATTAGATTCAATCTTGTCATTTGTATTCTTTTCCACATTATGTCGTACAAGGCCGACTGGGCAGTTACTAGGCTGCCCAGCATAGTTACCAAGCCGTACAGTGCAATTCCTAGGCCGTCGAGATTGAAGGCAAGCCATCTGGGAAGAGTGGAAGCCGTTTGATTCTTAGACTGGGCCATCTGGAGTAGTGAATAAGGCCGTCAAAGACAAGGAAATGATGCAGGCCATACAACTACATCATTGCAAGTGGTAGATAGTTAATTTGTCAATCCAAATTGTTCCACCACTGTGCTACACCTTGTAGCATTGCAAAACCAGCACACAAGAAATGAGGGTTTAACACACAATTACAAATTACTTCTAGGTGTTGGGAATCCATCAGTGTGGATTTTCTCTCAGGATTATCAACCACTGAGAATTAGCATGATTGTATCTTCATGCTTGTGGATAGGTTTAGCAAGATGGCAATCATGACACCATGCGGGAGAAACATCGATGTTGTTGAGATTGCTTGTTTGTTCTTCCAAGAGGTCTTGGTCCACTTCAACCTACCTAATTATGTTGTACCAGATAGAGACTCCAAGATCATCAGCAATTTTTGGTGTCATCTTTGGAATCAACTACATACCAAGCTCCAACATGCCACAACCTTTCCTCTGCAGACCGATAGATAGTTTGTGAACAAAATGTTAGTGTGTCTACTTTGGATGTACAACTATCAATGTCCTCCAACGTTTGATGAGAGTTAGCCATACATCCAACATTCCTACAACAGCCCTATGCACTCTTCCACAAGTGTCAATCCTTGCCAAGCATTCTTTGGATTCCAGTCTAGTGCCCCATTGGACGTCACCTTCCACATGGCAATAGGAGCCATGATGCCAGCATAAATCAAGGAGGCAGATAGTTTGTGTGTCATGGCAGAATGTACAGACTCAGATTCTGGACATCCTTCAGCGCCAACAATAGAAGTACAAAGAATGTCATGATCAACATAGGACTTCACATGCATTTCAATTTGCGGATAAGGTTTGGCTCCATCTAAAGAAGGAACACTTCTCTGACATGCAACAGAAGATCAAACCTTTGCACTATGGTCCATACACTGTCTAATGCTAGGCAAGTGAGAACGCTTTTGTCCTTGACTTACCACCTTACTGGGGGATGCATCTAGGTTTCCATGCAGAACTCAAGCCGTATCTTATCCTCTGTTAGAGCTTGTGATAGTACATCATCAAACATATTTGGATTCTATTTGGTTAGAGCCTATAGTAGCAGATCAACTGATTGATGTCACCAACAAAAGTACTCGCTAGGGGACACACAATCAATTCAGGGTTACAAAACAAGATTAGTTTCCTTCAGAAGCCAAGTGGTACATGCTTGACCAACTCAGGTGTTCTTTCCCACAGTTGGAGGTTGATGTAGTAGGGACCACTGCTTCCAGGGCCTTTTTAGAGTCCCAAGGAAGATGATGCCAGAGCACTTCCAGCTTGTTAGCTTACCACCTATTTGGACTCTTTGTAGACGGGTTGATGTTTATCTTTGATGTGGCGTTAGACTTTAGCGTGGCACAAACTTGACTTGTGTTGTCATGACTTCTATGGTGCTAATGCTTAGAGGCAGACAGACCATGGTGCCAACCCCACGTATCACCATCCAGTGTCAGATTGCACTGAGGATCTTGTGGTGCCAGGTGCCAGACACATCTCTGTACCAAACCAGTTCAGCCAATTGTCATTTCATGGACTAGCCTTCGCTGCAGAGGAAGCAGAAAGGGCAGTTCACCAACTGTTGCTGAAACTGCTTCCTGTTCAACTGGAAGCCGAACTGCTTCACATTCCAACTGCCTTGTAACTGTTGTACATAATCTATAAAGCACAGAATAGAAGTCTATGTCCTACTTCTGTTTTCTCAGTCTCTCTATGTTTCTTTTCTTTCCCTTTCTAACCTACATACACAGGCTAGTCCTGTTGCCGAAGCATTTATTTTGCTACTTCTTTGAGTGCATTGAAAGAGAGTTCCTCGCACCTTGCAGCGCTAGCATCCCATGTACTAAAAATTTATGATGTTGCATTACTTAATACATTCGCCTTATATTCTGTAGTATATTTCTGCCTTTGCAACATTTTTGAAGAAAGTTAGCATCTTTGTGTAAGAAAGCATCTTCTGTTGTGCTCTCGTTTCCTGCTGCACAACTTTGAAGCATAACTTTCAGGTGACAAGCTGGTTCTAGTAGTTGTCCTCTATGCCACTACATCCTGGGCCTTGCAGTGCAGATCAATTATTCTTAAAAGGTGGCTGTGGAGATCTTAAAAATGAAATCAGAAATCCAAGAAATGGAAACTGTGTGAAAAACATCTCAAGTATAAGTTTGAAGCTATGTTTCATGGAAACGGATATGGTATCAGAAACAAATGCGGTATTGGATATGGATATGGCAAATTATCAAGACCGTCTAATATGAATACAACGTTATAAAAAGTATATATATTTTATATATTAAAAAAAAACATATAACATAGAAATGTTAACGCAAAAATGATTTTTAAATAGGATATTTTCATTAATTAAGAAGATGATTGTCATTGCTTTTCAAATTTTAAATTTGTTTTTTAAAAGTGGTGTGATCTTTTAATTTAATGTCGTGGATACAGCTCTAAATGTGCCTAGGACTATGCGAATGTATTAGATATGAACCAAACAGGGGCATGTATTTGGATGTGTGGATACAGTACCCATGTATTTAAATACGTTGGGACATGTTATCCGAGAAGTATTATCATATCCCTATCCATATCTGTATCTGATATGTGGATATAAGTATCCAAGCAAGAGGTTTGCCAAATACAGCAACTATGCTTTGAAGTGTTGAACATAAATCAACTGATCAGCCTTAATACAGCTGTTACAATCTAGACATGTAATTCTGTTACAATGACTCAAACACGACAAAAACTGAAACTGAACTGAATATTTGAAGCTAAAAATAATAAAAATACGATATTTTTGTTTAGTTTCTAGAGACTGAAATCTGATTTCTGTAAAGAGGATTTAGAACATTTGAATAATTGAAAAAACCCAACAATAAGTTTGAAAGAGAACCCAAACAGAACTTTGCAATAATTTAAATAGCATGCTTAGGTACTATGTAAACTTTAAAGGGTATGTATGGTTTCTGCACTAGCCAAACTTGTCTTCACTGACTATCCACATACAACCATGCCCCCTTTTTAAAAATTGGTTAAATGGGATTGAAACATGCCTCACCTGTATTATTTCCTGACTGTATTAGCGTGGTATTTTAGCGATCGCATTATCATGGTATTATAACAAACAGTATCATCATGACACTTGTAGGAATTGAACCTTGATGAGCTCTTTGTGAGCCAAACATTCTCCCCAGTTGGATTTCAACCCCATGGGCCATACAACCATACCCTTTAAGGTGTAGAGGCTTTTTTATGGTTGCTTTTCCTTTGTGTCTCATTTCCTTTGCATATGTGATTGTTTTTTCCACCAGGAAACTGCAACTTATTTTACTGCTGCCCCACAAGATTCACAAAAGACTTTTTAATGACAGTAACGAAAGATTTATTCTTAAGACATTATAACACATTCACAATGTAACTGAAGGATATAAGGTCCTAACTATGAGAGCCCCAGGACTATATTATTTGATAAGGAAAGGCAAAACTGAGTCAAGCCTTTGGCTGATTTTGGAACACGGTATAATTATGTGGTACTCATTATGTCGGATGTATCGACAGCAAAGAGAAACCACTCATTTTTATTCTTACAAATAACCTAGATAATAGTATGTTTGTGGAGAAATGTTGGTCAAAACTTTGGAGTACTGAATTCCATGATGACCCTAGACCTTTCAGTATACTAGAGGTGGTCATAGACGCTGCAGCCAACCTCAAGCTAGCAAGGGATGAGATAGTAGCAATGTGCCCTTATATGTTTCAGTCTTCTTGAATAGTTCACACAGTGAATCTCATATTCGAGGACTTGGCCCATAATTTCTTTGGACAGAAGCATGTGTGTAAAAGGTTAGGCCATGACATCAGGTGAATCATGACAGCTCCCTTGTTGATTTCACTAGTCGATCTAAATTAGAGTTATCTAACATGTCTATGATGTAGTTAACATACTCTTGAGTATGACTTAAAGTACACTTGAGCATGGATCTTTTTCAAGTACATAGTGAGCATCTTGAGTATGAATGTATAAAACGTATTTGAGCACAATTATCTAGAGCACTAATAAATAATTTGTGCATGAGTGTTGTGGTGAGGTCTAGTTTAGTTGCCAATATTGTATCTGTAAGCATCCCATTGAGCCCACATTTATCAAATTTGATTTGGAAGTAATGTTTTAAAGTTCTTTAGGACAGAGGAACTTTTTTGGACCGTATTTTATTGTTGTAACAATGATTTGTGTGACTAAAATTCCAGTTATAATTTTAATGCATTACTTCGCACTTTTTGAGCCAATGTATCTGTAATTCTAAGTAGAGATTTTTAAATTTTTTGTTACCTTTACAAGTAGTCTTAAGTCTTGCGTATTTTTGCTTATAGAGGTTATACTTAAGTTGGATGTTAGGTATTTGATTTTGAAATAATGTATTGAGGGTTCTGTGAAATGGAATTTTACTTTTCTTTCATAGTGAACCATGTTGATCTCTGATAAAGTGACCAATATACAGGAGAAAGTGGTGAGGTAACAACTACTCACATGCTTCTTGGAATCTGGGCTCAAAAGGGATTTGCTGGTCACCTAATATTGTCTAGTCTTGGCTTAAATGACGAGAAGATCAATGAACTTGCATTGTCGGTGAGTACTAAAGCTCTATTCTTGGCTTGGAAAGCCATTTCCACTTTATTGAAATTGCGAGGTTTTAACTTCAAATCAATACAATCTTTTTAGTTGTAATAGGTTAACACAATCTGTTACTAATATTTGCGTGAACATACTGGATTTACTGCAGATAAAAGAAGAAGTGGTTTTGAGTACAAGGTAAAGGGTGTCTTTGCCTTTGGCATATCCATGTTGGATCCCAAAGACTAGGCAGAGTTACGCATGTACTTTTGGGTTTGGGGTCGTGAGTTTGTTTTGGAGTTATGCTTTTTCAGCAAAGTTGTTGATCCTAGCCAGAAGTACTGTGATGTGCTTTTTCTACCGTAAAAGGAATTTGATTTTGATTTTGACATATATGGGGTAACATCACCACGTTTGTGTCTTCCAACTAATTCAACAAGGTTTGCACATCATAATACATAGGCAATGACCATGTGAAGCTTGATAGCACTAGCCAGATTTTTGGTGAGTGGATTATGATAAATGAATTGGAATATATAGGATGTAATGCATGATTCTTTTTACGGGAGGAATGAAATTATTTTATTTTGAATCTTTAAGGAATAACTTAGAATAAAACCATACCTTATGATTGACAAGTTATGACATTGTGTTTGCTTTCTGGTAATAATGTATCTGAAGTTCATGAAGCATTCATTTCCAGGCTTACATTTTAATCCCAATTCAAGCAGCTATGTGATTACTATATTCCTTGCATATTTTAGTATTATTCAGTAACAAGAGGAAACAATGGACATAATTATAATGAGATACTATATCCCTTTTTAAAAAGTTCATTAAGATTACCATAAACTAGTTTATACTTTGATTTTTGACTGGTATATGAAATTAGGAGAAGTATATTAATGTTGCCTATGAAGTGTATGATGCTTTACAAATTCTATCATGTGTATTCACTAAAGAGAATATGCAATTTACTCACATTAAAAACCACTGTACCTCCAATAACTACAGTGATCATGTCACAAAATGGTATAAGAATCATTAGTTACAAGGTCACTTTAAATTTTACGAGAAATTGTCTTCTCACCTTGCTTTCTATTGTATTGGTTATTGTCAAACATTGATTCTTAACCTTGTTTATCCATCTTGTTAACTAAGAGAACTATTTTCAAATGTATGTACACAAAATAAAGGGCGATTTTACATATTCAACAATCAGAAAGGTATGACTCATCGAATCTATATAATTAGTCTTATCATGGTATGACTCATCGAATCTGTATAATCAGATGAATAATTAGCTCATTTTATGACACTGAAAAGAATATGTCAAAACTAACAAGGTATTTATTCAATCACAATAATACATAGACCAATGAATTCAATAGTCCTCCTGGAATGATTACCTCGAATGCTCAATATCAACCTTTAATATATTCAAATATTTTTTCACATATTGAATCAAATTCAATATAGCAACTATACTATTAATTGCAGAAGAGGTTATATCAAATGTTTCATCAAAGTATCAATCTATCTTCAATATGTGGGGATTCATCATCACTATAAATGTGAAGAGTAATCGTCATGACCATTGATCGACAAATAATAGTAAAGATTGGTCTTAGCAGGTTTTGTTTCTTTGTAACCCTAGAGCATGATATATAGAACATCATTCTATAGTAGATTGATGCTATACAACATCATGGGTCTTATCAATCCATAATAACATTTTTGACAATGTTAGTCTAGTAGGAAAATAATATAAAATGCTAAAAGGGTCATCAACTTGCTATATGCCTGGGGTACCATAAAAAAGTGTTTATATCAAAAGATTAATCAATGTAATAACACAAATTAACAACACAAATTATATATCTTAATTAAAATTTACTACAAACTAATGTATAAAAAGACTCATATTGTAATCGATCCATTAGACTTGAAAGTCCATCTTTTTAATTCCATGATTTACATCATGACATATGAATGATACTTACAAGACACTTTGGAATAGAGAGGACCCAATAAATTATTTAAGGTTTATATTCTAGGCTTGTAACATTTTACTCGTGTTAAGAAATTTTACTTACATATCACTTATTTTAAGGATTATTTATTTTGAACATAATAGTTTTTGGATTTTGGAGTTGATGAAAACATGGTAATATTCCATTTTAGAAATGTTAGGCAAATATTTGATGTCTTAAAATTTTTGTTAACATATTCATTATTTTTCTTCTCCTTTTATGTGTCCTAGTAGAAATGAAGTTATTACCAATTTGATGACATCTTAAGATAAATAGGTCCAAAATGAGCCATTATATTAAGATCATATACATTTGAGAACATAATAAATTGAGAGTCTCCTTCTAGGGATCTTTGTTAGAAGGTGGGAGATGATTTTCATTCTTTTTATCAATTTGATTTTTTTTTTTTTAAGCGAAAAACCCCTTGCGGGGACGCCTTGGTCTGAGAGACCACAAACAGGGGTTCTACACCGTCAAAGTCACCCAGGAGTCGCACTCGACCCTGCCCGTACCAACATTATCAATTGGATTTTGGATACCCAATTCAACTTTTTGGTAGGGTGAAGATTTGAACCTAGGACCTCCCTTGGAGGATTGCCCTCTCCTCTCCAACTCACCTACAACACCTGGGTTATCAATTTGGAATTTAAGACTAAACCTCTCTATACCATTGAGGAATTGACCATTGTATATCTTTTATTATGATTGAGGTTCGTTTTAATTTTGCAAATGAATGTTGATTTTGGTGTCTTCTTATCATCTCTTTATACCAAAACTTGATATTGATACTTTTTGTTTAGTTTGTAAAAGTATGTTAGTCACATAAACATGTATAAAATGCAACATACTAAAATACATTTCCATTATGACAACGAGAAGAACTCGAAGATACACATAAGTGCATAACACATAGTTCGTCTTCATGTTCTACAAATACATATTGCATCTAATATCTGGTTAAGTGTACAACACAACCAAAACTAGATGACGATGACTTGAGCACTAATTGAAAATTGAATATTATGATATGAACCAAGTAGATGGGTGTACATAGGTATCATGAGAGGTTGAAAGATGGTAATCACCACATCCGTTCAACTACCTAACTATTCATATACACAAAATATAAAAAATAGTCCATAATATACATGCTATTATATGACACCGCTTATTCTAACATAACATCAACACACATTATAGGATGAAAATATGTATAACACATACAATCGTTTTGTACTCACACTCAAATGAATGTTCATCCAAACCAACTTTTCCATTTAAATCTACCCCCTCATTTAGACTTATCAGTGTTTCTCCAAACATATTAATTAATTCATGAAGTGGAGTAGGTTCATTGGTCTTTCCACTTAGAAGAGTTTTCATGCTTCTTGACATTCTATATTTTTTTGCAAAACTAAATTTGATAATTGCTTGAGCACATCTTTTCTCCTTTGTCGTGCATATGTAGGCTTTTTAATACTTCACATGGTAACTCTAGTAGTCCAACTATTGCCTTTGTATTCCAAATAATTAGAGTTTGTAAAAAATAAATTCATAATTTTGTAGCTCTAGGAACACCCTTTTAGGCCCTAAATTTTTGAAGGATGGTAGAAAATCAACTGAGTATGAAAAAATCAATTTGTCGAAATAATGCAATTTCCTAAAAGGTGAGATCCACCCAAAAAGGTGCAATTCAATTAGTTTGTTGTAAATATTAGGTCTTATATGCCTCAATATTCTTATGTTTAAGATAATTAATACCAACAATGTTTAAGATAATTAATACCAACAATATTATGTGTTAAGTACATGCATTTATTATGACATGTTGACATGCATAAGGCATCGTGGCATAATGTTAGAATACAGTAGGTCATGTAAAACTTAAGTACTAAATAATCCATCAACCATATCACAATAAAAGGTTTCATTCAATATGGACTTGTAGCATGTTTGTATTCAATATGGACTTGTAACATGTTTGTAAAATATGTTAAGTAGAGACCATGCATGCATGATGACCATATTGCACCACATTTTAGGTCAAACAAGTAATTATCTATTTTAATATCATATATTTGACAACCTTGATTGTTGTTGGTTTAACAATTTGCTTGCACTTGGAAATATTTTGACATCTCATGTGAATTTATATCAACACATTAGTTAAAGTGAAAAAAAAGATAAAAAAGTAGGTCATTCATACCATATCAAATAAATTTTCAACATGTGCCTTACAATCATAGAACTTAATTACTAGTGATGCTCATAGACGAATGATAACCAAAACAAAAAATTGGACTAACTCCAACTAGGCCAAAACATAACATGAAGGGAATAATATTTATAGCAGTAGCTAGGTCATCCTTACTAAATGTATACAAAAAATTCATAAGTTACTATTAAAATACCTAATAGTTACTTCAAGCCAAGAGTTACACTAACCTTGGATGATTGAGTTTACACCCAATTAACATCTAGAAAGGATTGAAACTTGATTATTTTTGTATTTTTTGAATGGATTGTGATGAGGTAACAAAATTGTATCATTTTTAGCAACCAAATACCTTTTTGTTCATTTTTGAATGATTAATATAATTATATGCCAAGTATTAATTTGTAATTTATATTAATATTAATGATGAATGTAGTGAATAAAAGATAATGTTCTACTTATCTAATTTGAAATGGTTTTAGGCATTCTTAAGGGACTAATTGTATGCTTTATTTTTTTATTGAATAATATATTGGTCTATTAATAAAGTTATAGGATTCTATGATTGGACAATTGGTGCTAAAATACCCTAAATAACTTTTGCATTGAAAACCTTGTGTTGGATTTGCTACACCAAAATGACGAAAGTGCCAGAATAATCTAGGCGCCAAAATAATCTGAGCACCATTTGTGCGCTAGAGTGAATCGTGTGTCAGAATAATTGGCTACTGGATTTGCTCCAGAATAACCATGCACAAGATATAATGATAGAACAACAATCAACCCACTGCAAGAGCATAATGCTCAAGTCCCTAACCATGCGATTCGACCTAATGATAACCATAATTAGTGTTAGGATTGAATTCAATGATTGTGTATAATGTTGAGGATGTTGACTAGCAAAAGTGTGGGAATTGTTGATTCCATGTAGCACTAGAATAAGCTCAACCGCACATAAAACAAGGAGCAAGATAAACACAACCTGGATGGAGGAAGAAATGTCAATAATTTTAGAACTGTTGCAACCAATCAAGTAGAGGAAATGTAGTAGAAGGATGAATTGTTGTTTGAATAAACACCCATAATTCCTATCTAATCAAATAAATTAGCAGATAAACCTCTTATAGCTTTAGGACGAATTATCCTAATGCTAATTGTGGTCATCATTAGGACGAATCTAGATAATTCAATATCCAAAGTGTAATTTTTAGACCTCTAACATATACAACCTTAAGACGACACCCTAGATTGATAAGACTGAAGTGCGAGCATTAATGACACTCATTAATTTTTGGCATTGTTTTCAAGGAAGCTATTGGCATTGCTAGAGAACATAAATCGTTCAATGTTAATTACCAATATCAACATCTGAACCATCTATAATTGATCTTAGTGAAGGAACTAGGAGTCATGAGGAAAAACAACAATTATTCACTTTTGGAACCTTGGAATTCTCCCAACTAAGACAACAGGAGAATCTAATAAGTAGTTCATCACCTACTCCAGATCATTCTAGATCTCCTTCGGTATTTAAGAAAATTTAGATTTTTTGTTGGGAAAACATAATGATAAATAGACAAGAAGATGTGGATAGGGCTAGTAATATGCATCACAAAGAAAATAGTAAACCCTACTAGAACTTTTCAATATCCTATCAATTTAGATCTTGACATAGAAGCTCCAATGAAGGCTATTTCTCCTTTTGTACTACCAACCTTAAGAGGAATTGTGTCAGAGGATCCTGATCAATTCTTGTTTGAGTTTAAGGTTTTATGTCAAACTTATGTTTATACAAACGAAAACCAAAAACTCAAGCTATTCCCTTCCACCCTAAAAGATTCCACAATGTGATGGTTCATGGGTTTAGAATCAGATTCAATTCGTACTTGGGAAGAAATGGAAAGAGTATTCTTGGGAAAATATCAAGAATATTGTAGGGTAAAGAATCAAAAGGATGAGTTGTTAAGAATAAAACAAGAGGATGAAAACTAAGAAGATTACTTGGATAGATTTGTGTTCATTCATAGAAGATATGGAGGAGTGGACCTAGAATTAAGACAATATTCTTGTGAGGATTATAAGAAGAGTCGAGAGAAGCATTAGATATCATGGGAAAAGAAGATGTAAACAAACTTGAATTCTTAGGAATCATGAAGCTTTGTATAAATTATTCCTATACAAGAGCATAAAATTGAAGACGTAAATAAGGTAATAATGGCAACAACATGAAAGAGTTAATGGAAGAATTTTCCAATTTAAAAACTGATATTTTAGTGCATCTCATCACAAAACTAGACAAAATGAACGCAAAGAATAGGTACACAAAATATTTAGCTATTTATCATCCAAGGTGTAGAAAGAAGCATGATCTTCATGAATGTCCTTTGAACAAAACTGCTATATGCAATTCTTGCAAAAAATGATATCTTATTGATCAATGTCAATTGTTACCTATATTGAAGAATGTTATGGAAAAAAAAACTCATCCTACAGAAGAAATAAATTTTGTAGCACAGATACAAGGAAGTAATTTTCCTCAAAATTCATATCAAAATGCTACTCGAATGCCTGAGAACTAGGGATCAAATACTTGGTTTATGCCATGGTCCATCCCTGATGCGAGGAGCATCCAGTGGTGTAAGAGTGATCTTGCATCATCCAAAATTTGTAATGTTTTCTTTTTATGTTCTAAGTTTATTTAGTTTTTTAGGGGATGGAAAAATAGACCTAACGATGAAAGAATCACCCCAATATCCTGAGCGGTTTGGGAGATATGCAAATTTTAAGGTGAGGACCCTGCCAAAAACTAGTGAAAATCCTGCCACTAAAACTTGAAGGTCAATTTTGAAGGCCTTAGAGGCCTCGTAGAGGGCTGAAATATGGTGGTAATCTCCTTTAGGACATTATTGGGCCGCAACCCCTTCGAGAGATTTCCAAAAACATGCGCCAATAGTCATTTTGAGCAACGAGCGAGGAGTTATGACCTCGGGAAGTTTACCCCCAAAATTCAAATTTCAAATGCATTGTTCTAGGCAGGAAAAGGGAAAACAGGGTATTTGAGGGGGAATTTCAAATTTGTAAAGGGTTGGTCTCTGTAAGCTCCATTCTCCTCAGAAAGGAATACAAGAAAACTTTGGCATTTCTCTATTTTTGTAGATTGTATGTGTTTTGGTTAATGCAGTTCTGCTTCAAGTGGTATCAGAGTAGGAGTTCCTGAGTGTGTAGATAGATCATCGAATGTGAGGCAGTTTGCACTAGGATTTGTGGTTAGGGTTTGTGAGAAACATGAGCAAAATGCCTCCACGAAGAAACCGTGGTGGTGGGAGAAATGTTGTGGTGCTAGAAGAGGATTTTAGAGCTTTGCAGAGGTAAGTTCAAGCTCTGCAAGAGGAGCTGCATAGAGGGTTTGAGCCAAGGAGAGAAGATGGGAGTGAAGATGAAGCTGAAGAAGAAGAGGCCCAGTTCGAGGAAGAAGAAGAGGTAGTAGATCCTATGCAAGCCATATTATATAGAGCCATATCCTAGATTGGGAAGAGACCGAAGATGGATGTTTCTACGTATTCTGGAAATCTTAACCCAGAAGAGTTGATCGACTGGATCAATGATATGGAAGAATATTTTGAGTATGAGGAGGTGGAAGATCCTGAGAGGGTCAAATTTGCTAAGACCAAGCTGAAGGGTCATGCTAGTATTTGGTGGAAGGGAGTGCAGTTGGACAAAAATAGAAGAGGGAAGGAAAGGATAACAAGGTGGGAGTGGATGGTGGAGAAGTTGAAGAGACAGTTCATTCCAGCTGATTACGAGTTGGATCTGCTAAAGAAAATGTAGGGTTTGAGGCAATCAAGCAAGTCTATCAAAGAATACACAGAGGAGTTCTATAATATTTTAATCAGAACAGGCCATTCTGAGGCCAACAAGGAGAAGGTAGCCCATTACATAAATGGGTTGAGAGCAAGTATTCAAGAGGAGCTAAGTCTGGTCAGGATGACCACCATAGAAGATGCTTACCAGTTTGCCTTGAAGGTAGAAGAGAAGCTGAATAGAATATTTGAGAGCAAGCAGAGAGGAAGAGGTCATGGTGGAAGAACTAGTAGGAGAACAAATGGAGGACGAAATGAGGACCAAAAGAAGAATGGAGAAGCTAGCAATAGTCAAGACCAGAAATGGGAGAATGCTTACCACCCCCATGAGCAGAATAATGGCTACCAAAGAGGAAGAGGAAGGTCTGGATGAGGGCCTAGAAGAGGAGGATTTCGTGGAACCTATTTCCAATGTGGGGAAGAAGGACATCGAGCATACGAGTGCCCACAACACCAAGGGGGAATGAATAAGAGGCCTGAAGGTAATTCCCGAGCTATTGTTGTAGATGAAGGTGTTGAATCTGAGCACTCTGAAGAAGCAGAAAGAGGAGAAGTTTTGGTCACAAGGAGAGCCTTGCTGAATGAGGAGAAAGATCCAGATCAGAGGAAGAGTCTATTCCACACAAGGTGTAAATGTGCAGGTAAGGTGTGTAATGTTATCATTGATAATGGTAGCACTGATAACCTAGTTTTAGAAGGGATGGTTACCAAGTTATAGTTAGAGAGAAGGAGGCACCCGCATCCATATCGGATTGCGTGGTTGCAGAAGGACCATAGGGCTTTGGTTAGCGAGTAATGTTTAGTAAAGTTCCATATTGGAAGTTACCATGATGAGGTCTTGTGTGACATCCTACCCATGGATGCTTACCATTTGCTATTGGGAAGGCCATGGTAGTTTGATCGATATGCAATACATGATGGGCATGCCAACACTTACTCCCTGACAAAGGATGGAGTGCGCCACAAGCTGAAGCCCTTGAAAGAGGTGGATGAAAAGGTATGTAGTAGTGCTAGAATTTGTTTAGTAGATGGTAGAAATTTTTTGGATGGTCTGAAGCACGAGCATATGTGCTATGCATTAATTCCTAGAGTTAAGGAAGAACAATGCAAAGATATCCCAATAGAGGTCTCAGGTCTGTTAGAAGAATTCCTAGATATTATATCAAATAATGTACCTGAGGGTTTGCCACTAGTGAGGAAGATCAATCACCACATAGATTTGGTATCGGGAGCTAGTTTACCCAATAAGGCAGCCCATAGAATGACTCCTGTAGAAAGTGAGGAGCTAAATAGACAAGTCCAAGAGCTACTAAAAAAGGAACTAATTTGGGAGAGCTTGAGTCCATGTGCAGTACCTGCAGTACTAGCACCAAAGAAATATGGGGAGTGGAGAATGTGTATAGATTCCCGAGCTATTAACAAGATCACCATCAAATACAGATTTCCATTGCCAAGGATGGATGACATTATGGACTATTTGAGTGGAGCCAAGTACTTCACAAATATTGACCTGAAGAGTGGGTATCATCATATTCATATCAAAGAAGGAGATGAGTGGAAGACAACCTTCAAGACCAGAGAGGGTTTGTACGAGTGGTTGGTCATGCCATTTGGGCTAACCAATGCACCAAGCACATTCATGCGGCTTATGAATGAGGTATTGAAGGAGTTTTTAGGAAAATTTGTCATTGTCTATTTGGATGACATTTTAATTTTTAGTAAGACTTTGGAGGAGCACCTGTTGCATATTCGATGAGTTTTTGAGAAGCTGAGGGAGGAGCAGTTGTTGATTAATTTGAAGAAGTGCAGTTTTGTGAAGGAGTTGGTGTATCTGGGATTTGTCATCTCAGCTAAAGGTCTTAAAATGGACCCAAAAAAGGTGAGGGCTATCATTGAATGGCCTACCCCAAGGAGCATTATAGAGGTAAGATCATTCCATGGTCTAGCTAGTTTTTACAAAAAAATTATTAGGAATTTTAGTAGTATTTGTGCACCCCTAACGGAGACAATGAGAGGGGATAAGGAGTTTAAGTGGACTTCAGGAGTAGATAAGAGTTTTGATATGTTGAAGAAGAAGGTCATAGAGCAACCTATTTTGGCACTTCCAGATTTCAATAAGGTATTTCAGGTAGATTGTGATGCTAGTGGTAGTGCCATAGGAGTTGTATTGAGTCAAGAAGGTAAGCCTGTTGCCTATTTTAGTGAGAAGCTTAATGATGCTAGGAAGAAGTATTCTGTCTATGATCAGGAGTTTTATGCTATAGTTCAGGCTTTGAAGAAGTGGAGACACTATTTGTTGCCAAAAGAGTTTGTTCTATATACTGATCATCAGGCCTTACAATATATTAATAGTCAAGGAAAATTAAATCAGAGGCACTTAAAATGGGTTGAGTTTTTACAGAGTTATACCTTTGTGTTGAAGCATAGGAGTGGGAAGTCAAACAGAGTTGTAGATGCCTTAAGTAGAAGGTAGAACTTGTTGACAAAAATGAAGGTGGAGGTTATAGGGTTTGATGAACTTAAGAGTTTGTACCCTGAAGATCTAGATTTTGTAGAGGCTTGGAGAGCTTGCTTGGCACTTGTTACTTTGGACAGAACTAAATGGTTGGATTTTCTAATCCAATATGGAATGTTGTTCAGAGGAAACCAATTGTGCATTCCAAGGAGTTCGATGAGAGAGAATCTGGTCAAGGAGAAGCATAGTGGAGGGTTGGTTGGACACTTTGGTCGAGATAAGACCATTGCCCTCATTAGTGAGAACTACTATTGGCCACAGTTACAATAATATGTGAAGATATTTGTACAAAGTTGTAGAGTATGCCAGAGGGCCAAGGGTGTGAGGCAGAACACTAGATTATATCAACCATTACCTGTACTAGAGAAACCATGGGAAGACATCAACATGGATTTTGTTCTTGGCCTACCAAGGACACAGAGGGGGAATGACTCCATATTTGTGGTGGTTGATAGGTTTTCAAAGATGGCACATTTCATTCCCTGCCAGAAAACTAATGATGCAGTTCATGTTGCAGGGTTGTTTTTCAAAGAGGTGGTACGACTACATGGTCTACCAAAGAGTATCATTTCAGACAGGGATACCAAGTTTATTGGGTATTTCTGGAGGACCTTATGGAAGAAATTGAAGATAGATTTGAAATTTAGTTCTGCATACCACCCCCAGACTGATGGACAAACAGAGGTGGTGAATAGGAGTTTGGGTAACCTATTGAGATGCTTAGTAGGAGATAAGCCCAAGGGATGGGATTTGGTTTTACCATAGGCAGAATTTGCTTACAACAATTCTGTCAATAGGAGTACTAATAAATCCCCATTCCATATTGTATATGGGAGCATCCCAAGGAATGCTTCTGAGTTGAGGAAGATGGATAGAGGGGAAAAGAGTAGTGTTGAGGCTGAGGACTTTGCAGAGCACCTAAAGAGCTTGCATGAAGAAGTAAAGAAACATATTAATAAGATGAACACTCAGTACAAGATAAAGGCAGACCAAAAGCGGTGGTTTAAGGAATTCCAAGTGGGAGATGAAGTTATGGTTCACTTGAGAAAAGAAAGATTTCCTGCTAAAACCTATAACAAGCTAAAAATGAAGAAGTTTGGACCATGCAGGATCATAAAGAAATAGGATTCAGGCAATGCATATGAAGTAGAATTACCGAGTGGGCTTAACATATCACCTGTGTTCAACATTTCTTATTTGGTAGAATATCATGAAGGGGACAATGATGAGGGACCAGTAACAAAAATTTGGGATATTCCAGTGTCTACTCTAGAGAAGGAAGAGATAGAAGAAATCTTGGATACCCGCATTGGCAAAAGTACAAGAAATAGGTAGTATGAAGAATATCTGGTTAAGTGGAAGGGCAGGCCTATTGAAGATTCATCTTGGTTGTCGAAGATATAAGATAGAGGTTGACCACCTTGGTTTTCCTCCAACAATAGAGAAGTGAAGGTCACTTCTCAATTTACCCTGGGTGTCTGATGCAGGAGCATCTAGTGGTGTAAGAGTGATCTTGCATCATCCAAAATTTGTAATGTTTTATTTTTATGTTCTAAGTTTATTTAGTTGTTAGGGGATGGAAAAACAGACCTAACGATGAAAGAATCACCCCAATATCCTGAGCGGTTTGGGAGATATGCAAATTTTAAGGTGAGGACCCTACCAAAAACTAGTGAAAATCCTGCCACTAAAACTTGAAGGTCAATTTTGAAGGCCTTAGAGGCCTCGTAGAGGGCTGAAATATGGTGGTAATCTCCTTTAGGACATTACCAGGCCGCAAACCCCTTCGAGAGATTTTCGAAAATATGCGCCAATAGTCATTTCGAGCAACGAGCGAGGAGTTATGACCTCGGGAAGTTTGCCCCCGAAATTCAAATTTCAAATGCATTGTTCTAGGCGGGAAAAGGGAAAATAGGGTATTTGAGGGGGAATTTCAAATTTGTAAAGGGTTGGTCTCTATAAGTGTTAGAGTAGGTTGTTTACCTTAGCTCATATTCATCTAGGTAATTTATTTTCCTTTTATTTAGTTATTCCATGTATTTTCCCCACCCACTTATGTGTGGATATTTCATTTATCTCATTTAGATATTATGAGATGTTACATATTTATTTCTTAGATATTATGGGGATGTTTTTAGGTTTGACTATTCCTAGGATTTATGGGGATATCTTTAGGTATATTTGGAGGGTTGATATTCTTTCTCCCCATAGCGATTATAGATCTATGGACCATATCACTTATTCCTTTTGTACGATGGATATTTATCCTTAGCTTGATCCTACCGCTATGGTTGATCATCCTTGTCTATATAAACAAGGCACCTTCATTGTACTCATTGAGTAGATGAAGTTCATTATTCATGTATAATATATGATATTGTTGCTCATTGTTTTGCATATCCATTTGTAAGCTTATGCTATCAATTTGCTTTTGGATTCTTGTTTTGGTTGAATGTGGTGTTCTGTTAACACTTGATATCCTTGTAGCTTGGAATTATCTGATTATCATTCCTTTCATGGTATCAGAGTGATAGGTATTGTAGTCATCCATTTGTGAGTGTTGTGCAGTTGTTTTTCTTGTAGGTTCGAAGATTGGTGTGGAAGCTTCAATTTTTGTGATCGAGTACTTGGTGGAGTTTTTTGGCCAGTTTGTGTCTCTCCTTCCATTTTTAGATCATTACCAGCCTCATAAATCTCTTCTACCCATACTACAATAGCCTCATTCCCTTGGATCTATCCTAAGCATTTTTCTTCTTGAGCATTTCCTTTTTTGGCAGGGTCACCAACTCAACCCGTTTTTATATTTTGCATGTATATCCTGATAGAATTGCAATTTTTACACAAAATGTTTTGGAGGTCTATATATGCATTCATTTGAGTTGTGTCCAAAATTTTGGCTCATTTGGATTAGTATTCTTCAAGATATCTTGATTTTACAAAAAACCTACACTTTTTTAGTAATATGCATATATCTTCATCCAAGATTCGAATTCGTTGCAGATGTTTTTAAAGAATATATAAAATCATATGATAGACCTTCCCATAAAATTTTAGAGAATTTGGAGTTGTGTTATGACAATTACAATGCTTTTACTATTTTTAGTAAACTCGTCATTCCAGGAGAAATATTGGGAGTTGCTCAGTGAAAATTTTTCCAGGCCTGTAAAATTATTTTTTTGATATGTTTGTAACATTTCATATTTTTTGGATCTTTATTTAGACATTTACAATTATTTTATGGCTACACTCTCAATATTACATTGTGAAAAATGATTTTGCACTTGAACCGGTATATGGACTATTGTTATAAGGTCCCATCTTCCTTCATTTTCTGTTTGTCCACTTAGTTTGGAAATTTGTGATTAGCTTACTTGGTGTTCAGTATTGGTGGAGCCTACACATTGTTGTGCTTGAGGGGTCCTTTGTATTTGACTTCCCTTGCTTTGTTGTGGTGCATCCTCTTGTGCCAATCTTCCTCATTGAGGCACTTAGTTTGAAGGAGGGGATTCTTTTGGTAATTCCTTTGGAGACTTTTTAGAGTTCAGAGGCTTCATTTGTGCATTGATGTGATTTTATGGTATTTTGCACCACCTTGTGACATCACACTAGACCTCTCACATTATAATGACAATTGATTTTTGGGGGGGGCTCTTCTACTTTTGAGGACATCTTGGAAACTTCTTTTTTAAACTTAGCATAGAGACAAATGCTGAAATTTTTGAAGCATGGTTTAAGGTACTTTGTTCATTATATCAAAGTGAAGGTTTGGATCCTTTGTTCATAACTCCAAAACACAAACCAATGGTGAAGTATAAGGAGTATAGGACATGGTTCATGAATAATTTAAGGATCTCTAACAAGATTTATTATTCAGTTTGTGGGGAGCTTCAAAATTTTATTGGAGTTCACAAGAACACACCTCACATTTCTTATCATATGTTGAAAATAAAGTTTTTACCCAAGACACCTTCTCTTACAATTTATTGCATGGAGGACATCATTTGTGACACTGCACCCTTGTTTTTGGAGTCACTATCTCATGATGTTTTGGATGATGAGGTTGATGCTATAGTACCTGCTTCAAATATTTTACAGGATACATATCTAAACTTATCTTATGTGGATGATCATGTTGATGTTGCAACATATACAACAGATATTTCATGGCATGTTACATCCTTACATACAGATGACTTCTTGGATGGTGTTGCCTCTCTCTTCATTGAGAGTCACACATATAATTTTATTGACATGTATGAGGAGCTCAATCATTTATTTGATGATGTATACATTGAATCTACTCCATGTACTTCTTTCTTTGTGGACCCTTTTTTGGTGTACCCTTATTTGAGTGAGCCACCTTGTCCACCATTTCCTTCTCCTGTTTCTTTCATATTGGATGATGTACTCCTACAGGATTTGGATACAAATATTTTGTCTTTAGTTGGACTCTCACTTGGAGATCCTGAAGACCATGTTGATTCTTTTGAGGCTTATAAGCCTCCACTTATTTCTCTTGTTTCTTCTATGGACTCATCATAACTTATGCAACAGGACATTGGTGATTCTTCCTTGATGGATGCTCTTCACACATCTCTTCCACTTTTGTACACTCATTGTTTTGTGCACATTGATATTTTGGATGTTGATTGGGATTGTATTCTACCCTATTTTGGTGTTGGTTTGGGCTTATACATTCTTGGAGATTCATTTCATAATTCATTGGTGACATCTTCTTAACTTCATCTCAGTTCGAAGGATTCTACGTCATCATTCTACATTTTGTTCCCATATTCTCACACTCACTTGGAGTGGGGAGACATTCAATGGATGCTTCATGGCTACCTTTTTCCTTGTGGGATTCACATTGTTCATCGCAGAGGTATCCACTTCTTCATAGGACTTCTTCATGGAGATCGTCGTCCTAGGGAGGTGTTGGGAGCACTCCTTGGCTCCATTCCTATTTTTTCTTCTCTTTCTAGCTGGATGGTTTTTTTCCACATGGTTTTCCACCTTTTGGTTCAGGAGCTTCTGGATACACATTGTACATGAGTACCAAATCAGGCCTTGTTTCCGGGACTCATATTGTGGATATGCCACTTTACTTTTTGGCACCTAGCTTCACTTGAGGGGAGGTGTTAGAGTAGGTTGTTTACCTTAGCTCATGTTCATCTAGGTAATTTATTTTTCTTTTATTTAGTTATTCCATGTGTTTTCTCCACCCACTTATGTGTGGATATTTTATTTATCTTATTTAGATATTATGAGATGTTACATATTTATTTCTTAGATATTATGGGGATATTTTTAGGTTTGACTATTCCTAGAAGTTATGGGGATATCTTTAGGTATATTTGGAGGGTTGATATTCTTTCTCCCCATAGCGGTTATAGATCTATGGACCATATCACTTATTCATTTTGTATGATGGATATTTATCCTTAGCTTGATCCTACGGCTATGGTTGATCATCCTTGCCTATATAAGCAATACACCTTCATTGTACTCATTAAGTAGAGGAAGTTCATTATTCATGTATAATATATGATATTGTTGCTCATTGTTTTGCATATCCATTTGTAAGCTTATGCTATCAATTTGCTTTTAGATTCTTGTTTTGGTTGAATGTGGTGTTCTGTTAACACTTGAGATCCTTGCAGCTTGGAATGATCTGATTATCATTCCTTTTATAAGCTCCATTCTCCTCAGCAAGGAATATTAGAAAACTTTGGCGTTTCACTGTTTCTATAGATTGTATGTATTTTGGTTAATGTAGTTCTACTTCAATCCCATTACCTACATAACCTTGGGGTCAATAACCATAGACATCACCTCAAGAATGGTCTTATCTAGGATGGATGAATCAAAATTGAATTCATCAAAATCCACCATGGTTATCTCAATAAATGCAAGATCAACAATGGACACAACCACATCAACCTTACCAGGAGCAACACCGATATCAAAACCAACAAGAAGATTTGTTACCAGGACCTGCCCATATTCCATCTCAAGGACAACCATAACAGGTTAAGCAACATCTACTTCTAAATCAACTTGTTACAAATCCTAATAACACTAGACATTCATCACCTGTCTATATGGATGAATTAGAAGATACAACCATACTTACTACTATTGCTTGTGATAATATCCAATTACACTTAGGAAAAGAACTTTTTGACCCCAATTGACCTATTATTATAGATATGGAAAATGTTGAGAACAATCAACAAGAACCATCCTCACCTGAGCAAAAACAACAAGAAAAAGTAAACTCTAATGAAAATAATCCTTCTTCATTTGAGAAGGTAACTTATCTTGAATGACTAGAAATGATAGAAGCATCATATGGAATCTAATTTTATAAAATAATTGAAAAATTTAAATATCATGATTCCTTTACACAAGAAATTAAAGACATTCCTATGCTTAATAAAATAGTTCAAGAATTGTGTATTAAGAGAGTAGGAAGGAAGAAGAAAGCATATCCTAAAACCATACAGGTGGATGGAAATTTAGCAAACCTTCTTGTAGGGAAACTTATTCCACCCAAGTATGGAGATCCAAGAAGCCTAGTAGTTACAATATCAATAGGATCAATCCAAATATCCAATGTTTTGATCGATCTTGGGGTTTCCATTAATGTCATGACAAAGGCTACTATGCAGAAATTACATTTAACCAATCTAAATCCAATGTTTACAATACTTAAAATGGTTAATAGATCAATTGCAAATATAGAAGCAATAATAGAAAATATTTTTGTGAAAGTTTCTTCATTGGAATATCTAGTCAACTTTTTGGTATTACAACCCTGAACTACTATGACTTATTATCCATTAATTCTTGGAAGACCTTGGCTCGCTACAACAACCACTTTTATTGATTGTAGGTTAAGGGATATGACCATTTAAAATGAACTAGATTCTAAGAAGATTTCATTGTATCCTCTAGCAAAACCTTCAATCAAATTTTTTGGTAATCTATGGTTCCTCGAATCAGATAAGGAAAACAAAGAAAATATTTCAACTTTAGCCATAATTTTTGTAAAATACCATGTTGAGGAGTTGGATCCATTGGAAAGAGTTATCTTTGAGGATGAGACTATATTTTTTAACAACATGTTTGATTTAGAGTTTGAAGGTAAACCAATTACCGTCCATCAATTATTATGAAAGGACAAGGATGAGGAACCTGAGCGTTTATCACATGTTTCAATACAAGAAATCTCATTTAACTTACCACATGGATGACATTATCAACTCCTTTCATTTGTTTAGTATCCTCTAATAAATTAATTCCCTTAGGAATTAACTTTGATCAAAACACTATAATATTCCATTCTTTGTTTCCACATAATTTCCTTTTAAATTCTTTGGTTAGCAACTTTGAAATAATAAACTTGGTGTATTTTGACACCAAAAAATCAAGATACAACTAGTAATTTTGATTGAATATCAATAGTTGGTTGTATAATGAACAAGAAGAAAAATTGTTCAATGTGTTGAGTAAACATCCCAATGCTTTTGCATGGGAATATAGAGACATGACAAGAATTCATCCAAATATATGCACTCATCATATTTATACTGAGGATGTTAAACCCGTGCAACAACCACATAGAGTATTGAATTCTTCCTGACAAGTTATCATTAAATATGAAATTGAAAACTATCAAGAGTAGAATTTATTGTTCCTATATTCGATAGTCGGTGGGTTTCTCCACTAGTTTTTATTCCAAAGAAGAATCAGAAGATGTGATTTTTTATCGACTATCATGATTTGAACAAAGCTACATGTAAAGACCACTTCCCACTACCATACATTGACTAAGTATTGGAAACACTCATTGCAACATAATTTTATTTTCTTGATGGATTTAGTGGATATAATCAAATATAGGTTGCTCTGGAGGATAAAAAAAACAACTTTTACTTGTTCATGGGGTAATTTTGCTTATGAAGTTCTACCTTTTGGACTCTATAATACCCCAATAACTTTTCAACAAGTTAAATTTGCTATTTTATCCAATTTGACCAATGAATATGTTGAAATCTACATGGATGATTTCACTATATGTGGTGATACTTTTGAGTAAACTCTTTAAAATGTTGATAAAGTGCGAAACCATTGTGAAACCTATAATTCGACCTTAAATCCTAAGAAATGTTTGATGATGATAGATGAAGACATTGTGCTTGGACATCGTATCTCATCTATAGGGATACAAGTAGATCAAAAAAATATTGAAATTATTAAAAACTTGCCTCCACTAGAAAAACAAATGTTAGTTTTTGGGATACATTGGTTTTTATCATCGATTCATCAAAGAATTTAGCACAATTGTGACTCCTATGTATACCTTATTGGCTAAAGAATATGAATTTAATTGGAAATAAATATATCAAATTGCATTTGACCTATTGAAAGAGAAACTAGCCACTCCACCTATGCTATGAGGTACCATTTGGAAACTTCCATTTCATATCCAAATCGATGCATCAAATATTGCAATCAAAGCAACATTGGGTCAAGTAGAGGATAGGAAATATTATGCTATTTATTATATTAGCAAAAAATAGCAACACAATCACCATGGTTTGCTAACATTGATACTTATTTAGCAACATAAAAAGTCCCTCCTAATTTTACCCACAAAAAAAAATGATTGATTAAACAAAGTTAAGCTTTTGAGTGGTTTAATGGTATACTAGTTAGATGTGGACCTATCTATGTCTTGTATCAATGTGTTTGATACGATGAGGTGTATGACATCCTCTGTGTATATCACAATGAACCAGTAGGGGGACATTATGTAGTAAAGCACACCATTCAAAAAGTTTTAGGTGCATGATATTATTGACCACCACTTCATCGAGATGCCAAAAAGTACATACATCATTGTAATCCATGCCAATGAATGATAAAACCAATCGCAACAAAAGAGATGCCCTTATAACCTCAAGTGGTTTTAGATCCATTTGAAAGATGTGGGCTATATTTATTGGATCCATTGACATACCTTCACAATAAAAATAACATATTTAGTGAATACTAATTATGTGACAAAGTGGACTGAGATACTTGCTTTTAAATATGATTGTGAGGAGAAGTTAGTTGATTTCTTGTATACTCATTTTTTAGCGAATTGGTGTCCCTCACTCTATTGTTTTAGACCAAGGACCACAATATATGTCTAAGGTCATACAAGCATTTACTGAATTCTATGAAATCAAACATAAAAAGTCATCACCTTATCACCTTCAAGCAAATGGTTAAGTGGCAGTCACTAATAGAGAATTAGAAAACATACTAACAAAGATAATGGCTTCTCACTGAAAAGATTGGATGAACAAGTTATCAGAGGCTATATAGGCTTACAACACTACTTGAAAATCCACCATAGTATTTACACCATTTAAATTTGTCTATGGTAAGAAACCTATTCTTCCTAGTGAATTTGAATTTCTAACACTTAATACAACTTTGGAAGTAAGTATTTAGTTGTTGCAGGTTAAAAGAGAGTGGATTTTATATATGAATACATTGGATAAACTATGATTGGAGGAACTTCACCAAATGAAGATCATTCAACAACAGAGGAAAATATGGCATGATAGTCACATCAAGAGCAACAAACACAACTTTTTTGATTCTCACTATGTTGACTTTCCTAGCAAGTTACTAGCCTAGTGGCTAAGACCATATGAGATCGAAGAGGTATTTGATAATGAAGTTGTATGACTTTCTCTTATTGATGAGTCAAGGAGAAAATTAGTGGTAAATGAACATCATTTGCGATTGTACCATAAACCACTCACCAAAGTGGAATTTGTTAAATATTTTCTTTCATAGTTAGATATTTATATTGAAGAAGATGTTTCCTCTTATGGAACAAATTCTGAGTAATTGTATCTTTTAATTAAAAAAATGAAAACAATGATGAAAAATGAATATGAAAAAAAGATAATAATTTAACAATAGTTATGAAACTTGGCAGAAAATCATGATTCGAATCGAAAAATCATGATTTAGCCCAAAAATGATTAAAATCGACGCAAAAGCAACATTTTTGGAAAAATCACACTTTTTTCAGAAAAAATTGACAAAAATTAGGAATCGCGATTTTTTGGCAAAAAATCACCCATGGTTGCACGAGTAGAGGAAAAAACATAAATAGTTTTTTTTTGTTTTTTCAATTTTCCCTTATTTTTCTTCTTCCAAGCTTGAGAGATAAGTTTGCCTACCTTCTACCACACCAAACAAGACCCTAAAACACATCCTACAATAATTTTTTGGAAATTCGAAGGAATCTGGTAGCCACCAACAACTACCAAAAAAATGATTTTTTGGCATTTGAAGGATCCTGGCAGCCATCAACAACCACTAACATATAGGATTCTTCCCAAAGGATTCATTTGAGGTAAGCAAACTGATTTTTTTTTCTTTTATTCTATTGAATCTTATTCCAAAACCAAATGCAACAAACTAGGGTTTAAAATTTTATTTTTTTAATTTTATAAGTAATTCTTTGTTGTTATTTGCTACTTGAAACATGTATGCAAGTCTATATTTTCTACTTTCAATGCTTAAAGTTTAAACTTCAAACTAGGGTTTGTGATTTTTTTTTAACAAGTAATCATTTGCTAGATATTTGTTGTCTGAAATTTGTATGCAAGTGCATCTTTTCAGCTATCAATGTTTAAAGTTTTAAACTTCAAACTTCAAAGTTTCAAACTAGGGTTTGTTTATTGTTATTTGTTGCTAAAAATATGTATGCAAGTCCATATTTTTAGCGTTGCACTAAAATTTTTAAAGTTCAAAGTTCAAACTAGGGTTCAATTTTTTTTTTAAAAAGTAAATGTTTGTTGTTATATGTTTTATGTGCAACCATAAGAAAATGTTGGGGAAAAGAGATAAAAAAGATATAACATGGAAGTATGGAAGAGAATGGGAAAATATAGGAGAAGTTATTTGTAATTTTTGTAATTCTTCTATACATGGAGACATGTATTGCTTCAAATTTCATTTGGCAAGGAAAGCAAGCAAAAATGTTAGGTTATGCCCATATGTGCCTTAGGACGTTGAGAGAAAATGCATGGCAATCGTCATTGAAAAAATGGAGAAAAAAGAGAAAAAAGAATAATCAAAGCCATTTCAACCTCCTCTTCTAAGCCTCATACAATTATTGGTGAGAGCAACATATTTAGTCAATTTCAATGATACAATTCAAGTCCAACAATTGCATAACCAAGGAGTGGTATGGATGAGTCCAATTTTTTGGGGGAATGTTCCACACTAGAGGTAGGGACACAAGCCACACTTTATGGTATGGTTGCATAAAACCAGGAGAGGCATAGGGTAACGAGGAAGGCCATTGGTAATTTTTGGTATTTTCCTAACCTTCCCTTCAATGTGGTTAGGTATCCATATTGATAGGGTATGGTAGATGCCATCGCATGTAGTGGCATAGGATTTAAGCCACCAACTTATGACAATATTAGGGGTCCTCTCCTTCGTGAATGCATGAATGATATAAAGGTTATTCTTGATAAACAATATAGGGTGTGGAGCACTAACGGTTGCACTATGGATGGACTGATGGGAAGGGAAGAACCTTAATTAATTTTTTGGTTTCTTCTGTAGGAGTGGTATTCCTCAAGTCAATGGATGCATCGTCATAAGTTAAGAGTATCAAAATTCTTGCAGGGTTGTTGAGGGAGGTTGTGATGGAGGTTGAGGTAGAGAATGTTGTCCAAGTCATCACATACAACATAACAACATATATAGTAGTTGACAAGCTATTGAAGAAGAGATTTCCCACCATTTTTTGGTCCCCATGTGTGGCGTATTGTCTCAATTTGCTCCTCAATGACATTGGAAAATTACCTTGGGTGTTAGAGGTTGTACATAAGTCTAGGGAAATCTAAAATGCTTTTCAATTAGAGTTTTTTTCAACCATGTAGTGTTTCAGGTTGTGATCACAATTGAAGTATTTTTAAGCACATAAACTCCAAGAAGTTGAATAGGCTTACATAAGACAAGTTGAATGATATTGTTTTTGTTCATTACAACCTTCACCTTGACCTTAAGAAAATTATAGGAACAAGTACCGAGGCCTTTGACCTAGATGATATTGATCCATCTAATGATTTAATCATAGAGGTGCATGATGAGCAACAAGAAGATGTTCTATTCACCATGGATAAATTTGAAAAATTAGAAAACCTAGCAGAGATGGCAACCAAGGCACAAGAAGAGGCATGGGCAAAGCAACAAAAAAGATGAACTTCTACTAGGGCAAAGTGACGGAGCACCGGGTACGGACACTTCAAGAAACTTGCCTTTTCATTAAAATTAAAAAAAATATATATTTTACAGGCTTGAATGAAACAGCCCGCAGGCTTTACAATGGCCGAGTTCGGCTCTGTTCTTCCACTGTTCCACTCCCCTGTTCTCCGGTCCACCGTCCTCCCTATTACAAAATTTTAGGTTTTTAACGAGGTCCCGGTCCTCTAGCAATTAATGCCCCGCCTAAAACAAAGTTTAAACTTCAATTTTCCCCCTCTCCGAGTTTTCAAATATTTTTATCATAAATGGGCAACTGCCCGATCTCGCACTGCTGCTTGCAATAATGGCTTCCCATACCCTGCACTGGCCGCTTCGCTCAGACCATACTCTGCACTGCTGTTTTGTCGAAAAAAAAAATCCTTCCAAATGGTGGTTCTCCCCCTTTAATGCACGCGGCTGTCAAATTTAACTCCCGATACGTGGCCTTCGTCTTTAATTTCTTACACGTAGCCAATCGTGCATAATTCTTCTATGACTTCTCCATGTCGGCACACGTGTCCTCCTCAACTGCCATGATACACGTGGCAGTCCACGTGTCGAAATTGGCCTTGCTCGACCGTCCGCTTTCCCCTTTCGGGCCTTACCTTGCTCTTTATTTTCCTCAACTTCCATGGCTATCCAATGTTGCGCCACGTGTCGGCCTTTGGTTGGCCACGATATCGTGACAGGTCACGAAATCGTGACCTGTCGCGATATCGCGACCGAAAGTGCCTCCTCTACGTCGAGCCCTTTGGGGTCGCGAAACCGTGACAAGTCACGATTTCGTGACCCCCCCTTCTCCTTTCGCCTCTGTTTTGAAGACCGTCGCGATATCGCGACGTCTGAAGCCTCCCCACACTACATTGCAAAACCATCGCGATATCGCGACAACTTACACTCCTCTCCGCTGCCTTGCAAAACGGTCGCGATATCACGACGGAACCCGCCAAACAATACACTGCAACTTTTGGGGTCACAATTTCGTGACCCCTCTCCCTTTTGCCTTAAAACTTCCTCCAACCAGGAATTGCCCCACAGAACCTTCCTCAACACTGAAATTAATCGATCAAAATGCAAATAACTTAAAAAAAAAACTTGTAAGATGCAAGGTTGCTTTACTGTCTCCGGATGCTCCTGCATCAGACACCCGGGGTAACAAGAGAAGTGACCTTCACTTCTAAGCTGTTCGGTCTGCTTCCTTTGCAAAATCTCCGAACACTCATCAACCTTTACAACTTGCTCAAATCCTGTTTCCTGGCAGAATTTTCTGCCCTCTACCAGACAAATTCTGGCATTACTGCACATTTTCTCATCTTCGGTCTGCAATGGCTTCAACTTGTGCCGCACTCCATCTTTCACCAAGGAGTACGTATTTGCACGTCCATCATGCACTGCACTCCGATCAAATTGCCATGGCCTACCCAACAACAAATGGCAAGCATCCATGGGGAATACATCACACAGGACTTCATCCTGGTATCTCCCGATCTGGAACGTGACTAAACACTGTTCCCGGACCCAAGCTCGGTGGTCCTTCCGCAACCATGCAATCCGATATGGGTGTGGGTGCCTCCTTCTCTCCAACTGCAACTTAGTAACCATCTCCTCGGAAACTAAGTTGTCTGTACTCCCATTGTCGATGATCACATTGCAAACTTTGCCTGCACTCTTGCACCGGGTGCAAAAAAGGCTTCTCCTCTATTCAGATTTGTCTTCTTCCACAAGCATGGTCCTCCTCACAATCATTGCTTCTCCCTTTTAAGCTTCTTCAGAATGTTCTGAATCAGCATCTTCAACTGCCACAACTGCTCTGGCGGGACCCACCGGTTTCTTGTTCGTCTTTTCCCGATGTTGTGGACACTCGAATGCACGATGCCCTTCTTCACCACAGTGGAAACATGTTCCACGGAATACTCCCCTTTCATTCCCGCGTCCAGATCTACCCCTTCCTCTCGGGTAGTTATCATTCTGAACTTGCGGTTTTGGGTCTTCATCTTCTTCTTTCTGACCTCGGCTGCTGCTCTCCTCTTCTTTCTTCTCTTCCTTTCCTTCTTTCTTTCCACCGTTCTTTCCTCCCGGCCTCTTCCTCTTTGCTTGCCTTCAAACTGCCTGTTCAGCTTTTCTTCAACCTTCAAAGCAAATTGGTAAGCATCTTCAATGGTGCTTACCCGAACCAAACTCAACTCCTCCTGCACACTCGGTCTCAACCCATTAATGTAATGGGCCACTTTTTCCTTGCTTGCTTCCAAATGTCCGGTTCTGATGGAGATCTTGTAAAATTCCTCCGTGTATTCTTGAACTGTTCTGTTCATCTGCCTCAAACTCTGCATTTTACGTAACAGGTCCAGTTCATAATCTACGGGGATAAACTGCCTTTTTAATTTCTCCACCATTCTGTCCCACCTGGTTATCCGCTCCTTTCCTCTTCGGTTTCTCTCCAGCTGTACCCCCTTCCACCAAATGCTAGCATGACCCTTCAGTCGGGTCTTAGCAAATCTGACCCGGTTAGGGTCTTCAACCTCTTCGTATTTGAAATATTCTTCTAAATCATTCACCCGTCTATCAACTCCTCTGGGTTCAAGTTCCCGGAATACGTAGGAACTTCTAACTTCGGCCTCTTCCCGATCTGGGATATGGCCTTGTACAATCTGGCCTGGGCCGGATCTACATCTTCTTCCTCTTCTTCAAACTCATTCTCCTCTTCCACTTCATCCTCACTGTCTGCATCCCTTCTCGGCTCACGTCCTCTGCGTAGCTCTTCTTGCAGGGCCTGGACTTGCCGCTGCAATGCCCGGAAATCTTCCGCTGCCATGCCTCTTCCACCCATCGGGTTTCTTCTCGGAGGCATCTTCACCCAAACTCAAACCCTCCCACACATCCTGGTACAACTGCCTCTCTCCTTCGACGGTCTGTTGTATGCTCAGGAACTCCTGCTCTGATACCACTGACGGAGCACCGGGAACGAACACTTCAAGAAACTTGCCTTTTCATTAAAATTAAAAAAAAATATATTTTACAGGCTTGAATGAAACAGCCCGCAGGCTTTACAATGGCCGAGTTCGGCTCTGTTCTTCCACTGTTCCACTCCCCTGTTCTCCGGTCCACCGTCCGCCCTATTACAAAATTTTAGGTTTTTAACGAGGTCCCGGTCCTCTAGCAATTAATGCCCCACCTAAAACAAAGTTTAAACTTCAATTTTCCCCCTCTCCGAGTTTTCAAATATTTTTATCATAAATGGGCAACTGCCCGATCTGCACTACTGCTTGCAATAATGGCTTCCCATACCCTGCACTGGCCGCTTCGCTCAGACCGTACTCTGCACTGCTGTTTTGTCAAAAAAAAAATCCTTCCAAATGGTGGTTCTCCCCCTTTAATGCACGCGGCTGTCAAATTTAACTCCCGATACGTGGCCTTCGTCTTTAATTTCTTACACGTAGCCAATCGTGCGTAATTCTTCTATGACTTCTCCATGTCGGCACACGTGTCCTCCTCAACTGCCATGATACACGTGGCAGTCCACGTGTCAAAATTGGCCTTGCCCGACCGTCCGCTTTCCCCTTTCGGGCCTTACCTTGCTCTTTATTTTCCTCAACTTCCGTGGCTGTCCAATGTTGCGCCACGTGTCGGCCTTTGGTTGGCCGCGATATCGTGACAGGTCACGAAATCGTGACCTGTCGCGATATCGCGACCGGAAGCGCCTCCTCTACGTCGAGCCCTTTGGGGTCGCGAAACCGCGACAAGTCACGATTTCGTGACCCCCTCTTCTCCTTCCGCCTCTATTTTGAAGACCGTCGCGATATCGCGATGTCTGAAGCCTCCCCACACTACATTGCAAAACCGTCACGATATCGCGACAACTTACACTCCTCTCCGCTGCCTTGCAAAACGGTCGCGATATCGCGACGAAACCCGCCAAACAATACACTGCAACTTTTGGGGTCGCGAATCGCGACATGTCGCGATTTCGCGACCCCTCTCCCTTTTGCCTTAAAACTTCCTCCAACCAGGAATTGCCCCACAGAACCTTCCTCAACACTGAAATTAATCGATCAAAATGCAAATAACTTAAAAAAGAAACTTGTAAGATGCAAGGTTGCTTTACTGTCTCCGGATGCTCCTGCATCACAAAGGGCAAAGGCCTTCAAAGAATTTTATTGAATTATTGTACTTGACATTTTTCATGACTCATGACACATTTTGTAATTTGAATTGTTTTATATTATAAGCAATACAAGATGTGTTTTATCACTTTTGTGTGTAGTAGTTTAATACTTTGGCTTTCAACATATATCACTTGCCATTTTCATGTGTAGTTTAATCTTGTATCACATACAATACTAATATTTGATTTACATAGTGTTAATTCATTATGATATGCATGAAAAAATAAAAAATAAAAAATAAAATTGTATTTTCTTTGTTTTTTTTTATAATTTTTTTTGCGCTTCTTGATTCGATCTGATTCTTTTCCAAGTTGATTTTGATTTTATCAACTATAAATTTAACAGTGAAAACCTCTTTGAGGCGGTATTAGATTAAGTCTTATATAAAAACTAGTTTTCAACATGTTTGCCTTGAAAAAATATGATGGTAACAATATATATTTATATTTTTTAGCTTTTAATATTTCTGACACAAAATAAGCAATATTTCCAAGAGGTGCATGGAACCTTTCTAACAATGAGATATGCATTTTGTTTTTTAAATTTTACTCCTTTTTAGATTTAATATTGCATAAATTATGTTTAATTCATGGGCATACAAAAGAAAATGATAAAATTTATCTCTAAGGTAATCCAAAGCATTTTTGGTTGAGCCAGAAGGAGCATCTCTGGTTGCACCATGAAAAGCAGATAACTATGCTAAAGTGCATAATTTTGTTGCTCTAGAGTGTCCGCTACGCTGTGCCAAAGCGATTAAGGTTGTTTACCCCAAAGTGGGTTGGTAGACTTAAAAAATAAAAGGGCATGCAATAACAAAATTTACCTTGGATTTTTGTCATAGTTTTCAAAAGGTCAAGTGGCATACATGGATTGGCTATGTCGACTCAAGTCAATTTGTTGATAAGTATCAGATGTGCATGCTGAAAAATTACAATAATTTCTTGAACATGAATAGTATTTCCCACATATAGTGGCATGCGATTGTAGATGATCACAAGGAACATATGGCATATAAATTATGGTTAAATGAAAAGCAATGGAAGGTTACCATCCCAATTATGTAGATTATAAGGTGAGATGGCATAATGGTGACTACAAAGTCAATAAGTCGTGTAGAAAATAATATTTTAACTACAAGTGAATGTCACATGGTAGGTAATTATGGAAAGATATTGCAATCTTAAAAATGGTAAAAAACATAATTTTTCACCTTATTACATCCACCCACGAAATATCACTTGTCTCACCATCCGCATGTGAACCACACAAAATTTAAATTGTGCATAGAAAACTATACATCCTCGATACATACAACTTTAATGGTGATACTAGAGGATGTGATAATTATCAAGGTAGTGATTATCCCATGATAAATAAAATCATTGGCACAATTAAATATTTCAAAAAGGGGATTTTTTTTGTCTTCTTCATTTCGATGGTACGATGGTAAATAAAGTTACAACTTTTTTTTGTTATAATAGAGGCATCAATAGAAATAAATTGCATGGTTTGTTGTTTAATGAAGAAGAAACAAAACATCATGGGCAAACCAAAGAAAAAAGTAAAACCTAATATCATCATCAAGATTGAATGACATCTTATAGTAGTTATGGTTTTTCAACAAGTATGTTGGATAAATTTTTTGTGCAAGTTTGTAGGACATGTGGAGTCATTGGCTACAAAATTTGCACTTTCACTCCAAAAAAACCACATAATGATTGAAGGGATAACTATCAAGGTAACCCCTAAAATTTTTAGTATTATTTCTTAAATTCCTTGCAAAGGGGAAGAGGTGTCAAAGTCCAAGTCCACCCTTGCAATTTTTTTTAATGAATTTAAGAAAGGGAATGATCTAGATCCTAAATTCAAAATAAAAAACAATTAATGTAAAGGGATTAAATGGTCTTGTTTAATAGCACCATAGGGGAAGTAGCATTGTGGGTCATAAAATATTTGACCTAAGATGGCCAATTTGGCATTCTCTTAGGGTCACATATTAGGATCATAACCCACCTTAGGTATGGTGCCCATAGGCCTGATGCAAGGATCAACTTGCCACTTGCATATTGCTTTGTACTTGATGACCAAATGTGTGTAAGAGCATAATAGATCTATTTGACACCATGACCTAATACAATTATTCTATAAGCATCACTTTAGAGAAAATGAATGCTCTTGGCAACAATTTTTGGATCCTTGGACAAATATCTCTACCCTGAAAGAATACAACCAAGAAACTGGTAAAGCTTCCAATAACAGGGAAAATTGGCCTAGGGTTTTAGAAGTCTTAAAATATGAGAAGACCATTGTATCGAAGGAATACATACTTGTAATGAGAATATCTAATGACAATAGAAGGAAATAGCCTAGGGCTACAAAAATATCAATTGAAGAAGAAAATCTTGTGCTAGAGGAGCCTACACCTATGAAAGAGGAGGTTTGACACAGGTAGGAGGAAAAAACCTAAGTCTAAAGAAATATTATATTATGAATAGACCCTTGTGATGGAAGAATCTACACTTACACTAGAGAAATCTAAACTTGACAGAGGAATATCTACTAGGATTAGAAAGAAGCAACATAGGGCTGATAAAAGAACAAAAGAAAAATAATTTCTACTTTGTAGATGATTGTAGCTACAATGGTTGGGTTTGATGAAAATAGGAAAACATGCAGTTAGACCATGCAAGATAAAGAAGGAAGCCAAATGGTGATGATATTCAAGTACTATGAATAAGGGATCAATAGCAAAACAATGTTTTTTGGTCGTCCAAAGGAACAAAGGGATGGTATGTTAGAATAATTTGGTGTACAAAAGGAAATGTTAAAATCCCCTAAAGTAATATCTAGTGGTGAGGAAGAGGAAGTTCCTGATTAACCTGACAAAGAAGATGCGATGGAGCAATCCCAATTGAGAAGAAACCAAATATAGAGACAAACCTTAACTATTTTGGAGCAAGAAATAGAGGTGTCTGGTGCTAAAAGATAGAAAAGGTAAAAATCAGTTATTAAAGATGATGATGATGAGTTGCCAAAAATAAACATCCTTTCTTTTGTTGTAGCAAAAGAATCTTTATGGCCCTCATAGGATGATATTGTTTTTTTGCAAACCAACAAGATACTACTCAAGGTAATGCAACACATGAGCATCCATGTTTAGATGAAGAGCTAAACACAAATGTTGTAGAGAAAAAATTTGAAGCTCTAGATTGATTGATGACTATACATACTAGAGCAGTTGTTAAATCATAGCAACAACGACTAAATAAAGCCTAGTTAAAGCTAAAGAAAAAAAGGTATATTTATTAAATTTTTGGAAGAAATTAACATTTTGAAAAGTAATTTTGGGGGATATTCACCTTCCAAGATAAACATTAGATTTGATACAACTGATATATTATTAGAATTAGCTACTAAACTCACTTATGAACAAGAGATTCAAGATCAGGGTCAAACACCATTTGGTCTTGAATTTGTAAATATTGTTAATAGAGATGTTTCATATGATTTTGGGCTTGTTGTTTTGGAGCACGTATTTTCATGCAAGGAAGGGAAAGCACCAATGAAATTTATAGAAACTTCCACTTAGGAACCATAGCATGCACTAGAATAGTTTCCAAATTAGATTGTGCCATAATGGGAATAGGAACAGGGTGTGCCAAAATGGGTGCCAGCTTAAGGTGCACCAAAATAGGTACCATAATATAGAGTTACATTGTTAAGAGTGCCAAAATAGTAGAATGATATAGACTCACCTAAAGAGGAACCAATCACAATAATTAATCAAGTCATCATGGAAGCAGTAGATGTAGAACTATAGTAGAATAGGAGACACAAACTGAACTGTTGAAAATACCAAGACTAGTCATTGCTACTCCATAAGGCATGGTTACAATTGATAACCATAATGCAACTATTTCCTAATGGATGAGAATATGTCATTATTTGGAGTAGAGAATTTACACACTTAGGACTTTGGATAAGTAGAACCAAAAGTAGGCTAAAGAAATTACCAGTCTTAAGACCAAGTTTATAGATGTGTACCACATTGTAGAAGTGCTAGTTAAGTGTAGGTCACTTGCCAGGATCTATAGTTTATTCCTAAAGGAATAATATTACGAATGGTAGGTAATGAGAATAAACTTTGACCTACCATATGATTTAGATTCTATTGAGAGTTTTGTTGAAGTTTTCTTGCATAGTCCTATAGAACAAAAAAATATGTTATGAGAAATCTATTTGCACAAGTTTGCACTTTTTGATGATGCACAATTCCTTTACCATATGTATACTAGGGATGAAAAGTTAAGGGAATTTACTTACACTCTACAAAATCAGATTTAATAGCAAGATAAAATGTGTTAGTATAGAGCCAATGAAGTGGGGATTTGCCTACTGTTGTGAAATGACCAACCCAATCATAAAGCCCTTATCAGTGCCCATTATTATTTGATGGTAAATGAAGTTGTTAAGAACCAATATATTCATCACATAAATACCTATTTTATAGATTTTATAGAATTTTGCATGGAAAATTTGGACAGAGCCAGAGTTGCATGCAATAAAGGTGGTACAAAATTTTTGTCAGTTAAAAAAAAAAGGAACCAATCACACCTACAAATCTAGTGTGGTCCTACAAATGGGTACTTGTATTTATTGAGGTAATTATGATGTTGAAGCATGAATAAATAGACCTTTGATTTTGGCCACCCACCATTTTTTTATCTATTCCATCTTATAAAGAAATTGGACCACTAGGTGAACCTCAATTTAGGCATTGGTTACTGCAAATATGAAGAGATAAAGGATGTTACTTCAAAGCAAGAAAGTTCTGGGATGATATAGATAAGGATTTGGATATGAATGCAATCTTAGAGAAGAGGGATGCATGAGGACATGCATCGAAATGAGAGAGGAAGAGTGATGATATTGTAAAATTATTTTATTTTCAGCAACCAATTACCTTTTTGTTCATGTTTGAATGATTAATATAATTATATGCCAAGGATTAATCTATAATTTATGTTGATATTAATAATGAATGTAGTGAATAAAAGAGAATATTCTATTTATCTATTTTGAAATGGTTTTGGGTATTCTTAAGGGACTAATTGCATGCTTTATTTTTGATTGAATAATAGATTAGTCTATTGATAAATTTGCAAGGATTTTACGATTGGACAATTGGTACTGAAATACCATAAATAAATTCCACATTGAAACCCTTATGTGTTGTATTTGCTATGCCAAAATGATGGAATCTCTAGAGTAATGTAGGTGCTAGTTATGCACCAAAATAATTTTAGCACCAATTGTGCGCTAAAGTCACTTGTGTACCAAAATAACTAGGTATTAGATTTTCTCTAGAATAACCTTGCATAAGATATAACGATAAAATAAAAGCCAACCCGATTCGAGAGCATAATACCCAAGTCCCTAACCATGTGATTTGTCTTGATGATGACTAAAATTAGCATCGAGATTACATTTTTTGACTGTGTATAATGTTGAGGATATTGACCAACAAAAGCAAATTATTGATTTCGTGTAACACTAGAATAAGCTCAAATGCACACAAAACAAGGAGCAAGATAAACACAACTCAAATGGAGGAAGAAATGTTGAGAAATTTAGAACTGTTGCAACCAATTAAGAGGAGGAATTTTAGCATAAGGTTGAATTGTTGTTTGAATAAATACCTATAATCCCTATCCAATTAGACTTGTTGTTGCAATATGATTGTATAGTTAAAACACTCAAGATTATGTTAATAAATTAGTAGATAAATCTCTTCTAGAATTGTTAATAAACAAAAGCCTGATGTTAAGCTAAGTAGTTAGATAAAATCATATAAATAATGATGTATGCCTAAAGGACAAAGGTTGGTTGAGAAAAAGAGAATAAGAAATTGACTTTCAAAATCTATTTTGACTCAAAAATATTGTCCTGTTTTATGCATGACTTTGACTACATAGACTAGTTTTTGCTGTTGAAATATTCTACCTTCCGTTGGATCTCTGAGCAAGGGCCCACTCTCTAGAATAGTAGAAGAAATTGTACCATAACTATAGGTTTTATTTATTGATTTCTTTGTCATTTACCACAATAAATAAAATATCATTTCTTTGAGTCAATTATGATGGTTATGCTTGTTTCCATTATGAGTTATGTTCTAGTTAAACTTTATTCTTATTCAATTGTGCAATTCACTCTAGTTCAGTTCTGTTTTCCTACAAGTGCGTGTTTTTGTTTTAGTTGATTTTGTTGAATTATGACTTATGTTAAATTATATTTTATTTCAATATTAGATTTTGTTTTTTTGTTTTGTTTCATTTTTTTTTTTCAGTTTAATTTTAGGAACCTACTATTAAAATAAATCTCACTCACACAAATACTAAAAATAAAAAAAAATTCATCAAATAACATAATAACACTATGCAGAAAGTAATTGCAGAATTGAAACAATCTCACAAAATAACTCAGAATCGTGGGCCTCTTCGAGGGGGCAACCTCCTTCAATATTTCATTAATTTGCAAAAATATACATTCGTACATGGCTCCATGTATTTTAAATAAAAACTCCATGCAACCCTAACCCTAAGCTCAAGATTTGGCTTACATGCAAAATGCCACTCGAGCTAGAATCTTCTACCAAACATCGGTTACAATCTTGATAATGGTTACATGAAATGGCCCCACTTGTCTAGGTGCCTTGCTTGCCACATACATTACAAAGTATTACAAAATAACATTATAGATGGGGTCCCCACGTTGGAAGTGGGTCATTACATAATCAAATGAGAATTATAAAATAATGTTAGGATGGGGTCCTAACATGTCCTTCCCCTTCGAAAAGCTTTGTCCTCAAAGTTGGAGATGAGGAAACTGCTACTGGAGTTGGTGGAGAGACTCCCATGTAGCATCTTTCGGTTGTAGGCCATGCCACTGAACAAGGACCTCAGTAATGGTTCGGTTGCACAGAGTGCGAGTCCGATGATCCAACAACTAGTCTAGCTCGAGCAAGATAGAACCTTCTTCATCCAATTTTGGGAGGGCAGATTGAACCTGTACCTAATTTCCCACAACCTTCTTGAGAGAGGAGACATGAAAAATAGGGTGGAGCTTGGATGTAGATGGGAGGGCCAATTTGTAGGTCATGGCACCAATCCATTATAAAACCTGGTAGGGCCCATAGTATTTGGCAATAAGTTTTTGGCACCTATGAAGTTGGAGGGATGATTGTTTGTATGACTACAAGTGAAGGAAGACCATATCACCAACATCAAAGCTACACTCAGAATGGTGTTGGTCAGCTTGTTGGCACATCCAGTTCTAGGCTACTTCTAAATTCATCTTTAGTTGATGGAGGATGTTGACATGTTGGTTGAGTGTAGTGTCGACTGCATGGACCTTGGAGCTACCTAGAATGTAGGAGGAGGGCATGAATGGAGGTCATCCATAAACTACTTCAAAAGGGGTGACCTTGGTCATCGTGTGATAGGAAGTATTATACCACCACTTGGCCAAGGGAAGCCACTTTACCCATTGTGTAGGATGATCAGAGGTAAAGCAACGAAGGTAGATCTCCAAACATTTGTTGATAATCTCGGTCTGACCATTCATTTGTATATGATAAGCTAAACTCATTTTGAGTTGAGTTCCTTACAACTTAAACAATTCTTGCTAGAAGTGACTAGTGAAGGTCGGGTCATGATCGAACACAATGGATGTGGGTATGCCATGAAGGTGAAAGATAGAATCAAGAAAAATTTGGGTAACTATGGAGGTCGTGTAAGGATGGGAGAGGGAACAAAAATGAGCATACTTTGAAAGATGATCCACTACCATGAAAATAACTGATTTTCCCCTGGACTTAGGTAACCCTTCAATAAAGTCCATGGAAATATCTATCCAAACTTGGTCAGGAATGGGCAAGGGTTGAAGAGTGCTTGGAGAATGCACCATTTTACCTTTCATCCATTGATAGGTGTCACATGCGGCCACAAAGTTATGAATGTCCTTCATACCTTTCCAAAAAAAGTACGCTTAATCCTTTCGTATGTTTTGAGAAACCTAGAATGGCCTGTAGAGGGTGAGGTATGCATTTCCTTCATGAGAAGTTCTCGGAGTGAAGACATGTGAGGAACAACAAGGCATTGGTGGTAGCACAAATCTTGTCCATCCCAAGTGTATCCGGGACATGAGGTAGGCTTGGTTTGGAGGGAGGCAACCAAAGTTTGCAAGCTAAAATCCTTAAGTACCTCCTCATACAGAGAATTTATCCACTAGAGAATGGGGGAAGAAATGGCACATAGCATACTATGAGCCTCAAATTGGTGAGAGAGAGCATCCACCATAATGTTCTCCTTGCCCTTTTTATAAGTAATATCATAATCATAGCCCATGAGCTTAGAGATCCAATTTTTGTTGTTCTAAGAAATATTTGAGACTTTGATGATCTGTTTTAATGGAGAAATGATGCCCAATGAGATAAGGTCACCAATGGTTGACCACATGCAAAATTGCAAGCATTTCCTTAGCATAAGTGGATTTTCCTAGATTATGACTGGAGAGCGCTTTACTAGTGAAAGCCAAGGGCTGCCCTTCCTACATCAACACTGCACCAATACCATGGTCTAAAGCATCACTTTCAATGACAAAAGGCTTGGAAAAATTAGGCATGGCTAAGACCGATGTGGTTGTCATAGCATGCTTCAACTCAAGGAAAGCCTGTTCAGTGGGTCCAGTCCAAGTAAAAGAATCATTTTTTAACATGGATGTTAAGGGAGTGATAAATTTTACCATAATTATAGATAAATTTGTGGTAATAGCCTATAAGCCCCAAAAATCCATGAAGATCTTTTAGAGTGTGAGGTTTTGGCCACTCTTGAACCACTTGAATCTTTCGAGGGTCAACTTTAACTCCATATTTGGTGATAATGTGTCCCAAATACTCCACTTCTATCAACCCAAAAGAACACTTGGACCACTTAGCATAAAGTTGATGTTGTACCAAAAGTTGTAAAGTCTGATCCACATGGACAAGGTGCTCTTCCCATGAGTGACTATAAACCAAAATATCATCAAAGAAAACTAGGATGAATTTTTGAAGGAATGGATGAAAAATGTTGTTCATGAGGCTTTGAAATGTGGAAGGGGCATTGGTCAAGCCAAATGGCATCACCAAAAACTCATAGTGACCCTCATGAGTACAAAATGTGGTTTTGGGAATATCTTCATCCTTGAGCCTGATCTGATGGTACCCAAAGCGAAGATCTAATTTGGAGAAAAACATAGTCCCATGCAACTCATCTAATAATTCATCCACCATAGGGATAGGAAACTTATCCTTGATGGTGAGCTTATTGAGCTCATGGAAATTGATACATAATTTCTAGGACCCATATTTCTTTCATACCAATAAGACCAAAGAAGAGTAAGGACTGTTACTTGGCTGAATGACTCTCACTTTTAACAATTCCTATACTAACTTCTCTATATCAGACTTAAGGGCATGAGGATATTGGTACAATTGGATGTTAGGTGGTACACTACTAGGTACCAATGGAATAGCATGGTCATGGGAGTGATGTGTGGTAGGTTTGATGGTTTGAAAATCATTTCTTTTGTCAAAACAAGTTACAAATCTTCGAGAATTGGGTCCCCTTGGAAGTGGGTGGTTGGATCACAAATATCTGAGCTATGACCCCTTGAGAATATTTTTTTAATAACTTCTCCATACGGTTTGAGCTGATAATCTGAGGAGGCCCTACTTTTGAACCTTGAAGAGTATAAGACTATCCATCCTATGAAAATTACATCCAAAGCTCGACAAAGTTCCATGAGATGGTTCCTAATGTACCTAACCATTGGGCTCCCAACACAATATCACATCCCCCTAATTGGAGAGCAAACATATCTTGTTTGAGCTCATAATTCCCTATTTTCACTTTAACATTATGACATTTACCTTTGCAAGGCAAAGTCCCTCCATTGGCCACCATAACCTCAAAGGAATTACATGTGTGTATGTAACAATTAGCCTGCTTGGCAATGCAGGGATCAATAAAGTTGTGTGTACTACTAGAATCAATCAAGATTGTAAGACGTTGGCCTTTGAAAAACCCACAACTTTCATGGTTTGTGGAGTAGTTATCCTAGCAAGAGCATGGACAAAAATTTTTGCCTATGGTTCTTCAGGTATTTCTTCCTCATTTTGGGGTGGTTCCTCTACTAGTTCTGTGTCATCATCACTTTGGTCACTGGTAGTTGGCTCATCGACATCTATGAGGAACAACTTATTTTGGGTGCACCTATGTCCTCGAACATATTTTTCATCACAATTGTAGCACAAACCTTGAGCGTGTCGTGCATCCATTTCTTCTGTAGTCAAGCATTTTGGGGAATAATTTTATTTTCATTATGAGTGGGGAACTTGGAAGGAAAAGAGGGTCTAGTTTGTGGAAATTTAGATGTCCTCCTTTGAGCTAAAAATTTGGATTTGACCAACTATGCCAAGCTTATAGCCTGCATCATTGTTTGTGGTTTGAACATCTTGACCTCATCTTGGAGATCATCCTTCAAGCCATTGATGAAATAACTCATAAAAAACCCTTCATTCAACCCCTTAGTTTTGTTAGCCAATTTCTCAAATTGGGTTTGGTAATCCCGAACTATAGAAGTTTGTTTCAACTTTGTCAGTGCTCTTATAAAGTTATCATACTCACTAGGGCCAAATCGAGTGAGTAATTGGGACTCAAATTCTTCCCAAGAAGGATCAAGAGTGGTGTTTTGCAACCACTGGTACCACTGTAAGGCTTCAGATTCCAAGTTGAAGGAAGCCATCTAGACTCGATAATATCGAGGGACATTGTGGAGTTTAAAAAATTGATCAACATGACATAACCACCCATCTGCATCCTTCCCATTGAACTTAGGAAAGTCTAATTTAGGCATCTTAAAAGTAGGGTCACGATCAAAGAGAGGGTGAGAGTATTTCATTTCCTTTCCTTTCCTATGACCTGATTGTTTAGTATGGTACTCAAACCCTTTTGGGCCACCTTGCAATTTGGACTCAACTTCGGCAAGTTGTTCTTCCAAGCGGTCTTTGGAGTGAAGGTATTCACCTCTAAAGGATTGAATTTCTTCCCTTATGATGGTATTGTCCTGGAGAAGGCTATCAAGGGTGCTTTTTATGGATTCAAACATTATGGTGGCTTGATCTACCTCTTTTTGATGTCCATGAGTACCACCAACCATTTTGGGAAGTCTTGAACCTCTTTCACTGAATTACTAAAAATAGAAGTGTGACTATAGGAGTTACTATTTTTAGTAAGGAGTCCAAAAAAGTGCTTGGATGTTATATATCAAAATGATTAGCTTGAAAAGATGGTCACAATGAGCTATATATCTCAACACTAATTTTGGACACCCCAGACTTTTTTTACTATTGTTTTGATGAGTCTACTGGTGAGGTCAATTTTTCTTCTAGAGGTTGGGTTCAAAAGTTGGGTACTATGTCAACCAACTCTGCCTTATCTATTCTGACTACTGACCATGCCTGACACTATCCTATCACTTGTACTACAGCCACTATCACTATTCAGTCACTAACTCTAGGATTCTCTGTACTAAGTGGTTATTGACACTATCTATTCTATTTTTATCATTGACCACCCTGTAATTATTGATTGTTATAGATGACTATTACTACCACTAACTCGACTGTTACTACCATTGACCCGACTATTACTACCACTGACCTAATTTTTACTATCACTATCCTGAATGTTACTAGAATATTTCTTGACTATCATAGACACTTGCAGACTCTACCCTGACTGTTTGGTGCATGTAGTTGTTTTTCATGATAGGGAAGTCTCCTCCGTATGCTCACTTTTATGGGAAAAATTTGTAGGTTTAGCAGAACATGAAGGCTTTTGTTTTTGTAGGTTGAAGTTTTTGATAGAACCAAGGTACGCTAGGCAAGGGAGTATGTAATACCCATAGGCCCTCTGTTATACCACAGTGATGAACAATAGTGCTCGAACCAATATTTTAGGCCACTACCCAAGGAGGATTCCACACATACCCTTGAGCACACTATCTGCCTCTCTGTCAGTACGAGAGGGTAATCTTTTGGGATGTTGTGTCCCATGTACTATGGATAATACAAGGCCAAAAAGCTTCCTAATGGATAAAAGTTTGTTTAACCCTAGATGGTCTCCCTAAATACCTAAAGATACGTGGGAGCTCAATTCCATGCACAGGTGTTGTCTAAGGCCTAGGTATTGGAGCTTGATCGCCCCTCACTTCACTAGATGCTTTATGGGCTATCTAGCTTAGCCAATAATGACAGCTCCTCTACGATATTTTAAAACCCCCAACATAGGGTTTCTAACCTACACAACTACTGTGGAAAAAAATACTCTAATTTTTTTGTTGGTTTTTGCTGTTTTTTATATAAAGGACAAACAGAAAGCAAAAAATACAAGAAAATTATACCTAACAGTTGGAGTGGATGGGCAAGAATTGTCATAGTCGTAGTAGAACTCGGCCTTGGAAAGTGCTCTGATACCACTTGTTAGGAACCTACTATTAAAATAAAGCTCACTCACACAAATACTGAAAATAAATAGAAATTCATCAAATAACATAATAACACTATGCAGAAAGTAATTGCAGAATTGAAACAATCTCACAAAATAACTCAAAATCATGGGCCTCTTCGAGGGGGCAACCTCCTTCAATATTTCATTAATTTGCAAAAATATACATTCGTACATGGCTCCATGTCTTTTAAAGAAAAACTCCATGCAACCCTAACCCTAAGCTCAAGAGTTGGCTTACATGCAAAATGCCACTCGAGCTAGAATCTTCTACCAAACATCGGTTACAATCTTGATAATGGTTACATGAAATGACCCCACTTGTCTAGGTGCCTTGCTTGCCACATACATTACAAAGTATTACAAAATAACATTATAGATGGGGTCCCCATATTGGAAGTGGGTCATTACATAATCAAATGAGAATTACAAAATAATGTTAGGATGGGGTCCTAACATTAATGTTGCTCAATTTATTTCAATTCAATAAGGATCATTATTTAATTTAATTTATCACATAGATTACAACTAGTTCTAGGATTTCCTTTATCAACAATGTGTGAAATTTAGTGTGCTTTATTCAAAGAGTGTTGCAAAGATATTTCAATTTCTTGTTTTTGTGAAGTAATCTAGATAATCCAATATCCAAAGTGCAATTCTTAGACCTCTAATGCATACAAACTTAGGATGTCACCGTACATTGATAAGACTAAAGTGCAAACATTAACAAAACTCATCATATTATATAAGAAATGGGTTGGAAATAATAGAAAATTAAATATAACAATGCTTTATATGATTCAATTGGGTTTCACGAGCACTTCATAGCTACAATATACTTTTTCTAAAGAAATTGCAACATATATTCACCAAAAGGGCTCACAAGAATGGAAGAGTCAAAACTAAATAACTACAACAATATTTTTTAGTTACTATCAACAAGATAATAAAAAATTTAAACACAAATAAATATTAACAGACCACATACAATTGGAGAATGAATACTATAATTTCTTTAGAATTATATTAAGCAAAAAGGATAGTGTAAGACTATAGATTTTTAAAAGGATCCTTACAAATATTTAGTTGTATTTATAAGTAATTTTTTGAGAAAGCTTAAAAAACCAAACTCAGTCTATTTATGCATAAAATATTAAAAAAAATTCAACTGCACTACTACTTTTCTACCAAATATTTTTTCAAAGCTCTAAAATAATGCAATTGTCTATTGCATGATCCTAAATTATCCTTAGAATGGTCAAACTCCTTGGAACCCATGTTTGCCTAAAAAACATGTTTTCTTGGCATTTGACATTCCATTAGGATCTATAGTTTACTGGACTCGGTCCCTTTTATTTACTTTTGGTATTATTGGTAGTTTATAGAGCAAAATAACATTAAAAAATTTTAATTGGTTTGAAGATCAATTAACATAATTCTAATATCAACTCAATATATTGAGAGATTCATGCTATCACCTCTCTTAGTCAATTTATTATTTGTAATCATTTCTAAAATATTGCTTGATAATTATCATTTAATCTCTTACATAGATGCCCACTTAAGTATTAGTTGGAGATGCTTTCTATATTGGTGTTGATTGAAGTTCAACTTATATATCTTTATTTATTTCTTTTTGACAAATTAGTGCCCTTATCCTTTTGAATCCTTGCTTTAAAATATGTTTGGGATCCACCTTGATGATATAGCATATAGTGGCACTTACTTTGACTTTCTTTCTTCCTTCTACTTAATTGATCAATCAATCAAGGATTACTTCATCCCTCAATCCTATTTTGGAGCTCTTATGGTCCTGGCAATTGATCACATAGCAAATGATGGGTCCTTGTCCCTACTTCAACATCTTTCCAAGTTGATCAATCAATGCACTAATATCATGATATCATTACACGATAATAGAATGATTATTTTCTTTAAAATTCTCTAATCCTTTTCCTCTCCTTATGGATTTATCATCCGATTGAATAATGTAACATAACATTTAATTAATTATATTTTTATGGATTGATCCTATGGATATATTGATATCTTAAACCAATCAACATTGTCAACATATCGATCTTCCTCTAGATTTAGTATTTTTTTGGTAAAAAAATCATTTTCTTCATTTGAAGCTTATCAGTTTTAAGGGTCAATGTTGTACTTTTTAGTTGATTTATCCAAATTTTTTTATGTCATCAAGTGCATTATTGGTTTATATTTACTCTACTTTAATGATGTAATTAAATCTACATTTGACTACCCTATGTGAATGATGAAAACCACTACAATTCTAGTGTATTTTGGGGGTATTGTGCCTAGTTGATGATGTACCCATGTTTTCCTTATTCATTGGGTGTTATGTATCAAGAATATGGGTGTCAAATGAATTAATATTTTTAAATATATACTAAGAACTAAAATTATTTAAGACATCAACCTGATATAGAGAGGAAACTCAACAATGTCACCCAGTTTGCATCAAAAGGAATTTGTACTTGATTTAGCATTTGGAATATAGTGCTCAACTCACATTGTTATGTTTGTGAGAACATTGTTATTTTTGTGAAAAATTATCTTTGTTTATCATCATCCCATTTACATTTTATTTGATCATATTTAATAAAAATGATATTTATGGTCACTAAATTAGCTACTTTTTTCAAGACATCTTGTCAATGTCTAGCACATATGATTTTTGTCCTTTGATCAACTTAATGTACTCCTTGTTAGATATCAAGTCATCCTACCTTGAAAATGTATCTAATAAACCCCTATTAAGTAATTGATCAATATCGTTCTTCATTCCATCTATTGATTTTTGAAGGTTATTCTTGGCTTAGATGCTTTTATCTATTTTTTTTTCTTTCTTTAATGACCATTACTTATATTGTTATCTCCCTCTCATTAGTGAAACCTATTTTGTTAAATCATAATAGGATATTTATCATAGATGGAGGTTAGGTTATCCTTTCCATTGAGTTTATATTTTAACCCTCAAACTACATCATCAATTTCTTTGTTGAGGTCTTTGATCCTTGATGTACGACATGAATATGCCAAACCTTTTTGCCTCAACATAAAATTGGTCCCAAATTGAATCCAAAATAAATTTAATTATACTTGAGGAATGTCCATTTTTATTGGGTTATTTAACCTTTATTTAGTTTCTCCTTTTGATCCTTGAGGTTAGTGATATTCTTATCGTTCTCATATGGATTCAACTTTATTTTTTTCCTGTTCTAGTTGCTTCATCAATTGTTGTTTCTCAATATTTCTTGCTACAATTTCTTTCTATGTCTATTACATTTGCTTAGCTAGTTCTTTCTTATCCTTCCTTACTACATCTAGTTATTATTTTAGATCCATTATATATTACTCAAATATTTTAGCATTCATTATTTTCTAAGTGAAAACTCATTGCATGTTTATTGCATAGTTCTTATATTTTTTAACCTTTTGGATGTAGTACTAATAATCAATGGAGATCACTTTGGCAATATGTTCTACCAATTGTATCTTATCTTTTGGTCTTGCATATCCTATATCTATTGAAAATATCTTAGATTAATGGTCCAAGAAAACAATTATTGGTATGCTTGTGTCTATTGGGGTAAATTTGGTGAAATAAATCATTTTGCATTAGCCTCCAAGGTGTATTTGTAGTTATGTTATCAACATAAATGAGGAAGAGAATGCAAATTTTGTAGTGGTAATATCTCAATGATATCTCTATCCTTATAGGGCTTCATCTAGTTCTATTTTCTAATCCCTAGCAGTGGTTTGGCTTAAAAAATTGAATGGGCATGACAAAAATAGATCAATCATACCTATAATTGGATCAACTATCATTAGGGTTGGTAGTATAGATGCAATGGTTATAGTGGTCACTGTTTATGAATATGGTGTTGATATTATTGCACTTATTCTAGAGGTGACCTACTATGTTCTAGATATTGATTCAAAGCTCATTGTCAATGTTGGGATGTATGATATGGAATAAATATCCAATGGTGCCATTATCATCATTATTAAAATTATGAGCTAAAGTAACACAATTGTTGAGGATGGGAGTGGAGTGGTGTGGATGAGGAAGGACTAAATCATTATTTGTAAGTAGATGATGATTTGTGAAGTAGTGGAAATTATGGATAAATATACAAATGAAGTGGAAATAGAAAGAATGATGGTGGAAATGGTAGTAGTCATCACAACAAAAATATGATAATAGAGGGTTCCAAATAATATGGAGGGTGATTTAGTGGAATTAATCAATACCATAGAGGTGGAAGGAATAGTGGATGAGACTAAGGCATATGAGAAAATAAAAGAGGTATTAGTGGATAAATAAGTGATAGAAATAGAATTTGTAGGCAAAATAGACGAGGTGGAAGTTGAAATGGGATGTTGAAAAAGGAACAAACAATAGAAGCATGGGCTAATGGAGGGGAAATGCCACGATCCTCATTGGAAAGACTTATCATTCATAATTATGACGTATTGATGTGTGGTGTTTCAATACTTAATCTTATTTTATATCATCATGATAAGTAGTTAAATAAATTTTATGTTTTGTTTTATTATGTTGGAATAAAGTACTACTAATTATGTGTATTGTTGTAGGACCAGGTACTCTCATGGTGGATTGAAATAGGACAACCACCAAATTTGAGAGACCTAAAAAGGGAAATGATGGTAGATGAAATATTCTATGATAGATCCAAGGTAATCAAGTACCTTCATGTAGTTTTATTTCATAAATAATTGTTTGATTTAATTTTACACCGGAAAGGAAGTTATAAGAAATGGAGTCATCTTTAGAAAGAAGCTGATAACCTAGTAGTTATCGTGAAATATTCTGCTTGAGAATATATGAAACATGATGCATGTGGTTGATAAGTTTTTCTTTTGGTTGGCCTATGTTTGATGAATGTTTACCATAGCTTTGTGCTTGTTTTATGCTTGGAAAATGTTCGTATTTGGTTACATCAAAAATATCTTAATAGATATAGTGGGAGTATTGATATCACATTTGATATTAGTATTAACAATTAATGTTAACATTTGATATTAAATTTAAATTAATCAGATCCTAGATTAATTATTATGTTCCTTTGTTATGTTTTAATTTTAATAATGGAAAATATTTAAAATAAAATAAAGGTGATGTCATTCTTAATTGATAATCAACAATTAAGCGCTTTTGAATAACCTTATAAAATAGGAGGAACTTCATTTTATTTTAATCAAAGGAGTAGATGCATAATAAAAAGAAAAATAAAAAAGCTGATTGGAAAAAGCTTTTGGAAGGAAAGAACGATTACCAACTTGAATGAAAAAAAGAAAGGAAAACAAGAAAAGGGAGAATGGGGGAGAAATTACCAGGGAATGCAGAGCTGAAGCAGATGGAGAGGCATCATGCCTTCCAAGAAAACCCTTGAAGCACTAATATCATGTTCAAAATTAAGCATCATGTTGGCTCTAATAATACCTTTGCGTGCTTTGTTTTAGTATTTAAATGAATTATTCTTTGTGTAAGATTACATACATGTTAAATGGATACTTCTGCATGAGCTACATAATTAAAGTAAATGTTGTTCCTTTTAAGTATATAAAAATAGAGTCAAAATGTTGCTATTGTAGCTTGTCTTTCTCATGGGAATAACCAATGTTGTTAAGTCGGGCCTCCAACTGTGATAACTCTATTCTTTTACTAAAATCTAGATGTTACGTAGTCAGTGGACCCATTAATATAAGTGTAAGAATAAGTTATTTGGTCTTTTACTGAAATCTAGACGTTACCTAGCCAATGGACCCATTGATATAAGTGCAAGACTAAGTTATTTGGTCTATTGAAAATAATGAATTTCTTTGGGTAAGGAGGCTTATTAACTAAAAATGGACTTTTTTTATCAGACCTCAATGACTATGACCAGTAGGGATTCATTTTTTGTCTTAGACACCTAAGTGTACTATGTATTAAAGTGTATCGGGATGACTATCCAAGTTGTTCAGTGAAAAAAGAGTATTGTGGATTGTTTGTTTGAATATTGTTTTTCTTTAAAAAGTTGAGTTGCCCTTGACTGTAGCATGTGAGATGTTTATAGATGTTTATATTTGTTATGCTTCTAAAATAACAACCCAAAACTGTATATTTTGGAATTTTTGTTGTTGTATTACCTAGTTTGTAATATTGAAAATATTCGTTTGAGTTCGTAATGCTTTAGGGAAGGCAACGTTTGCTAGAAACATAGGAGAAACTTATAACTTGTAATATAATTCTTATTTAACATATGAAGAAGGAAAATTAAACATTGGATACCTTGCTTTTAGCAAGATATTAAGTTTTATTCAGTTTCATAGAGAATGAAATAATATTATATTTTTGATTTAGAGAAAATGATTTATAAAAAAAGAACATTATTCTCCTTAAGGAAAAGATAAGTGTAGGGAAAATAATATGACTATAGTTGTTATATTTTGAAATGTGTATTAAGTACTTTTAAAAAAAATATTCTTATTGTGATCTTTCAAAGAAAAGAAACTGTTGATTATAATGTTTTAGTTGGGAAAGAAATTTTTATATAGCTTTCAATAAGTGCATGTTATTTAAGTAGGTTGTAAGCTCTAAAAAAGTTATATTTTTATATAGAAGAATAGTTTTTTTCTTGGAATGAAAAAGGAATTATTTCTATTGGTTTAATAAAAGTTAACATGTATATTAGTTATTTTCGAGGCTTATGAAGGTAAGGAAAACTAATATTGAGAGAATTATGGGGTTATCTCTTATGAAACAATGTGTTGCAATGATGGAAAGAAATCATAATTTGCATGAATATCTATTTTCCTAAGATTTGTGTGGATAGGAAAATAAATGTGGATAGAAGCATGGGATTCTCTCATGCAAGAATTACTCATTGTTTGTTTGGTGCATTTGTATAAATGAAAGAGCATCTAGAAATGCATACACATACATATATACATATGAGTTGTCTTGATCCCTTTCTCCATCACCATTATGCTTTGAAGAGAAGAAATAACTATATTGGTTCCACAAGAATTATAGATCTCAATTTTTTGTATTTTTGTAGATGTAAAGCACTCCTATGTAGAGGTTTTCTACTTAAAATTATTGTTATTTGCGGGTTTAGAAAATATATTGTGAAGTATGGATATTTGAAAAAAGTCCTGTTTAGTATGAAAGTTTTATTTCTAAAATTTGGATACGAGGTAAAGAATGTAATAAAGGAAAACATCCTTGTATAATTGTTATTGTAAAAGAAAATTTAGTTTCAAATGTGTGATATTGAAATATCATATGCTTATGAAAAAATGTAAGAGATATTGTATTTGCTTGTGGAAGTAATTAGAAGACTTATGATAGAATGTTATAAGATTAATTATGTTTAAGATTATAATACCTTTAGATAAAAGTTAATTCTTAATTTGAAATGCTTTATATTATTGTTAGAAGAAATAGAAAGGTTCTATTCGTTTATTTTATTATTTAATTCCAATTAAGCATGTTAAGTATATTATATCATTATTTTTAAGAGAGAGAGAGATCAAAGTTTCTTTATTATTGACTCTGGGTTTGTTAAGGGTGGGGTTTACCTTAGGTGAAACTTAAATCTTCATTAGAACCCTAGAGTCAAGTTGTTCCCAAGACCGTGGGAAGTTTTGAGGAGGAAACACCTAGGTCTATTGTGATGGTTGTATATGGAGCAATGATAAATCCAATTATGTAATATCAAATCAATTTTGATCAATGGAAATTAATAATTTACCCTGTTCCAATGTTCCTATTGATCTTCATAAGTAGAAGAGAAAAGTTGATAGTAAAGCTCAGGTGTATCCCAAAGTGGAAAAGCTTTGGAAAGAGTCCAAAGTGGTGAGGCTTGGGCTATCATTACTACCGTGGAGGCTAGGGATCCATTCCAAAAGTAATATAAGTGATGGCACCTTTAACAGGAAGGATCAAGCGACCATGAAAATTATCACATAGAGTGATTATAACTTTAATTAGCTTATCGTGAAGGTGTAATAATTAAACACTAAAGCACCAGTAATCCCACTATAAAGTTGTGATAGCTAGGCTTTAAGGTATTACGCCAAAACATCCTACATAGATGGACTTATGTAGGGGTTGGAAAATGGCATACCATTTTTGATGGATTAAAAAGAGATAATTCCTACGTTGTTGTTAGATTATATTCTTCTTAGGGAGAGTGAAAGAAACGTGGGAGACCACTAAAGGCATTGTGGGTACTTTTTGCACCTACCCACGCATAGCTATTAGCAGTTATATATTAGGTTTTATTTTTGTAAATAAGACCAAAGATTTAAAAAAAAAATTATCAGCCTAGAAGCCCTACTGAAATAAAAGCGAAGCTAGAAAAAGGGGGCAAGGAGGATTACCCTTGATCTCATTGTAGCACCTGTATATGACCAAAGTACAAAACAAAGGCAAAGGCTCAACTTGCTATAGATACAACCCAAAAGCTCACTAATGTCCATCGAGGCACCAAAATATGATTAGGGCAAGATTTAACAAAGGTATGAGACATCTAGAATAATTTCACCCAAACAAAGTACTCAGTAATGCAGGCTTGGTGCTATTGTCAGAGGATAAAATTCATCCCAAATTGACTATATCTCAAAGATATTGAAAGGTATGCACTTGACTGGGACCCGAGATGACACCAAATTCTATATCCACCAATCAAAATCTAACATAAGTAAAAAAAAATGGCCAAGTATGGAAAGCATCATAACATTGATAGATGGTAGGAGCTTGTTAAAATATTGAAGATTTGGAGCAGTAAAATGGTGAAGTCCAAAGGATGCTAAAATAATTGCACCCAATAGAAACTTGATAGTATTCCAAAATATTGGATAAAAAATAGCTAATCCATAAGGCACCAAAACATTTATGCCTGACTGGAATCCGACGGGGATCCAATTCCCCATACAAAGTTTGGAAGCTGAATAAAGGAGCAGGAAGGAAAAATAGCTAAGTTTAAAGGGTGTCGAGAGATTCATACTCGATCGAAACCCAATCAGTTCTCAGAGACTCAATGTACACAGAAGAAAAAAATAAGCTAAGTGTTGAAGGCGTTGAAAGTATTGCACCTGGATGGGGTCTGCCAGAGTTCTAAATATTTGGCCTGAATGAAAGTATACAAGAAAATATTTGGCCAAAAGGTAGAGTTATCGAAAGACCGATATACTATCAAAATATATTAGGGTGATAAGGAGGCATCCCATAGGTCTACAGAGTATTTGGTGATCACTCTCTAATGAAAAGAATCATTTCCTCTAATGCTTACTAGGCAAGATTTCGTGTTAGAGGATCTTAATGATACAAACCATCATGTGAATGACAGGGCGGCTAAGCAGAGAAGGTCATCAAAAATCAAGAGACCAGATGCAACCAACAATCTAGACATGTCTCAAGAGACATAGAACCTGACCACATCAAAAAACAACATTCTGGTAGTTGGAGCAACCATACTTCCAAGCAGTTCAACAGGTTGGTAGAACTTTTTGACATAACAATAATTCACCTCTAAGGCAATGATGCTTTGATTGCTATAGCATTGTAGAAAGTCTATAAATACAAGGATGTAAAATTAAAATTGGTCGGCTCTTAATATTTTACAATTCATATGTAATAAGGAGATTTTTGCATATCAATACAAAGGGATTTTTGTTTAACATAGCATGTATGTATGATGACTGCTTATTTCTAATTTAAGCCTATTGGATGCTTATGGAATTTACTTTAAATTCTAAATTTGTGCTCATGTTAATTTATTAGTTCTAGAATTTGTAGTTTTATTAGATACAAAACATTCTGACTAGCTATTTTGCGAGTGGTAGTTGAACTAGCTAGTCTGTTAGGTATTTTATTGGTTTGATTATGCAATCAGTTAATATGCATATATCTTGATGTGGCTTAATTTGCATCACTATAAGTTTTGGTTTAGCTCCTTTTCATTCTTTCAAAACCCTTTCCACAAACATATAGGAATAGTTAGCTGGGACTTCAAGGAATAGGTTCCCTTCAAAGGTTGACCATTGAATCCTTTACAACCTCTCGGTATTTCAATGTTGGTCAAGGTGTGTGGGTGCATAACCTTTCCATTAGACAGATTTCCAGGCCAACAGTTTTTGGAATGCACAGTGGGACCCTAGGGTCCCATATTTGGATAATGGTGATATACTCTATTATTTGATTTCATCAAAGTCACCAGGAGACTCAAATTAATTCCAAAAACCTATATTCTATGACCAATTACCTTTTAAACTTAAATAGAACTTGGTGATACTCTATTTTGTCCATAATTTCTATCACTTAGTGAATCCTCCATGTAATAATCTATATGATCGGTTGCCTTTGAAAGTTATGTTGGCAATTTGAGTTGTTTTATGTTGTCATTGATGTCACATTAATGTCACAAGGTAACATTGAGTTTTGATGACCAAAGCATTCATATTTCGGAGAGCATGGATATATACAGGGTTTTTGTGAAAACCAAGGTAGGTAAAATAAAAGGTTTTATTTAAAACCATGGATGGCAGATTTGAAATGGGTTTTTCTTAAAACCCAGGTTGGCTTTTCGTTTCATCGAAAAAAGGTGCCCCGGAGATGGAGATATTCAATTTTGAATATTTGGTTTAAATTTTAATATTTAAAATTTAATTTTAATTTTTAAAATTAAAATTACCTCAGCGCCGACATCATCATCAAAAAGAAATTAATTTAAAAGTGTCATCAACGTTTGCAAAATTAAAGGGAAGTTGCATATAAATGCAAAGGCTTTTATTTCAAAAGCCTTGGAATCGAATGCAGAGGAGATAAGATGAAAAGCGCCAAAATCTTCGTGTGGTAGCGTGGTCCAATGATGAGTGAGGGGAGTGCAAAGGTTTTTGCTTGTGAAAGAGATGAGGTTTGATTCCCATGGGTTAGAGTTTTGAGCAAGAGAATTGGCCCACATTTTTGTTGATGTGAGCAAGGGGAGAAGGACAAAAGTGCATTCTGCGCTCTTCGTCCTATGCGAGCGCGTAGCTCGCGTGGTCTTTGGCACCGTGGTTGAGGATTGTTTGGGCAGAGACGAGGGTTCGATTCCCTCTAAGAGGCAAGTAACATTTTTATTAATAAATTTTTTATTATTGCCTAATGTTGGAGGAATAAGGTGATGAGGGTTGATTTGATTTTTTATTGGAAGGCAAGTTTAAAAGCACTTTTAGAAAAGAAGATATTTCTGGTATTTTCCTTTTATAAAAGTATATCATATTATATATCATTGGAAAGCTTATTTCGAGGGCTATTTGACTAACTCATTTAGAAGGAGAAATAAGGTGTATGTAGAGAGATATTTCTATTTTTGTAAAGGGTTTCAAAGTGAAGGTTGTTTTGTTTCAAAGTGTGTTGAGTGTGGCAGATTTCCAAAGGGGTTTCTTCACTTCATAAAAGGTATGGGCACATTCTCCTATTGATTGTTTATGGTGGTTGATTTCTGAAATATCATTGGAGGGAAAAGGATTGTTTGTGGTTTCCTTTTGAAATTTGGTTGGTTGAATGCATCAAGGTTTTCTGAATTGAGAGTTGTGTTTAAACCTTGTGTTATAAGCATAGTGGTTGAAGCCCATTGGTTGTGAAAGAACTTGAGTTAGAAAAGAACATGAGTATCATTGTTATGTGAGATTTGTGGTTGAGCATTATTGGAAATATTTGAGTTGGTTGATACATACTTGGACTAGGGTTGTGTGAGAGAGAGTTGTCCCTTGTGATGATTGGTTGAGTTGAGTTGATTGAGCCTAGTCAAGTGATGTGTGAAGTGATTGTTCAAGTTCTATGAAATAAACTATTCCATAATTCTATGTTGAGTTGAGATTGAGGTTAGAACATATTGAGTCTCTAACAATTCTCTTTATGGTTCTATAAGACTTGAGTTGAGTTGAGGTTGACTTGAATTGAGTTGAGGTTGATTTGAGTTGAGAGTGAGTTTAGAACATATTGAGTCTCTAACAATTCTCTTTATGCTTCTATGAGTTGAGTTGAGATTGATTTGGGTTGAGAGTGAGATTAGAACATATTGAGTCTCTAAAAATTCTCTTTATGCTTCTATGAAGTGGATTTGAGTTGAGATTGCCATTCATTGTTGAGTTCATTTTGAGTACTACTTGAGCATGATTGATTGAGCCTTTGAGAAGGCCTTTGGGACAGATTTGAGGACAACTTTGGGACAGATTTGAGGATAGTGTTGGGAATTTGAGGATAGTTTTGGGATAGATTTGTGGATAGTTTTGGGCAAGTTCTTGGTGAGATTGCTAGAGCATATTTGGGCAAGTTCTTGGTGAGCTTGCTAGAGCATATTTGGACAAGTTCTTAGTGAGCTTGTTGGAGCAAAATTGGACAAGTTCTGTGTGAGCTTGTTATTCAGCATTGGATAGGTTCTGTGTGAGCTTGTTATTCAACATTGGATAGGTTCTGTGTGAGCTTGTTATTCAACATTGGATAGGTTTTGTGTGAGCTTGTTATTTAATTGGAGAGCTTGTTAAGTAGGTTTTGTGTGAACCTATTGAGCAGGTTCTTAGTGAGCCTATTGATAGAGCTTTGGAGGTGATAGAGTATAGAGGATAGAGTCTCAGTGGATAGAGATCCAAACCAACATAGTTGAAGATAGATCTGAGTGAGGAGTCTTCAAGTGGAGAGAGGTCCACCAATTAGTGCAGCAGAGAGATAGAGTCTTCTAGAAGATCACATAGCTAGAGTAGAAGGGGAAAGAGTTCTCCTTTGGATAGAGATCCATAAACATTGTAATTGGGAGTGATTCCCAAAGAGATTGATTGAGAAAGTTTTAGTAAAATATTTTCTCTGTGGAGTAGCCCACATTGGGTGAACCACGTAAATTGTTGTGTCTCAATTGTGTGGTGACTTGTGCTCTTGCTTACTACTACTATCTGAGTTATTAATGCACACTGCTATATTTGGTTATTGCAATTAAGGACATTAATTGATATTGGTTTGGAAAGAAAGTAAAAAGTGGTCTTATACTATTCACCCCCCTCTTAGTATAAGCTTGTGTTCTTCAATTGGTATCAGATGGGTTCCTTAGGAAAGGCTAACAACTTGAGGGCAGATTCTACAAGAACATAGATGGCTTCATAGAATGGATTATCTTCAAATAAGGCTCCATTGTTTGATGGTAACAATTATGCTTTCTGGAGCATGAGAATGAAGAACTACTTGATATCACAAGGATATGAGGTATGGCAGATGGTTGAAAAAGAGTATAGGGTTGAAGGTGATCCCGAGGAAGATAAGACTACCAGGAAATTGGTTGAGATAAATGCAAGAGCAATGAATTGTATCTTGAGTGGGCTTCATGAGATAGATTTTGCAAAGGTCATGGTATGTACTTCAGCTAATGAGATGTGGACCAAGTTGCGGAATACTTATGAAGGAGATTCCAAGGTAAAGTTGGCAAAACTACAAACTCATAGAAAAATATTTGAGGAATTGAAAATGGAAGATTCTGAAGATATTGCAAAGTTTTTACTTCGAGTTGATGAGATTACTAACACCATGAGAGGCCTAGGTTTTGAGATGAAAGAATCAGAAGTTACTCAAAAGGTTTTGAGATCACTTCCCATGAAATATGATTCTAAGGTTTCAGCAATAGAAGAGACAATGGATATCAACAAGCTAACAATGGAAGAATTGCAAGGTACTCTCACAACTTATGAGATGAGGGTAAGTAAGCATCAAGTTCCAATAAAAGAGATTGCATTCAAGGCTTCAAAGAAAGAGAAAGGGAAAGTTTTAGAAATAGATAGAGTTTTAGAAAATGATGAGGAAGCTAACTTCATCAAAAGGAATAAGGACTCAAGGAATTTTAGGGATATAAGGAAAGTTAGATGCTACAAGTGTGGTGATCTTGGTCACTATGCACACAAGTGTCCACATGAAGAAAATAGTGATGATGAAAAATAGGGTCATAGAAGAAAAGAAGATGGAAAGCATAAGCATGACAAAGAGGACAGATTCAAGCAAAACAGGTATGAGAAGAAGAAATTTTTTCGTAAGGCAAAGAAATCTTACTACATTGTAGAAGCAAGTGATAGCTCAGATTATAGTGGTAGAGACAAATCAGATGAAGAAGAAAGTACATTCTTTGGAATAAGTGAAGAAAGGCAAGAACACCTATTCCTAGGCATTGAAGTTAAAGAAGAGGATAGATCTATTGAAGAAAGACATGAAGAGCTTGCCATAGCCATTGAGCAAGAAAATAGGTACAAGAAGGGTCTAAGGATACTAAAATGCTTCATATGCAGAGATTTTGGGCATATAGATGATGATTGCACATACTACAACAATTGCAACAAGGAAAGTTTATTTGAAAAAGAAAGCAACAGTTCTAGTGACAATCTCAATGATAGTGAAAATAAAGAAGTCTCACTTTTGGTAATAGAAAAAGAAGAGGATGAGCTAAGTAAACAAAAATCTAAAATCAAAAATCTAAAAGAAGAATACAGGAATCTTGAAAACAAGATTCGAACAGATGTCAAAATCAGAGAAGAACTACTTCAAACAATCAGTAATCTCAGAGAAGAGCTTCAAAATGCAAAAAGGATAGAAGAAAGGATGAATGAAGAACTAAGGGTAACCATGACAAGACATGATACATTAGATGAAAAGGTTCAAAAAGGAGTGGAAACTTATTTTAAGGTTGTATCTTACTTCCAAGAAAAGTCACACTCAAAAGGAAAGGAAGTTCTAAAATATGAAAGCAAGGAAGCACCTAAGATTTGTGAGGAAAGTTCCAAAGTTCCTATGGCTCCAAATATTCAGTTTGGTTCTTGTTTTGAGATAGGTGAATCAAGTTCAAAAGGAAAATAAACTCTTGAAGAGAAAAGCAAGGAAGAAATTAAGGAAGAAGATTTAGATGCTACAAAGAAGGTTCAAGGATGCAATGCACAAGTTGAAGATGATCATAGGGATAATGGTCAAGAAAGGTATGAGGAACCAAGGCATGAACAAAGGGCTTTTCAAGGATATTGTTTTTCTTGTAATGGATTTGGACACAGGGCTATACATTGCAGGGTCTATGGATCAAAGAAGTTTGATTTTTCTAGAAGAAACTTCAAAGGAAGAAGGTATGATTTTTAGGGACATTGCTTCTCATGTAACAGGATTGGTCATAAAGCTTTTCAGTGCAAAGGAAATGAGCAACATGGTTTTGGTTTTAGAGCTACACAATTCAGAAGTCATGGTCATAATGGTCATGAAAATAGAGCTTCACAATACAGGGTTCAAGAAAGGAATGGATATGGAAATTACTTCAAGAAAGAATTCAGGATATGGGCACCATCCAAAGGCTACAATATCAAGTGTTTTAATTGCAATAACTTTGGGCATATTGCAAAATGGTGTAGGACTCAATTCCAAACAGGTTCAAGGCAAGAAGGTCAAACAGGTTCTAGACAAGAAGATCAAGTAATTCATCAAGAGAAGGATATCATAAAAACATGGAAGGAAGTTGATAGAGGAAAGAATCAATGTAATATGGGAGTAAAGGTACTCCCACCCCAAAATTAATCACCTCAAGAGAGAAGGTGGTGAGGGGGCTATGCTTAAGAGTCATATATTTTAGCCCCATAGGTGTCCCTTTTGCCATTGATGTCAAAGGGGAGAGATTTGAGTTAGGGGGAGCAGCCTCCAAAGAGAGTATTGAGTTAGGGGGAGCAGTCTCCAAAGAGATTATTGAGTCAGGGGGAGCAACTTTGATTCTCAGAGATGGTTTTTGTAGTGATTGTGGTTTTTTCTTTAGAGGTGTTGCCATCAATGACAAAGGGGGAGATTGTTGGCAATTTGAGTTGTTTTATGTTGTCATTGATGTCACATTAATGTCACAAGGTAACATTGAGTTTTGATGACCAAAGCATTCATATTTCGGAGAGCATGGATATATATAGGGTTTTTGTGAAAACCAAGGTAGGTAAAATAAAAGGTTTTATTTAAAACCATGGATGGCATATTTGAAATGGGTTTTTCTTAAAACCTAGGTTGGCTTTTTGTTTCATCGAAAAAGGTGCCCCGGAGATGGAGATATTCAATTTTGAATATTTGGTTTAAATTTTAATATTTAAAATTTAATTTAAATTTTAAAATTAAAATTACCTCAGAACCGACGTCATCATCAAAAAGAAATTAATTTAAAAGTATCATTGACATTTGCAAAATTAAAGGGAAGTTGCATATAAATGCAAAGGCTTTTATTTCAAAAGCCTTGGAATCGAATGCAGAGGAGATAAGACGAAAAGCGCCGAAATCTTCGTGTGGTAGCGTGGTCCAACGATGAGCGAGGGGAGTGCAAAGGTTTTTGCTTGTGAAAGAGATGAGGTTCGATTCCCATGGGTTAGAGTTTCGAGCAAGAGAATTGGCCCACATTTTTTTGACGTGAGCAAGGGGAGAAGGACAAAAGCGCATTCTGCGCTCTTCGTCCTATGCGAGCGCGTAGCTCACGTGGTCTTTGGCACCGCGGTTGAGGATTGTTTGGGCAGAGACGAGGGTTCGATTCCCTCTAAGAGGCAAGTAACATTTTTATTAATAAATTTTTTATTATTGCCTAATGTTGGAGGAATAAGGTGATGAGGGTTGATTTGATTTTTTATTGGAAGGCAAGTTTAAAAGCACTTTTAGAAAAGAAGATATTTCTGGTATTTTCCTTTTATAAAAGTATATCATATTATATATCGTTGGAAAGCTTATTTCGAGGGCTATTTGACTAACTCATTTAGAAGGAGAAATAAGGTGTATGTAGAGAGATATTTCTATTTTTGTAAAGGGTTTCAAAGTGAAGGTTGTTTTGTTTCAAAGTGTGTTGAGTGTGGCAGATTTCCAAAGGGGTTTCTTCACTTCATAAAAGGTATGGGCACATTCTCCTATTGATTGTTTATGGTGGTTGATTTCTGAAATATCATTGGAGGGAAAAGGATTGTTTGTGGTTTCCTTTTCGAAAGTGGTTGGTTGAATGCATCAAGGTTTTCTGAATTGAGAGTTGTGTTTAAACCTTGTGTTATAAGCATAGTGGTTGAAGCCCATTGGTTGTGAAAGAACTTGAGTTAGAAAAGAACATGAGTATCATTGTTATGTGAGATTTGTGGTTGAGCATTGTTGGAAATATTTGAGTTGGTTGATACATACTTGGACTAGGGTTGTGTGAGAGAGAGTTGTCCCTTGTGATGATTGGTTGAGTTGAGTTGATTGAGCCTAGTCAAGTGATGTGTGAAGTGATTGTTCAAGTTCTATGAAATAAACTATTCCATCATTCTATGTTGAGTTGAGATTGAGGTTAGAACATATTGAGTCTCTAACAATTCTCTTTATGGTTCTATAAGACTTGAGTTGAGTTGAGGTTGACTTGAATTGAGTTGAGGTTGATTTGAGTTGAGAGTGAGTTTAGAACATATTGAGTCTCTAACAATTCTCTTTATGCTTCTATGAGTTGAGTTGAGATTGATTTGGGTTGAGAGTGAGATTAGAACATATTGAGTCTCTAACAATTCTCTTTATGCTTCTATGAAGTGGATTTGAGTTGAGATTGCCATTCATTGTTGAGTTCATTTTGAGTACTACTTGAGCATGATTGATTGAGCCTTTGAGAAGGCCTTTGGGACATATTTGAGGATAGCTTTGGGATAGATTTGAGGATAGTGTTGGGATAGATTTGAGGATAGTGTGGGAATTGTGGATAGTTTTGGGCAAGTTCTTGGTGAGCTTGCTAGAGCATATTTGGGCAAGTTCTTGGTGAGCTTGCTAGAGCAGATTTGGACAAGTTCTTAGTGAGCTTGTTGGAGCAGATTTGGACAAGTTCTATGTGAGCTTGTTATTCAGCATTGGACAGTTTGTGAGCTTGTTATTCAACATTGGAAGTTATGTGAGCTTGTTATTCAGCATTGGACAGGTTCTGTGTGAGCTTGTTATTCAGCATTGGACAGGTTCTGTGTGAGCTTGTTATTCAGCATTGGACAGGTTCTGTGTGAGCTTGTTAAGCAGGTTCTGTGTGAACCTATTGAGCAGGTTCTTAGTGAGCCTATTGATAGAGCTTTGGAGGTGATAGAGTACAGAGGATAGAGTCTCAGTGGATAGAGATCCAGTAGCCAACATAGTTGAAGACAGATCTGAGTGAGGAGTCTTCAAGTGGAGAGAGGTCCACCAGTCAGTGCAGCAGAGAGACAAAGTCTTCTAGAAGATCACATAGCCAGAGCAGAAGGGGAAAGAGTTCTCCTTTGGACAGAGATCCATAAACATTGTAATTGGGAGTGATTCCCAAAGAGATTGATTGAGAAAGTTTTAGTAAAATATTTTCTCCGTGGAGTAGCCCACATTGGGTGAACCACGTAAATTGTTGTGTCTCAATTGTGTGGTGACTTGTGCTCTTGCTTACTACTGCTATCTGAGTTATTAATGCACACTGCTATATTTGGTTATTGCAATTAAGGACATTAATTGATATTGGTTTGGAAAGAAAGTAAAAAGTGGTCTTATATTGTTCACCCCCCTCTCGGTATAAGCTTGTGTTCTTAAATTTAAACAAAACTTGGTCATACCCTACATCCAGTTCACCTGGTGACTCTACTGCAGACTGCATTATGAATCTTGCTAAGATGGTTTCTACTAAAAGGCATCCTCCCATCATGCTATCAACAGTTTTTGGTATGATTGGTGGGACATGATGGTCCCAATTTTTAGATTTATCAAAGATCTATGATGCTCTGGTTTATCTACATTTTTGTTTATCACCTAACAACTCCCCTGTATATTGAATATGATTCTTATGATTAGTTGCCTTTACATTTTCTTAGAAGATCCCAAAGTAGTGGAGCAGTATCGACTTGATAAGAAAAATAAGTATTCCCATTTGGTGACTCCCTCTTGGAAAGAGAATTCAAATATTTTGAAGTATCAACTCTATAGTTGCATCAATGGTCCAGTTCAAATGTCCCTATTGGAATTTTGTAAGCCTTATGAATATTCAAAATCTTCATGATATTTTTAGGACTGCCTTGAAGTCCTTATCAAGTTTTTATGGGTCAAATAAAATTGCATTTGAGAATTGCAAGGATGTGGCTTCCCTAACAGTGATTCATAATATAATGCATGAAGATGTAATGCTTAGGCTCCTCATTCTCTCTCTCAAAGGAAGAACCTTGATATGGTACAAATCCTTAGAGGATGGAAGTATTTTTACATGGGCTGATCTAGCAGAAGCACTCATAAACACATTTTATCATTCAGGGGATCCCCTCTTGATGCTCAATCAGTTCTTTTTCATCAAACGTAATCCTCAAGAGAATATTATTGAATTTAGCATTCATTTCAAAAGAATTTGGATAAGGATTCCCCATGAATTCCATCCATCCCTTGCTCAGGCATATTTGTATTATACCCAAGCCTTCTACTCATAGATAAGCCTTATTATTTAATGATCCGAAGAGAAGAGGTTCTTATATTTAGGAGGCTATATGAGCTAGAAATATATTAATTCAAGTTGGAAAGTTCCCTCCCAGGGATCTCCATTCTTCATGTCAAATATTATCAAAATAATCCCTGATTCTACCCCCTAAAGAATATACATCAGGCCTTGCCAAAACTATGGAGAATGCCCTTTCCATAAATTCTTACAAGATAAAACCCCTAATAGAAAAATAAGTGTTGGCAAAGACCTGGATTCTAATGGAATAAGTAGGTCAGATGGTCTTTCATTATGAATGAAATGCTAGCACCACATTATTACACCAATCAACACAAAATATGAGTGCTTGGGGACTTGTGACTTTGTGGCTCTCCTTGTTGCTAGACTCTCCCATGAGTCAACAAAGGCTAATGGAAAGCAGGAGGCCATCATTCTCGATCAACAAACCTAAGTAAATAGAGGGAATGTCGACACTATTCTGTGATCTATTTGGAGGACCTCCTCTTCAGCCAACTAAAGTTTAGGATAATTTTAGCTTTGATGTGGAACAATCAACATGGTCACTCTAACCCAAGCCACATGGCATATCCCCTACCACAACACTCTTTTGAGAGCCAACTATCAATTTTACAACCTCTTGGTAATCATTGCATGACAATCATAATGGTTGGATAATAACTCAAACCACAGTGGGAGCAAATCAAAATAGATTATGGGCCTCAAATTAGATAATCTCAAGTGGGATATAATACTGATATCCTTACCCAGATGACTCGAGTATCGAAGATAATTGGATGGACACCCGCCCTTTGCTAATTGGTTATGACCTAGGTTTACTGATCCCAATGGAAAGTACTAGACCTAGATGGTATTTCATGAGATCTAAGAATGGTTGCAGAAAATACCAGGATCAACATGAAGAACAACTTAGGTTTGACATCATCTGGTCCGGACATTATAGATTCATAGGATGACCTACAATATTTATTGCCTAGGTGTACCAGGTACACCAAAATTTTGTGTAAATAATCAACAAGTAAATAAAATCTACGGTGAAGGTATGGCTGTGGTATAGACACTCAGAAGGCATCATCATCTTGTTTGCAGGTTGCAGGGAGAGCGCTTCAGCAATGAGTTGCTAGTTTTCCAAGGCACCAAAAACTATGAACTAAAAGGCATAAGGAGATTTCCCAGGCCGCTTATTGGAATCACAACACTTTCGTTCTTGTCTCCTTATTTTATTCTATTTTTCTCGTTCTCTATTTTTTTTGTAGTGACCCTATAGCCCAATTAATAACGCCTAGTAAATACAAAAGGCTTTACATGCTATCCTTAGAAATCTAAGATCACATGGAGAAAAATTTGGGACTCGTGTAAGCAGGACAATACGCCATGCCTATATGAACATGAAATCAATGGTAGAGAAAATGCCTAGAAAGTAGGATCTAGAATCATGTGCCAATTGGACCTCCATGCAATTTGGTGCTTGCCAAATCTATCCAAAATGGGATAAATATTCTATAAAAGGCCCCCATGCATAGCTACAAAAGTGGTTAAGAAACATGAGTCTTAGAGCACAACTGCAGTTGAGTGAACCCATGGTGGATGGTGATAAGCAAAGAAGGTTCTTGTTGGATTGCATCAAAAATAAGAACTATAGTAAGATGGACAAATTTCAATGGAATTCTATCTGCTCTTGGAATTTTTTTGGGCTAAATTAGGGTATTTTTATGGGAATGCAATATGTGGGGGTGTCTCATGGATTGGGATATTCATCCTGACATTGTTATGTGATTACCCCTAGATTTCCCTTATTTTTGTATTTTTACTTTTTTTCATCCTTCTCCTTCCTATGTTTTCCCCTGTTGCTTGTTGTCACTATCCTTTTTAGTTAGTGGCTTTCGTTCTATTGATTTTGTTATTTCTCATTGCCTCCCCTTTCCTATCGTGTCATTTTTTTTTTTGCTTTTGTTTGTTGTTTCCCCTTATGGTCCCCCTTATTTTATTTTTCTTCTCAATGTTCCACAGTTTTATTTCCACCCCATCATCCATCACCTTCCTTTTTCCTTTAGCCTTGATCGGTTGCATTTTTGCCTACTTTTCTTCTAGCTCTTTATTCCCTTCTCTTTCCCTTTGAAAGTGTTAAGTTCAAGAAATTTTTTGACCTTTTGGATTCCTTGTTTCTGCAAAGTGAAAATACCTTGTGAGTCACCAAGAATGTGGGTACTTTTTGCACGTACCCATGCCTAGCTATTAGTAGCTATATATTAGGTTTGCTTCTTGTAAATAGACCAGATATTGCCAAAAAAAATTGTTAGCTCAGAAGCCCTACTAGAAGCAAAGTGAAGCAAAAAAAGGGGACAAGGATGTTTTCCTTCAAGCTCATTGTAGCACCTATATCTGACCAAATTTTGGAATAAATATGAAGGTTCAAATTTTTACAGCTACAACTCAAAAGATATTGCATTTTCTTGTGGAAGTAATTGGAATGCTTGTGATAGAATGTTGTAAGATTAATTATGTTTAAGATTTTAATGCCTTTAGATAAAAGTTAATTCTTAATTTGAAATGCTTTATATTATTTTTAGAAGAAGTAGAAAGGTTCTATTCATTTATTTTATCATTTAATTCCAATTAAGCATGTTAAGTATATTATATCATTGTTTTTAAGAGAGATCAAAGTTTCTTTATTATTGAATCTAGGTTTGTTAAGAGTGGGATTTCCCTTAGGTGAAACTTAAATCTTCATTAGAACCCTAGAGTCAAGTTGTTCCCAAGACCGTTGAGAAGTTGTGAGGAGGCAACAACCAGGTCTATTATGATGGTTATATCTGGAGCAATGATAGATCTAATTATCTAATATCAAATCAATTTTGATCAATGGGAATTAATAATTTACCCTGTTCCCATGTTCGTATTGATATTCATAAGTAGAAGAGAAAAGTTAATAGTAAATCTCAGGTGTACCCCAAAGTGGAAAGGCTTTGGAAAGAGTCCAAAGTGGTGAGGCTTGGGATATCATTACTACCGTGGAGGCTAGGGATCCAGTCCAAAAGTAATATAAGTGATGACACATTGAACAGGAAGGATCAGGAGGCCATGCAAATTATCACATAGAGTGATAATAACTTCAATTAGCTCATCATGAAGGTGTGATAATTAAGCACTAAAGCACCAGTCATCCCACTATAAAGTTGTGATAGCTAGGCTTTAAGGCATTATGCAAAAAAATCCTACATAGACAGACTTATGTAGGGGTTGGAAAATGGCATCCCATTTTTTATGGATTAAAAAGAGATAATTCCTATGTTGTTGTTAGATTATATTCTACTATGGGAGACCACTAAAGGCATTGTGTGTACTTTTTGCACCTACCCATGCATAGCTATTAGCAGCTATAGCATGGCTTGATTTTTGTAAATAAGACTAGAGATTGCCAAAAAAATTTATTAGCCTAGAAGCCCTACTGAAATAAAAGTGAAGCTAGAAAAAGAGGGCAAGGATGTTTACCCTTGAGCTCGTTGTAGCACCTGTATATGAACAAAGTCCAAAACAAAGACAAAGCCTCAAATTGCTATAGCTATGACCCGAAAGCTCACTAATGTCCACTAAGGTACCAGAAGATGATTAGGACAGCAATTGACAAAGGCATGAGACATCTGGAATGATTTCACCCAAACAAAGTACTCAATAATGTAGGCTTGGTTCTATTTCCAGATGATGAACTTCAGCCCAAATTAACTATATCTAAATTATATCAAAAGGTATGCACCTGACTGGGACCCAAGATGGCACCAATTCTCTATCCACCAGTCGAAAGCTAACATAAGTAAAATAAAAATGGTCAAATATGGAAAGCATTAGAACATTGATAGATGGTAGGAGCTTGTTAAAATATTGAAGATTCATCGCATCATTGGGGCAGTAAAATGGTGAAGTCTAAAGGATGCTGAAAAAAATTACACCCGATCAAAACTTGATAGTATTCCAAAATCTTGGATAAAAAATGGCTAATCCATAAGGCACCAGAACATTTATGCCTGACTGGAATCCGATGGGGATACAATTCCCCATTAAAATTATGGAAGCTAACTAAATAAGAAAGAAGTAAAAATAGCTAAGTTTAAAGGGTATCGAGAGATTCATACCTGATCAAAACCCAATCAGTGCTCAAAGACTCAAAGTACACAGAAGCAAAAAATAAGCTAAATGTTGAAGGTATTGGAAGAATTACACCTAGATGGGGTCTGATAGAGTTCTAAATATTTGGCTTGAATGAAAGTATAGAAGAAAATGTTCAGCCAAAATATAGAGTTGTCGAAAGGTCGATATACTATCAAAATCCATTAGGGTGATAAGGAGGCATCCCATAGGTCTGCAAAGGATTTGGTGATCACTCTCTAATGAAAATAATCTTTTCCCATAATTTTTACTAGGCGGTATTTCATTTCAGAGGATATTAATGACATAAACCATCATGTGAATGATAGGGTGGCTAAGCAGATAAGGTCATCATAAATCAAGGGACCAGATGCAAACAACAAGCTAGGCATGACTCAAGAGACATAGATCCTGACCACATCAACAAAAACCATTTTGGTAGTTGGAGCAACCATACTTCCAAGCAGTTCAATAGGTTGGTAGAAATTTTTAACATAACAAAAATCCACCTCTAAGGCAATGATGCTTTGATTGCTATAAAATTGTATAAAGTCTATAAATACAAGGATGTAAAATTAAAATTGGTCGGCTCTTAATATTTTACAATTCATATGTAATAAGGATATTTTTGCATATCAATACAAAGGGATTTTTGGATATCAATACAAAGGGATTTTTGTTTAGTAGAGCATGTATGTATGATGACTACTTATTTCTAATTTAGGCCTATTGGATGCTCATGGAACTTACTCTGAATTCTAAATTTATGCTCATGTTCATTTATTAGTTCTAGAATTTGTAGTTTTATTAGATACAAAACATTTTGACTAACTATTTTGTGGGTGGTAGTTGAACTAGCTAGTCTGTTAGGTATTTTCTTGGTTTGATTATACAATCTATTAATATGCATATATCTTGACGTGGCTTAATATCACCACTATAAGTTCTATTTTAGCTCCTTTTTATTCTTTCAACACCCTTTTCCACAAACATCTAGGAATAGTTAGCTGGGACTTCAAGGAATCGACCCCCTTTGAAGGTTGACCATTGAAGCCTTTACAACCTCTCGGTATTTCAATGTTGGTCAAGGTCTGTGTGCGCATAACCTTTCCATTAGATAGATTTCTAGGGTAACAATTTTTGGCATGCACAGTGGGACCCTAGGGTACCATATTTGGATAATGGTGATATCCTCTATTATTATATTTCATCAAAGTCACCTGGAGACTCAAATGAATTCCAAAAACCTAATTCTATGACCAATTACCTTTTAAACTTAAACAAAACTTGGTGATACTCTATTTTATCCATAATTTCTATCACCTGGTGACTCCTCTGCATAACAATCTATATGATCAGTTGCCTTTGAAAGTTAAATAGAGCTTGGTGATACCCTGCATCTAGTTCACCTAGTGACTCTACTACAGGCTACATTATGGATCTTGCTAAGAAGTTTCTACTAAAAGGTATCCTTCTATCATGCTATCAATAGTTTTTGATATGCTTGGTGAGACACGATGGTCCCACTTTTTAGACTTATCGAAGATCGATGATGCTCTGGTTTGTCTACATTGTTGTTTATCACCTAAAAACTCCCCTAAATATTGAACCTAATTCTTATGATAATTTGCCTTTACATTTTCTTAGAAGACCCCAAATTAGTGGAGCAATCTTGAATTGATAAGCGAAATAAGTATGCCCATCTGATGACTCCCTCTTGAAAAGAGAATCCAAATATTTTGAAGCATCAATTCTATAGTTGCATCAATGGTCCAGTTCAAATTTCCCTATTGGAATTTTTTAGGCCTTTTGAATATTCAAAATCTTCACGATATTTGTAGGACTGCCTTGAAGTCCTTATCAATTTTTTATGGGTCAGATAAAATTGCATTTGATAATTGCAAGGATGTGGATTCCCTGACAATGATTCATAATATTATGCATGAATATGTAATGCTTAGACTCCTCATTCTCTCTCTCAAAGTAAGAGCCTTGATATGGTACAAATCCTTGGAGGATGGAAGTATTTGTACATGGGTTGATCTAGTAGAAGTGCTCATCAACACATTTGATGATTCAAGGGATCCCCTCTTGATGCTCAATCAGTTCTTGTTCATCAAACATGATCCTCAAGAGAATATTATTGACTTTAAATTTATTTTCAAAAGAATTTGGATAAGGATTCCCCATGAATTCCATCCATCCCTTTCTCAGTCATATTTGTATTATACTCGAGCCTTCTACTCATAGATAAGCCTTATTATTCAAAAATATAAAGAGAATATGTTTCCATAGATTTAGGAGGCTATACGAGCTAAAAATATGTTAATTCAAGTTGGAAAGTTGCCTCCCAGGGATCTCCCTTCTTCATGTCAAACATTGTCAAAATAATCCTTGATTCTACCCCCTAAATAATATACATCATGCCTTACCCAAACTATGGAGAATGCCCTTCCCATAAATTCCTACAAGAGAAAAGCCCTAATAGAACAAGAAGTGTTGGCAAAGACCTGAATACTAGTGGAAGAAGATGTAGGTCAGACGGTATTTCATTATGAATTAAATACCAACACCATAGCCTTACACCAATCAACATAGAATATGAGTGCTTGGGGACTTATGCCTTTGTGGCTCTCCTTGTTTCTATACTCTCCCATGAGTCAACAAAGGCTAATGGAAAGCAGAAGGCCATCATTCTTGATCAAAAAACCTAAGCAAAGAGAGGGAAGGTTGACACTATTTCATGATCTATTTGGAGGACCTCCTCTTAAGCCAACTAAAGTTTAGGATAATTTCAGCTTTTATGTGGAACAATTAGCATGGTTAATCTAACCCAAGCCACATGGCATATTCCCTACCACAATAGTCTTTGGAGATCCAATTATCAATTTTCCAATCTCTTGGTAATCAATGCATGACAATCGTAGTGGTTGGATAATAACTCAAACCACAGTGGGAGAAAATCAAAATAGAGTATGGGTCTCAAATTGGATAAGCTCAAGTGGGAGACAATACTGACACCCTTACCCAGATGACTCGAGTGCTAAAGATAATTGGATGGAAACCCACCCTTTGCTAATTGGTTATGACCTAGGTTTACAGATCCCAATGGAAAGTACTAGACCCAGATGGCATTTTGTGAGATCTAAAAATAGATGTAGACAATACCACGATCAACATGAATAACAACTCAGGTTTGACATCATATGTTCTGGACATTATAGATTCACAAGACGACCTACAATATTTATTGGCTAGGTGTACCAGGTACATCGAAATTTTGTGTAAATAATCAGCAAGTAAATAAAATCTATGGTGAAGGTATGGTTGTGGTATAGACATTCATAAGGCATCATCATCATGTTCGCAGGTTGTAGGGAGAGTGCTTCAACAATGAATTGCTAGTTTTCCAAGGCACCAAAAACTCTAAACTAAAAGGCATAAGGAGATTTCCTAGGTCGCTTCTTGGAATCACAACACTTTCATTCCTGTCTCCTTATTTTCTTCTATTTTTCTTGTTCTTTGTTCTTTTTTTGTAGTGACCCTGTAGCCCAATGAATAATGCCTGGTAAATAAAAAAGGCTTTATATTCTATCCTTAGAAATCTAAGATCACATGGAGAAAAATTTGGGACTTGTGTGAGAAGGAAAATATGCCATGTGTATATGAACATGAAATCAAAGGTAGAGAAAATGCCTATAAAGTAGGATCCATACTCATGTACCAATTGGACCTCTGTGCAATTTGGTGCCTGCAAAATCTATCCAAAATGGGATAAATATTCTATAAAAGGCCCCCATGCATAACTACAAAAGTGGTTAAAAAACATGAGTCTTAGAGAATAACTGCAACTGAGTGATCCCATGGTGGATGGTGATAAGCGAAGAAGGTTCTTGCTGGATTGCATCAGAAAGAAGAACTGAAGTAATATGGACAAATGTCAATGGAATTCTATCTACTCTTGGAATTTTTTTGGACTAAAGTAGGGTATGTTTATGGGAATGTAATATGTGGGGGTGTCTCATGGATTGGGATACTCATCCTGACATTGTTATACGATTACCCCCAGATTGCCCTTATTTTTGTATTTGTACTTTTTTGCATCCTTCTCCTTCCTATGTTTTCCCCTGTTGCTTGTCATCACTATCATTTTCAGTTAGTGGATTTCCTTCTGTTGCTTTTTTTATTTCTTGTTGCCTCCCCTTTTCTCTCGTGTCATTTTATTCTAGTTTTTCTTGTTGTTTCCCCTTGTGGTCCCCATTATTTTATTTTTCTTCTCGATGTTCCATAGTGTTATTTCCACCCCATCATCCACCGCATTCCTTTTTCCTGTAGCCTTGATCGGTTGTATTTTTGCCTACTTTTCTTCTAGCTCTTTCTTCCCTTCTCTTTCCCTTTGAAAGAATTAAGTTCAAGAAAATTTTGATCTTTTGGATTCCTTGTTTCTGCAAAGTGAAAATCCCTTGTGAGTCACCAAGAATGTGGGTACTTTTTGCACCTACCCATGCTTACATATTAGTAACTATATGTTAGGTTTGCTTCTTGTAAATAGACCAAATATTTCCAAAACAAATTGTTAGCTCAGAAGCCTTTCTAGAAGTAAAGCGAAGAAAAAAAAATGGACAAGGAGGTTTTCCCTCAAGCTCGTTGTAAAATCTGTATCTGACCAAAGTTTGGAATAAAGATGAAGGTTCAAATTACTGCAGCTACAACCTGAAATCTCACTAATATCCATCAGGGCAATAGAATATGATTAGTATGGTAATGGACAAAGGTATGCGATGTTTGAAATAATTGTGCTCGAAAAAAGTACTCAGTAATGTAAAGAACCACAACATCGATAGATGGTAGGAGCTCGATAAAATATTGAAGATTTGTTACATCACCAAGGCAGTAAAATGGTGAATTATGGAGGATGCCCAAACAATTATGCCCAGACAAAACTCGATACTATCCCAAAATATCAAATAAAAATATGGCTAATCCATAAGGTGTCGAAACATTTGTCCTCGAACAAAAATTGACACAGACCCAATTCCCTATCCAAAGTTCAAAAGTTGACTGAAGGAGCAAGAAGGAAAAATAGCTAAGTTCAAAAGGTACTAAGAGATTCATACCCAACCGAAACTTGGTTAGCACTCAAATTCTCAATGCACATAGAAGTAGAAAATAAGCTAAATACTGAAGGTGCTAAAATAATTGCACTTGTATGGGGTCCACTAGGGTTCTAAATATTTGGTCCAAATGAAAGTAAAGAAGAAAATATTTGGCCAAAAGGTAGAGCTATTGAAAGGTCGGTATATGGTTAAAATTCATTAGGGTGATGAGGAGGTGTCACATAGGTCTATAGAGGATCTGGTGGTCACTCTCTAATGAAAAAAAGTATTTTTCCCATGACACTTACTAGGTAGGATTCCGTTTCAGAGGATAATAACAACACAAACCATCATATGAATGATAGGGTGGATGAGTAGAGAAGGTTAGCATAAATCAAGGGTCTGAATGCAACCAACAAGCTAGGTACAAATCAAGGAGACACATATCCTAGCCATGTCAACAAACCATATTCTGGTAGTTGGAGCAACCATACTTAGAGCAGTCCAAAATATTGGCAATGTTTTTGACATAACAGTTAACCACCTCTAAGACAATGATGCTTTGATTACTATAGTATTGTAGAAAGTCTATAAATACAAGGATGTAAAATGAAAATTGGTCAGCTCTTAGGATTTTATAATTCATATGTAATGAGGATATTTTTGCATATTAATACAAAGGGATTGTTGTTTGGCTTCTGGTTTATTCCATTTGCAGAAAATGTATGTATGATGACTAATTATATATAATTTAGGCCTATTGGATGATCATGGGACTTACTATAAATTCTAATTTTGTGCTCATGTTCATTTATTGATTCTGGAATTTATAATTTTAATTAGATACTAAACATTATGAATAACTATTTTGCGAGTGGTAGTTGAACCAGTCAGTCTGTTTGGAATTTTCTTGGTTTGATTATGCAATATGTTAATATGCATATGTTTTGATGTGGCTTAATATACACCACTATAAGTTCTGGCTTTAGCTCCTTTTTTATTTCAGCACCCTTTTCCCCCACATCTAGGAATAGTTATATGGGACTCTAAGGAAATTGTCTCCTTCGGAGATTAACTACCAAAGCCTTCATGACCTCTCAATATTTTAATGTTGGTCAAGGTTTGTGGGTGCAAATCCTTTCCACTAGAAATATTTCTAGACCAACAAACATCTATTAAAACCATGGAGGTTTAGAAGAGTGAACCCAAAAATTACAAGAGGTTGGCCTATCCCATTCACTTGAGAGTCATTTGCAGTAACAATATCTTAAATGTAGTTATTCCTAGTTAATAATAGAAAGAGTTTGAGAACATATTTGTGAATCTTACCTGATTTAAAAAATACACTCTCTAGGGTTGGTTGAATTGGGTTATTACAGTTGGTATAAGAGCTCTATTTTGTAGGACTAGAAGCTTCTATGGAGGGAACCTGGGATTGACCTGACTTGATACATAACTTTGGAAAGAATTTCTACTCTAAGGACATTAACATGAACTGGGATACAATGAGTATTGCACATCGATGGGACCATTTCAGACCAAGGAATAAAAATCCTAGAGAGTGTAGTCTCTTATTGGGTATGGCACCTTGCATGGAGCAAGTGTGACCATGATCATTATCAAGTGAGTGATAATGATCAAAGTTAGTTCAAGAGGATGATGAAACTAACTAGTAGTTAGAAGTACAATTTGGAGAAAATTAAAATCTAACTCAAATCATTTGTGTAGCCAAGACAAATGACATCGAAGTTGAAGAGGAAGAAGAAGGTCTCCTCAGAACTCGAGGAAAGCTAGGCAAGATGAGGCTAAAGATAGAACTTGAGAGGAGAGGTTTGGAAACTCCAACTAAAAGGTGGAAAATCTCACAACTGTAGTTTCATTACTACAAGAACAAATGTAATAACAAAGGTAATTGCTAGAAAATCTAGTTCAACAAAGTTCCCATAATAGAAATTATGAGGGTAGAAAAGAAGATGATCCTGCTATAGAAAACCAATATGGTAGGGATCACATCAAGGCTAAGTTAGCCAAGGACCTAAAAAATATTAGGGTATCTAAGTTCACTGGTAAAGGAGATGATTTGATTGAATCCTAGTTGAATGAATTGGAAATGTATTTTTCCATGAAGAATTATTCTTCAATGACCCAAATGGTAGGGCTACCCTCCATTTACAGCATGCAACTTTGAAATGGTGGAATACATTCAAGGCTATAAAAAATATCCAAGCAATAAATCTCCAGTAGAACTATGTTTTCCAAAAATTTAAGAAAATATTATTTTCAGACCAATTTTATGTAGAAAAATTTGAGGAATTCTCTACACTCCAACAAGGAACCATGACTATGGAATTATACTACCAAAAATTTGTAAATATTCTGAAGTATGTACTAGCATATGAAGCCAATGAGAACTTAAAGGTACATAAGTTCATCTTAGAAGTGGAACCTAATATTAGAACAATTATTAATTTGCTTAAACCCAAGACCTTGCAGGAAGCATATGATCTAGCGTGATAGGAAAAATCCAATCTACAAATAAGGAAATCTTACTCCAATTATGATGAGTTGATAGAAGAGGATTGATAGGAAATCAAAAAAAGAAAGAGTGTTGGGTTCATGAAATGGGAACAAGAGTATAATAAAAGGAACAAAGGGAACCCAAATTTTGAGAAGATGAACAATGAGAAACAAGAGAATTTGAAGAAGAAATACCTGAAAAGGAATAACTATACTAATACTTGACCTTAAATATAAAAAAAATCCAACATAGGAAGAGGAAATATGGAAGAAAATATAAGAAATATCCTAGGTACCCAAGGGAGGTTGCTACAATTATGGGGGACCACATTATGCAAACAAGTATCCCCAGTGGCAAAAATGAAGTAACAAAGTCAAGGCACAACCCCACAAAATCTATGCAATGAATAGGAATCAAAACTAAGAAAACCCATTCCAATGTTATTAAATTGTTAGCTATTTAATAAAAATTTTAAATTCCTAATTGATAGTGGATCTACAAATATTTTTATTTCCACTAATATAATTAGGGATATTCCAAAAAGACCTATATTTTTGGCACAAGGGTGGAAAGTTGAGTATGGGTCTTGAAAGATCTACTAAGTGGATCAGTGTTTGCCTACAGTTGAGATCACCCTACTTAATGACTCTACCATTTGGAATTTATATGTAGTACATCTACATTCTTTTGAAATCATCTTAAGAATGTATTTATTAAAGGCTCATGGAAATTTCCAAGATAGATTGATGGAATACACAAAAAAGGATAATAATAGATTAAGGATTCACAGTGAGCAAGGGTCTTTTCAACCCTAATTGTTGTTAGCAATGCAACTTAAGAAAGCTATAAAGAAATGTGGAATGGTATAAGTTGTCAGTATAAATGACAAAACATGTGATGATGGGAAAGAGGAAATGTTTAGGAAACATCCAATTCCACATGAATTTAGGGATGTATTTCTAGAAGATCTCCTTGACCTTCCACTTACATGTGAATTCAATTTCACCAGTGAATTGATTCCTGGGGCCAAACCTATTAATAAAACTCCCTACCAGATGAATCTTATTGAGTTACAAGAGTTAAAGATGCAATTTCAAAGGTTGCTAGATAATGGTTTGATTAAACCAAGTGTGTGACCATGGGTGCACTAAGACTTTTTGTTAAAAAAAAGGATGGCTCTTTAAGATTATGCATAAATTATATGATGCTAAAAAAAATAACCATAAATAATAGGTATCCTTTACCTAGAATTGATGATATCTTTGATCAATTAAATGATGCCACTATTTTCTCCAAGATTGATCTAAAATCTAGGTATCATCAACTAAATATTCTTGAGAAGGATACTCACAAGACAAATTTTAAAACCAAATATGGACACTAGTTTATGATATTGCCATTTGGGTTGACAAATACACCAATAGCATTTATGAATTTGATGAAAAATATATTCAAAAAGTAATTAAATCAATTTGTACTGATATTTTTAGATGATATCTTACTACCACAATAAGGAAGAGTACAATCGATATTTGAGGATAGTGCTAGAGGTACTAAGAAAGAATTAACTTTATGGGATCTTATCCAAATGCAACTTTTATGTCCCTCAAGTACAATATTTAGGTCTTATCATACCTGTAGAAGGGAATGCTATAGACCCAAAGAAAGTTAAAGGCATATTGAGTTGGCCAACACCTACTAATGCATCTAAAATGAGGAGTTTCATGGGTCTCACTAGTTACTATAGGTATTTAATGAAGGACTATTCAAAATTACCTATTCCATCACTAACCTTCAGAAGAAGGAAAAAAGTTCAAATGGATAAATAATTGTTACATCGCTTTTGAAACTCTAAAGAATTAATTGGCAGAACACCAATTCTTAAGATACCATATTATTATAGGAATTTTATAGTGTACTGATGCTTCATTAGAAGTTTTAGGAGGAGTATTATCCCAAGATGAAGTTGTAGTAAATTGTCCAAAAAAGTTAAGAAACATGAGGTAAATTATGCTACGCATGATCTAGAGTTAGCAACAGTTGTGCATGCTCTTAAGATATAGAGACACTATCTGCTAGGAAAACCTTTTGAGCTAAGAAAAAATAATAAAAGTTTAAGATACATAAGTAATCAACCCATGCTAAATGCAAGGTAGAGGAGCCAGGTTGAATTCCTAGCTGAGTATGACGTTGGTCTTGAATATATCAAAGGAAAGGAAAATAAGGTTACATATGCCTTGAGTAGAAGACACATAACAACGTTGACCTAATGTCACGTAGACCTAATGGATAAAGTAAAAAAATATAATTACAGGATCAGTATTGCATTGACATTTGGGTTAAAACAAAGAGAAATATTGAGGAAATCAAGGATTTCAACATAAAAGATGGTCTTTTATGTTTTATGGATAGGGTGGTTATACCCAAAATAAATGATTTAAGGATTCTAATTATGCAATAGGTGCATATATTTGCTTACTCTACTCACCCTGGAGGAGTAAAAATGAGAAATAACATGAAAAATACATTTTAATGGTTTGGAATGAAAAAATATCATTGATTTTATTGCTAGATGTTTAGAATGTCAAAAAGTTAAAGTTGAACATAGACATCTAGTTGGAAAATTATACCTGCATGATATACCAATGCAAAAATGGTAGGTTATATTTATAGATTTCATAGTGGGTTTACCTAAGACTAGGTATCAACATGATGCACCCCTTGTGGTGGTTGAAAAATTGACTAAGGTTGAACATTTTATACCAAGGAACATCAAGAATGATGCATTAGTGGTGGGAAATAGATGTGCTAAGGAAATATTAAGGTTACATGGGTTTTTTTAAGTGATCATTTCAGATAGAGATTTCAAGTTTACATCAAAATTTTGGTAGGCTCTTCATCGTGCAGTGAGAACAAAGCTAAATGTTAGTTTTGCATACCATTTGGAGATAGATGAACAAAAAAAGAGGGTGAACCAAATACTTGAGGGCATGTTTTGCATGGACCAAAAGTATACCTGAGAAGAATTTTTGTATTTGGTGGAATTTACAAATAACAATGGGTATCACACATCCTTGGGAATGGCCCCATTTGAATCCTTGTATGGAAAAATATGTAGAACACCTCTATCATGGGAAAATATGGAATATCGGATGGTGATCGAATGAGACACTATCAGAAAGATGGAGGAACAACTCAGAGTGATCTGACATAGTCTTAAGAAAGAAGCCAATCACAAAAAGAGTTATGATAATCTAAAAATATCACCAAGATAATTCTTTGCTGGAGAAATTTTTTTCTTAAGAGCTAGACCCGTGAAAAGTGACATCAAGTCAACTAAGTTATATCCTCATTTCATTGGGTCATTTGAGATCATTGATAGGATACGTCCAGTAGCCTATAAATTCACCTTGCCACCCAACCTATCAAAAATCCATGATACATTCTACATATACCTGCTTAGGAAATATGCTGCTGATCTTGCTCATGTTTACGTGTAGATGATAGAACCATCAATAATTGAAGTGAGACCAGTTAAGATTTTAGGGTTTCGTCCCAAGGTTATGAGAAAATGAACCCTAGAAAAATGCAAGGTCCAATGGGATCACTATTTTGAATAATGTGCTACTTGGAAAAATGCTAAGACTATGGGAAAGCACTTTTCATATTTATTTAAATGAATATATAATTTATATTGCAAGAAACACAAAGGACTATGTTTAGTCCAAGGAGGGAGTATGTCATGACCCTCCTTGGTAGGACTTATTATTGATATTGATTATGTATTTATGTGTGGTGTTTCAATGCTTAATCTTGTTTTATAACATTATGATAAGTAGTTAAATGCATTTTATGTTTTTTTTCTTTATGCTATAATATGGTACTTTTGATTATGTGTATGGTTGCAGGACTAATAACTCTCATGATGGATTGAAATGGGACAACCACCAAATTTGAGACCTAAAAAGGAAAATGATGGTAAATGAAATATTGTATGATAGCTCCATGGTGATTAAGTACCCTCATGTAGTTGCATTTCATAACGAGTGTTTGATTTAATTTTACATCGGCAAGGAAGTTGCTATAAGCAATGGAGTCATATTTAGCAAGAAGTTGATAATTTGGTAGTTATCATAAAATTTTTCACTTGAGAATATAGGTAATATGATGCACGCAGTTGACAAGTTATTCTTTTGGTTGGCCTATGTTTGATAAATGTTTACCATAGCTTTGTACTTGTTTGATGCTTGGAAAATGTTGGTATTTGGTCGCATCAGAAAGATATCAATATATATAGTGGGAGTTACTAATATCACATTTGATGTCAATATTAACAATTAATGTTAACAATTTATATTAAATTGAAATTAATTAGACATTGGATTAATTATTATGTCCCTTTGTTATGTTTTAATGTTAATATTGAAAAATATTTAAATTAAAATAAAGGTGATGTCATGTTTAATGGATAATCAATAAATAGGTGCTTTTGAATAACCTTATTAAAATGGAAGGGGGAACTTCATTTCATTTTAATCAAAGGAGTAGATGCATAATAAAAAGAAAAATAAAAGAGGTGGTTGGAATTTTTTTTGGAAGGAAAGAACGATTATCAACTTGAATGAAATAAAGAAAGGAAAACAAGAAAATGAAGAAGAAACAGGGAGAAATTACTAGGGAATGTAGGGCTGAAGCATATGGAAGCGTTGCACATTCCAAGAAAACCCTTGAAGCACTAATATCACTTTGGAGATTAAACACCAAGTTGGATATAATAATACCTCTACATGCTTTGTTTTATTATTTAAATGAATGCTTTTGTGTGTAAGATTGCATACATGTTAAATGGATATTTCTGTGTGAGCTATGTATTTAAAAAACTGAATGTCGCTCCTTTTAAGCATATAAGAACATAGTTAGAATGTTGCTACTGTATCTTGTCTTGTGCATGGGAATAACCAATGTTGTTAAACCAGGTATCCAACTACCACAACTTATTCTTTTATTGAACTCTAGATGTTACCCAACTGATGGACCCATTAATATAAGTGCAATATTGAGTTATTTGATCTATTGAAAACAATGAATTTCTTTAGGTGATAGAAAATCAGGGTACAGAGGCTTCTGAACAAAAAATAGACTAGTTTTTATTATACCTAGTGACTATGATCAATAGGCATTCATTTTTTATTTTAGACACTTGAGTGTACTATGTCTTAAAGTGTATCGGGATGACTAGCCAAGTTGTTTAGTGAAAAGGGAGTATTGTGGATTGTTTGTTTGAATATTGTTTTCCTTTAGAAAGCTAAGTTGCCCTTGAGTGTAGCACGTAAGATGTTTATCTATGTTATGCTTCTAAAACAACAACCCAAAACTATATATGTTTGAAGTTTTGTTGTTGTATTAACCAGTTTGTAATATTGAAATCATTAGTTTGAGTTCGTAATGCTTTAGAGAAGGCAACATTTGCTAGAAACATAGGAGAAACTTATGACTTGTAATGTAATTCTTGTTTAATATATGAAGAAGGAAAATTCAACATTGAATACCTTGTTTTTAGCAAGAAGAGATTAAGTTTTATTCAGTTTCATAGAGAATGAAATAATCTTGTGTTCTTGATTTAGAGAAAAATGATTTAAAAAAAAAGAACATTATTCTCCTTAAGGAAAAGATAAGTGTAGGGAAACTAATATGAATAGATTTGTTGTTGTTATATTTTGAAATGTGTATTACGTACTTAAAAAAGAGAGTTCTTATTGTGAACTTTCAAAGGAAAGAAACTATTGATTATAATATTTTACTTGAGAAAGGAATTTTTATATAGATTTCAATAAATTTATGTTATTTAAGCAGGTTTTAGGCTCTAAAAAGGTTATATTTTTAAATAGAAGAATAGTTTCTTTTCTTGAAATGAAAAAGGAATTATTTCTATTCGATTAATAAAAGTTAACATGTATATTAGTTATTTCTGAGGCTTATGAAGATAAGGAAAACTAATATTAAGAGAATTATGGGGTTCTCTCTTATTATGTGTTGCAATGATGGAAATAAATTATAATTTGCATGAATATCTCTTTTCTTAATATTTGTGTGGATAGAAAAATAAATATGGAGAGAAGTATGGGATTATCTCATGCAAGAATTACTTTTTTTTTTGTTACATTTGTATAAATGAAAGAGCATATAGAAATACATACATACATACATACATACATAAATACATATATATAGATATGAGCCATCCTGGTCTCTTACTCCATCACCATTATGCTTTGAAGAGAAGAAGGAATCAGATTGGTACCACGAGAATTATAAATCTCAGTTTTAATATTTTGTAGATTTAAAGCACTCTTATGTGGATGTTTTCTACTTCAAATTATTGTATTTGTGGGTTTGGAAAATATATTGCAAAATATGAATATTTGGAAAAAGTCATGTGTAGTATGGAAGTTTTTTTTATTGAAATTGGGATATGAGGTAAAAAATGTAATAAAGGGAAAAATCCTTGTGTAATTATTTTTATAAAATAAAAGTTAGTTTCAAATGTGAGATATTGAAATAACATATGCTTATGGAAAAATGTAAGAGATATTGTATTTTCTTGTGGAAGTAATTGGAAGGCTTATGATAGAATGTTATGAGATTAATTATGTTTAAGATTATAATGCCTTTAGACAAAAGTTTATTCTTAATTTGAAATGCTTTATGTTATTGTTAGAAGAAATAGAAAGTTTTAATTCATTTATTTTATCCTTTACTTCCAATTAAGCATGCTAAGCATATTATATAATTGTTTAAAAGAGAGAGATCAAGGTTTCTTTATTATCAAATTTTGGGTTTATTAATGGTGGGGTTTCCTTTGGTGAAACTTAAAGCTTAATTAGAACCCTACAGTTAAGTTATTCCCAAGACTGTGGGAAGTTGCAAGGAGATAACACCTAGGTCTATTGTGATGGTTACATCTAGAGCGGTGAAGCTTAGGTGTACCCAAAGTTAGAAGGCTTTGGGGAGAGTCCAAAGCGGTGAGGCTTGGACTATCATTCCTATGATGGAGGCTAGGGATCTATTTGTAAAGTAATACAAGTGATGACACCTTGAATGAGAAAGATCAGGTAGCCATGCGAATTATCACATGGAGTGATAATAGCCTTAATTAGCTCACCGTGAAGGTGCTATAATTAAGCACTAAAGCACCAATTATACCACCTTGGAGTCATGCTAACCAGGCTTTAAGGAATTATGCCAAAATATCCTACATAGATGGAATTATGTAAGGGTTGGAAAATTGCATCCTATTTTTGATGGATTAAAAAGGGATAACCCTATGTTAGATTATCTTTTACTCAGGGAGAGTGAAAGATATGTGGGGGACCACTGAAGGCATATATTCTAACCATGGAGGTTTAGAAGGGTGAACCCTAGAATTATATGAGGTTGACCTATCCTATCCACTTGAGAGTCATTTTCAACAACAATATCTCAAATGTTAGTATGCCTTGTTAATAATTAAAAGAGTTTAGGAACATATTTGTGAACCTTACCATATTAAAAAATTACACTCTTTTGGGTTGGTTGAATTGGGTTGTTATAAGAAACAAGTGGAAAGGAGGAAATGACAAAAAATGGATTAAATGTAGATATGGATATAGTGGATGTGGAGACTTTAGAGTTTTCGAACTCTATGTTCATAGCTATTCTAAATAAGGAGTTTGAAGGGACTTGTTGCATCCATAATATATCAAGGGATATTTTTACTCCAACATTTTTTTATTTATGTACATATTCACCTTTAGCAAACTCATATATTTTTCTTCTTCCTCCTCTTCTTCATCACTAGTTTTTAAAATCACTCCTCATATGTCTTGTTCCTCTTTGATTTTGTAACCAGGTAGTTAGAAAAATTTAGTCCTTTGTTTCTTCTAGGAGTAGGTTCACTAGTAGGGAATATCACTTCCTTTCACTTTTCTTCCATGAATGTTCCTTGGTCATAGTCTTAAATTCATTGGTACTAGAGTTGAAATCTAGATTAATTCCAAACCTAAAATATTTGGGCACTAGGTATAGTGGTTGGTGGTATCATTATAAGACTTAGAGATAGTTTTCCATAAATTAGATCCCTATCATAATGAGAAGATCTGTTATTCCTTGTTTCTATGATTATAAGTTACTCATTCTAGTATAACCCATAGTGTATGCTAAGGTTGCTCCTCATGTATACAATACAAAAAATAAGGATTCCTAAGTAGATTTTGTTATCTTAGCTAATTACAATTTGCTTAAGGCTGGTCAATAGGTACCTAAAGGGAACCCTTTATTTGCTTTGTTCTCTTGATTGATATTTTTGTTGCTACCCTTTATTTTTAGATGAGCTCAATATAGTTGATGATGCTTCTTCCATTTGAGGTGTGGCAACCATAGGAACATTTGATGGTATGGTTATTGTTACCTAAGTTGTTGCTATGGTAGTTGAAAGGTATTGATCCCAAAATTTTAAAATTATTGGTCCACTTTGATTATTAGGGCCTTGGGCCTTAGTTTGTTGGTTTTGATCCTAATGTACCACTATGCAAGGATATCATCTAGACTCTAGTGGTGTCTAATCTATAAGATGGTGATTTCTTTATGGTTCAACATATGCATTTTTAGATCCATAGACATGGAAAATTGACCCACCCAAGTGAGTCATTTTACCTAGAACCCTTGAGAAGGCCCTTAAACTTGTCTAAGCACAAAATTTGGCACTCTTTTCCCCTTCCCATTTCTTTTTTCCTAGCTTTTCTAAAATAACGGTTGCTCCTTACGAGGCATGATTTTTGCAAGTTAGGATTTTCTCTTATAAAATCCTATTTTTGAGCCAAATATCAGGACGTCAACCCTCCCCTAGGTTGTCTTTTTGTCTTCCCATCCTTTTTCCCCCCAAACCTCTTATAAATAAAGGGTTTGGATCCTTTTTTCCTAACTAGAAGTCTAGGAAGTGCTGAAAGCTTTCTAAGTGATCCTAAGTTTTGAGAAGTGTGACTTTCTTCTAACAAGATCAAGTGCCTTCTGGTGTTCTATTGTTGCTCTACTATCATTTGTTGCTTTTGGTGGATAAGTGTGGGAGCCTTGAGGAGTCTACCATTTTGTGGAGGTCTTCATCCTTTTCTCTATTTTCTCATTGCCACTAGGTTTATTCTTGTAATTAGTGTTTCCAAAATAATTTATTTTACATTTTGCATTCAATTTCAAATCCATTTATCTATTTTGCACTTCTATTACAAAACCATGCCCGTTCCATATAGGTCATGATTTCGACAGAATCCAAAATCATGGTCACTTATTATGGGGCATGATTTTGGCTTCATTAGGTTTGGGGGCAAAGTCTCACTCCCAAACCCTTAATTTACACTTGCATATTCCATTTAGGCCATAATACTGTTGTTTGCATTTTGATTTTCACACTGTTTCATTTCATTGCATCTTGTCTTGTTTGTTTCCAAAAAGGTCAACAATCACTTTTGTTTTAAAAAATCAGCTAAAAGGACCAAGGGGGCTTGACTACTATACCTCCAAGCTTAGTCTTACAATGGCCTAAGCAGACCCCCAAACATTGATCAAATTTTCTAGGGTTTTATGAAGTTGTTTTGCAAGTTGTGAAGTTGTTGGATACATATGGATGCAAGTTAAAAGCTAAGGTCAACTATCAAATCAGATAAATGCTCTAAGTTAATCTTCTAGTTTTTTTTTCTATTTCCTTTCTATCCATTTCTATTTTAAAACCTAGATCATAAATAAAGGAAAAATATATGGTCATATTCTAGGCATTTGAAAGAATAAAAGCATATAGTTTGCATTCTAAGGTTAGATCTATTTGTGCATTCTCTAAAATCCTTGCTAAAAGAAAAAAATATTCTTATTGCAAGTTAGGGTTTTGTCATAATTGAAAATAAAAAAACATACTATGTTTAGTCCTTGTTTGCTCATATTTTTATTTGCTTGTATTGTTCTTTCATTTTCACAAGTTAGATTTTAGAAAGCACAAACATAGGTGTTTGTTCAATATACATATCAAACATCTCCACCCCAGACTTGGAGTGAGTCCTTAAACAATTCATAGTGAACCCTTAAATCCCCAAGCCTCCAAGTGTAGAGAATATAACACACCCCCATGGTCACCTTGGATTCTAATGGATCCATCCAAGAATCGTACTTGACAGGAAATTTTTCCCCTCTACATATTTGGTGAACCCGATGTGAAAACACGTCTTAGTGGCCAAGATAGAAATCCTCTTCCTACCTTGTGGGCCTATCGTACTAGTGTGTAAACTCTTACAGGTGATTATCCTTATGTATTTATCTACTGACATAATTTTTATATTCAAGTTAGATGTCCCTTAATTATACATCTTGCTACAAGATGCCTTGGTCATATCACTTTGATTGTTTGCACCAATTGGAGTTGTTGGATGAAAAGTGCATTCATGCCTTAGAGAATTTGTGAGCATATAAAAATAGGCTAAAACAATATTATTCCAAGAAATTTTACACTCATTATTTTGAGGTTGGGGACCTTGTCCTCAAGGAAAACCAAATGAATATCAATGCTCGATCCTATATTAAAGGTAAATTACAACCCAATTTATTAGTCCCCTTTGTCATAACAACCAAGTTTGGCTTAGGGACCTATCATTTAGCTTCTTTAGATGGTAAATAACTTAAAAAACCAATGAACATAATGCATCTAAAGAGATACTATGCATGGTTCTACATTTTCATATTGCATTTTAGTTTTTATATTACATTTAGCTTAGTTTTCATATTGCATTTGGTTTTCTTGTTCATACTACATGCATGTATATCATATCTTGCATGGTTTGCCTAACATTTTCTTCTACTTTGCATTTCTTCCTGTCATATAATTGCATTGTTGGTTGACCATATTTGCATGATTGCTTGATCATATAGATTTTTGGGGACTTCATGAGGATGGCAAGTGATGATACCTAGTTAGATCTTAGCTCACATTCATTGCACTCATACTAGGGCTTAGATTCCTAGTGAATCCCCAACCTAGGCCATTTTTCATGAATTTTCATCTTTTCATTCATCCATCTCTTCTACTTATCTTTTCTGATCTTATATTCCTTGTATTTGAAAGCTTTTATCATTTCTAATTTTCCCAAGTCAAATGATATAGTTCATATCTTGTATGTCCTTTGTCCTTGAAAGTTTTACTCGTTTCTTCTTCTCTCTAAGACAAAGGATGTCTATTCCTTCTTATCTCTACTTCTACTTTTTATTTTTCTTTTACTCACACCTTCTTCTTGACATTTCACCTGTTAAAGGATCCTCATGGGATAGTTTAGATATCACATGAATATTATTTATAGTACTCATACAACCACTTATTATCTTATGCACACCTCTTAGCTCTTGAAATTTTACTAAGGATGCACAAACACTATCTTTTTTATTGCTGATCTCTTTCTTCCATCTTCCTCTAACACACACACACTCACCTTGTTCTACTTTTCTCATACATATTTTGCACACACCACACCCCTATTAGGTAGTACTCATCTTGTCAAATCAATCTCATATTTCATCCCACATAGGATAAGCTTCATGGCCACACATGAGGGGCAACCTCCATGTCATCCATTTGTGAGCATACATCCTAGTGGGTACCTCTTCATCTTTGGCCATCAACAATCACTACACCCATAGTGGGTATCACTCTATATTTGACCATTTTTTGTGAGCATAACACCCTTATAGAATAGCTTCATGACCACAAGTGAGGGGTAGCCTCCATTCAATAATTTGTGAACATACATACCTACAATTTTTTGCTCCATTATTTTATTTATTTTCACTTGATCCATGATCATTTGATCACGCTGGTATTTTGGTGTACACTAATTCAAACATCATGTTCCAAACACTTATTTCTTTTGTTGACCTTCTCCATATTATACTTATACTTATCCTTCTTATTTATCTTCTTATTATCCTTCTTTTGTTTATTTTTCTTTTCTCTTATTTGAAATTACACCCTATCTCTATGGGGCATGACTTCTCTCTATGCAAAAGTCATGGTTTATCCTTTTGTGATACAATTTTGGCTAGAGGTGTGTTGTCTCCTTATTTTCTTCTCCTCTTTCTTCCATCATATATTTATTTCATCCCTTCATCCATCCATACATTTTAATTCATTTAGATATGCTTCATGTCATTATACATTACTATATTTTAGTCAATTCATGCACTCCATCGATATGTCATCTATCATGCATAGTAAAACATAAAAAAACATAAAAAATCATATAAATGCACATTTAAAGCAACATGATATTACTCATGAAAGAAAGGGTACATAGGTCTATTTGGTTGGTGTGCCATATTCTGAGCATGGAACACTTGACCTTCCCCAAGGATGCATGTCACACTTAAAAATTATCATATCACCCTGATCCTACTTCTAGCTCTATGATCTTGTCTCCTCTGCTTTGCTAGTCAGAGTTGGTCCTAGTGGTGGCATGTTCATAGACCATGTGGTAGTTCATGATCTATATCATGACCAAATATATGTCTAAAGGAAGGCTGGTGGAGGTATCCTCTGATCTATTGACACCACTTGAAAGTATAGAGTCTAGTAGAAGGTCTCCCTTTGTATCAATACCACCCATATCTCCTCTACCCTTTGCATCTACTATTATAGAATTCCATTCACCTTACCTAGATGAATAATAATAACAACATCTATACCCTCTACCTGAGTTTACTACTACTCCTAGTCCAACTGACTCACCTCATCCCTGAGATGATCTACCATAGCACGTGTCGGGTCTCACTCTATGAGTGTCATTCTCAAGGTACTTTGTAACCCCTTGATTCTCTTGGACCTATCCTCTTGAAGTAGGTCAATATCTATCTACATGACCAATATCTAGGCTTATAGCACCTATATCTCCCTTGTTGGGTCCTCCTGATCTACAATCCCCCTTAACTCGGTTGCTGCTAATGTAGATACCTCTTCTATCACTCTGCTTGACTCTTGGAAGATACAAAAATATCGCTACACTCAATCAAATATAAAGAGCTCTAGATCTCCCCTATTTATAGAGACCCACCTGACCCTCCTCACCCAAGATAGCTCCTTTGTATCCTCTATCCATCTTAGGTGTAGATGTCATGGCTGCTAGATGATCCTTTGCTTCCATAGCTCATCTACCATCCACCTCCCTAGTGGTAAGTTTCTAGAGTATATCCTTTGAACTCGCTCAAAGATCCTAGATCATATGTATGCTATTGATCACTCCAGGTTGGGCAATGGCCCTGGTAGTGCATATGATCTCCTGACTGCTATGTTATTTGAACACCACACCTAAAGTAAAGTCATACATATCAATCATGTATACCCTTTGTACATGATATTATATAATATCTTGTACTATCAAACCAACATAAAAATCCCATGTGAAATGCACCTACTGGTCTTGCATGTCTATCACTACTCCTACCAGTACCTATGGTAGGTATTGCCTACTTGTATGGCATACCAAAAATCCTACCACCACCCCAAAAATCATGATCATCAGAGCATTGACACCATAGCACCTCACCAACTCATCCATCAATATTCGACTCTCTTAGGCCTATTGTGCCTAGACCACTAATATTATCTATAGTATCATCTACTATCCTCAAGATCTGTAAATTACCCTCCCCTGATGGGGATGCACAAGATGTTCCACACATCCTCTAGTGTTATCGTCATAGATCTTATCGATAGTTGCAAGGTCGATGACTCTAGATATCACCTCTCTACTAGCGTTGTCAATAGCGCTCTGTTCACCTCAACCTAGGGAATCTCCACCAAGTTATGTAACCCCACTACCTCTAGAATATCCCTCTTTTCCTATGAGAGATCCTAGAGTTCCACCTCTAAGGAACTTGGTCACCACTCTCGACTCTCAAGTACGTCATGCTGTAACCAAAATTATAACTATATTTTTAATTAATTTTACATAAAAAATACATACAATAATCACACAACAACATAGAGCAACATCTCAACACCTAAGTATGCTTGTCTTGGCCTTTCTTTCCATTTTTACTTCTCTATTTTTTTCCTTTGTTCTTTGTTTTCTCTTGCTCAAAATTATACCTTGTTCTCCTAGGACATGATTTCATATTTTTTCGCTCTTATTCTATCCTTCACATGATGAAAATGAATTAGGATTTTCACCCCTTTTGTCTTTTTATTCCCCTTTTTTATTTTTCTATCTCCTCTTTGGCGCTCTTTTTACTATTTGTCACTTTGCTTTCTTTTGCGTTAACCATTTCGAGTTTCCTCTAGAATAGGACATTCCTTTCGAAAATTGAGGGGGTACCCCATCCTAAGAGGCATTAATGTAAATAATGCCTTGTTTTACATGCAAAAATATTAAAGTGCCCAAAATGGCACCATTTTTTCACCACTCCTTTCTTCTAAGACAACCACCCTTTTTTGTGCTTGCAATTATTTGCCCATAGGTATCTACATCCTTATTTGATGCATTTATTAGGCCATAAATGCATCAAAGAGAAGGAAAAATCTAGACATGGAAAATTAACCCATCCAAGTAAGTCATTTTTCCTAGAGCCCTTGATAAGGCCCTTAAACTTGTATAAGAATAATTTTAGACCTCTTTTCCCCTTCCCCTTTCTTTTTCCTAGCTTTGCAAAAATTGCAATCGCTCCTTACAAGGCATGATTTTGGTAAGTTAGGGTTTTCTCTTAGAAAACTCTATTTTTGGGCCACCTCTCAAGACGTTGACCTCACCTAGATTGTCTTTTCATCTTCCCAATATTTTTCCCTCCAAACCTCTTATAAATAGAGGGTTTGGATACTTTTTTCCTAACTAGAAGTCTAGGAAGTGTTGGAAGCTTTCTAAAGTTTTGAGAAGTGTGATTATCTTGTAACAAGATCAAGTTTATTTTGGTGTTCTACTATTGCTCTACTATGATTTACTACATTTGGTGGATAAGTGTGGAAGCCTTGAGGAGTCTACCATTGTATGGAGATCTTCATCATTTTGTCTATTTTCTCATTTCCACTAGGTTTATTCTTGCATTTGGTGTTTTTGAAATCATTTATTTTGCATTTTGCATTCAATTTTGCATCCATATATCATTTTTGCACTTCTATAGCAAAATCATGCCCTTTTGTACAGGGTATAATTTTAACAGAATCTAAAAATTATGATTACGCATTATAGGGCATGATTTTAGCTTCATCAAGTTTAGGGGTAAAGCCTCATTCCCAAACCCTTAATTTGCACTTGCATGTTCCATTTAGGCCATAATACTGTTGTTTGCATTCTAATTTTTGCATTGTTTCATTACATTATATCTTGTCTTGTTTGTTTCCAAAAAAATATCAACAACAAATTTTATTTCAAACATTCAGCTAAAAGAACCAAGTGGGCTTGATTGTTATGCCTCCAAGCTTAGTCTTACAGTGGCCTACGCAGGACCCAAAATGCTGATCAAATTTTCTAGGGTTTTGTGAAGCTATTGGACACATTTGGATGCAAGTTAAAGGGTAAGGTCAACCAATAAATTAGATAAGTTCTCTAAGTTAATCTCCTAGGATGTTTGTTGTTTGTTTTCTATCCATTTCTATCTTAAAACCTAGATTGTAAATAAAGAAAAAATATTTGGTCACATTATAAGCATTTGAAAGAATAAAAGCATATAGTTTGCATTATAGAGTTAGATCTGTTTATTAGATAAGGTATTCATGAGTATGTCACCCTAAAAGTAAAATTGAGTGACTTTTAAATCAATAAGGGGCTTAGCATTGTATATTATTACCAATATAGTTACCCAAATCTTGTGATGATATCCTCTAGTATCTAAATTATTGAATCTTTATTAGATTACTTGACTAGGACTACTTTTATCCATCTCATAAAATAGTCAATGATAGTCGTGATCCAATTGTAGCTTGTGCTTGATGATATATTTCAATCCCCACTACTAAAATGACTCTACTACTATAATGGGTTATAAGGGAAGGGATTATTTCCTTCTACTCCTAATGTACATATAGAAAGTCTTATAATTTTTGACCCAATAAGAGGTATTAGAAATGATTGTTGTCTATTAATATATATATATATTTTTTTGTATTTACATGGTGGAATCGGTAGCCGCCACAAATATGGGCAGGCTGTCCAGCTTTTATGGCTGCCACAGTATTCTATGCTGTCTGCCCCGAAAGCCGCCACATAGATCTTCATGCAGTCTACCTCGAAAGCCGCCACACAGATCTTCACGCAGTCTGCCCCTATAACCACCATGCCACAATCATTTTAAACCTTTTATGCCGCTAAAAGCACCAGGAAAGGGACAAGAGTTCAGTCCGGCGAGGCCCGAGATTTGAACCTTGGACCTCCGCCCCATTCTGGGGTTTGGATGAACCAATTGGTCTACACCTCGGACCTTTGTCTATTAATATTAGATCTCAAAATTTTATATGTTATGATATATGCCTAATAATGCCCTCTTACTTGTACTTTATGATACTCTTGAAGCAATTGGGACTTTTTATTTTTTGAGACACCTCAAGAATATGTTATTTTAGCCTTTTAGAATAATATCCCATATATTAGCCTATAATTAATAGTCCTTTGCCTAAATATCTTTCTTTGTATTATTGTAAGACCTTTGGAATCGTGCCATTGTATGTGTATTCAATGATTTCTCTAATCCATCTAGACTAATCTTGCTCTATATGGTCTCCATTTTGCTATTCTATTATTCAATAAAACTGAAATATTTTTCTATATGACCCTTTGCTATATCATCATATAATGCTATACCTCAAACCATGTTAGATGGGTTAATGTCTATATCAAATTCTTGTATTTTTAAAATCCAACCTACAAGATCTTCTCCCAACTCAACTTGTACTATAAAAGCTTGATCATCTAGGTGTACTGTGAAGATTGTGGTATTGATTTTTTATAGGTAGTGTTCAAAATTTCTAAGACTATTTATCATGGTGTGGACTTACATATTTATAAAATTATACCTTTTTTATACATGCATATCATCTTCCTTAAAAAAGCAACTGTGTATTACTTCTCTTGATCATTATTTGGATCAAGACTAACAATGCTTATGTATGTTCTAGATACACATAACATAAAGTCTAAAATAAATAACTTGTATAAGAAGAGCATCACACGAACCAGTTAGAAAGCAAGAGGGCACATTCCTATGATGGAATTTCATTCCATATTAATACATCTTCTTCTATTGTAATCTAAGTTGAACAAAGTTGAATCTTGACTAAAAGCTTCTTTTATGTTCTAGAATGCCTTCTTACCCTCTTCTCACCGAGTGAAATATATTTCCTTTAAATTTTTTGTAGTAGTCTTGATTATTACTTCACAATTGATGATGACTTTTCAAATAATGTTAATTTGGTAGAGACTCAACAATATTAGTCATAGTAAGAGTTCTCTGGTCACTTCATGATTTGGCAACATTCCAAAAAATAATGAGAGATCTATAATGATAACTTACCACATTACTATCATCTTACCATGCATGTGTCTTTCCATCATTAATTCCTTTAGGTTTTAATTACGTTTATTGGTGTATCATCCATATAGGTAGGTTTAATCATGATTTTGATATAAGTAGAGTCTAACCTATCACAAATAACTTTTGCCATCCTGTACATTATAGCTCCTACATGCACAATGGTGTTTTACAATAAAATTCTCTCTATTTTGAGAGTTGTATAGAAACTTGGTGGCTTTTGTATCTTTGTATCAACAATTCTTGTGATGATATAATATTAGCATGTAATTCTAGTTGTTCTCCTACCATTAGGTTCTATTTATTTCAATGCTATATATGATTTATTGATTCTATTTGTTTTGTTAGATTACCCTTCACATAAGTTTTTTATTACCATATATGTACTTCATATGATTTTTTTCCTTTGATCAACTTAATGTACTCAATGTTAGATATCAAGTCATCCTCCCTTGACAATGTATCTGGTAAACCCCTATTGAATAATTGATCAATATCGTACTTCATTCCATCTATTGATTTTTGAAGGTTATTCTTGGCTTAGATGCATTTATCCAGTTTTTTTTTCCTTTCTTTAATGACCATTACTTATATTGTTATCTCTCTCTCATTAGTGAGACCTATTTTGTTAAATCCTAATAGGATATTTATCATTGATGGAGGTAAGGTTATGCTTTCCATTGAGTTTATATTTTAACCCTCAAACTACATCATCAATTTCTTTGTTGAGGTCTTTGATTCCTTGATGTACGACATGAATATGCCAAACCTTTTTGCCTCAACATAAAATTGGTCCCAAATTAAATCCAACATAAATTTAATTATACTTGAGGAATTTCCATTTTTATTGGTTTATTTAACCTTTCTTTAGTTTCTCCTTTTGATCCTTGAGGTCAGTGATATTATTATCCTTCTCTTATGGATTCAACTTCATTTTTTTCCTGTTCTAGTTGCTTCATCAATTGTTGTTTCTCTATATTTATTTCTACAATTTCTTTCTATGTCTATTCCATTTGCTTAGCTAGTTCTTCCTTATCCTTCCTTCCTATATCTAGTTATTATTTTAGATCCATTATATATTACTCAAAACTTTTAGTATTCATTCTTTTCTAAGTGATAACTCATTGCATGTTTATTGCATAGTTCTTAAATTTTTTAACCTTTTGGATGTAGTTCTAATAATCAATGGAGATCACTTTGGCAATACATTCTACCAATTGTATCTTATATTTTGGTCTTGCCTGTCCTAGATCTATTAAAAATATATTAGATTAATAGTCCAAGGAAACAATTATTGGTATGCTTGTGTCTATTGGGGTAATTTTGGTAAAATAAATCATTTTGCATTAGCCTCCAAGGTGTATTTGTAGTTATGTTATCAACATAAATGAGGAAGAGAATGCCAATTTAATAGTGGTAATATCTTAATGATATCTCTATCCTTCTAGAGGAGGGCTTCATCTAGTTCCATTTTCTAATCCCTAGCAGTGGTTTGGTTTAAAAAGTTGAATGGGGATAACAAAAATAGATCAATCATACCTATAATTGGGTCAACTATCATTAGGGTTGTTAGTGTAGATGCAATAGTTGTAGTGGTCATTGTTGATGAAGATGGTGTTGATATTATTGCACTTATTCTAGAGGTGACCTACTATGTTCTAGATATTGATTCAAAGCTCACTGTCAATGTTGGGATGTATGATATGGAATAAATATCCAATGGTACCATTATCATAATTATTGAAATTATGAGCTAAAGTAACACAATTATTGAGGATGGGAGTGGATGGTGTGGATGAGGAAGGACTACATCATTATTTGTAAGTATATGATGGTGTAGTGATGATGATGGTGGGTGAAGTAGTGGAAATTATGGATAAAGATACAAATAAAGTGGAAATATAAATAATGGTGGTGGAAATGGTAGCAGTCATCACAAAAAAAATGTGATAGTAGAGGGTTCCAAATAATATGGAGGGTGATTTAGTGGAATTAATCAATACCATAGAGGTGGAAGGAATGGTGGATGAGATAAAGGTAGATGAGAAAATAAAAGAGGTATTAGTGGATAAATAAGTGATAGAAAAATAATTTGTAGGCAAAATAGACAAGGTGGAAGTTGAAATGGGATGTTGAAAAAGGAAAAAACAATAGAAGCATGGGCTAATGGAGGGCGATCCTCCTTGGCAAGACTTATCATTCATATTGATTATGCATTGATGCGTGGTGTTTCAATGCTTAATCTTGTTTTATATCATCACGATAAGTAGTTAAATAAATTTTATGTTTTTTTTTATTATGTTGGAATATAGTACTACTAATGATGTGTATGGTTGCAGGACCAGGTACTCTCATGGTGGATTGAAATAGGACAAGTACAAAATTTGAGACCTAAAAAGGGAAATGATGACAGATGAAATATTCTATGATAGATCCAAGGTAATCAAGTACCCTCATGTAGTTTTATTTCATAAATGAATGTTAATTTAATTTTACATCGGCAAGGAAGTTTCTATAAGCAATGGAGTCATATTTAGCAAGAAGCTGATAGCCTAGTAGTTATCATGAAATATTCTACCTGAGAACATATGAAATATGATGCATGTGGTTGATAAGTTTTTATTTTGGTTGGCCTACGTTTGATGAATGTTTACCATAGCTTTGTACTTGTTTGATGCTTGGAAAATATTGGTATTTGGTAACATCAGAAAGATATCAATAGATATAGTGGGAGTTATTGATATCACATTTGATGTTAGTATTAACAATTAATGTTAAAATTTGATATTAAATTTAAATTAATCAAACCCTAGATTAGTTATTATGTTCCTTTGTTATGTTTTAAATTTTTTTTTTGAATTTACATGGTGGAATCGGTAGCCGCCACGAATCCGGGTAGGTTTTCTAGATTTTTATGGCCACCACAGTATTCTGCGTTGTCTGCCCCAGAAGCCACCACACAGATATTCACACAGTCTGCCCCTATAACCACCATGCCATAATCATGTTAAACCTTTTACACCACTGAAAGCACCAGGAAAGGGACAAGCGTTCAGTCCATCGAGGCCTGAGATTTGAATCTTGGACCTTCGCCCCCTTTATGGGGTTTGGATGAACCAATTGGTCTACACCTCGAACCTATGTTTTAATTTTAATAATGGAAAATATTTAAATTAAAATAAATGTGATGTCATGCTTAATGGATAATCAATAATTAAGCGCTTTTGAATAACCTTATAAAAATAGAAGGGGAAACTTCATTTTATTTTAATCAAAGGAGTAGATGCATAATAAAAAGAAAAATAAAAGAGTTGGTTGGAAAAATCTTTTGGAAGGAAAGAACGATTACCAACTTGAATGAAAAAAATAAAGGAAAACAAGAAAAGGGAGAAGGGGGGAGAAATTAATAGGGAATGCAAAGCGGAAGCAAATAGAGAGGCATTGCGCCTTCCAAGAAAACCTTTGAAGCACTGATATCATGTTCAAAATTAAGCATCAGGTTGGATATAATAATACCTTTGTGTACTTTGTTTTAGTATTTAGATGAATTATTCTTTGTGTAAGATTACATACATGTTAAATGGATACTTCTGCGTGAGCTACATAATTATTAAAGCGAATGCTGCTCCTTTTAAGTATATAAAAACAAAGTCTGTAGCTTGTCTTGCTCATGGGAATAACCAATGTTGTTATGTTGGGTCTCCAATTGTGATAGCTCTATTCTATTACTGAACTCTTGTTGTTACCTAGCCAATGGACCCATTAATATAAGTGCAATAATAAGTTATTTGGTCTTTTACTAAACTCTAGATGTTACCTAGCCAATGGACCCATGAATATAAGTGCAAGACTAATTTATTTGGTCTATTGAAAATAATGAATTTCTTTGGGTGATAGCAAATCAGAGTAAGGAGGCTTTTGAACTAAAAATGGAATTTTTTTTATTAGATCTCAATGACTATGACCAATAAGAATTCATTGTTTATTTTAGACACCTAAGTGTACTATGTCTTAAAGCATATCGGGATGACTGTCCAAGTTGTTCAGTGAAAAGGGAGTATTATGGATTGTTTTTTTGAATATAGTTTTCCTTTAGAAAGTTGAGTTGCCCTTGATTGTAGCATGTGAGATGTTTATCTTTGTTATGCTTCTAAAATAACAACCTGAAAATATATATGTTGGAAGTTTTATTTTTGTATTACCCAGTTTGTAATATTGAAAACATTCGTTTGAGTTCATAATGCTTTAGGGAAGGCAACATTTTCTAGAAACATAGGAGAAACTTATAACTTGTAATGTAATTCTTATTTACCCAGGTGTTGTAAGTGAGTTGGAGAGGAAAGGGCAATCCTCCAAGGGAGGTCCCAGGTTCAAATATCCACTCTACCAAAAAGATGAATTGGGTATCCAAAATCCAATTGATAATGTTGGTGCGGGCAGGGTCGGGTGCGACTCTCGGGTGAATTTGACGGTGTAGAACCCCCTGTTCATGGTCTCTCAGACCAAGGTGGCCCCGCAAGAGGTTTTTTTATTTAAATATATATATATATATATATATATATATATATATATATAATTCTTATTTAACATATGAAGAAGGAAAAGTAAACACCGGATACCTTGGTTTTAGGAAGAGATTAAGTTTTATTCAGTTTCATAGAGAATGAAATAATATTACATTTTTTATTTAGAGAAAATTATTTATAAAAAAAGAACATTATTCTCCTTAAGGAAAATATAAGTGTAGGGAAAATAATATGACTATAGTTGTTATATTTTGAAATGTATATTAAGTAATTTAAAAAAAAAGGTTCTTATTGTGATCTTTCAAAGGAAATAATTTTTTTATTATAATGTTTTAGTTGAGAAAGGAATTTTTATATAGATTTCAATAAGTTCATGTTATTTATGTAGGTTGTAAGCTCTAAAAAAATTATATTTTTAAATAGAAGAATAGTTTCTTTCTTGGAATGAAAAAGGAATTATTTCTATTGGTTTAATAAAAGTTAACATGCATATTAGTTATTTCTGAGGCTTATGAAGATAAGGAAAACTAATATTGAGAGAATTATGGGGTTCTCTCTTATGAAACAATGTGTTGCAATGATGGAAAGAAATCATAATTTGCATGCATATCTATTTTCCTAAGATTTGTGTGGATAGGAAAATAAATGTGGAGAGAAGTATGGGATTCTCTCATGCAAGAATTACCCGTTGTTTGTTTGGTGTATTTGTATAAATGAAAGAGCATATAAAAATGCATACACATACATATATACATATGAGTTGTCTTGATCCCTTACTCCATCACCATTATGCTTTGAAGAGAAGATGGAACTATATTGTTTCCACGACAATTATAAATCTCAAATTTTGGTATTTTTGTAAATGTAAAGCACTCCTATGTAGAGGTTTTCTACTTAAAAATATTGTTATTTGTGGGTTTAGAAAATATATTGTGAAAAATGGATATTTGAAATAAGTCATGTTTAGTATGAAAGTTTTATTTCTAAAATTGGGATACGAGGTAAAGAATGTAATAAAGGAAAACATCCTTGTCTAATTATTATTGTAAAAGAAAAGTTAGTTTCAAATGTGTAATATTGAAATATCATATGCTTATGAAAAAATGTAAGAGATATTGCATTTGCTTGTGGAAGTAATTAGAAGGCTTATGATAGAATGTTATGAGATTAATTATGTTTAAGATTATAATGCCTTTAGATAAAAGTTAATTTTTAATTTGAAATGCTTTATCTTATTGTTAGAAGAAATAGAAAGGTTCTATTCGTTTATTTTATCATTTAATTCCAATTAAGCATGTTAAGTATATTATATCATTGTTTTTAAGAGAGAGATCAAAGTTTCTTTATTATTGACTCTGGGTTTATTAAGGGTGGGGTTTCCCTTAGGTGATACTTAAATATTCATTAGAACCCTAGAGTCAAGTTGTTCCCAAGACCGTGGGATGTTGTGAGGATGATTAGGGCAAAAATTGACAAAGGCATGAGACATCCAAAATAAAATCACCCAAACAAAGTACTTAGTAATACAAACTTGGTGCTATTGTTAGAGGATAAAATTAAGACCAAACTTGGTGCTATTGTTAGAGGATAAAATTAAGACCAAATTGACTATCTCTCAAAGATATTAGAAGGTATGCACCTGACTGGGACCTGAGATGGCACCAATTCTCCATCCACCGATCAAAAGCTAACATAAGTAAAATAAAAAATGGCCAAGTATGGAAAGCATAAGAACATTGATAGATGGTAGGAGCTCGGTAAAATATTGAATATTCATCACATCGTTGGGGTAGTAAACTGGTGAAGTCCAAAGGATGCTAAAACAATTACACCCAATCAAAACTTGATAGTATCCCAAAATCCTGGATAAAAAATGGCTAATCCATAAGGCACCAAAACATTTATGCCTGACCGAAACCTGACGAGGATCCAATTCCCCATACAAATTCTGGAAGCTAACTAAAGGAGCAGGAAGGAAAAATATCTAAGTTCAAAGGGTGTTGAGAGATTCATACCCAATCGAAACCCCATTAGTGCTTAAAGACTCAATGTACATAAAAGCAAAAAATAAGCTAAGTGTTAAAGGCATTGGAAGAATTACACCTGGATGGGGTCTGCCAAGGTTCTAAAGATTCAGCCTGAATGAAAGTATAGAAGAAAATGTTCAAACAAATATCCAAAAGGTCGATATACTATCGAAAGCCATTAGGGTGATAAGGAGGTATCCCATGGGTCTACAGAGGATTTGGTGATCACTCTCTAATGAAAAGAGTCTTTTCCCATAATGCTTATTAGGCAATATTTTGTGTCATAGGATCTTAATGACACAAACCATCATGTGAATGATAGGGTGGCTAAGCAGAGAAGGTCATAAAAAATCAAGGGACCAGACACAACCAAAAATCTAGGCATAACTCAAGGAGACACAAATCCTAGCCACATCAACAAACAACATTCTGGTAGTTGGAGCAACCATACTTTTGAGCAGTTCAACAGGTTGGCAGAACTGTTTGACATAACAATAATCCACCTCTAAGGCAATGATGCTTTGATTGCTATAGCGTTGTAGAAATTCTATAAATACAAGGATGTAAAATTAAAATTGGTCGACTCTTAAGATTTTACAATTCATATGTAATAAGGAGATTTTTGCATATCAATACAAAGGGATTATTGTTTAGCTTCTGGTTTATTTCATTTGTAGAGCATGTATGTATGATGACTACTTATTTCTAATTTAGGCCTATTGAATGCTTAGGGAATTTGCTCTAAATTCTAAATTTGTGCTCATGTTCATTTATTAGTTCTAGAATTTGTAGTTTGATCAAATACAAAACATTCTAACTATTTTTGGGTGGTAGTTGAACTAGCTAGTATGTTAAGTATTTTATTGGTTTGATTATGCAATCTGTTAATATTTATATATCTTTATGTGGCTTAATATGCACTACTATAAGTCCTGGCTTTAGCTCCTTTTTCTTATTTCAACACCCTTTTCCACAAACATCTAGGAATAGTTAGCTGGAACTTCAAGGAATCGACCCCCTTTGAAGGTTGACCATTGAAGCCTTTACAACCTCTTAGTATTTCAATGTTGGTCAAGGTATGTGGGTGCACAACCTTTCCATTAGATATATTTCTAGGCCAATAGTTTTTGGCATGCCTAATTGGACCCTAGGATCCTGTATTTGGATAATGGTGATATCCTCTATTATTAGATTTCATCAAAGTCACCTGGAGACTCAATTGAATTCTAAAAACCTATAATGTATGACCAATTGCATTTTAAACTTAAACAGAGCTTAGTGATACTCTATTTTGTCCATAATTTCTATCACCTGGTGACTCCTCTACATAACAATCTATATGCTCGGTTGCTTTTGAAATTTAAACAGAGCTTGGTGATACCCTACATCTAGTTCACCTGGTGACTCTACTATAGACTGCATTCTAGATCTTGCTAAGAATTTTTCTACTAAAAGGCATCCTCCCATCATGCTACCAACTATTTTTGGCATGCTCAGTGGGACACGATGGTCCCATTTTTTAGATTTATTAGATATCGGTGATGCTCTAGTTTGTATACATTGTTATTTATCACCTAACAACTCCCCTGCATATTGAACCTAATTCTTATGATCGATTGCCTTTACATTTTATTAGAAGACCCAAAAGTAGTGGAGTAGTATCGACTTGATAAGCAAAATAAGTATGCCCATATGGTGACTCCCTCTTGAAAAGAGAATCCAAATATTTTGAAGCATCAGCTTCGTAGTTGCATCAATGATCCAATTCAAATGTCCCTATTGAAATTTTATAGGCCTTATGAATATTCAAAATATTCATGATATTTGTAGGATTTTCTTGAAGTCCTTATCAACTTTTGATGGGTCAGATAAAATTGCATTTTATAATTGCAAGGATGTGGCTTCCCTGACAATGATTCATAATATCATGCATGAAGATGTAATGCTTAGGCTCCTCATTCTCTCTCTCAAAGGAAGAGCCTTGATATGGTAAAAATCCTTGGAGGATAGAAGTATTTATACATGGGTTGATCTACCAGAAGCGCTCATCAATACATTTTATCATTCAGGGGATCCCATCTTGATGCTCAATCAATTCTTGTTCATCAAACATAATCCTCAAGAGAATATTATTGACTTTAACATTTATTTCAAAATAATTTGGATAAGGATTCCCCATGAATTCCATCCATCCCTTTCTAAGGTATATTTGTATTATACCTAAGCCTTCTGCTCATAGATAAGCCTTATTATTCAATAATCCTAAGATAAGAGGCTACCGTAGATTTAGAAGGATGCTATACGAGCTAAAAATATGTTAATTCAAGTTGGAAAGTTGCATCCCATGGATCTCCCTTCTTCATGTCAAACCTTGTCAAAATCATCCTTGATTCTATCCCCTAAAGAATATACATTAGGCCTTGTACAAACTATGGGGAATGCCCTTCCCATAAATTCCTACTAGAGAAAACCCCTAATAGAACAATAAGTGTTGGCAAATACTCAAATACTGGTGAAAGAAGATGTAAGTCAGACGATATTTCATTATGAATGAAGTGCTAGCACCATAGTCTTACCCCAATCAACATAGAATATGAGTGCTTGTGGAATTGTGCCTTCATAGCTATCCTTGTTGCTAGAATCTTCCATGAGTCAATAAAGGCTAATGGAAAGTAGGAGGTCATCATTATCGATCAATGAACCTGAGCAAAGAGAGGGAAGGTCGACACTATTCCATGATCTATTTGGAGGATCTCCTCTTCAGCCAACTAAAGTTTGGAATGATTTCAACTATGATGAGGAACAATCAACATGGTCACTCTAACCTAGGCCACATGGAATATCCCCTACCACAACACTCTTTGGAGAGCCAACTATCAATTTTCCAACCTCTTGGTAATCAATGCATGACAATCGTAGTCGTTGGATAATAACTCAAACCATAGTGGGAGAATATAAAAATAGAGTATGGGACTCAAATTACATAAGCTCAAGTGGGAGACAATACTGACACACTTATCCAAATGAATCGAGTTTCGAAGATAATTGGATGGACACCCACCCTTTGCTAATTGGTTATGACCTAAGTTTACTGATCCTAATGGAAATTAATAGACCCAGATGGCAATTCATGATATCTAAGAATAGTTGTAGACAATACCATGATTAGCATGAAGAAAAACTTAGGTTCGACATCATTTGGTCTGGATATTGTAGATTCACAAGATGACCTACAACATTTATTTCCTAGGTGTGCCAGGAACATTGAAATTTTATGTAAATAATCAACAAGTAAATAAAATCTATGATGAAGGTATGGTTCTGGTATAGCTGCTCAGAAGGCATCATCATATTGTTTATGGTTGCAAGGAGAATTCTCCAACAATGAGTTGCTAGTTTTCCAAGGTACCAAAAATTCTAAACTAAAAGACATAATGAGATTCCCTAGTTTGTTTCTTGGAATCACAACACTTTCATTCGTCTCCTTATTTTCTTCTATTTTGTTTGTTCTTTGTTCTTTTTTTTTTTTTAGTGACCCTTTAGCCCAATGAATAATGCCTAGTAAATACAAAAGGCTTTACATGCTATCCTTAGAAATCTATGATCACATGCAGAAAAATTTGGTACTTGTGTGAGAAGGACAATACACCATGTCTATATGAACATGAAATCAATGGCAAAGATTTTGTGCTTGCCAAATCTATCCAAAATGGGAAAAATATTCTATAAAAGGCCCCCATGCATAGCCACAAAAGTGGTTAAAAAACATGAGTCTTAGAGCATAGTTGCAGCTGAGTGATCCCATGGTGGATGGTGATAAGCAAAGAAGGTTTTTGTTGGATTGCATCAGAAAGAAGAGTTTTAGTAAGATGGACAAATGTCAATTGAATTCTATCTACTCTTGGAATTTTATTGGGCTACAGTAGGGTATGTTTATGGGAATGTAATTTGTGGGGGTGTCTCATGGATTGGGATATTCATCCTGACATTATTATGTGATAGACCCCAAATTACCCTCCCTTTTGTGTTTTTACTTTTTTGCGTCCTTATCCTTCCTTTGTTGTCCCCTATTGCTTGTCGTCACTAGCATTTTTGGTTAGTAGCTTTCATTATGTTGCTTATTTTATTTCTTGTTGTCTCCCCTTTCCTCTCGTGTCATTTTTTCTGGTTTGCTTGTTGTTTCCCCTTGTGGTCCCCCTTCTTTTATTTTTCTTCTTGATTTTTCTCTGTGTTATTTCCACCCCATCATCCACTACCTTCCTTTTTCCTGTAGCCTTGATCGGTTGCATTTCTGCCTACTTTTATTCTAGTTCTTTCTTCCCTTATCTTTCCCTTTGAAATCATTAAGTTCAAGAAAATTTTAACCTTTTGGATTCCTTGTTTTTACAAAGTGAAAATCCCTTGTGAGTCACCAAGAATGTGGGTAATGTTTACACCTACCCATGCCTAGCTATTAGTAGCTATATATTAGGTTTTCTTATTGTAAATAGACCATAGATTGCCAAAAAAAATTGCTAGATAAAAAACCCTGTTGGAAGTGAAACAAAATAGAAAAAGGGGTTAAGGAGGTTTTCCCTCAAGCTCATTGTAGCACCTGTATCTGACCAAAGTCTAGAACAAATATGAAGGTTCAAATTGCTGTAGCTATGGCCTGAAAGCTCACTAATGTCCATCGGGGCACAAAAATATGATTAGTATGGAAATTGACAAAGGTATGATATGTTTGAAATAATTGCACTCAAACAAAGTTCTCAGTAATGCAAAGCACCACAACATTGATAGATGGTAGGAGCTCGATAAAACATTGAAGATTTGTCACATAGCCAAGGCAATAAAATGGTGAATTCTGGAGGATGCTTAAACAATTATACCCAGATAAAAATCAGTAGTATCCCAAAATATCATACAAAATAATGGCTAATCCATAAGGTTCCAGAACATTTGTGCCCGGTTGAAAATTGACAGGGACCCAATTTCCCATCCAGAGTTTAGAATTTGACTAAAGGATTAAGAAAGGAAAATAGCTAAGTTCAAAGGATACTAGGATATTCATACCTATCCAGAACTCGGTTAGCACTCAAATGCTCAATGCACATAGAAGTAGAAAATAAGCTAAATATTGAAGGTGCTGAAATAATTGCACTCGGATGGGGTCCACTAGGGTTCTAAAGATCCAAACCAAATGAAAGTAAAGAAGAAAATGTTTGGCCAAAAGGTAGAGCTACCAAAATTCCAGTATATGGTTGAAAACCATTAGGGTGACGAGGAGGTGTCCCATAGGTCTGTAGAGGATCTAGCGGTCACTCTCTAACAAAAAAAAGTATTTTTCCCATGACACTTACTAGGTAGTATTCTATGTTAGAGGATATTAACAACACAAACCATCATGTGAATTATAGGTTGGATGAGTAGAGAAGGTTAGTAGAAATCAAGGGACCGAATGCAACCAACAAGCTGGGTACAACTCAAGGAGACACATATCCTAGCCATGTCAACAATCCACATTCTGGTAGTTGGAGCAACCATACTTCGAGTAGTCCAAAGATTGGTAATTATTTTGACATAAAATTTAACCACCTCTAAGGAAATTATGCTTTGATTGCTATAGCATTGTAGAAAGTATATAAATACAAGGATGTAAAATGAAAATTGGTCAACTATTAGGCTTTTACAATTCATATGTAATGAGGAGATTTTTGCATATTAATACAAAGGGATTGTTGTTTGGATTTTGGTTTATTCCATTTGTAGAGCATGTATGTATGATGACTACTTATTTCTAATTTAGGCCTATTGGATGCTCATGGGACTTACTCTAAATTCTAAATTTGTGCTCATGTTCATTTATTGGTTTTGGAATTTGTAGTTTGATTAGATACAAAACATTGTGACTAATTTTTTGTGGGTGGTAGTTTAACTGGTTAGTATGTTTAAAATTTTCTTGGTTTGATTATGCAATATGTCGATATGCATATGTTTTGATGTGGCTTAATTTGCACCACTATAAGTTCTAGCTTTAGCTCCTTTTTTCTTTCAGCACCCTTTTCCCCCACAGTTAGGAATAGTTAGCTAGGACTTCAAGGAATTGGTCTCCTTCGAAGATTGACTACCAAAGCCTTCATGATATCTCAATATTTCAATGTTGGTAAAGGTTTGTGGGTGCAAAACCTTTACATTAGATAGATTTCCAAACCAACAGGCATCTATTCAAATTGTGGAGGGTTAGAAGAGTGAATCCCAAAATTATAGGAGGTTGGCCTATCCCGTCCACTTGAGAGTCATTTGCAGCAATAATATCTTAAATGTGGCTATGCCTAGTTAATAATATAAATATTTTGAGAACATATTTTTTAACCTTACCCGATTTAAAAAATACACTCTCTAGGGTTGGTTGAATTGGGTTGTTATAGTTGGTATAAGAGCTCTAGTTTATAGGACTATAAGCTTCGATGGAGGGAACCTAGGATTGACCTGAATTGATACATAAATTTGGGGATACTTGCTACTTTAAGGACCTTAACATGAACTAGGATACAACGAGTACTACACACTGATGGGACCATTTCAGACCAAGGAATAAAAATCCTAGATAGTGTAGTCTCTTATTGGATATGGCACCTTGCATAGAGCAAGTGTGACCATGATCCTTATCAAGTGAGTGATAATGATCAAATTTAGTTCAAGAGGATGATATGACTAACTAGTAGTTAAAAGTACAATTTTGAGAAAATTAAAATCTAACTCAACTCCATTGTGTAGCCAAGAGAAATGACATCTAAGTTGAGTAGAGGAAGAAGAGGGTCTTCTCAGAACTCGAAGAAAGCTAGGTAAGATGAGGCTAAAGATAGATTTGGGAACTCCAAATGAAATGTGGAAAATCTCACAATTGTAGTCTCATTACTACAAGAAAAAATGAAATAACAAAGGTAATTGCTAGAAAATCTAGTTCAACAAGGTTCCCATAATAAAAATTTTGTGGGTAGCCAAGAATATAATCTTGCTATAGAGAACCAAGATGGTGGGGATCACATCAAGGCTAAGTTATCCAAGGACCTAAAAAATATTAGGGTATCTAAGTTCACTAGTAAAGGAGACGATTTGACTGAGTCCTAGTTGAATGGATTGGAAATGTATTTTTCCATGAAGAATTATTCTTCAATGATCCAAATGGTATGGGCTACCCTCCATTTACAGGATGCAAATTTGGAATGGTGGAATACATTCAAGGCTGGAAAAAATATCCAAGCAATAAATATCTAGTAGAACTATTTTTTCTAAACATTTAAGAAAATATTATTGTCGGACCAATTTTATGTAGAGAAATTTGAGGAATTCTCTACACTCCAACAAGGAACAATTACTATGGAATTATACTACCAAAAATTTGTAAAGCTTCTGAAGTATGTACTAGAATATGAGGCTAATGAGAACCTAAAGGTACATAATTTCATCTTAGGAGTGGAACCTAATATTAGAATAAATATTAATTTTCTCAAACGTAAGACCTTGCAGGAAGCATATGATCTAGCTCGGTAGGAAAAAGCTAATATACAAATGAAGAAATCCTAATTCAATTATGATGAGTTGACATAAGAGTATTGATAGGAACTCAAAAAAATAAAGAGTTTTGAGTTCATGAAATAGGAACAAGAGTAGAATAAAAGGAACAAATGGAACCCAAAATTTGAGAAGAACAATGAGAAACAAGATAATTTGAAGAAGAAATACCTGAAAAGAAATAACAATACTAATCCTTGATCTTAAAGATAAAAAGAGCCAACATAGGAAGAGGAAATATGGAATAAAAGACAAGAAATATCCCAGGAATCCAAGGGAGTTTGCTACAATTATGGGGAACCACATTATGCAAACAAGTATCCCTAGTGGCAAAAATCAAGCAACAGAGCCAAGGCATAATCCCACATAATCTATGCAATGAATATGAATCAAAACTAAGAAAAACCACTCCAATGTTATTAAATGGTAAGCTATTTAATAAAAATTTTAAAGTCCTTATTGATAGTGGAGCTACATATAGTTTCATTTCTACTAATATAATTAGGGATATTCCAAGAAGACCTAGATTTTTGGCACAAGGGTGGAAAGTTGAGTATGGGTCTTGAAATAACTACTAAGTGGATCAGTGTTTGCCTACATTTGAGATCATCCTACCCAATGACTCTACAATTTGGAATTTATATGAAGTACCTCTACATGCTTTTGACATCATCTTAGGAATGGATTGGTTAAAGGTTCGTGGAAATTTCCAAGATAGATGGATGGAATACACAAACAAGGATAAGAATAGATTAAGGATTCACAATGAGCAAGGGTCTTTTCAACCCCAATTTTTGATAACAATGCAACTTAAGAAAGCTATCAAGAAAGGTGGAATGGTATATGTTGTCAAGAAAAATGACAAAACAGGTGATGATGGGAAAGAGGAAATGTTTAGGAAACATCCAATTCCACATGAATTTAGGAATGTATTTCTATAAGATCTCCTTGACCTTCCACTTACATGTGAATTCAATTTCACCATTGAATTGATGCCTGGGGCCAAACCTATTAATAAAACTCCCTACAGGATGAATCTTATTTAGTTACAGGAGTTAAAGGTGCAACTTCAAGAGTTGCTAGATAATGGTTTGATTAAACCAAGTGTGTCACCATGGGGTGCACCAATACTTTTTGTTAAAAAAAAAGGATGTCTCTTTATGATTATGCATAGATTGTATGATGCTAAAAAAAAAACCATCAAGAATAGGTATCCTTTACCTAGAATTGATGATATCTTTGATAAATTAAAGGATGCCACTATTTTCTAAAATCTAGGTATCATCAGCTAAAGATACATGAGGAGGATACTCACAAGACAACTTTTAAAACTAAATATGGACACTAGTTTATGATATTGTCATTTAGGTTGACAAATACGCCAATAAAATTTATGAATTTGATGAAAAATATGTTTAGAAAGTAACTGAATCAATTTGTACTAATATTTTTAGATGATATCTTACTCCCACAATAGGGAAAAGCACAATCGGTATTTGAGGATAGTGCTAGAGGTGCTAAGAAAGAATTAACTTTATGGGATCTTGTCCAAATGCAACTTTTATGCCCCTCAAGTACAATATTTAGGGTTTATCATATCTATAGAAGGGATTGCTGCAGACCCAAAGAAAGTTGAAGCCATATTGAGTTGACCAACACCCACTAATGCATATGAAGTGAGGAGTTTCATGGGTCTCACTAGTTACTATAGGTATTTTATGAAGGACTATTCAAAATTTACCTATTCCATCACTAACCTTCAGAAGAAGGAAAATAATTTCAAATGGACAAATAATTGTGACACCGCTTTCGAAACTCTAAAGAATAAATTGGCTACAACACCAATTCTTAAGATACCATATTATTATAGGAATTTTATAGTGTACTGATGCTTCATTAGAAGTTTTAGGAGGAGTATTATCCCAAGATGAAGTTGTAGTATATGAGTCCAGAAAATTTAAGAAACTTGAGGTAAATTATGCTACACATGATCTAGATTTAGCAACAGTTGTGCATGCTCTTAAGATCTAGAGACACTATCTGCTAGGAAAACATTTTGAGCTAAGGAAAAATAATAAAATTTTAAGATACATATTAAATAAACCCATGCTAAAAGCAAGGTAAAGGAGACAGGTTGAATTCCTCGTTGAGTATGACTTTGGTATTGAATATATCAAAGGAAAGGAAAATAAGGTTGCATATGCCTTGAGTAGAAGGAAAATAGCAACATTGACCTGATGTCAAGTAGACCTAATAGACAAAGTAAAAAAATATAATTACAAGATCAATATTGCATTGACATTTTGGTTAAAATAAAGAGAAATCTTGAGGAAATCAAGGATTTCAACATAAAATTTGGCCTTTTATGTTTTAAGGATAGGGTAGTTATACCCAAAATAAATGATTTAAGGATTCTAATTATGCAAGAGGTGCATAGATATCCTTACTCTACTCATCCTAGCGGGGTAAAAATGAGAGAGAACATGAAAAATATCTTTTATTGATTTGGAATGAAAAATACATCATTGATTTTATTGCTAGATGCTTAGAATGTCAAAAAGTTAAAGTTGAACATAGACATCTACTTGGAAAATTACACTCGCATGATATGCCAATGCAAAAATGGTAGGTTATATTTATAGATTTCATAGTGGGTTTACCTAATACTAGGTATCAACATGATGCAACTTTGTGGTGGTTGACAAATTGACTAAGGTTGAACATTTTATACCAAAGAACATCAAGGATGATGCATTGGTGGTGGGAAATAAAATGTGCCAATGAAATATTAAGGTTGCATGGGTTTTTTGAAGTGATAATTTCAGACAGATATTTCAAGTTTACATCAATATTTTGGTAGGCTCTTCATTGTGTAGTGAGCACAAAGCTAAATATTAGTTTTGCATACCATTCAAAGATAGATGAACAAACAAAGAGGGTGAACCAAATACTTGAGGATATGCTTTTCATGTTTTGCATGGACTAAAAGTATAAATGAGAAGACTTTTTGTATTTTGTGGAATTTACAAATAACAATTGGTATCACAAATCCTTGGAAATGGTCCCATTTGAATCCTTGTATGGCAAAATATGTAGAACACCTCTATCATGGGAAAATTTGGAAGATCGGATGGTGATCGAATGAGACACTATCAGAGAGATGGAGGAACAACTCAGGGTGATATGACATAGGTTTAAGAAAGCATCCAATCACCAAAAGAGCTATGCTAATCTATTTTTTAAGGATAGGATGGTTATACCTAAAATAAATATTAGGGTATATAAGTTCACTGGTAAAGGAGATGATTTGATTGAGTCCTAGTTGATTGAATTGGAATTTTTTTTTTCCATAAAGAATTATTCTTCAATGACCCAAATGGTATGGGCTACCCTCCATTTATAGGATGCATCTTTGGAATGGTGGAATACATTAAAGACTGGCAAAAATATCCAAGCAATAAATCTCCAGTAGAACTATTTTTTCCAAGCATTTAAGAAAATATTCTTGTCGGACCAATTTTATGTAGAGAAATTTGAGGAATTCTCTACACTCCAACAAGGAACCATGACTATGGAATTATACTACCAAAAATTTGTAAAGCTTCTGAAGTATGTACTAGCATATGAGGCCATTGAGAACCTAAAGGCACATAAGTTCATCTTAGGAGTGGAACCTAATATTAGAACAATTATTAATTTGCTCAAACCCAAGATCTTGTAGGAAGCATATGATTTAGCTCGATAGGAAAAATCCAATCTATAGATAAGGAAATTCTACTTCAATTATGATGAGTTGATAAAAGAGGATTAATAGGAACTCAAAAAAAGAAAGAGTGTTGGGTTCATGAAATGGGAACAAGAGTAGAATAAAAAGAACAAAGGGAACCCAAATTTTGAGAAGAGGAATGATGAGAAACAGGATAATTTAAAGAAGAAATACCTGAAAAGGAATAACAATACTAATCCTTGACCTTAAAGACAAAAAAAGCCAACATAGGAAGAGAAAATATGGAATAAAAGAAAATAAAAATCCTGGGGACCCAAGATAGGTTGCTACAATTATGGGGGACCACATTATGCAAACAAGTATCCCTAGTGGTCAAAATCAAATAACAGAGCCAAGGCACAACCCCATAGAATCTATGCAATGAATATGAATCAAAACTAAGAAAAACCACTCCAATGTTATTAAATGGTAAGATATTTAATAAAAATGTTAAAGTCCTAATTGATAGTGGAGCTACAAATAGTTTCATTTCCACTAATATAATTGGATATTCCAAAAAGACCTATATTTTTGGCACAAGGGTGGAAAGTTGAGTATGGGTCTTGAAAAATCTACTAAGTGGATCAGTATTTGTCTACAGTTGAGATCACCCTACCCAATGACTCTACTATTTGAAATTTATATGTAGTAACTCTACATGCTTTTGACATCATCTTAGGAATGGATTGGTTAAAGGCTTATGGAAATTTCTAAGATAGATGGATGGACTACACGGACAAGGATAAGAATAGATTAAGGATTCACAGTGAGCAAGGGTCTTTTCAACCCCAATTTTTGTTAGCAATGCAACTTAATAAAGCTATCAAGAAAGGTGGAATGATATATGTTGTCAAGATAAATGATAAAACAGGTGATAATGGGAAAGAGGAAATGTTTAGAAAACATCCAATTCCACATGAATTTAGGGATGTATTTCTAGAAGATCTCCTTGAACTTCCACTTACATGTGAATTCAGTTTCACCATTGAATTTATGCATAGGGACAAAACTATTAATAAAACTCCCTATAGGATGAATCTTATTAAGATACAGGAGTTCAAGGTGCAACTTCCAGGTTTGCTAGATAATTGTTTGATTAAACCAAGTGTGTCACCATGGGGTGCACCAATAATTTTTGTTAAGAAAAAGGACGTCTCTTTAAGATTATGTATACATTATATAATTCTAAACAAAATAACCATCATGAATAGGTATCCTTTACCTAGAATTGATGATCTCTTTGATCAGTTAAAGGATGCCACTATTTTCTCCAAGATTGACCTAAAATCTAGGTATCATCAGCTAAATATTCACGAGGAGGATACTCACAAGACATCTTTTAAAACCAAATATGGACACTAGATTATGATATTGCCATTTGGGTTGACAAATACGCCAATAACATTTATGAATTTGATGAAAAATATGTCCACAAAGTAACTGAATATATTTGTACTAATATTTTTAGATGATATATTACTCCCACAATAGGGAAGATCACAATCGATATTTGAGGATAGTGCTAGAGGTGCTAAGAAAAAATTAACTTTACTGGTTCTTGTCCAAATGAAAATTTTATGTCCCTCAAGTACAATATTTAGGGCTTATCATATCTATAGAAGGAATTTTTGTAGACCCAAAGAAAGTTGAAGCCATATTGAGTTGGCCAACACCCACTAATGCATCTAAAGTGAGGAGTTTCATGGGTCTTTCTAGTTACTATAGGTATCTTATGAATGACTATTAAAAATTTATCTATTCCATCACTAACCTTCATAAGAAGGAAAAAAGTTCAAATGGACAAATAATTGTGACACCGCTTTTGAATGCTTCATTAGAAGTTTTGGTAGGAGTATTATCCCAAGATGAAGTTGTAGTATATGAGTCCATAAAAGTTAAGAAACATGAGGTAAATTATACTATGCATCATCTAGAGTTAGCAACAGTTGTGCATGCTATTAATATCTAGAGACACTATCTGCTAGGAAAAAAATTTGAGCTAAGGAAAAATCATAAAAGTTTAAGATACATATTTACTCAACCCATGCTAAATGCAAGGTAGAGGAGATGGGTTGAATTCCTAGTTGAGTATGACTTTGGTATTGAATATATCAAAGGAAAGGAAAATAAGGTTACATATGCCTTGAGTAGAAGGAACATAGCAACATTGACCTGATGTCACGTAGACCTAATGGATAAAGTAAAAAAATATAATTACAAGATCAATATTGCATTGAAATTTTGGTTAAAACAAAGAGAAATCTTGAGGAAATCAAGGATTTCAACAAAAAATATGGTCTTTTGTATTTTAAGGATAGGGTGGTTATACCTAAAATAAATGATTTAAGGATTATAATTATGCAATAGTTGCATATAACTCCTTACTCTACTCACCTTGGAGGGGTAAAAATGAGAGAGAACATGAAAAAGATCTTTTATTGGTTTGGAATGAAAAAATGATATCATTGATTTTATTTCTAGATGCTTAGAATATAAAAAAGTTAAAGCTGAACATAGAATCTAGCTGGATAATTATACCCACATGATATACCAATGCAAAAATGGTAGGTGATATTTATAGATTTCATAGTGGGTTTACCTAAGACTAGGTATAAACATGATGCAACCCTTGTGGTGGTTGAAAAATTGACCAAGGTTGCACATTTTATACCAAGGAACATCAAGGATGATGCACTGGTGGTGGGAAATAGGTGTGCTAAGGAAATATTAAGGTTGCATGGATTTTCTGAAGTGATCATTTCAGACAGAGATTTCAAGTTTACATCAAAATTTTGGCAGGCTCTTCATCATGCAGTGAGCACAAAGCTAAATATTAGTTTTGCATACAATTCGAAGATAGATGAACAAACAAAGAGGGTGAACCAAATACTTGAGGACATGCTTTGCATGGACCAAAAGTATAAATGAGAAGACTTTTTGGATTTTGTGGAATTTACAAATAACAATGGGTATCACACATCCTTGGGAATGACCCCATTTGAAGCCTTGTATGGAAAAATATGTAGAACACCTCTATCATGGAAAAATCTAGAATATCAGATGGTTATCAAATGAGACACTATAAGGGATATAGAGGAACAACTCAGAGTGATATGACATAGGCTCAAGAAAGTAGCCAATAACCAAAAGAGCTATGCTAATCTAAAGAGATCACCAAGATAATTATTTGTAGGAGAAATATTTTTCTTAAGAGCTAGACCCATGAAAAGTGCCATCAAGTCAACTAAGTTATATCCTCATTTTTTTGGGCCATTTGAGATCATTTATAGGATAATTCCAATAGCCTATAAATTCACCTTGCTACCCAACCTGTCAAAAATCCATGATACTTTCTACATATCCCTGCTTAGAAAATATGTTGTTGATCCTGCTCATGTTTGAGTGTAGATGGTAAACCCATAAATCATTGAAGTGAGACCAGTTAATATTTTAGGGTTTCGTTCCAAGGTTATGAGAAAATGAACCCTAGAAAAATACAAGGTCCAATGGGATCACTTTTTTGAATAATGTGATACTTGGAAAAATGCTACGAATATGAGAAAGCACTTTTCATATCTATTTGAATGAAATATATAATTTATAATACATGGAACATAATGGACTATGTTTAGTCCAAGGGGGGAGTATGTCATGACCCTCCTTGGTAGGACTTATCATTGATATTGATTATGTATTGATGTGTGGTTTTTCAATGCTTAATATTATTTTATATTATCATGATAAGTGGTTAATTGCATTTTATGTTTTTTTATGCTATAATATGGTACTTTTGATGATGTGTATGGTTGCAAGACTAGGAACTTTCATGATGGATTGAAATGGGACAACCACTAAATTTGAGAGATCTAGAAAGGAAAATTATGGCAAATGAAATATCGTATGATAGCTCTAGGGTGATTAAGTACCCTCATGTAATTGCATTTCATAAATGAGTGTTTGATTTAATTTTACACCAGCAAGGAAGTTTCTATAAGCAATGGATTCATATTTAGAAAGAAGTTGATAATATGGTAGTTATCATAAAACATTTTGCTCGAGAATATAGTTAATATGATGCATGTTGTTGACAAGTTTTTCTTTTGGTTGGCATTTGTTTGATGAATGTTTACCATAAATTTGTACTTATTTTATGCTTGGAAAATGTTGGTATTTGGTTGCATCAAAAAGATATCAATAGATATAGTGGGATTTACTGATATCACATTTGATGTCAATGCTAACAATTAATGTTAACATTTGATATTAAATTAAAATTAATTAGACCTTGGATTAATTATTATGTTCCTTTGTTTTGATTTAATTTTAATATTGGAAAATATTTAAATTGAAATAAAGGTGATGTCATGCTTAATGGATAATCAATAATTAGATTAGGTGCTTTTGAATAACTTTATTAAAATGGAAGGGGGAACTTCATTTTATTTTAATCAAAGGAGTAGATGCATAATAAAAAAATAAATAAAATAAGTGGTTGGAAAAATATTTTGTAAGGAAAGAATGGTTACCAACTTGAATGAAACAAAGAAAGGAAAACAAGAAAATGGAGAAGAAACGGGGATAAATTACTAGGGAATGTAGGGCTAAAGCATATGGAAGCGTTACACCTTCCAAGAAAACCCTTGACGCACTAATATCACTTTGGAAATTAAGCACCAAGTTGGATCTAATAATACCTCTACGTGCTTTGTTTTAGTATTTAAATGAATTTTTTTGTGTGTAATATTGCATACATGTTAAGTGGATATTTCTATGTGAGCTACTTAATTAAAAAAGTGAATGTCGCTCCTTTTAAGTATATAATAATAGAGTCAAAATGTTGCTACTATAGCTTGTCTTGTGTATGGGAATAACCAATGTTGTTAAACCAGGTATTCAACTACCACAACTTATTCTTTTATTAAACTCTATATGTTACCCAACTGATGGACCCATTAATATAAGTGAAAGACTGAGTTATTTGGTCTATTGAAAATAATGAATTTCTTTAGGTGATAGCAAATCGGGCTAAGGAGGCTTCTGTACTAAAAATATACTATTTTTTATTATACCTTAGTGACTATGACCAGTAGGGATTCATTGTTTTTTTTAGACACTTGAGTGTACTATGTCTTAAAGCGTATTAGGACGACTATCCAAGTTGTTTAGTGAAAAGGGAGTATTGTGGATTGTTTGTTTGAATATTGTTTTCCTTTAGAAAGTTGAGTTGCCATTGAGTGTAGCACGTGAGATGGTTATCTCTGTTATGCTTATAAAACAACCTAAAACTATATATGTGGAAGTTTTTTTGTTGTATTACCCAATTTGTAATATTGAAATCATTAGTTTGAGTTCGTAATGCTTTAGGAAATGCAACATTTGCTAGAAACATATGAGAAACTTATAACTTGTAATATAATTCTTGTTTAACATATGAAGAAGGAAAATTCAACATCGAATACCTTGTTTTTAGCAAGAAGAGATTAAGTTTTATTCGGTTTCATAGAGAATGAAATAATCTTATGTTCATGATTTAGAGAAAATGATTAAAAAAAAAAGGAACATTATTCTCCTTAAGGAAAAGTTAAGTGTAGAGAAAATAATATGAATAGATTTGTTGTTGTTATATTTTGAAATGTGTATTAAGTACTTAAAAAATGAGAGTTCTTATTGTGATATTTCAAAGGAAAGAAACTAATTATTATAATATTTTAGTTGAGAAAGGAATTTTTATATAGCTTTGAAAATTTTTGTTATTTAAACAGGTTGTAAGCTCTAAAAAGGTTTTATTTTAAATAGAAGAATAGTTTATTTTCTTGAAATGAAAAAGGAATTATTTCTATTGGCTTAATAAAAGTTAACATGTATATTAGTTATTTCTGAGGCTTATGAAGATAAGGAAAACTAATATTGAGATAATTATGGGGTTCTCTCTTATGATGTGTTGCAATGATGGAAATAAATCATAATTTGCATGAATATATCTTTTCTTAATATTTGTGTGGATAGAAAAATAAATATGGAGAGAAGTATGGGATTCTCTCATGCAAGAATTACTTGTTTGTTTTGTAGATTTGTATAAATGAAAGAGCATATAGAAATGCATACATACATACATATATATATGAGCTATAATGATCCCTTACTCCATCACCATTATTCTTTGAAGAGAAGAAGGAACCATATTGGTGCCACAAGAATTATAAATCTCAATTTTGGTATTTTATAAATGTAAAGCACTCTTATGTAGATGTTTTCTACTTCAAATTATTGTTACTTGTGGGTTTGGAAAATATATTTCGAAATATGAATATTTGGAAAAAGTCATATTTAGTATGGAAGTTTTTTTTTTTTCTTGAAATTGGGATATGAGGTAAAGAATGTAATAAAGGGAAACATCCTTGTGTAATTATTCTTATAAAAGAAAAGTTAGTTTCAAATGTGTGATATTGAAATAGCATATGCTTATGGAAAAATGTAAGAGATATTGTATTTGATTGTGGAAGTAATTGGAAGGCTTATGATAGAATGTTATGAGAAAAAAAATTATTCTTACTTTGAAATGCTTTATGTTATTGTTAGAAAAAATAGAAAGGTTTTATTCATTTATTTTATCCTTTACTTCCAATTAAGCATGCGAAGCATATTATATAATTGTTTATAAGAGAGAGATCAAGGTTTCTTTATTATCAAATCTTGGGTTTATTAATGGTGGGGTTTCCTTGGGTGAAACTTAAAGCTTAATTAGAACCCTATAGTTAAGTTGTTCCCAAGACTGTGGGAAGTTGCAAGGAGACAACACCCAGGTCTATTGTGATGGTTACATCTAGAGTAGTGAAGCTTAGGTGTACCCCAAATTTAGAGAGCTTTGAGGAGAGTCCAAAGTGGTGAGGCTTGGACTATCATTCCTACTATGGAGGTTAGGGATCCATTTACAAAGTAATATAAGTGATGACGCATTGAATGGGAAAGACCAGGTGGCCATACGAATTATCACGTGGAGCGATAATAAAATTAATTATCTCATCATGAAGGTGTGATAATTAAGCATTAAAGAATCAATTATCCCATCGTGGAGTCATGATAACCAGGCTTTAAGGAATTATGACAAAACATCCTACATAGATGGACTTATGTAGGGGCTGGAAAATTGCATCCCATTTTTGATGGATTAAAAAGGAATAACCCTTCCTTAGATTATCTTTTACTAAGGGAGAGTGAAATATATGTGGGGGATCACTGAAGGCGTATATTCTAACCATGGAGGTTTATAAGGGTGAACCCTAGAATTACATGAGGTTGGCCTATCCTATCCACTTGAGAGTCATTTGCAACAACAATATCTCAAATGTTGGTATACCTTGTTAATAATGAAAAGAGTGTAAGAAAATATTTGTGAACCTTACCATATTTAAAAAAATAGACTCTCTAGGGTTGGTTGAATTGGGTTGTTAGAAGAAACGAGTGGAAAGGATGAAAAGACAAAAAATGGATTAAATGTAGATATGGATATAGTGGATGTGGAGACTTTAGAGTTGTCAAACTCTATGGTCATAGTTGTTGTAAATAAGGAATTTTAAGGGACTTGTTGCATCCATAATATATTAAGGAAGATTTTTACTCCAAGGTTTTTTTTTCTTTATCTACATATTCACCTTTAGCTACCTCATATATTTTTCTTCTTCCTCCTCTTCTTCATCACTAGTTTTTAAAACCGCTCCTCATATGTCTTGTTCCTCTTTGATTTTGTAACCAAGTAGTTAGACAAATTTAGTCCTTTTTTTCTTCTAGGAGTAGGTTAACTAGTATGGAATACCACTTCCTTTCAATTATCTCCCATGAATGTTCCTTGGTCATAGTATTAGATTCATTAGTACTAGAGTTGAAATATAGATTAATTCCAAACCCAAAATATTTGGGCACTACGTATAGTGGTTGGTGGTATCATTATAAGACTTATAGATAGTTTTCCATAAATTAGATCTCTCCCATAATGAGAAGATCTGATATTCCTTGTTTCTATGGTTATAATCTACTCGCTATAGTATAACCCATAGTGTATGCTAAGGTTGCTCCTCATGTATACAATATAAAAAATAAGGATTTCTAAGTAGATTTTGTTACCTTCACTAATTACAAAGTTGCTTAAGGTTGGTCAATAGGTGCCTAAAAGGAAATATTTATTTGCTTTGTTCCCTTGATTTATATTTTTGTTGCTACCCTTTATTTTTATATGAGCTCAATATAGTTTATGATGCTTCTTCCATTTGAGGTGTGGCAACCATAGGAACATTTGATGGTATGGTTATTGTTACCTAAGTTGTTGCTATGGTAGTTGAAAGGTATTGATCCCAAAATTTAAAAATTCTTGGTCCACTTTGATTATTAGGGTCTTGGGCATTATTTTGTTGGTTTTTATCCTAATGCGCCATTATGCAAGAATCTTATCTAGACTCTAGTGGTGTCTAATCTATAAGATGTCAATTTCTTGATGGTTCAACATATGCATTTTTAGATATGTAGACATGGAAAATTGACCCACCCAAGTGAGTCATTTTCCCTAGAACCCTTGAGAAGGCCCTCAAACTTGTCTAAGCACAAGTTTGGGCCTCCTTTTCCCTTCTCCTTTCCTCCCTTTTCCTAGCTTTTCTAAAATCACGGTCGCTCCTTACGAGGCACGATTTCGGTAAGTTAGGGTTTTCTCTTAGAAAACCCTATTTTTGGGCCAACCCTCAGGACGTCGGCCCTCCCCTAGGTTGTCTTTTCGTCTTCCCACCCTTTTTCCCTCCAAACCTCTTATAAATAGAGGGTTTGGATCCTCCTTTTCCTAACTAGAAGTCTAGAGAAGTACTGAAAGTTTTCTAAGTGATCCTAAGTTTTGAAGGGTGATTATATTCTAACAAGATCAAGTGTCTTCTAGTGTTCTATTGTTGCTCTATTATTGATTTTTTACTCTTGGTGGATAAGTGTGGGAGCCTTGAGGAGGAGTCTACCATTTTGTGGAGGTCTTCATCCTTTTGTCTGTTCTTTCACTACCACCAGGTTTATTCTTGCATTTTGGTATTTCTAAAATCATTTATTCTATATTTTGCATTCAATTTCACATCCATTTATCATTTTTGCACTTCTATTACAAAATCATGCCCCTTCCATATAGGGCATGATTTTGGTAGAATCTAAAATCATGGTCACCCCTTATGGGGTATAATTTTGGTTTCATCAGGTTTGGGGGTAAAGTTTCACTCCCAAACCCTCAATTTACACTTGCATGTTCCATTTAGGTCATAATACTATTGTTTGCATTCTATTTTTTGCACTATTTCATTTCATTGCATCTTGTCTTGTTTGTTTCCAAAAAATGTCAACAATCACTTTTGCTTTTGAATGATCAACTAAAAGGACCAAGGGGGCTTGATTGCTATACCTCCAAGCTTAGTCTTATAATGGCCTAAGTAGGCCCCCAAATGTTGATCAAATTTTCTAGGGTTTTGTGAAGTTGTTTTGTAGGTTGTGAAGTTGTTGGATATATCTGGATGCAAGTTAAAATCTAAGGTCAACCATCGGATCAGATAAGTGCTCTAAGTTAATATCTTAGGTTGTTTGTTGTTTTCTTTCTATCCATTTCTATTTTAAAACCTAGATCATAAATAAAAGGGAAAATATTTGGTCATATTCTAGGCATTTGAAAGAATAAAAGCATATAGTTTGCATTCTAGGGTTAAATCTGTTTGTGCATTCTCTTAAACCCTTGCTAAAAGAAAAAAATATTTATTTTATTGCAAGTTAGGGTTTAGTCATCATTGAAAATCAAGAATCATTCTAGGGTTAGTCCTTGTTTGCTTGCATTTTTGTTTGCTTGCATTGTTCTTTCATTTTCTTAGATTAGATTTTAGAAAGGCCAAACATAGGTGTTTGCTCAATATACACATCAAACATCTCCACCCTAGACTTGGAGTGAGTCCTTAAACCATTCCTGGTGAACCCTTCGATCCCCAAGCCCCTAAGTGTAGAGAATATAACACACCCCCATGGTCACCTCGGCTCCTAGTGGATCCAACCAAGAATCATACGTGATAAGGAAGTTTTTCCCCTCTACATATTTGGTGAACTTGATGTGAAAACACATCTTAGTGGCCAAGATAGGAAGCCTCTTCCTTTTGTTTTTCTTTTTGAAAAATTTAAGCAAGACCACTAAATTTGTTTGCTTAGAATTAGAAAACATTAAAAACATCTTAAAAATATTCTTGTGTGTCTTTTGTTAGTTTTCTCCTCTATCCTTTCTCTTCCTCCTAATGGCTCCCAACCTTAGGAGTAAGTGAAAGCTTTTAGAATCTGATCAGATTCTTCAAGAAGATGATCATATTGATAGGGAGAATCCCAATCTAGATGTAGAAGAGGAAGAACATGAAGAAACTGGTACTAACTTTGATCCTTTTGAGGGGCCTAATGGAGGCTTCACTTTCACATCATTTGATCATATATGGGGTTTTATGAAACACCATAAGGAGGCTTTGGTTAAGGCTATGGAAGAGGAAGCCTAACTCAAAAGAGGTGGGATGCCTCCTCCTCCAACCATCTCTCCTAGGAATGTTCATAACAACCCTTTGTTTGAATCTTCACATCATGTTAATCCTTTTCATAAACCAACATATGCTACTACTATGACCACCAATATTGAGGGAATTCCACAAGCTCCTCCAACTAGTAGTGCATCCCAAAATTATGCTCAATTTCCTCCTCATTCTACTCATCTCAACATTCATGCTTCTGTTCCACCAAATGTTAGTTATCCTTCATAACAAGATACCACATATCATAACCCATACCATAATAGTGTCAATACCTCCAACATTGGCCAAGTTCCCTTTCAACAACCTACCTATACCCCTCCCCTAGGGAACCTAGGGGTATTGCACAACAACAATCCCGATATGCAAAGTTTGACAAGTGTGGTGAAGCAATTGGTTTCAAGAGTGGATATGATTCAACCTCCAAGTTTCACCTACAACTATAAGGAAATGTGCAATCAACCCTTAGACCCTATTGTCACTTCTAGGCCCTACCCTAAGCATTTTCCAATGTTGATTTTACCTATTTATAAGGGAATAGAGGACCCAATTGAACATTTAAGGATGTTTAGGATAACATGCCATGATATTATATATGATGACATGTTGTTACTAAAGACGTTCCCTAAGAGCCTTGGTGGTATGGCATTGGAATGGTATTATCAATTGCCTCATCATTCTTTGAGGAATTTTGAAGAGACAACAAATTGTTTGTTCAACAATTTGGAGCTTATGTTGAGAAAAATGTGACTATGAAAGATGTTTATATGTTGAAACAAGGTAAAGATGAAATTTTTTTAGAATTCTTGTCTTGTTGGAGAAGTTTAGTTGGATGATTGAGATATACTTTACCTCCTCGAGACATGTTAGAGATATTTATTGGAAATTTACAAGAGCAAATATCTTATGAATTGGAAACAATAACTATCACCTCTTTTGACCAAGCAATAGATCTAGCAAGAAGGGTAGAGCAAGCCCTTATTCGAAGAGGTCAAATTAAGCCAAAGAAAGAAGAATATAGGACCACAAAATCTCAGTATAAGAACAAGCATGTAGTTGGTGATGGGGTAATGGATAGTAGGTCTATTAATAATGTTGTTAACACCCTACAAAATATGGTGCTTAGCCAACCTCAAAAACCCCCACCAAGGAATTTTACAAGACTCAACACACCTATGAATGTGGTCCTAAAGTAGCTTTTGGAAGCTAATATGATTGAGTTACCTCCCATAAGGTAACTTGATACCATGACTAATTGGTATAAGCTTGGTCAACATTATGAGTATCATAGAGTGGAGGGGCACATGAAAAATTCATGTAAGAGGTTGAAACATGTGGTTCAGGACTTAATTGATGAAGGTCACCTTGTTATAGAGGGTCCTCAACCTAATCCTCCAACAAATAATCAACCTCCTACTCAACAAGCACCCATAACTAATCAAGACATGGGGATCTTCCAAGATCCCTTACCTAAGCATGGGCAATATGCAACTAATCAAGTGTCATATCATAATGTGCCACCTCCCTACAATAATATGGTTGGTATGATAGTAATAACTACAAGGCAACAAGCTCAAGCACAACCGACTCAATGATCTCAGTAGGAGATGAGTTCTACATCCAATCAACCTTAAAACCACCCTTAGTTTTGAAGAGTACCCAAAAAAGGAGCACGAGAGTAGAAAACCCACCTTTAGTGTTGAAGCCACAACCTAAAGTCTCCTTCGACATTCAACAATAGTTAGCTAGTACCCCAACTAAGATCTCCCTCTTAGAACTTTTGCAAACTTCTCCTATTCATAGGGAAGCCTTGTTGAAGCTTCTAAGACAACAATCTATTCCTCAAGATATTTCCCCTAGTGCTATAGTTGATGTTGTAGGTTCCCTTGGGATACATCATATCACATTTTTGGATGATGATATTCCTTCCTCAGACTTATGAGGGGATTCTTCCCTCTACATCACTACATTTATTGGGGAAATATTTATCAAGTGAATCTTGATAGATAATGGTTCCTCCCTCAATCTATGCACTTATCAATTTTTCCAAAATTTTGGATTAAAAGAGGAAGATTTAACTAAATCTGATATCATCATCAAATCTTTCAACAATGAGTCCCAAGAGGCCTATAATGTTATATCTCTCCCCCTTAGGGTTGGACCTAAGATCTTAGATACCTTGTTTTATGTGGTACCTTGCCCTACATATTTTAATATTCTTCTTGGATGCCCTTGGATTCATGCGATGAGGGTTGTCCCTTCTACTTTTCATCAATATTTGAAGTTCAAATTCAAATATCAACTTATCACCATTCTGGGTGACCCTCATCCATTTCAATATTGTTCAATGGTTGAGCAAGCTCAATCTAATCTCAATTTATGTCCATCAGTTTCTTCATCTCACATCACCAAGCAACTTGAAAATCTAAAGGTGAGTGAGGAACCACTAATCAATGTTTCATCATAAGATCAAGTCAATCCTTTTCTTCAAGAACCTCTTCTAGATCTTGCCAAGCTACCACCTTCACCGAGGACTATGGGTTTACCCTATAAGAAGGGTGAAGTTGTACACATTGGCATGTGTACCTTTATCTTCATGGGTATCTCCCTCGAAGAAAATATCCATGGTAGCAACCCTCTTCTTGTAGAGTATTATTTTACCCATTGTTACCTATCCAATGATTACCCACTTCCCAAGAAAATCCTATCTAGTATGGGATATATAGGTAAAGGTTTGGGGCCACAATAGAAAGGTATTCAAGAGCCTTTGGAAGTTGAGCTTTGGCCTAGGAGATGTGGCATAGGCTACATCCCTAATAAAAACCAACCTTTACCATTTGATGATGATGATCACCTTATTACTTATGCTAAATATTTAGATCATCAAGGCTTGGAGTGGAGTGATGAGGATGAGGGACCACCTTATCCCACTGACATTCTATTTTATAATGTGGTAACTTTGGTGCATCTTGAGTTAGTTGTGACCCTAAGGGAGTATGTTGAAGGGGATACTCTTTGTGACATGGATCATGAGGATATCCTTTAAAATAACTTCTTCTTTGATGGGTCAGTCCCTTGTGTTATGCATGTTGAGTCTTCTAGTTCTCAAGAGGACTTTGGTTCTATGTCTCTCGAGGACCTTGAGCAACTAGGAGTGATCCCTTCCCTACCTCCTTTTGAGGATGAGTCTCATATTCTCATTGAGGAGACCATAGATGTTAACATAGGTTCTGAGGAGAGCCCTAGAATCCTTAAGCTAGGTAAAGCCTTGTCCATGGATGAGCAAGATCAATTGACCAATTTGTTGAAGGAATTTCATGATATTTTTGCTTGGTCATATGTCGACATGCTAGGGCTTGATCCCTCCCTTGTTATGCATCATTTGGTAGTGAAGCCTAGTGCTAAGCTTGTTAAGTATAAACTTAGGAAGATGCATCCTAAGGTCACCCTTTTAGTCAAGGAGGAGCTCCAAAAACTCCTTGATGTCAGTTTCATAAAAGCTATCGACTATTCTAATTGGATCTCCAACATCGTTCCTATGGCTAAGAAGGTAGGAACAATCAGAATATGTACTAACTTTAGGAACATTAACTTAGCATGTCCCAAGGATGATTTTCCTCTCCCCAACATAGATATGATCATAGATTTCACTACCAAATATGGAATGCTTTCACTCATGGATGGTTTCTCAGGATACAATCAGATCATGGTTACCCTTGAGGACTAAGCCAAGATAACTTTCATCACACCATGGGGTACCTTCTATTATAAAGTTATGCCTTTTGGCTTAAAGAATATTGGTGCCACATATCAGAGGGCTATGACTTATATTTTTCATGACATGATGCATGATATTCTAGAGGACTATGTGGATGATCTTCTAGGTCATTCCATACATTGAAAGGATCATGTTCATGATCTAAGATGAATTTTTGAAAGGCTTCGATAGTTCAAGGTTCATCTTAAGCCCTCCAAGTGTGTGTTTGGAGTCACATCTAGCAAGTTGTTAGGTTTCATCATTTCTAGGTGAGGTATTGAGGTGGACCCCACTAAGATAGTAACTATCACTGATATACCTCCTCCCTACATCCTAATCGAGTTGCATAGCTTGCAAGGTAGACTTCAAGCTATTCATTGGTTCATAGCTCAGTTAGTTGATAAGTGTCAACCCTTTCTTAAGCTTCTTAAGAAAGATGTCGTGTTCTAATGGGATTTTGAGTGTCAACAAGATTTTGATGAACTCAAATGGTATCTCACTTCCTCACCTATCTTAGTTCCTCCTAGACTGGATAAGCATTTGATGCTTTACATAGTAACCATAACTCATGCTTTGGGAGCCTTGTTGGCTCAACATGATGATCAAAATAAAGAGTGAGCTATCTACTATATTAGTAGAACCTTGGTTAGCTATGAAACTTGGTATACTCCCTTAGAGAAGCTTTGCCTTGCTATGGTGTTTGCTTCTTAGAAGTTAAGACACTACATGCTCAACCATAAGATATTGGTTGTTGCAAAGTTTGATCCTTTGTGCTACTTAATGTCTAAGCCCCACCTTTTAGGTCGAGCCGCTAAGTGGGTTTTAGCCCTTAGTGAGTTTGACCTAACCTTCATAGGTTAGAAGGCTATCAAGGGTTAGGTGATTGTTGATCAATTAGCCTCTGCTCCCCTAGAAGTTACCCATCCTTTGGTCATCGAGTTTCTCGATGAGTGCTTTAGTGTAGAAGTTAAAGAGCTAGAGTCTTGGACTTTATTTTTTGATGGAGCTCGATGCTTAAAGGGTGTTAGTGCTAGAATTGTTCTAGTTACCCCACAAAAATAGCTCATCCCCCTTTCCTTCAAGCTTCATTTCTCTTGCATAAATAATACTATAGAGTATGAAGCTTTGATCCTTGGTCTTAGAGTAGCCTTAGCCTTGAAGGTTAGAGTTCTTTTAGTCTTTGGTGACTCTCAACTTGTGGTCAATTATATTAATGATATTTATCAGACTCAGGATGATAAGCTAAAACCTTACAAAGAGATTGTCACCAAGATTTTGTCCATATTCGATCGAGTAACCATAGAGTCTATCCCTAGATCCTCCAACTACCATGTGGATGCCATGGTCGCTACTATACCATTTTTTTCCTTGGAGTTGGAAGATGATCAAGCATCAATTATCATTAGATAACTCTAGGAGCCTACATCACTTAGTTCTAGTCTTGTTCCATTAGATGTTTTGACCATCAAAGCTTCCCCATATGAGCCATGGTATAATAACATATTTAATTTCCTTAAGGATGGTTCGATTCTTGATGGTTTAGATCATAATCAATATAATATTTTGCATAAAATAGCATGTTGATTTATTATAATTGGCAATACTTTATATCAATATTCTTTTGAAGGTATCCTCTTGCGATGCCTTAACTCTGATGAAGCTTGACTAGCTCTTAGTGAGGCTCATGAAGGATCATGTGGAGGCCATTTTAGTGGTAATGCCATTGCCAAGAAGCTCCTTTGGATGGGGTATTATTGGCCTTCCATGGAGAAAGATGCATGTGACCATGTTCGATGATGCGACAAGTGTCAACGCCATGACAACCTTGTTCATGCTCCTCAAAACCTTCAGGTTATTTCTTCTCCTTGGCCATTTTCCATGTGGGGATTGGACATCATAGGGAAGATTAACCCAACATCATCTGATGGTCACAATTTTATCATAACAATGATAGAGTACTTCACTAAATGGGTCAAAGCCATACCCTTGGCCATGGTGACTAGAGCTCAGGTCTCCAAGTTCATCTTCAACCAGATCCTCTATAGGTTTGGGATTCCTTCGATGATTATTTCTGATAATGGCACTCCTTTCAAGAACAAGGATATCCATAAAATTTGTGCTAAGTACAAGATTCAGCATAGGTGGTCAACTCCATATTACCCTCAGGGTAATGGTCAAGCCAAAGCATCCAATAAGTCTTTGATCAAGATCCTCAAGAATTTGGTTAGTAAGATCGATCGTGACTGGCATATCCAACTTTATCCTACCTTGTGGGCCTATCATACTAGTGTGTGAACTCCTATAGGTGCTTCTTTATATGTCTTGGTCTATGGGACATAATTTTTTTATTCGAGTTAGAGGTCCCTTCGTTGTACATCTTGCTGCAAGATGCCTCGATCGATGATGAGTATCACTTTGATCATTTGCACCAATTGGAGTTGTTGGATGAAAAGTGCATTCATGCCTTAGAGCATTTTTGAGCCTATCAGAATAGGCTCAAGTGATCTTATTCCAAGAGAGTTTACAATCATTCTTTTGAGGTTGGGGACCTTGTCCTCAAGGAAAACCAAAAGAACACCAATGCTCGTTCAGATCTTAAAGGTAAGTTTTAGCCCAATTGGTTAGGCCCCTTTGTCATAATGACCAAGTTTGGCTCAGGGGCCTATCATTTAGCTTCTTTAGATGGTAAAGAACTTAAAGAACCAATGAACATAATGCATCTAAAGAGATACTATGCATGCCCCTTCATTTTATTTTTATATTACATTTAGCTTAGTTTTCATATTGCATTTGGTTTGCTTGTTCATACTACATGATTGTCTATCATATTTTGCATGGTTTGCCTAACATTCTATTCCACTTTGCATTTTTCTTATCATATAATTGCATTGTTTCTTGACCATATTTGCATGACTACTTGATCATATAGATTTTTGGGGACTTCGTGAGGATGGCAAGTGATGAAACCTAGTTAGGTCTTAGCTCACATGCATTGCACTCATACTAGGGCTCTTTATGCCTAGTGAATCCCCAACCTAGGGCCCATCTCCATGCATTTTCATCTTTGCATTCATCCATCTCTTCTTCTTCTCTTTTCTTCTCTTATATTCCTTGACCTTGAAAGTTTTTATCATTTCTAATTTCTCCAAGTCAAGGGATATAGTTCTTCATCTCTTGTATGTCCTTTGTCCTTGAAAGTTTTAATCATTTCTTCTTCTCTCCAAGATAAAGGATGTATATTCCTTCTTCTCTCTACTTCTACTTTTCTTTTGCTTTTGCTCACACCTTCTCCTTCTTGATATTTCACCTGTTAAGGGGTCCTTGTGGGATAGGTTAGATACCACATGAATATCATTTATGGTACTCATATGACCACTGACTATCTTATGCACACCTATTAGCTCTTGAAATTTCACTAAGGATGCACACACACTATCTTTTATTTCTTGCTTCTCTCTTTCTTCTATCTTCTTCTAACACACACACACACACACACACTCACCTTGTTCTACTTTGCTCATTCATATTTTGCACACACCACACCCCTATCGGGTAGTACTCATCTTGGAAAATCAATCTCATATTTCACCCCATACAGGATAAGCTTCATGGCCACACATGAGGGGTAACCTCCATCTCAACCATTTGTGAGCATACATCCTAGTGGGTACCTCTTCATCTCTAGCCATTAGCGAGCACTACACCCATAGCGGGTATCACTCCACACTTGACCATATTTATGAGCATAACACCCTTATAGGATAGCTTCATGGCCACAAGTGAGGGGTAGCCTCCATCTCAGTCATTTGTGAGCATACATCCTTACAAGGTTCCACTCCTTTTTTTCTTTCTTTTCACTTGGTCTATGTTCATTTGATCACACTGATCTTTCACAGTCTACGTTGATTCAAACATCATATTCCAAGCACCTCTTTCTTTTGTTGACCTTCTCCATATTCTACTTCTTCTTCTCCTTCTTCTTTTCTTCTTCTTCTCCTTCTTTTATTTATTTTTCTTTTCTCTTATATGAAATCGTACCCTATCTCTATGGGGCATGACTTCGCTCTATGCAAAAATCTTGGTTCATCCTTCCTTAGTGCAATTTTGGCTAGAGATGTGTTATCTCCTTTTCTTCCCCTCTTTCTTCCATCATATATTTATTTCATCCCTTCATCCATCCATGCATTTTCATTCATTTAGTTATGCTTAATTTTATTATAAATTTCTATATTTTAGTCCATTCATGCACTCCATCGTATGTCATCTATCATGCATAGTAAAATATAAAAAATCACATAAATACACATTTAAAGCAACATGATATTACTCATGAAAGAAAGGGTACACATGTTTATTTGGTTGGTGTGCCATAGTCTAATCCTGGCATACTCAACCATCCCTAAGGATGCATGCCACACTTAAAATTATCATATCACCCTAATCCTACTCCTATCTTTATGATCTTGTCTCCTTTGATCTGCTCGTCAAAGTTGGTCCTAGTGGTGGCATGTTCACAGACCATGTGGTAGTTCATGATCTAGATCATGATCGAATATATGTCTAAAGAGAGGCTAGTGGAGGTATCCTTTGATCTGTTGACACCACTTGAAAGTATAGAGTCTAGTAAGGGGTCTCCCTTTGTATCAATGAAAGCACGAGGATACGAAAGCAAAAAGGAAACACCAAGTGCGATGCAAGCGAAGCCAAAGATAACGCTAAATCCTATGAATTGAAAATGCATGAAAGGAGAGAAACATAAACGAATTGAAACCAGATAGAAAGCAAATATGGAATACAACCCTTTTTATTAATTTTCTTTAAATCTCGGTTACAACACGTCTCCTCCCTTTTCAGGGGCTAGGAGCGTTAAATAAGGTTTCGTTACACCATGGGTGGTATGCCTTCTTCCGCGTGCCCACATGTAAAATGGGCGGACCAAACATTGCCACCGCTTGCGTGAAAGGGTCTTTGATTCTTTGCTGCTCCTCCGATGTCGAGATCCTGCGTTCAAGGAAACAGAAAACAATCAGTAGCACCTGCGGATGAAATGAAACATGCAATCCCCAAGCCTAAGATTAGTGCATGCAAAAAATAAATAAAATGATAACTAAAATAGATCAAAATGAGCTAAAAACTTGATAGAGGCATGAGAACATCACCGGGAAGGCACTGCAAAAAGAATAGTCAGAAAATTTACCATGGATTTCTAATCGCTCCGGGGTGGGACGATTAGACCTACAACAAAATGTCAAAAGCACTGTCCCAAATGTCCCATCCGGGAGGCTCCAAATCACCTACAAAGTTGGGGGTTAGGTAAAATGGGGTATTTTGGAAAGACCCAGAAGGTCAGATTTTGCCAATTCGGCCTCTATCACCAGGAATTTGATGATGCTACCTGCATGTTAGCGAAAGCGAGAAATAACAAAAACATGATCAAAACTGCTCAGAATTACATGAAATTTGAATGCAAGCCTATCTAAGCAACCTAGAATAAAATGCAAAAAGAATAGAACTAAAATCTACTATAGATTTCTAATCACTCCGGGGTGGGGCGATTAGGACTGTAGCAGTGCGGGGGGCACCCAAGGGCAGGACGCCCACCGTTTGGGGCCCGATTTCGGCACCAATCCACTTGGGATGGGTCCAAAACCTCTTGTGGGGTGTTGTCAGAAAATTTGGGTGGGATACTATGGCCAAATGTCGGGTTTGGGGTCCAGATTGCGCTTCCAATAACCACCCAATGACCTCCCTTCCAAAAGAGAGATCAAGGATGTGAAAGGCACAATCAAAAGTGAGTATGCAAAATGGCAGCACTTCGTTGCTCAAAATGCTCCTTCTCTATATATCTTTGGGGTGAGAAGACTCACCATTTTATAGACCTGATGGTCTCTATGTATGAGCATGCAGAGGCGCCACTTGGCAATCATGCCTTTCTAGGGGGGAGAAGATTCCTCCCTGATTAAGGGCTCCATGACTGCCTCTGTAAACTGCCTCTAGCGCTCCAAAATGCTCACTCGCACTCCCATGCAATGAAGGAGGAGTTAAGTGGTGGATCTGGGCTGCCATTTGTCGAGATTTGACTTTTTTCCCATCAAACTTGCTATTCGCCCCACCCTGGAGTGAATACTGCTAATCGTCCCTGGGTGGAACGAATACCAATTTGTAATCGTCCCTGGGTGGAACGAATATGGAGCAGAGTGCTTGAGAGGTGCCAAATCGATCTCTGACCTTCAAAAACTACTGTGAGAGTGGTTAGGACCACTTTTTAACCTCTGGGGGCTGCCTTGGGGGTTGTGTGTGTCAATGCGATCAGTGTTTGTAGCCACATAATCGGATTGGTGTTGTTTTGGTGTCTACAGATGCCCCTTTTTGGGATGCGCTATGCGTGGCATAGTGCTGAGCAAAAATAGATAACCAAAGCACTAATGATTAGGGTTTCTCAGTAACCTAACCAAATTTTGATGCCCCAAGTATGGAAAGGGCATGCATTCTTGAATCCTTGCTTTTGACGAGCTAAGGAACTCAATTCAAGTGTTAACCTTTTTCGGTGAGGTGTTACTTGATCTTGGACATTGATCAGTCATGAATAGGCAAAGGGCGCAACCTTTTGTCTGTGGGAACCTTGAGTTCATGATTCATGAATGCCAAGTGTTTGATCAGCTTGTGATTATTGCTTGTTTGCTGCCCCAAGCAGGGGCGTGATTGTCTTTGTCAATGATTCTTTGAATGCATGCCATTTCCTTAATTGGGTGTGTATTTGTTGATTGGTGACTAAGTGTGACTACCCCCTCAAGCGATGAATCGATGAGGGAATGACCTACATGAGAAAAGTGACGAGTCACTTGACCCAAGATGACTTGTGTAAGGGTGCCTTTAGTTGTTTATCTTTGAATGTGTGTGCAGTTTCCCAACATTTAGACCTATTTTTGGGTGGGTGTTAACCCTTTTTGTGACGCATTTTGGGGTTGAAATTCTTAAAAATCCGTCCTCCCGTGGAGCGGTCCGGCTATGGTAGCCTTCTTAGGGAGTAGGATAGTGAGGATTTGTGACCCCAACATCTATTTTGCATGCCAAGAAGTAAGGCGCAAAGGCGCCTTGTTTGGCAATGTTATTGCTATTTTTGGTTGGGTTTGGACCCTTTTTGGTGACGCGTTTGGGGATGAAATTCTTGAAATCCGTCCTCCCGTGGAGTGGTCTGGCTATGGTAGCCTTCTTAGGGAGTAGGATAGTGAGGATTTGTGACCCCTACGTTAGTTTTGCATGCCAAGAATGTCAGTGCAAAAGCACTCTTATTGGACAATTTTATTGCTTGTTTTTGGTGCATTTTGTGTTTTTGCTTTTTTTGAAATTTTTGCTCTGTAATCGTCCTTGGGTGGGATGAATACCAGTTTTGTAATCGTCCCAGGGTGGGACGAGCGCTAACTAGAGTGCTCATCCCAGGGTGGAATGATTACAGGCCTAAGAGCCTATTTAAGGGCCAAAACTAGGGTTTGGGCTCATTTGCATTCGATTTTTCTGGCGATTTGGAGCTCTGAGGAGGAGGAGGTCGAGTCTGCGAAGCGAAGCGCTATCAAATTTTTCCCGACACCATGAGTTCATGAACCGGATCGAGTGGCGGAGCCGAAGCGAGACCGGTAAGTGCTCCTTCTCGTTTAGTTAGCTTGTGTTTTATTTTACAGTTTTAAAATCGTAATTTATTTTGAATTTGTTTTTCCGTTTAAACTAAGGTAAAACCCTAGGCTAAAAAGAAATGTTTTTTATTTTTTGTTTGTATTTTTGTTAAGGTTATAAGAAACCCTAGGTTTAAATGCGATGTTTTTATTGTTTTAAAACTAAAACCCTAGGTTAAACTGAGAGCAAAACCCTAGCTTTAGAAAAATTGTTTTTATTTTGATTTTTGTATTTTTGTGAACTTCAGTTATAAACCCGAGGTTAATGAAAAACTGTTATTTTGATTTTGATTTTTTTGTTTTTATTTATCAGTTTAAACGTAGAGTTAAAAACCCTAGGTACTGACAAACTATTTTTGAATTTGTTTTGTTTTTGTTTTTATTTATCAGTTTAAACGTAGAGTTAAAAACCCTAGGTACTGAAAATTTTTTTTTATTTTTTTTTGTAGTTTTTATTTATCAGTTTAAATGTAGAGTTAAAAACCTAGGTACTGACAAACTATTTTTGATTTTTTTTTTGTTTTTATTTATGTTTAAACGTAGAGTTAAAAACCCTAGGTAAAATAAGTATGAAAATTTTTATTTTTTTTTTTTTTTAATGTTAAAATTAAAATTTTTTTTTTTTTGTTTGAATTGTTTTTAGTTACATTTGTTAGGTGTGATTGTATGGTTTATGAACTATTTTGGTAGTTTATGCATTGTTGTATAGTTTTGTTGTTTTTTGTTATCATGTTTTTTTTAATGTTTTTGTTGTTTTTGTTTTGTAGGTGGTGAAGAGCCGGTACCGTCAGTCGACGGTGTTCTCTGACACCCGGGAGGCATTGAATTTGGTGGACTGGGAGTGGCTTGACGCCCTTGGGCTCAAGCATGTGACGTGACTAGAGCCTGTGGTGGGGGATCGAGCATACCTGACCGCGTTGATCAACCTATGGGATCCCCGCACCAATACCTTCCATCTCCCAATAGGGGAGATGATAGTGACTCTCGAGGACGTCTATCAGATTCTATGGATTTTGATAGATGGGCTTCCTATCAGGATGATGCCACGTGATCAGTGGATGATAGTGTTGACATGATGCTTCGGTCATGGGGAGGAGTTGGGTGTGGACAACCCGATGGAGAGGGTAGAGGGTGACTTCCATATTGGTGGCATTTTGGTATGGTGGTGGCTAGAGAAGGGCATGTTGGGAGTGAGGCACGCATTACTGATGAGCCTCATCTCCAACATGTTGCTACCCGACTCTTCAGGTGCGAGGTTCCCATGGAACCTGTTGGAGGTGGTCTTCAGGTTGGTGGAGTGTCCGACGGAGGCACCCTTGATTATGAGGTGGGGGTAGACACTACTGGCATAGCTCTATGATGAGTTGTACGAGGTCCACTATCGAAGGTGAAAGGGTATTGGATGCAGTTACCTATTGCAGTGTTGGGCTTGGCAGCACATAGCTATGGAGAGGCCGGTGGGGTTGTCATGGATGACTCGGGCAGAGATGGTTGATAGAGAAATAGGGTATGTGGCATAGGTCGAAGGAGCGAGGGCATAGTCGATGGTGGGTAGGTGTCGTGGGGCACTACGTTGATGCCTTCTCATGGCTTGCTCCTAGGGAGGTAGTCTGGCGGCCATACCTAGGATTGTCCAGCTTGGCTTGAGGCTAGGGAGTGGCTCTGGTGGGTTCGTAGGGGGAGGTGGCTGATCGGGTGACACGAGACCGAGCAGGAGTACTTCTCGTACGTTCGAGTGACATGATAGTTTGGGGTGCACTAGGGATTGCCTGGGGAGCCCTTGATCTATCGATGTCGGGGCGACGAGAGGACTCTGGCCTGGCCGATCATCGAGCCGCTAGGGGAGGATTCAGATACCATGATTGACGTCCCGGATGTGGATGACGTCGGGGTTACTGTTGAGTATGAGCAGTGGTGGACGTTGCGATGGTGGTGAGGCGAGGGGCCTCTAGGGGGTCTAGAGGCAATAGCGAGGAGGGTGCAGAGGCACTAGGAGAGGGTTGGGGGGCTCCGTTGGATGATGCGGACATGGTGGAGGTTGATGAGGTGGGTGAGGATTTTGGGGTTCTAGAGCAGCTAGAGATGTAGGACGTCCCGAAGTAGTGGGAGTCAGAGCAGGCTACCATTCTAGAGATGTTGATGCCTCAGGCAGTCTCGAAGGATACGAAGGTGGGGTTGCATCTGAGATAGCATGATTGGAGGGGCTGCTCTGGAGATGGGATGAGGAGCTCGGGGATGCTTTGTAGGAGAGGGATCTCCTATGGACGTAGCTGGTAGAGAGGGAGAATGCATTGGCTATGTACCATCGATGGGATGGGGATATAGATGCTATGTGGGAGATGGATCTCCTACGGATGCAGTTGGCAATGTGATGATAACTTGGTGACGTTTCATCGATGGGAGATGGACTTGATTCGGCATCGGTTTGAGTTGGAGGTGGAGATTATCCACCTCGATGGGTGGATCCCTACGGTTAGTGGAGGTGGATCGTCGCATCGCATGAGAGGGAGCGATACTAAGCAATCAACATCCTCTCGGCATAGGCGATTGGATGAGGGAGGCGCTAGTAGGCATGATGCGGGGGCTAGCAGCAGCTACCCTGAGGGGTCCCATAGGACCCACACCATGGGGGGTAGTTCTCGTCGCACCGATCCTACGTGATCATGGTGGCCGATGCCCTAGGCTTGGGGGTTTTTGAGCTTTTGCCTTTTTGTGAGGTCATAGGACCGGTTTATTGTAGCCTGTAGGCATTTTTGATGGTATATATATACATATGACTTTCTTTTGTTTATGCACGTGTTGTGATTTGATTTTATGCATAGTGATTGATGTTTGATGGATGCATGTTAATTTATATTATGTATGGATATGTTGTGATGAATGCTAATGTTTCTAATTTATATGATGATGCATATGGAATGGATGAATTGAATTTGTGATTTTTGGTTGTGGCACCATAGACTGTTTAGAACTTATGGCTTTTTGTTCTAGGTGATTGTTGTGGTAAATGCCTTTTCATGGATATATGTTGTTTTTTTTTTTTGATGTTGATGTAAGTAATGAAAGATATCATAGTTGGTTTAAAATGTAGTTAAGGTTTTCTGAGACTCGGATGTTTTAACTAACTAGCCAAGACTGTACTTTTATCTTACAAGACTTTTGAACAAGGTATGAATCCGACTTGTCTTTGACCAAGTTATTTCACATCCCTGTGTGTGCAATTGAGTTTGTTTATGTGGTATTTGTCAGGATACCACCAGATGCTAGATAGGTTATCAACCAAACCTGTACTGAGGATCACCTAATTAGCTCCACTAACTCCTTTGTTGTATTTAGTCAGATTAATCTATGGTGCTATCTAGGATACCATAAGCTAGCTCATCCACATGCAAACATTGATCCGCACACAAGTTAATGTGATAGATATATCGTCATGCGGGAGGTTTGCCACCAGTGACCGATAGGCTATCCACCAAACTGGTACTGAGGTGCACCTCATGACCTTCTGAATGTTGAGAGTTCCAGGGATTCAAGTTTGACTCCCTTCTTTTCTTCAATTGTATTGGGATACTTGCTCTTTTGTAGTGATAAAAATCATTGTTTATTTTTGTTTTTTCTTTTGAGCAAGGGATTTGAATATTGAGTGATGAGAATCACTATTGTATGTGCCTTTTGATGTATGCACTTTGGTTTTGATGTCAAATTTTGGAGTTTTGACTTTTGCAAATTTTTTTGATGTTTGCAACTTTTTGAGAACTTGGGATTCTTGGGGAATTGGGTAGGGAAGATGCTTGTCCTTTTGCCAACTCTCAGCATTCTTGGGGTCATTCGCATAGGGGGATGAGCAAGATAACCTTTTCACTAGATGGTATCCTGGATTGCTTTGCATGTTTCATCTTTCGTTTACACAACTTGGGAATTTTTATGTGTTTTAACTTGTGGTGGGATGCTACGTAACAAGGTGTGATCCAAGTAGAACTCTACTTTTGTAAAATCTGTCTGACTTTGTACAGTATTTGGCTAGAAAGCTAATGATAGCTTGAATGACGAAAACTCTAGATACATTAGAAGACAACTGACTATGATATGGCGAAAATATGTGAATGGCATTTATTTTTGATGGACTGTTTATAGAGTGGAGAAATGTGGAAAATGATGGATTTGCCGAGTAATTACAGTCTATGGTGCATTTGACTTGTATGATCAATAAATATGCAATGTATGGTTGCGATGCCTATGCAACTTATATTTTTGTGTTTTTGATTGATTGATTTTTGTGAGTATGAAAATGAGATGCAAAAGAGTTCTTTATTGTTGTGATGATTTTGAGTATGCATGGAAATGAGATGCAAATTTTTGTTATTTTTGATGATTTTATTGTTTTTGAATTTTCTTATTTTTGACCAAGCGATTGTGGGAACCCTTGGAGCTTTTGGTTTGACCAAAGGGATGATGGGTACCTTTGGGGCATTTGGTTTGACCAAAGGGTTTGTGGGCACCTTTGGGGCATTTTGGGTGACCAAGCGATTGTGAGAATCCTTGGAGCTTTTGGTTTGACCAAAGGGATTATGGGTACCTTTGGGGCGTTTAGGGGTTGACCAAGCGATTGTGAGAATCCTTGGAGCTTTTGGTTTGACCAAAGGGATTATGGGTACCTTTGGGGCATTTAGGGGTTGACCAAGCGATTGTGAGAATCCTTGGAGCTTTTGGTTTGACCAAAGGGATTATGGGTACCTTTGGGGCATTTTGGGGGTTGACCAAGCGATTGTGGGAATCCTTGGAGCTTTTGGTTTGACCAAAGGGATTATGGGTACCTTTGGGGATTTTGGGGGTTGAGGATTTGGTCTTGGAGTTTTGGGTTGGGGTTGGGTTGGGTGGTGGGGTTTTTTTTTTTTTTTTTTTTTTTGGTTTGAAGGTTATGGGTACCTTTGGGGTTTTTGGGGTTGACCAAGTGATTGTGGGAATCCTTGGAGCTTTTGGTTTGACCAAAGGGTTTATGGGTACCTTTGGGGCATTTTGGGGTTGACCAAGCGATTATGGGAATCCTTGGAGCTTTTGGTTTGGGCTATGGCTCTTTTAAATATGGAATGGCCTCAAATGACTGATGTTCAAGGGTTCTAGTTCCTTGATTCCATCAAGAGAGGCTAGCCGGTATGTTCCAGGTCCTATTTTACTATCAATTACATAAGGACCTAACCAATTTGCCATGAACTTGTCCCTTAGATGGGGCGGCAAGTTAGAGTTCTGTTGGTTCTCTTTTAAGACCAAGTCACCAACTTGAAAGTCCCTCAGGTGAACCTTCATGTTGTATGCTTTCTTAAGTCACTCTTGATAGATACGTAAATGCTCGAGAGCATTGACGCATCATTCATCGAGCAACGTAAGTTGGTCTAACCGGGCCTATCGTGCAGTGTCATCATCGATGAACTCTTGCATTGATATGCGTAGGGAAGGTATTTCCAACTCTAGAGGCATGACTGCCTCGGAGCCATACACCAATGAAAATGGAGTTGCCCTAGTGGGCATCCGGATGCTAGTGCGATAAGCCCATAGAGCAAGTGGGATTTGAATGTGCCAATCCTTATGACTATCTACGATTGTATTTTTGAGGATGGCGACTAGCATTTTGTTTGACGCCTCTGCTTGCCCATTTGCCTACGGATAATAGGGTGTCAAAAAATTATGCTAAATTTTGTACTTTGTGGTCAAAGCATGCACGTCTTTGTTCTTGAATGACGTCCCATTATCCGAGATTATCTTGGATGGAATACCAAAATGACATATGATGTTATGTAAAATAAACTCCACAATGCGGGGTCCAGTCGTAGAGGTTAGCGAAATTGCTTCCACCCACTTGGTGAAGTACTCTGTGGCCATTATGATGAACGTGTGATGACTTGATGATGCAGGGGAGATCTTTTCGATTAGATCTAAGCCCCACTACAAAAATGGCCAAGCTGATTGGATCGATTGCAAGGCCTGAGAAGGTACGTGTGTCAAATTAGCATGGTGTTGACACTTCATGCACTTCCTTACATATGCACAACAATCTTGCTCTAAATATGGCCAATAATAGCCCATGCGAAGAATGCGCTTTGCGATGGCCATACCGTTGAAGTGGCCACCGCATGTACCATCGTGCGCTTGGGTGATCACCCAAGTGGACTCCTGCTGGTCCAAGCAATGAAGGAGGATTCCTTCGTAGCTACGATGGTACAAAATGTCTCCTAGCAAGACATGTTTAGCCACTTTCTTTTTGAATGATCTTTTTATGGCATGCGTCAATCCAAGTGGGAGGTTACCTAACTTGAGGTAATCTCTTATGGGTGTATACCAATCCTGCTGATCAGAAACCTCGATGGTATGAACAACCAATCCCTCTTGAAGTTCATCCCTAGCAAAAGCTGAGCAGGAAAGAACTTGTAAGAATAGCGTTGTGTTGCTATTAAGGGGAGTAGGGGAGAATAAGGACCCCCAGTTGGCATGATTCAGACAATCATGGATTCGAGAGAACTTGTCCGGGGATGGTTCAATCTAGATCAGGTGGATTCCTGGCGTTAAGTCAGAGCTTGCACGCTCCATCATGGATTGCGATAGTGTTTTGACTTGAATGGTTGTCATATCACCATAAATGTCTTGCGGGATTAGTGACCCCAAGGAGGCCATAGTGTCCACAAAATGATTCGATGATCGAGGGAGTGCCTCGATGTCGTACCATTCAAGATTTTCCAGGAATTTGTCCACAAGGGCTTTGTAGGCCTATAGAACTGGGCATTTACATTGGAATACCCCTTTGACTTGGTTGACAATTAACAACGAATCACCAAAGATGTTCAATCATTTGATGTTCATGGTGATTGTTGTCTGAAGACCTATGAGCAAGGCTTCGTATTCGGCATTGTTGTTGGTGCATGGGAAATCTAATTTAAATGATAGAGGCATTGGAGCCCCTTGCGGTGTGAAGAATACAATTCCCATGCCACCCCCTTGCTCACATTTAGAACCATCAAAAAATAGGGTTATGTCGGCCTGTGACTCAGGCTCATCAGAATCTGGCGATTCTGAGACATGGAAGACCCCATCATCGGGTAGCTCTATGGTCAGAGGTTGATCGTCTTCGAGAGGAGCCTCTGCTAGTTGATCGGCGATGACTTGACCTTTGATGGATTTTTGTCCAATGAACTCGATGTCAAACTCCATCAACAACATGATCCATTTCACCGTGCGGCTACTATGATAAGTATGACTCATCATGTATCGCAATGGATTCTCCTTAGACACAACATACGTCATGTTGCTCAGCATGTAATGGCATAGCTTTTTGGTAGCAAACACCACTGCCAAGCAGAGCTTCTCAATGTATGCATAGTTAAGTTCATAACTGACCAGGGTGCGGCTAAGATAGTAAGTAGCCTATTCTTTGTGTAGTTCATTTTTTTGGGCTAGCATGGCGCCCAGTGCCACCTCAGTAGCTGAGATGTATAAGTAGAATGACACTCCTGGTCTAGGTGGTGCCAATACTGGTGATGAAGCCAAGTATTGTTTAATATCATCGAAGGCTGACTGGCACTCGTCATCCCAGTGAAATGCTACCCCCTTGTGCAATAATTTATTCATGGGTCGGCACTTGTCAGATAGCTGTGCTATGAAGCGCTTGATTGACGTGACCTTTCCCTGTAGGCTTCTGAGCTGCTTGATGGTAGTTGGGGGAAGCATTTCAAGGATTGCCTTGACTTTGTTTGGGTCCACCTCGATGCCTCACTTTGAGACTATGAAACCCAAGAGTTTTCCAGATGTGATACCAAATACGCACTTCTTGGGGTTTAGTCTGACTTTGTGTTCGATGAGGCGATCGAGGATCTTGCTTAAGTCATCGAGATGATCTGGGTGCAAAAGAGATTTGGCCAACAAATCATCCATGTAATCTTCCAAAGTTTTATGCATGTGATCATGGAAGATGTATGTCATGGCACGTTGGTAGGTGGCGCCAACATTTTTAAGGCCAAAGGGCATGACCTTATAACAAAATGTCCCCCAAGGCATTGTGAACGCCATTTTTAGTTGGTCCTCGGGATTGATACGAATCTGATTGTATCCCAAGAAACCATCCATGAGGGAAAGCATTTCGTGGCCCATTGTAGCATCTACCAATGCATCGATGCTAGGCAAGGGGAAATCATCCTTAGGACTCACTTTGTTTAGATCTCAAAAATTAGTGCATATGTGAATCCTCCCATCAAGATTTTTGATGGGCACCATGTTGGACAACCATGGTGGGTAATCCACGTAGATGACAAACTGTGCATCCAACAACTTTTGCAATTCATCTTTGACCATTAAGGCTACTGTTGGGTGCATCTTACATAGTTTTTGCTTAACTGGCTTGACTGTCGGATCAAGCGTTAGATTATGCATGACTAGCTACGGATCTAGCCCCGGCATGTCTTTGTAGGACCATGCAAAAACCTCCTTCTTTTCTTTGAGAAGGGCAATGTAGTCGGCTTGCTCTTCGGGGGATAGGCTTACCCCCAGCTTGATTATCTATGGATTCATTGGATCAGAGCCGATGTCTACGTCAGTCGTCTCCTCGACTGACATGTGGGACCCATCCTCCAACTGGTGTGGAGTTGGGATCAAGTGGATATCATTCGCTGAATTTAGATCTACGTTAGGAACTTCGGGTTCCTCTTCAGCATGGAAGATATCTCGAGTTGGTCCTGGGGTGAAATGAAGCATCTCACCGCAAGGCCAATACTCTGATGGGGATGGTGGTGAATTGACGTGATCCCAGTCTATGGCATCTATGTCTAGATATAATGACTTTGTTGGATCGGCTGGATTGTGGATGGGGGCGGTTAAGTCAATGGAGATCATGTTGATGAAATGATTTTGGTCTCCATTACCATGGGTGTGGTGACTCGGACATCCTGGATGATTTTTGTGCTCCGGATCTGGCTCTGGAGGTATTGGCATGAATGGATCGGCCCTATGTGTGGAGAGGAGGATAGGGTCTACCCTCGGAACTGATATCGCTATAGGGTCTCTGGGTGGAAGGTGCTCTCTGTATGCCCAAAGTGGCGGATGCAGCACTTGGTCCAATTGTGCTGGGTTTAGGTGCCACCTATGCCTTGGCCCTATGTTTAGTTGTTCGAACATGTCATCAATGTCCATGGGGTATTGTTGTTGTCACATATGATTGAGATAGGCCATCTCAGTTTCATCTTCATAATCACTGTCGGAGATCCAAAGGCCTTCATTGGTTCCAACAACTATTTGCGATATTTGAGGCTCATCTTGCTCGAGCAAATTGATATGGTCCCATCGGGGTTGTTCCGCTCTCTGTGGGGGGACCTAATTTTCTTGGTGTGGTACTTGCTCGATTGGAGCATCCAAAGGGAACATTGCCAAGAGGCTTTCTTGGTAGTCATCCATGGGGGTCACTTGTGAGTGATTGCTATCCGATTCGAAAGGGTCCCATGGTGCTACCTCATACTCTGACTCATCTTTCGAAGATCCTTCCTGACCTTGTCTATTTCCCCTTTGTAGGTGAGTTCTCAAACTTTCTCCTTTCTCGGTTAGAGGGAAGGGGTTGTTGGGGTCAACAAGGTTGGTCGTCAACAATGGGAGGTAATCCCCCAATGTATATGTTGTGTTAGGATTGGCATATGGATCTAATGCCAACCCATCCTTGTTGCCTATCCCTAGGCCTTGCATGTTCTCTACCAAGATGTCCAAGGGCAAGGGGTGGTTGAACCCTACTCCTGATTTGTCGTATGGCATCTGATATCTTGGTTGGCAAAGAACGTGCACTCCTTGCTCATATCTGCCCAACCCATATCCATGCCAATTGCATTGGCCAAGATATCTTAAAGCGAAGTCTGGGTTGGACAAATAGTTGACGTCCTCAGCGAAAGGCTCTTCATCTTCCTCTTCTTGCATGTAAGGTTCAATGCCATTATCAAGGCCCCCATATACAAAGTTTGTCTGGTTTGGCGGGTAGCCTAGAGGAACAATAGTGCCTATGGGGAGGCGAGGTCTCCCCATGTCCTGCATGGACTCAAGTGTGGGTGTTGCTACAATGTTCCGCACCAGATACTCCCCTAGGCCCGTATTGGCCATCTCAACGGTGATTGTTGGCGGTTGAGGGGGAGGGAATGGGAGTTCTTCCTGAGTCCACTCCATGTTAGGTGAACTAGGCATCTCGACTTCCATTCGGCTAGGCATCTCTTCGGTAGAGATGGTTGAGACTGATGGCGGTGCCTCTTCCAGGGGTTTCTTCCCATTGTCCTTCGGTGTGGCCACCGTAGGTGGCATCGTTGGTGAAGGACTAGATGATGAAGATGGACCCGACTAGGGATTTGATGGACTTAACAATGGGGATGTATGCGAAATCAGACCCTGTTTAGATGGATTCAACTAAAAATCCAAATGTGTTGATGGAAGGGTCGATTGCGGCATCAGCTACATCGCATTGCAATACTTGAAGGGTTCTAAGTCCATCGGGACTACATGCACTTGCCCTTCAAATGTATACTTTAAGCATTGGTGGGCTATTGAAGGGACACACTTCATGTCCCTGATCCATGGCCAGCCCAACAAAATGTTATAAGCCATCTCACCCTCCAAGATGTGGCACAATGTAGGAATAGTCTTTTGTCCCACTTGGATGGGTAGGACAATTGTGCCAACTATCGAGCATATCGCATCATTGAATGCTCGTAGAGTGTAGGTGGAGGCCACGATGTGAGATGCTGGCAACTTCAAATGTTTCAATGCCATTGTTGTAATGATATTACTGGATGAGCCAATGTCCACCAACACCCTCTTATACGGAATCCCGTTGACCCATGCAATGACGTGCAGGGGTGGATCCGCCATGTCACCAGTCACTGATTTCAATTCATCCTCTCTAAAGGTGATAACTGGCTCGATGCATCATTTGACATGTCCTACAAAGTTGTTGAAAGAGTTTGCTTCATGGGGCTGCAACTCGATGGCTTTAAATATCTCCATTAGAGCTTCTCGATGGGGTGATGATTGTTGTATGAGCTCGTAGATGGAGAGCCTAGCCGACGTGGTCCTCAAACTCTGGGTGAGTTTGGTCTGAATTGTGGCCACTGGTCTAGGCGGAGGAGGTTGCGTAGGGTGCTGTTGTGGTTGTGACATTGTTGGCACCTCTCCTGTAGCTACCGTGGGGGCAGCTGTGCTCGGGTACCTTTTGTTTCGAGTCACTATACTGATCATCCCTACATACCCCTACATGGGGTAGTTCTATGTCACCTCATTGACTTGTAGGGTCTTTGCCTATGCATCATGGGTAGGTAGGGGGTCTTTGAAGACCTCCATCTATTGGTTGTTTGGTGCTACTAGATTATCCACCACTAGCATCTTGTTGTCGATTAGGTCTTGCATGAAGCTTTTAAACTTCCAACATGCATAGAGGTCATGTCCCTTCTATCGATGAAACTTACAGTACAAGTCTTCCCTATAACCTTTGGGTTTTGGTGCGTTGGGGTCTACAGGTCGACTCTCTGGAAAGTTCATCAAGTTTTCCATGGTCAAACGGTCAAACAAGGAGTCTTTAGACTCTGTGAAGGGTGTGAATTGTCGCCTAGGGTGACGCTATTGATTTTGATCTTGTCGATGATTTTCCCTTTCATAATTGTCAAGAGGGACCACTTGATAGTTAGCCTTTTGGGGTTGTGTTGCTTGTGCAGGCTTAGGTACATTTATAGCAACCTGATTGACCGTGGTGGGTTTTGGTTGCGTGGTCCCTATCTTGGCATTTTTAGACCATTCTTTCTTCTTTGGCTTGGCAATCTCGCCATCCTGAATCTTGATCTCCTCAATGATTCTGGCTTGCACCAGAGCTTCCTCTAAAGTGGCATATTGTTGTAGCTACAATAGCATGGAGATCGATCTCAAATAGCTCTTTGAGAACATTTGGGTAAGGTCGGCCATAGGAGGGAGGTAGGGCAGCTTTGAAAGCAACGTCCTCCATCGATTCCCATAGGCTACCATGGTTTCTTCCTCATACTGCTTGAGGCTGGCTAGGTCACTTAGTGACGCCTTCTTCTTGGTGTTGAAGGTGAAGCATTCGAGGAACGCATCCACTAGCTGATCTAAGTTACTGATGCTATGCTTTGGCAATTGAGTGAACCAATCCGAGGCAGGGCCTACGAACATGGTTATAAATGTTCTTAACAGCAAAGCATCATTGTCCTGAATGCCAAAGCATTGGCTCAGGAATCTAGTCACGTGCTCTTGGGCATCCTCCTCACCTCTAAATATTGCCAACTGGGGCAGCTTAAAGTGTTCAGGGTATGGGGGTGCTGGCACTGACGGATGCACTGGGTGACTACGGAGTTGGCATAAAGTGGGCTTTTGGGGCCCAAAAGTCTTGGTCTCCATAGACTCTAAGCGCTCTAGCAACGCTTTATATGCATCAAAAGATTTGATCTCTTCCTCCTTGGTTAGTTCCCATTGTGGGTTGTGGGAAACTTGAGGCCTATGGAGGGGTGGCCGGATAGCACCCCCTCTGCCTTGGTAGGGCATTTTGGCCCACTCTTCTTCTTGCTCATACTCCTCATAGGCTTCTTGAGGAGTTTTTGGGTGAGACCTATAAACATGGGTGGGTCCCCATGGAGGGTGCCCATCATTGTTCTTGGGAGTGGCCTCTCGCTCAGGTCTAGGAGGTCTCGGAGGCAACACTTGGTAAGGTCATGGGGACCTGTCTCGCACCAAGGGGTTGCGCCTCTCATATAGTTCTGCTCTTTGGGTGCGAGGGGTTGGAACCCTCTCAGGCATAGTGTTATGGAGCAGCTCATCTGTTTGACGCTGAATGCGCTCTTTGCTAAGGCGATACAGGTGCTCCAACTATTGTTGGTCTTGCTCAAGCTGCATGATTTGCGCTTGGTGGGTGGCATGTTTGGCAAATTCCAAGTCAATTTGTTCCATCGTCTTAGGTCTAGGGGGCCTAGATGCCTCTCCTATGTATTTATCTCGGTCATGATGATCCGAGATCTCTATAGGTCACTTTCCTCTATCGAGGTTGGCGGCATTCACCCGAGGTTCTGGCCTCAGTAGGTGATTCTGGTAGATAGCATGTGCGGAGGCGCATTGCTCCCATGTTGTGTATTGCTCTTGAGGAATGTGATGGTCTTCCTCATGCTCCCTTTCGTATATGTGAAAGGGGCGGCGAGAGTTGGCTCACCCTGTCTGAAGAGCCTTGTGCTCTGGATTTGGCTTGTTATTCCTAATAGTGATGAGGGGTAGAGGAGGGATGACATAATCATGTGGCCTCTCCTTATGGACCCTATGCTGTTCTAGCACTTCATTGCATGGTGGCCACTCATACCGAGCATCTAAGGGAGCCTTCCCATTTATATTGAGTGCCACGTGTAGGGACTCCTCCTGAAAGGGTCTATGTTGAATGGGAGTGCCCCTCGAAGGGGTGCCTCTATAGTCCCATTCTAAAATGGCACGATGTGGACTATCTTGTGGGTCGGGCCACCAAGGTGGTATGACCAAGTCCTTGGGGCTATAGCGGAGGTGACTTGTGCCCCCTTGTACACTCTCCGTAGCTCCTGCCCATGATTGGGCTTGGCTACGGGTGTACACCATGGTGGTGTCTCTCTACAATCTATGTAGGTTTTTATCTTTTTTTATGATTTTTTTTTTGCTACACTAAACAAACAAGAGCCACACAATCAAAGAAGTGATTATCTCGTTTATAGATTAAAGGTGTGCCCTAAATCTGGTTTAGTGTGTTTTGATTTTTGTTTTGAAAGCTTTGTAAAGAACGTGTTGTTGTATATGCAATATGATGTCTCTTATGTCTCCCAAAATGGTCGCCCCTTCGATATACCACTGCCATGCCATTATACCAAACCTCTCAATATACCCGCCCTTACGTGAGGGAAACTATTGGTACGCGAGAGCAGAATGGTACGTGGAACATAGGCGGTACGAAAGGGGGATCACCCTATTTTTGACACCTACCATAGAAGACTTATCCTCATGCACTGGGAATCACCCTAGCTACACTCGGTCAGCTTTCATCAGGATTTACGTCTAGCAATAGTAGCGATCGGGGTTATGGATGCAAAAATTCAAGCCAAGGTGGTGATGAAATCCACCGTTGGTCTTGATCAAGGGTTGGGGTTTTACGACCAACTCCTTGTTGTTTAAATTACCACGTGGTGTGTGGGGTTCTTTTTAATTTGCATAAATGAAGAAAACAAGCATTAAAAACTCTCCTATGCAAGCAAATAACTAGAAAATAGAAAATAGAAAGCAAAAAATGACAGAAGGTGTTTAGGACCCCTACCTCTTCTCTGCCCAAATCGGATGCCTCTGAGTTTCTGCCCTAAAATTACATAGAGAGCTATTCATCCTTGGGTGGGATGAATAATAGAATTGTATTCATCATAGGGTGGGGTGAATGCCCATTCGTCCCTGGGTAAGATGAATTCTAGCTCTGTACTCATCATAGACTGGAATGAACAACAGTCCAACGTTTGAAAACTTGGTACCTACAAGCAAAAACAAGCAATTTTTGATCAAAATTTTGATCTCAAAAATAGAGGATAGGGTCCCACCATGATCGCCACTGAAAGCATGAGGATACGAAAGCAAAAAGGAAACACCAAGTGTGATGCAAGCGAAGCCAAAGATAACGCTAAATCCTATGAATTGAAAATGCATGAAAGGAGAGAAACATAAATGAATCAAAACTAGATAGAAAGCAAATATGGAATACAACCCTTTTTATTAATTTTCTTTAAATCTCGGTTACAACATGTCTCCTCCCTTTTCAGGGGCTAGGAGCGTTAAATAAGGTTTCGTTACACCATGGGTGGTATGCCTTCTTCCGCGTGCCCACATGTAAAATGGGTGGACCAAAAATTGCCGCCACTTGCATGAAAGGGTCTTTGATTCTTTTCTACTCCTTTGGTGTCGAGATCCTACATTCAAGGAAATAGAAAACAATCAGTAGCACCTACGGATGAAATGAAACATGCAATCCCCAAGCCTAAGATTAGTGCATGCAAAAAATAAATAAAATGACAACTAAAAGAGATCAAAATGAGCTAAAAACTTGACAGAGGCATGAGAACATCACCGAGAAGGCACTGCAAAAAGAACAGTCAAAAAATTCACCACGGATTTCTAATCGCTCCGGGGTGGGACGATTAGACCTGCAACAAAATGTCAAAAAGCACTGTCCCAAATGTCCCATCCGGGAGGCTCCAAATCACCTACAAAGTTGGGGGTTAGGTAAAATGGGGTATTTTGGAAAGACCCAGAAGGTCAGATTTTGCCAATTCGGCCTCTATCACCAGGAATTTGATGATGCTACCTGCATGTTAGCGAAAGCGAGAAATAACAAAAACATGATCAAAACTGCTCAGAATTACATGAAATTTGAATGCAAGCCTATCTAAGCAACCTAGAATAAAATGCAAAAAGAACAGAACTAAAATCTGCTACAGATTTCTAATCGCTCCGGGGTGGGGCGATTAGGACTGCAGCAGTGCGGGGGGCACCTGGGGGCAGGACGCCCACCGTTTGGGGCCCGATTTTGGCACCAATCCACTTGGGATGGGTCCAAAACCTCTTGTGGGGTGTTGTCGACAAATTTGGGTGGGATACTATGGCCAAATGTCGGGTTTGGGGTCCGGATTGCGCTTCCAATAACCACCCAATGACCTCCCTTCCAAAAGAGAGATCAAGGATGTGAAAGGCACAATCAAAAGTGAGTATGCAAAATGGCAGCACTTCATTGCTCAAAATGCTCCTTCTCTGTATCTCTTTGGGGTGAGAAGACTCACCATTTTATAGACCTGACGGTCTCTGTGTATGAGCATGCAGAGGCACCACTTGGCAATCATGCCTTTCCAAGGGGGGAGAAGATTCCTCCCTGATTAAGGGCTCCATGACTGCCTCTGTAACTGCCTCTAGCACTCCAAAATGCTCACTCGCACTCCCATGCAATGAAGGAGGAGTTAAGTGGTGGATCTGGGCTGCCATTTGTCGAGATTTGACTTTTTGCCCGTCAAACCTGCTATTCGCCCCACCCAGGAGCGAATACTGCTAATCGTCCCAGGGTGGGACGAATACCAGTTTGTAATCATCCTTGGGTGGAACGAATAAGGAGCAGAGTGCCTGAGAGGTGCCAAATCGATCTCTGACCTTCAAAAACTATTGTGAGAGTGGTTAGGACCACTGTTTAACCTCTGGGGGCTGCCCTGGGGGCTGTGTGTGTCAATGCGATCAGCGTTTGTAGCCACATAATCGGATTGGTGCTGTTTTGGTGTCTACAATCAATACTACCCATATCTCCTCTACCATTTGCAACTACTCTGGCCTAGATGACTACTCATAACAACATCCATACCCTCTACCTATGATTACTACTATTCATGGTCCAATCGACTCACCTCACCTCTAAGATGATCTGCCATAGCACGTGTCACATCTCACTCTATGAGTGTCATGATCAAGGCACTATGTAACCCCTTGATTATCTTGGACCTATCCTCTTAGATTAGGTACATATATCTCTACATGATCACTATCTAGGCCTATAGCACATTTGTCTCCCTCATTGGGTCCTCTTGACCTACGGTTTCTCTCAGCTTCATTGCTACTAATGCAGATACCTCTTCGATCGTTCTGCTTGGATCTTGGAAGATACCAAACTATCGCTACACTCAATAAAATCTAAATATCTCTCACTCTCCCCTTTCTATAGAGACCCACCTAACCCTCCTCACCCAAGCTAGCTTCTTTGTATTCTCTATCCATATTAGGTGTAGATGTCATGGCCACTAGATGATCCTTTGCTCCCATAGCTCATCTACCATCCATCTCCCTAGTGGCAAGTTTCCAAAGTATGTCCTTTGAACTTGCTCGAAGCTCCTAGATAATCTATATGTTATTAATAATTCCATGTTGGGCAATAGCCCTGGTAGTGCGTATGATCTCCTGCCTGCTATGTGCTTTGAACACCACACCTAAATAAAATTCGTACATACCAATCATGTATGCCCTTTGTACATGATATTGTACAATATCTTGTACTATCGGACCAACACATATGAACCCCATGTGAAATGCACCTACTGGTATCGTATTTCTATCACTAATCCTACCATTACCTATGGTAGGTATTGCCTACTTGTATAACATACCAATAATCCTACCACCACCCTATAAAGCATGATCATCAGAGCATCGACACCATAGCACCCCACTAACTCATTGATCAAGATTTTACTCTCTTAGACCTAGTGGGCCTAGCCCACTAATATTATCTGTAGTATCATCTACTATCCTCATGATCTATAAACTACCCTCCCCTAATGGGGATGTGTAATATGTGCCACACATCCTCTAGTGTGACCATCATCTCTCCTATCGATAGCTGAAAAAATCACCTCTCTACCAGTGTTGTCAATAGCGCTTTGTTCACCTCAACCTAGGGTATCTCTACCAAGTGATGTAGCCCCACTACCTCTAAAATATCCCTCTTTTCCTGTGAGATATTCTACAGTTCCACCTCTAAGGAACTTTTTCACCACTCTCAGATCTTAAGTACATTATGCTGCAACAAAAAGTATAACAACATTTTTAATTAATTTTACATAAAAAAATACATACAATAATCACACAACAACAAAGAGCAACATCTCAACATCTAAGTCTGCTTGTCTTGGCCTTTCTTTCCCTTTTCCCTTCTCTATTTTTTCCTTTATTCTTTTTTTTCTCTTGGTCAAAATTGTACCTTGTTCTCCTAGGACATGATTTCATCTTTTTTCGCTCTTATTCTCTCCTTCACATGATGAAAATGAATTAGGGTTTTCACCCCTTTTGTCTTTTTATTCTCTTTTTTTTTTCTCTCTCCTATTTTGTGCTCTTTTTATTGTTTTTCACTTTTCTTTCTTCTACGTTAACCATTTCGAGTTTCCTCTAAAATAGGACATTCCTTTCAAAACTCGAGGGGGCACCCCAACCTAAGAGGCATTAATGTCTCTAATGCCTTTTTTTGCATGTAAAAATATTAAAGTGCCCAGAATGACACCATTTTTGCACCACTCATTTATTATAAGCCAACAACCCCTTTTTGTGCTCACAATTATTTGCCCATAGGTGTCTACATCTTTCTTTGACGTATATATTAGGCCATAAATTCATCAAAGAGCAGGAAAAATGTAGACATGGAAAATTGACCCACCCAAGTGAGTTATTTTTCCTAGATCCCTTGAGAAGGCCATTAAAATTGTATAATAATAAGTTTAGACCTCTTTTCCCCTTCCCTTTTCTTTTTCCTAGCTTTTCCAAAATCGCAATCGGTCCTTACAGGGCACAATTTTGGTAAGTTAGGGTTTTCTCTTAGAAAAATCTATTTTTGGGCCAACTCTCAAGACATCGACCTCCCCTAGGTTGTCTTTTCATATTCTCACCCTTTTTACCTCCAAAGCTCTTATAAATAGAGGGTTTGAATCCTTTTTTCCTAAATAGAAGTCTAGGAAGTGATGGAAGCTTTCTAAGTGATCCTATATTTTGAGAAGTGTGATTATATTCTAACAAGATCAAGTGTCTTCTAGTGTTCTATTGTTGCTCTATTAGTAATTTACTAATTTTGGTGGATAAGTGTGGAAGCCTTGAGGAGTCTACCATTTTATGGAGGTATTCATCCTTTTGTCTATTTTCTCATTACCACTAGGTTTATTCTTGCATTTAGTGTTTTTGAAATCATTTATTTTACATTTTGCATTCAATTTCGCATCCATATATCATTTTTGCACTTCTATTGTAAAATCATGCCCTTTTGTATAGGGCATAATTTTAACATAATCTAAAATCATGATTACCCCTTATAGTGCATGATTTCAGCTTCATCAGGTTTGGAGGCAAAGTCTCACTCCCAAACCCTTAAATTGCACTTGCATATTCCATTTAGGCCATAATATTATTGTTTGCATTTTGCTTTTTGCACTGTTTCATTACATTGCATCTTGTCTTGTTTGTTTCTAAAAAAAAATTAATAACCACTTTTGTTTCAAACATTCAGCTAAAAGGACCAAGTGGGCTTGACTGCTATGCCTCTAAGCTTAGTCTTATAATGGCCTAAGCAGGCCCCCAAATGTTGATCATTTTTCTAGGGTTTTGTGAAGTTGTTGGACACATCTGGATGTAAGTTAAAAGCTAAGGTCAACCACCAGATTAGATAAGTGCTCTAAGTTAATCTCCTAGGATGTTTGTTGTTTGCTTTCTATCCATTTCTATTTTAAAACCTAGATCATAAATAAAGGAAAAATATTTGGTCACATTCTAGGCATTTGAAATAATAAAAGCATATAGTTTGCATTCTAGGGTTAAATTTGTTTGTGCATTCTCTTAATCTCTTGCTAAAAGAAAAATATTTATTTTTATTTCAAGTTAGGATTTTTTCATAATTGAAAATCAAAAATCATACTAGGGTTAGTCCTTGTTTGCTTGCATTTTTGTTTACTTGCATTGCTCTTTCATTTCCATAAGTAAGCTTGTAGAAAGGCCAAACATAGGTGCTTGTTCAATATACATGTCAAAAATCTCCACCCCAGACTTGGAGCGAGTCCTTAAACCATTCATGGTGAACCCTTAAATCCTCAAGCCCTGGAGTGTAGAGAATATAACACACCCCCGTGATCACCTTGGCTTCCAATGGATCCAACCAAGAATCATACGTGATAGGATAGTTTTCCCCCTCTACAATATCATATGGATCCTTCTTCCTATAGAATGTAAAGTAGAAAGGGATTTGCATTTAAAGCCTTGATATTCATCCTCATAGGTTATTTTTAAATTTATATTTTTCATGGAATCCTCTTAATCTAAGTTATCTTACTTAAAGGTTGGCCTATTTTCAAGCTACCATTACAATTTGCATGCATGGAATTTCAATATTGAAAATTATTATTTTTTAGTATTAACATGAGTGGGGCACATGACATGGTATCCTAGAAGAGTGACATTTATTATGTTTTATTTTCCTAGCTTCACCTACTATCTTTGATTAGCTAGTCAGTTACATCATAGAGGATGCATGATAGCTATAGATAATGAATCAACAAATCTATACTTTCCTAATCACCTTCTCTTCACTATTTGTGGATACGGAATTTTATTGGGACATATTATGGATGATGATGCCAAAGTAAAGTTAGTGTGGTTGATATCACTTAGGAATTTTTTAAAAAAATTCCTAACTTTTGATTTGATAAGTTGATGGTTTCAACTAATAAAACCCTCATTCAGTGAACTGGTAGGGTCTTTAATAGATCATATATTTGAGACTTACTTGTTTCTAAGATCCCATTAATTCTTCAAGTTACCTATAACTAAACAGGCTTATTATGTTTAGGTATTTTAATATTTGCTTGGGGAATAAAGGGAAATAGGATTGGCTAGGCATATAATAGGGAATTTCACCCTAACTTGATGATGCTTTTTAAAGAATGATTAAAAAAAGAGATAATAAGGAAGAAATAAGGCTATGTACACATGTATAGTTGGTATCTCATCCTTGAGGTGACTATAAATGTTTGAGATATTTTCCATTCATAGAAATTGACAACATTTAACCTTGAATCTTGGTGATCTAGTATGGGCTACTCCATAATGAATCAAATGTGACATGATTTATTGGCTTTGTTTGATCTTCATCCCATTTAAGTACTAAATCTTAAACCTTGAAGTCTATTTAGGCATTATTTTTCTCAAACTAGCACTTGATAATGACTTGATGATCAGTAAAATTCTTGAAAGTATTATGTATTTCTTCCTCAAGGAACAACTCATTGAGTCTCACTTGCATGGGATCTATGTTTACATATTCTAATTCCAATTACTTAGGAAACTATAATGATGAGAGCTCTAGGTTTATTGATAATATCAATTCTCTATCAAACATAATTTTGTATGATGATTTTAGACTTACTCTATAATCTCATAATGCCTTATTAAATTGTGCATGTCAATCTCTATGTGAGTCTGCAATAGTCCTCTTGGGGATTTAAATATATTTTATTCATGGATTCATCCAAATTTTTGCCTTGAGGATAATAATTTGATAAAGTATTCATGAGTATGTCATCCTCAAAGGAATTGAGTGACTTTTAAATCAATAAGGGGCTTAGAATTGTCTATTATTACCAGTATAGTTACCCAAATCTTGTGATGATGTCCTCTAGTATCTAAATTATTGACTCTTGATTAGCTTACTTGACTAGGACTACTTCTATCCATATCACAGAATAATCAATGATAGTTGCGATCCAATTGTAGCTTGTGCTTGATGCTAGATTCCAATCCCCACTACTAAAATGGCTCTACTACTATAATGGGTTGTAAGCGAAGGGATTATTTCCTTCTACTCCTAATGTACATATAGAAAGGCTTATACTTTTTGACCCAATAATAGGTATTAGAAATGATTGTAGCTCTCAAAATTCTATATGTTATGATATATGCTTAATAATGCCCTCTTACTTGTCCTTTATGATACACTTGAAGCAATTGGGACCTTTTATTTTTGAGACACCTCAAGAATATGTTATTTTAGCCTTTTAGAATAGTATTCCATATATTAGTCTATAATTAATATTCCTTTGCCTAAATATCTTTCTTTGCATTATTGTAAGACCTTTGGAATCGTGCCATCATATGTGTATTCAATGATTTCTCTAATCCATCTAGACTAATATTGCTCTATATGGTCTCCATTTTGCTATTTTATTATTCAAGAAAATTGAACTATTTATCTATATGATCCTTTGCTATATCATCATATAATGCTATACCTCAAACCATGTTAGATGGATTAATGTCTATATCAAATTCTTGGATTTTCAAAATCCAACCTACAAGCTTTTCTCCCAACTCACCACGTACTATAAAAGCTTGATCATCTAGGTGTCCTGTGAAGGTTTTGGTATTGATTTTTGATAGCTAGTGTTCAAACTTTCTAAGACTATTTATCATGGTGTGGACTTACATATTTATAAAATTATACTTTTATATACATGCATATCATCTTCCTTAAAAAAGCAATTGTGTATTACTTATCTTCATCATTCTTTGGATCAAGACTAACAATGCTTGTGTATGTTCAAGATACACATAACATAAAGATAACTTGTATAAGAAGAGCATAACATGAACTAGTTAGAAAGCAAGAGGACGCATTCCTATGATGGAATTTCATTCCATATTAATACCTCTTCTTCTATTGTAATCTAGGTTGACCAAAGTTGAATCTTGACTAAAATCTTATTTGATGTTCTAGAATGCCTTCTTACCCTCTTCTCACTAAGTGAAATATATTTCCTTTAAATTTTTTGTTGTAGTCTTTATTATTACTTCAAAATTGATGTTGACTTTCCAAATAATGTTAATTTGGTAGAGACTCAACAATATTAGTCATAGTAAGAGTTTTATGGTCGCTTATGATTTGGCAACATCCCCAAAAATAATGAGAGAGAGATCTACAATGATAACTTACCACATTACTATCATATTACCATGCATGTGTCTTGCCATCATAAATTCCTTTAGGTTTCAATTATGTTGATTGGTGTATCATGCATATAGGTAGGTTTATTCATGATTTTGATATAAGTAGGTTCTAACTTTTCACAAATAACTTTTGCCATAGTGGTGTTTTGCAATAAAATTCCCTCTAATTTGAGAGTTATATAGAAACTTGATGGCTTTCGTGTCTTTGTATCAACAATTCTTGTGATGATATAATATTAGCATGTACTTCTAGTTGTTCTCCTACCATCAGGTTCTATTGATTTCAATGATATAGATGATTTATTGATTCCATTTGTTGTGTTAGATTACCCTTCACATAAGTTTTTTGTTACCATTTAAGTACTTCATGTGATAAATCAAATTGTTTGGGTAAATATAAGGATTAAAATATACTTAAATTTATAGGTGTCTTGAGTTCTCCAACAATGTTGAAATGATTGGATGTGGTAGTGGGTTTTCCTTTGGGAACAAATATTATAAACTCCATCATAGCCAATTGACAATATTCCCAAGTAAAGGATGGACACTTCAATATATTTTTGGAAATATCATTCTCTTAGTCTTGTTAATTACACCATTTTGATGATTCAATCCCCTTGTCATATACTAATGGTTATTTCCCTTTAAGTTGTGTACTTTTTTATGTTGGAAATTTGAGCAAGTTTTGTTGTCATTGATGTCAAGAGATTGATGTCCAAGTTTTGTCATCATTAATATCATCAGGTGGTTTTTCCAAAAGGCAAGGAAGAGGTTAAAAGAAATAGGATATAATATTTATTTTAATATTATATGCCTAAAGCGGCCTAAAATATTAAAAGACCCAAGGAAGAAGAAGAAGGTTTAAAAAGAAATCCCAAGGAAGGAGAAGTAGGTTTAAAAGGAAATAATAATATTATAATATTCTGGGCTAAAGGTTGAAGTGAAGAAAAACGAGGTCCAAGGAGTCTTTAAAATATAAATCCTCAAAAGACCCATTTGGTAGATTGTAAAGGTTATTATTTAATTTATTTAAATTAAAATATTTTAACCATAAGTTAAAATTTTAATTTAAATAAATATTAAAGGCGCCATAAGTCTAAGTTTGAAATTTGAATTAGAAGCGCCGACGTGTTGGAGTGCATAGAAAAAGATATAAAAGGGGGCAATATTTTTTATTTCAAATTATCCATGCAATTCGAATGCCCAAGAGAGAAAAAGAAATTTGTGCGCTGCATTAAGAGAAGAAAGAGGATTTGCATGTGTTAAATTTAAAAGGGTAGACCTTGTGATAAGAGCAAACACTTGTTAGTGCAAGTGGTAATCGGTGGCTGGTTAAGGCATCTGTGCAAGGCAGGTCACGGGTTCGATTCATGTCCCCTTCATTTTGAGCACAAGGTTTTTGTTTTAGTTTCGAAAGGCACCGAGAGCAAGGGGTAAAAGGTGCATCATGTACCTTTGGTTTTGTCTTGGGTGTGTGGCCCAACGACAGCCAAGCCTTAGGGCTTAGGCACCATGGTGATGGTTGGTCGTGGGTTCAATTCAAGCATAGTCTTTGAGGGCGCTAATTTTAACATGGGCCATTGTATAAGGTAAGCGCTTGATTTATTTTTGCCAAGGTGTGAATAGCGCTAGGGGGCCACATGATAGTTGTGAAGGTGCTTTGATTAATTTTTGCTAAGGTGAAAGATAGGGAGTCATAAGGGTGTTTAATATTTTATTTTTTAATTAGCATTCAAAATAAATATTGGAGATATAAGGTGTTTGAAAGGAAATTAATTATGTTGAATATTATTGTGTGAAGATTGGAGTTGAAAGTGTTAAACAAATAAATTAATTTTTATTCTTGATAAGTGTGAAGTTTGGAGTTTAAAGTGTTATCAAAGGAGTTTTTATTGTTTATGAATTGAATATTATTTTGTGAAGTTTGGAGATTATAAGGTGTACTTGAGAGCTAATATTTTTGTATGGTGAATTAATTATTGGGGAGAATAATTTTGTGGATATTTTGAGATAGGTTGTTGTTTTCTAACCTTGAAATTGGAAAAGAGAATTTGATTGTGATTAAGACAGGTTTTGAAGACATATCTCCATAAAAATAAAAGGTATGGGCACATCTTCCTTGTGAGTGAAATAGTGTTTGATTGAATGTTGTGAAATGCAAAGGTGGAGTGAAAATGATTGTTTGATAAGCATTGTTGGAAATGTTTGAGTAGGTTTTCATGTGCATGATTTATGGATGTTGAAAGATCATGAGTATCATTGTTATGTGAAGTTGAGAACTATCTTGAGCTAGGGTTTGTGAAAGACCATGAGTATCATTGTTATGTGAAATAGGAATTATCTTGAGTCAAGGTTTGAGTTCCATAGTGTGAGTTGTTGGAAGTATAGTGAAACACTTGGTTAGGGTTTGTAAGCAAGTTGTGTTTCATTGAGTGAATGGTTGAGTGAAGTTGGTTGAGCATTATTGATTGAATGTATTGGAGTGATAGTTCAAATTCTATGAAACAAATTTTTCTTTATTCTAAATTGATTTGAAAGAGAAAAAGAGTTTGAAAGTGATAGAGTGATTTGTGAGTGTGAAACATATTGAGTCTCTTACCATTATCTATATGTTTCTGTGGTTAAACAAGATTCTGAGTGAAACTTGTTTGTGTGATTGAAGAGGTTTTCTGAAAGAGATTAAGTTGAGTTTTGTATGCAAGTTTTGCAATTGATTTGAATAAGCTTTTGTGAAAGCTAGTGGGTAGATTTGAGTAAGTCCTAGAGGGGACTTAAGGACAAAATTAAGCAAGATTTTATGAAAGCTTGTGGGCAGATTTGAGTAAGTCCTAGAGGGGACTTAAGGACATATTTGTGTGAGCTTTTGTGGAAGCTTACAAGCATATTTGAGGTAAGTCTTGGTGAAGACTTGTGGATAGGTTTGAGGTAAGTCTTTGAGAAGACTTGTTGAGCAGATTGAACAAGTTATAGGGAGGACTTGTTGAGCATATTTGAGGTAAGTCTTGGTGAAGACTTTTTGAGAAGATTGAACAAGTTCTAGATAGGACTTGTTGAGCAGATTTGAGGTAAGTCTTGGTGAATACTTGTTGAGCATATTGAACAAGTTCTAGGGAGGACTTGTTGAGTAGATTTGAGGTAAGTCTTGGTGAAGACTTGTTGAGCAGATTGAGCAAGTTCTTGAGAGGACTTGTGGACATATTTGAGGCAAGTCTTTGAGAAGACTTGAGAGCAAATTGATTGATTGATTTGTTCAAGCTTTGAGTTAAGGCTTGGGATAGATCTAGAAGAGTTGATTTGTGATTAGATCAAGCTTTGTGTTAAGGCTTGAGGATATATTTTGAGGATAGATTTTGGTGTAGATTTGAGGGTAGATTTGTGCCAGACCATAGACAGACTTACGAGCAAATTTGTGCTAGACCGAAGGACAGTGTTTAGTGTAGATTTGAGACAGAGATTGAGCAGAGTTGAGAGTAAGCTTTGGAGGTGATAGAGCAGAGGATAATAGTCTCTAGTGGATAGAGATCCATTAGCCAGGGTAGTGAGGACAGAGGTCTTCTGAGTGAGGACAAGAGGTCTTCAGTGGAAAGAGATCCACAAGCTAGTGTAGTGGAGGCAGTAGTCTTCTAGAAGATCACTAGCTAGAGCAAAGGGAAAGGAGTTCTCCTATGGATAGAGATCCGGGGGGCGGGGATCCATGAACTTGATTAGGGGATTGGTGTCTCCTTTGGATAAAGGTCCATAAATATTGTAATAGGGAAGGATTCCCAAGAGATTTGTTGAGAAAATTTTAGTGAAATATTTTCTCCATGGAGTAGCCCACATTGGGTGAACCACGTTAAATTGGTGTCTCTATTATGTGTGATTATTTGTGCATTGCTTTGATTACTACTGTTGATATTGCCATTGATTATATTGGATAATATTTTTTGGAAAAGAAAAAAAAGTGGTCTTATACTGTTCACCCCCTTCTCAGTATAAGCTTGTGTTATTCAATTGGTATCAAAGTGGGTTCCTTCGGAAGAGTTTAAAATCTTGAAGGAAAAGTCTACAGGAACACAGATGGATTCTCAGAGTGGATCTTCAGGAAATAAGGCACCATTGTTCGATGGGAACAATTATGCATTCTGGAGTGTGAGAATGAAGATTTATCTAATGGCACAAGGAAATGATATATGGCAAGCAGTTGAGGATGGGTACACACCGCTAGCTACTCCACCTATAGATAAATATGGTAAGCTCCTACAACTAAATAATTCAAAGGAAATGAATGGAATATTAAATGGTTTATGTGAATCAAAGTTTGTAAAATTTATGCATTGCACATCAACAAAAGATATTTGGGAAAAGTTGCAGAAAACATATGAGGGAGACAAAAAGGTCAAGATGGCAAAATTACAAAATCACAAGAAAACATTTGAAGACCTAAATATGAAGGATGAGGAAGATATCTCTACATACTTACTTCGTGTGGATGAGGTTGTTAACTCTATGCAAGGACTTGGGTTTAAATTTGAAGAAATAGATGTTTTTCAAAAGGTTTTAAGGTCACTCCCTAAGAGATATAGTGAAAAGGTTTCAGCCATAGAAGAGTCAAAAGATATTGAAAATTTGACAAGGGATGAGCTACATGGAACTCTCACAGCTTTTGAGATGAGAATAAAAGAGGAGACTATTCCCCGAAAGAAGCAACTTTTAAAGTTACAAAGAAGACAAAGGATAAGAAGTCAAATTCAGGTAATGAGTTATCTAGTGATGAAGAAGAAAACTATGGCAGAAGAAACAAGGACACAAGAAAGTATAAGTGTTTCAAATGTGGTAAATATGGTCACTATGCATTTGATTGTCCAGAAGTTAGAAATAGTAGTAGTGATGAGAAATAGGATCATAAGAACAGCGAAGCAGGAAAATACATGTATCAAAAGAAAAGTAGGGATGGAAAAGGCAAGCAAGGAAATAAGTTTTTCCAAAGGCATAAGAAGAGTTTTTATGCAGATAAGGCAGGTAAGAGTTCAAGTGATAGTGATGATAGGTCCTCAGATAATGAAGAAGAAGAAATTCTATTTCTGATAGTAGAAAAATAAGATGTTAGAAAAAGAGCACCAATAATTCTCAAGTGTTTTAGGTGTGGTAAATTTGGTCATCTTGAAGATCAATGCACAAGGAATGGATTTAGTTTTAGTGAAGATGAATATGAAGATGCTCTTGAAGGACTAGAAGAAGAAAGTCTTCTTATGGCAATAGAAGAAGAAGGAAGTGCTTATAGTGGAAATAAATCAGAAAAAAATGAAGATGATCTTGATTATAAAAGGGTAGAGGAAGAATCAAAAAATGAAGAGAAAGGATATGTTGATATTGAGGGTGAGATTATTTTTGCTCTTAATGAATTAAGGAAGGTAAGAAAGCAGAACTCAAAACTCAAGCTTCAATTTCAAGAATGTGATGAAGAGAAAGGAAAGCTTATAGAAGATCTAACCAACTCAATAGCTAAGACAAGGATATTTAAAGAGAAGTTAGAGGCAAAGGTTTTAGAATGTGAAAGGTTAGAGCATGAAGTAGCTTCACTAAGGAAGGAAGTAAAAGAGTCTAAATACAAGCTACACATGTTTGGGAGAAGCTCAAAGAACTTGGATAAGATTATCAAGGTACAAAGATCTTCATCAAACAAGATAGGACTTGGTTTTGAAGAAGAATATAGAGGACAAGGAGAGGATTCAATCTCAAGCTCCAAAGAATAAGAAGCTTTAGAAGAAGAGAGTGAAAGAGAAAGTGAGACTTCTGAGGATAAGTTGGAAAATAGAAAGTTCAACAAGGAAAGGAACAATGCACAAATAAGGAACATATGGAACATGAAACATCACAAGGAAGAAGAGACTAAGAGACCAATGGGGTCTAGGAAAGGTTTCTTCAATGGACGGTGCTTCTCATATCATAGGTTTGGTCACAAGGCTACACAGTGCAGGACACATGAAATACAGGGATATGGTTTCACCAATAGAAATTTTAGAAATGGGTATCTCTTTCAAGGGTATTGCTACTCTTGTAATCAGTTTGGTCATAAGGTAGTAAATTGCAGGGTTCATGATAGGAAAGGATATGGATTCACCAGGAGGAAATTCAAGATATTTACACCTTCAAGGAATCACAATATTAAGTGTCATAAGTGCAATAATGTTGGGCATATGGCTAAGTGGTGTAGAGCAAAATTTCCAAAGATAAGCAAGAACATGAACATTCAAAAAAATTAGAAGGATCAATTGAGAAAGAAGGTGGACAAAGGTAAAGAGCAGTGTATGTTGGGAGTAGAGATACTCCCACCCCAAAATTAACCACCTCAAAGAGAGGAGGTGGGGGAGGGGCTAAGCTAAGAGTCTTATCTTTAGCCCCAAGCCCCAAAGGTGACCCTTTGCCATTGATGTCAAAGGGGGAGAGATTTGAGTTAGGGGAGAGCATTCAGTCAGGGGAAGCATAACTAAAAAATAAAAAGAAATGATAAAATGAAAAGGGGTTGCCATCAATGAAAAAGGGGGATATTATTGGAAATTTGAGCAATCTTTTTTGTCATTGATGTCAAGATGTGTTCAAGTTTCATCATCATTAATGTCATCAAGTGGTTTTTCCAAAAGGCAAGGAAGAGGTTAAAAGAAATAGGATATAATATTTATTTTAATATTATATGCCTAAAGTAGCCTAAAATATTAAAATACCCAAGGAAGAAGAAGAAGGTTTAAAAAGAAATCCCAAGGAAGGAGAAGTAGGTTTAAAAGGAAATAATAATATTATAATATTTAATATTATAATATTTCGGGCTAAAGGTTGAAGTGAAGAAAAATGAGGTCCAAGGAGTCTTTAAAATATAAATCCTCAAAAGACCCATTTGGCAGTTGTAAAGGTTATTATTTAATTTATTTAAATTAAAATATTTTAACCATAGGTTAAAATTTTAATTTAAATAAATATTAAAGGTGCCATAAGTCTAAGTTTAAAATTTGAATTAAAATTCAAATTGGAAGCATCGACGTGTTGGAGTGCATAGCAAAAGGTATAAAAGGGGGCAATATTTTTTATTTCAAATTATCCATGCAATTCGAATGCCCAAGAGAGAAAAAGAAATTTGTGCATTGCATTAAGAGAAGAAAGAGGATTTGCATGTGTTAAGATTAAAAGGGTAGACCTTGTGATAAGACCAAGTGGAGCATCAAATAATTCACCAAGCGCTTGGTAGCACAAGCGACGATCAACGGTTGGTTAAGGCATCTATGAAATGCAGGTCAGTGGTTCAATTCGTGTCCCCTTCGTTTTGAGCGCAACAAGTTTTTTGTTTTAATTTTGAAAGGCATCAAGAGCAAGGGGTAAAAGGTGCATCATGCACCTTTGGTTTTGTCTTGGGTGTGTGGCCCAACGATAGCCAAGCCTTAGGGCTTAGGCACTGCGGTGATGGTTGGTCACGGGTTCGAGTCGAGCATAGTCTTTGAGGGTGCTAATTTTAACGTGGGCCATTGTATAAGGTAAGCGCTTGATTTATTTTTCCAAGGTGTGAATAGCGCTAGGGGGCCACATGATAGTTGTGAAGGTGCTTTGATTAATTTTTGCTAAGGTGAAATATAGGGAGTCATAAGGGTGTTTAATATTTTAATTTTTAATTAGCATTAAAAATAAATATTGGAGATATAAGGTGTTTGAAAGGAAATTAATTGTGTTGAATATTATTGTGTGAAGATTGGAGTTAAAAGTGTTAAACAAAGGAATTAATTTTTATTTTTGATAAGTGTGAAGATTGGATTTTAAAGTGTTATCAAAGGAGTTTTGATTGTTTATGAATTGAATATTATTTTTGTGAAGTTTGGAGATTATAAGGTGTACTTGAGAGCTAATATTTTTGTATGGTGAATTAATTATTGGGGAGAATAATTTTATGGATATTTTGAGATAGGTTGTTGTTTTCTAACCTTGAAATTGGCAAAGAGAATTTGATTGTGATTAAGACAGGTTTTGAAGACATATCTCCATAAAAAAAAAAGGTATGGGCACATCTTCCTTGTGAGTGAAATATTGTTTGATTGAATGTTGTGAAATGCAAAGGTGGAGTGAAAAGGATTGTTTGATAAGCATTTTTGGAAATGTTTGAGTAAGTTTTCATGTGCATGATTTATGGATGTTGAAATATCATGAGTATCATTGTTATGTGAAGTTGAGAACTATCTTGATCTAGGGTTTGTGAAAGACCATGAGTATCATTGTTATGTGAAATAGGAATTATCTTGAGTCAAGGTTTGAGTTCCATAGTGTGAGTTGTTGGAAGTATAGTGAAACACTTGGTTAGGGTTTGTAAGTGAAAGCACGAGATTTCGGATGAAAGAAACACTAATTGAGATGCATTCAAAATCAAACACGCTTAAGTCCTAAAATGTAGAATGCATGAAGTGAAAGAGACGAATGGAACGGAGATACAAGAAAATGGAGAAATCACAGCCCTTTTATTTAACTCTCTTGATCTCGGTTACAAAGACGCCTCCTCCCTTTTCAGGGGCTAGGAGCGTTAAATGAATTTGGTTACAATCAAGACTTAATGTTCCTCCTTTCGCGTGCCCACATTTGAAATGGGCGGGCCCAAACATTGTTGCCACTGGTGTTGATGAGTCCTTAACCTTTGCTGCTCCTCCTACGATCAAAGAAACAACAAAGATGTTAGTAGCACCTATTGCAAATAAGAAACGTTTGTTCTCTAAAATTAATGAAAGATGTATGTAAAAGATTAGCCAAATCGATAGACAAAATGACTCTAAATGACCTGTAAATTTGACAGAGACCAGAAAACATTACCAGAGGGCCACTGCCATCGAAACTGTCGGCCAATTCGCATTCGACTGCAATTCGTCTCTGGCCAGGACGAATTCTACTGTAATTCGTCCTCGGGTAGGATGAATCCTACTGTAATTCATCCTCGGGTAGGACGAATTAGACTGTGATAAAATGTCGAAGTGATGCTATCCAAATGTCGTGCCACGGGACCTCCAAAATACCTGCAAACATAGGGGTTAGCTAATTGGGGGCATTTTGGGATGACCCAGATGGTCGGATTCTCCCAATTTGACCTCCATCAGCAGGAATTTGACGTTGTTACCTGCAAGTTAGTGAAGCCCACAAAAATCGACAAAACATGATAATCTTTGATAAACGTCTTTTGAAATCGAGATTGTAAAACTATCTGAACAACATAACATGGAATAGAATATAAACAAGTGATAACAGAATAGATTAAAATGAAACTTAAAAGAAAAGTGCGGGGCGCCCAAGTGGGCCGCCCACCGTTGGAACTTGATTTTGGCACCAATCCACTTGGGATGGGCCCAAAATCTCTTAGGATGGGGTTGTCAGCAAATTGGTGGATTAAAGTGGTCAAATGTCGGGTTTTTGGGTCCGAATTCACACTTCCAATAGCCACCCAATAACCTCTCTTGCGAAAGAGATTAAGGATGTGGAAAATGTAAATCAAAAGGGTAAAGGCATGGTATCAAATCGGTAGCACTTCGTTGCTTGAAAATGCCTCCTACTTGTCCTTTTGGGTGGGAAAAGTCCACCATTTTATAGACCCAGGGGGTCTCTTTGGAGAGGCATGCATAAGCGCCATGTGGTGGTCATAGGTGCCATGTGGCGGTCATGTCTTCTCTTGAGAGAGGAAAGTCCTCCATGACTTGGGCTTTCATGATTGTCCTTGTGACAGTCCTCTAACGACCCATCTGCCCACCTACATGCACGTGTGAGGCAGGAGTCATCAATTGACTGTCTTTGGCTGCCACTTGGCGCCATTCCTCTTTTTGCTCGTTAAACCTGGAATTCGTCCTGACCAAAGATGAATTAAGAATTCATCCCTGGGTGAGACGGATCCCAGTTTAAATTCGTCCCTGGGTGAGACGAATACTGAGCAAAGTGCCTGAATGTGCCAAATTGCCTTTTGACCTTACAAAATTGCTATAAAAGTGGTTAGGACCATTGTTTGACCTCTGAGGGCTGCCCTGGGGGCTGTGTGTGTGTCAAAGCGATCAGTGTTTGCAGTCACATAATCGGATTGGTGCTGTTTTGGTGTCTACAGATGCCCCTTTTTGGGATGCGCTGTGCATGGCGCAACACTGAGCAAAAATAGATAACCAAAGCACTAATGATTAGGGTTTCTCGATAACCTAACCAACTTTTGATGCCCCAAGTATGGAAAGGGCATGCATTCTTGAATCCTTGCTTCTGACGAGCGAAGGCACTCAATTTCAAGTATTAACCTATTTTGGTGAGGTGTGACTTGAGCTTGGACATTGATCAGTCATGAATAGGCAAAGGGCGCAACCTTTTGTCCACGGGGGGAACCTTGTGTTCATGATTCACAAAATGCCAAGTGATCCGATCGGATTGTGATTGTTGCTTGTTTATCGCCCCAAGCAGGAGCGTAATTGTCTTTGTCAATGATTCTTTGAATGCATGTCATTGCCTTGATTGGGTGTGTGTTTGTTGATTGGTGACTAAGTGTGACTACCCCCTCAAGCGACGAATCGATGAGGGAATGACCTTCGTGAGAAAAGCGACGAGTCGCTTGACCCAAGATGACTTGTGCAAGGGTGCCTTTAGATGGTTTTAGCGTTAAGCATATGCAATTTTTTGACATTTAGACCTATTTTTGGTGGGTGGTAACCCTTTTTGCGACGCTTTTTGTGGCTGAAATTGGCAAAAATCCATCTTCCCGTGGAGCGGTCCGGCTATGGTAGCCTTCTTAGGGAGTAGGATAATGACAATTTGTGACCCCAACGTCGGTTTTGCATGCCTGGGATGTCAAGTGCAACAACACTCTTATCGGGCAAGTTTATTATCTGTTTTAGTGCATTTTAGTTCATTTTTTGATGTTTTTGAAGTTTTTGGCCTGGATTCGTCCCATGGTGGGACGAATTCCAGCTTTAGAATTCGTCCCTGGGTGGGACGAGTGCTAACCAGAGCGCTCGTCCCAGTAAAGGATGAATTCCAGCTCAAAAGGCTTATTTAAGGTGCAAAACTAGGGTTTGGGCTCATTTGCATTTGATTTTTCTTGCGATTTGGAGCTCTGGGAGGAGGAAGTTAATTCTGCGAAGCGAAGCACTGTCGAGATTTTCCCTGCCATCATGAGTGCACAAACCGGATCGAGCGGCGGAGCCGAAGCGAGACCAGTAAGTGCTCCCTAGAGTTTATTACTTTTTGTTTAAAATTGCAATTGTTTTGTTTAATTGTTTTTGTGATGTTATTTTTCAATATTTTTTTTAAAACTTAAACCCTGAAACTGAGCTTAAGACAACTAGGACTTAGTGTACAACTAAACGTAGCGCAAAATCTAGGTAAAGAATTTTTTCTTCAACTAAACCCTAGGATAAACTGAACGTGAACCCTAAGACTCAATGTTTGTATTTTTGAATTTTTGTTTTGTTTTTAAATTAATCAGTTAGGATTAGAAACCCTAAGACTGAAAAATTAATTTTTTAAATTTTGTTTCATTTTATTTTATTTATTATTTTATTTTTTTTTTTTTTTGGAACTTATCAGTTAGGATTAGGAACCCTAGAACTGAAAATTTAATTTTTGTTGAATTTTTGTGTTTTGCTTTTGTTTTAAATTAATCAGTTAGGATTAAAAACCCTAGAATTGAAAAATTAATTGAATTTTTTGAATTTTTGTTTTTAAATTAATCAGTTAGGATTAGAAACCCTAGAACTGATTTTTTTTTTGGATTAGAAACCTAGAACTGAAAATTTAATTTTTGTCTGAATTTTTGTTTGTTTTTGTTTTAAATTAATCAGTTAGGATTAGGAACCCTAGAACTGAAAATTTAATTTTTGTCTGAATTTTTGTTTGTTTTTGTTTTAATTTAATCAGTTAGGATTAGAAACCCTAGAACTGAAAATTTAATTTTTGTCTGAATTTTTGTTTGTTTTTTTTTTTTGGCTTTACATTGATAGGCAATGTTGTATATGCATGTTATTGTTGTACAGTTCTTTTCCATGATTTTAATTTTTTTGAATTGTTTTCTTTTGCAGGTTGTTAGGAGCCGGTACCGTGTATCCACTACTTTTGCTGAAGCGCGTGGGAGCCGATCGAGGTTGACTGGGAGTGGCTTGATGCCCTTGGGCTCAAGCATGTGGCTCGACTAGAGCCAGTGGTCACGGATCAAGCTTATTTGATGGCCCTGATCAATCTCTGGGATCCGCGGACCAACACCTTCCATCTCTCGACATGGGAGATGACTGTTACTTTGGAGGATATCTATCGACTTCTACGGATTTTGATAGATGGACTACCCATCAAGACATCATCGCGTGATCAGCGGATGGCTAGACTGACGAGATGCTTCGGGCATGGGGAGGAGCTGGGTGTGGAGGAGCCACTAGAGAGGGCAGAGGGCGACTGCCAGATTGGCAGGATTTTGGTCAGATGGTGGCAGGAGAGGGGGGTGTTGGGAGTGAGGCACGCATTCCTTATGGGCCTCATTTCCAACATGCTATTACCTGACTCTTCAGGTGCGAGGTTCCCATGGAACCTGCTGGATTTGGTTTGGCAGTTGGTAGAGTGCCCGATAGAGGCACCGCTTATCTTGAGATGGGGACAGACATTGTTGGCACAACTCTATGGGGAGCTGTATGAGGTCCGTTGTCGACGGTGAAAGGGGATCAGCTGTAGTTATCTGTTGCAGTGCTGGGGTTGGCAACACATAGCAGTTGAGAGGCCAACCGGGTTACCATGGATGACTCGGGCGATGATGGAGGATAAGGAGATAGGGTATGCAGTTCTGTGGCGACGGTCCGGAGAGCAGGGACAGAGTCAACGTTGGGCAGGTGTCATAGGGCACTATGCCGATACCTTCTCTCGGCTCACTCTTGGGGAGGTGGTTTGGCATCCTTATCGAGACTGTCTAGCCTGGTCGAAGGCTAGAGAGTGGCTTCGACGGGTACACAGAGAGCGGTGGTTGATTGGGCGACATGGGACCGAGCATGAGTTCTTCTCGTACAGCCAGGTTACACGATAGTTTGGGGTGTGCCAGGGGTTGCCTGGTGAGCCCATGGTCTATCGACATTGAGGGGATGAGAGGACTCTAGACCGACCGGTCATCATGCCATTGGGCAAGGATTCAGATGTGGCGATCGACGTCCCGGATGTGGATGACGTCGGGACTACTGCAGAGTATGACCAGTGGTGGGTACTACGGTGATGGCGGGGAGAGGGGCCACTGGGAGGCGCAGAGGCGGCAGCGATGGGCGGGGAGGGTGTTGAGGCACCAGGGGATGATTGGGGAGCTCCTTTGGAGGACATGGTGGAGGTGGAGGGTGTTGATGCAGATTTGGGGGCTCCGGATCAGTCGGAGATGCAGGACATGGCGGAGCAGTGGGAGCCAGAGTAGGTTGCTATTCTAGAGAGTCCCATGCCTCCGACATATGTGGAGGACATAGAGTTTGGGGTATGCACTGAGAATGCATGGTTGGCGAAGCTGCTATGGAGGTGAGATGAGGAGCTAGGGGATGCACTACGGGAGAGGGATCTCCTGTAGGCTCAGCTAGCAGAGCGAGAGAGTGCACGGGTGGCGTCTCGCCAGTAGGAGGGTGATACTGATGTTGCACGAGAGAGGGATCTCTTACGAGTGCAGCTGGCACAGCGTGACGATGTAGTCATGATGTACCGTAGGCGGGAGGTGGAGTGGTGCCGACATCGAATGGATTTGGAGGGGGAGATCATCCGCCTTGGGGGGTGGGTACCTGAGCCTTCGGGAGGTGGATCTTCATGTCGGACGAGGGACAGTGTTACTGAGCAGTCAACATCATCTCATCGCAGGCGATTGGATGAGGGAGGCGGCAGTAGGCGTGATGTTGGGGCTAGCAGTAGCCGCCCTACGGGTCCCATAGGACCCACACCATGGGGGTAGTTCCCATCGCATCGATCCTGCATGATCATGGTGGCCGACGCCTTAGGCTGGGTGGTTTTGTTATGTGATTGCAGGGTCTGAGGACCAGTTTTGTAGCCTGTGGGCATTTTTTTGATGATATATATATATATACGACTTTATTTTGTTTATGCACATGTGATGATTTGATCTTATGTATGATGGTTGATGAATTTGGATGTATGCATTTTAATTTATTTTTGATGGATGCATATGTTATGATGAATGCAAATGTTTTGATTTATCTGTGATATGCAAAAATGAAATGGATGAGTGGAATTTGTGATGTTTGGTTATGGCACCATAGACTTGTTTAGGACTTTTTTTATTTTGTTTTTAGGCGATTGCTTGTGATGAATGACTTTGTATGTATACATGTGGTTTTCCTTTTTTTGTATTTTTTGATGGTATTGTAAGGATGAAAAGTAGCGCAGTTGGTTTAGAAATGTAGCTAAGTTTTTCTGAAACTCCGACGGTTTTAACTCACTAGCCACGATTGTGCTTTATCTTACAAGACTTTTGAACAAGGTATGAATCGGACTTGTTTTTGACCAAGTTATTTCACATCCTTGTGTGTGCAATTGAGTTCATTTATGTGGTATTTATCAGGATACCGCTAGTGCCAGATGGGCTTTCAACCGAACCTGTACTGAGGATCACCTAATTAGCTCCACTAACTCCTTTATTGTATTTAGTCAGATTAATCTATGGTGTTTTCTAGGATACCATAAGCTAGCTCATCCACATGCAAACATTGATCTGTACACAAGTTAATGTGATAGATATATCGTCATGCGGGAGGTTTACCGCCAGTGACCAATAGGCTATCAACCAAACCAGTACTGAGGCTTACCTCATGACTTGTCAAAATGCTGAGAGTTCCAGGGATTCAAGTTCGACTCCCTTCTTTTCTTCAATTGTATTGGGATACTTGCTCGATTGTAGTGATAAAAATCACTGTTTATTTTTATATATTTTTCTTTCGAGCAAGGGATTTGGATTTTGAGTGATAAGAGTCACTATTGTATGTGCTTTTTGATGTATGCACTGTGGGATGTCAAATTTTGGAGTTTTGACGTTTGCAAATTTTTGATGTTTTGCAACTATAGAGAATTTTGGGATTCTTGGGGAATTGGGTAGGGAGGATGCTTGTCCTTTTGCCAACTCTCAGCATTCTTTGGGTCATTTACACAGGGGGATAAGCAAGATAACCGTTTCGCTTATGGTGACCTAGATTACTGTGCAGGTTTCATCTTTCGTTCATACAACTTAGGAATTGTTTTATGTGTTTTAGCTTGTGATAGGATGTTACGTAACAAGGCGTATTTCAAGTAGAATTCTACCTTCGTAAAATCTCTCCGACTTGGTACAGTACATGGCTAGAAAGCAAAATGACGACTGAAAGACGAAAACTCTTGATACATTATAAGACCACTGATTATAGTATTGTGGTAAACATGGATAGCTCATTATTTTGTTGGATTGTTTAGTATAGCGAAGATATATGGAATGAAGATGGATTATGTCACATAATGACGAGTCTATGGTGCCTTTGACTCGTATGACCACAAATATTCAAATTTATGGATGTGATGCTTAATGCGGCTATATATTTTTTTATGTTTTTGATTGATTGATCTTTTGTGAGTATGAAGATGAGATGTAAAAGAGATTTGTAATTGTTTAATTTTTTATGATTTATGCCTAGAAATGAGATGCAAATCTTTGTTATTTTTGATGATTTTATTTTTCTTTTGACCAAGCGATTGCAGGAATCCTTGGAGCTTTTTGGGTTGACCAAGCGATTGTGGGAATCCTTGGAGCTTTTTGGTTTGACCAAGAGATTGCGATAATCCTTGGAGCTTTTTGTGGTTGACCAAGAGATTGCGATAATCCTTGGAGCTTTTTGGTTTGACCAAGCGATTGATGGAATCCTTGGAGCATTTTGGTTTGACCAAGCGATTGCGGGAATCCTTGGAGCTTTTTGGGGTTGACCAAGAGATTGCGAAATCCTTGGAGCATTTTGGTTTGACCAAGCGATTGTGGGAATCCTTGGAGCATTTTGGTTTGACCAAGTGATTGCGGGAATCCTTGGAGCATTTTGGTTTGACCAAGTGATTGCGGGAATCCTTGGAGCATTTTGGTTTGACCAAGCGATTTTGAGAATCCTTGGAGCTTTTTGGTTTGACCAAGCGATTGATGGAATCCTTGGAGCATTTTGGTTTGACCAAGCGATTGATGGAATCCTTGGAGCATTTTGGTTTGACCAAGTGATTATGGAATCCTTGGAGCATTTTGGTTTGACCAAGTGATTTCAGGAATCCTTGGAGCATTTTGGGATTGACCAAGCGATTTTAGGAATCCTTGGAGCATTTTGGGATTGACCAAGCGATTTCAGGAATCCTTGGAGCCTTTTTGGGATATGGCTCTCTTAGATATAGAATGGTCACAAATGACTGATATTCAAGGGTTCTGTTTCCTTGATTCCATCAAGAGAGGCTAGCCGATACGTCTCGGGTCCTATTTTGCTATCAATGACATATGGACCTAACCAATTTGCCATGAACTTGTCCCTTAGGTGGGACGACAAACTAGAGTTCTGTTGGTTTTCCTTCAAAACCAAATCACCAACCCGAAAGTCCCTTAGGTGAACTTTCATGTTGTAAGCTTTCTTAAGTCGCTCTTGATAGATACGTAAGTGCTCGAGAGCATTAACGTGTCGTTCGTCAAGCAACGTAAGTTGGTCTAACCGGGCCTGCCGCGCAGCGTCATCATTGATGAACTCTTGCATTGATATGCACAGGGAAGGAATTTCCAACTCTAGAGGCATGACTGCCTCGGAGCCATACACGAGCGAAAATGGAGTAGCCCTAGTGGGCGTCCGAATGCTAGTGCGATAAGCCCAAAGGGCAAGTGGAATTTGGATGTGCCAATCCTTATGACTGTCTACGACCATCTTTTTAAGGATGGCAACTAGCATTTTGTTTGACGCCTCTGCTTGCCCATTTGCCTGCGGATAATAGGGTGTCAAAAAATTGTGCTGAATTTTGTACTTTGTGGTCAAAGCACGCACGTCTTTGTTCTTGAATGGTGGCCCATTATCCGAGATTATTTTGGATGGAATACCAAAATGACATATGATGTTATGCAAAATGAACTCCACAATGCGGGGTCCTGTCGTAGAGGTCAACGAAATTGCTTCCACCCACTTGGTAAAATACTCTGTGGCCGTTATGATAAATGTGTGATGGCCTGACGATGCAGGGGAGATATTTCCAATTAGATCGAAGCCCCACTACGAAAATGGCCAAGCAGACTGGACTGTCTGCAAGGCCTGGGAAGGTACGTGCATCAAATTGGCATGATGTTGACACTTCATGCACTTCTTGACATATGCACAACAATCTCGCTCTAAAGATGGCCAATAATAGCCCATGCAAAGAATGCACTTTGTGATGGCCATACCACTGAAGTGGCCACCACATGTACCATCGTGCGCTTGGGCGACTGCCCAAGTGGACTCTTGCTGGTCCAAGCAACGAAGGAGGATCCCTTCATAGCTACGACGATACAAAATGTCTCCTATCAAGACATACTTAGCCGCTTTCTGCTTGAATGTTCGTTTTGCGGCATGCATCAATCCAAGCGAGAGATTACCTAACTTGAGGTAGTCTCTAATGGGTAAATACCAGTCCTGTTGATCGAAAACCTCGATAGTATGAACAGCCAATCCCTCTTGAAGTTCATCCCTAACAAATGTTGAGCGGGATAGAACTTGTAAGAACAACGTTGTGTTGCTATTAATGGGAGTAGGGGAGAACAAGGACCCCCAGTTGGCATGTTTCAGACGATCGTGGATTCGAGAGAACTTATCCGAGGATGGTTCAATCTGGATCATGTGGATTCCTGACGTCAAGTCAGATCTTGCACGCTCCATCGTGGATTGCGATAGGGTTTTGACTTGAATGGTTGTCATATCACCAGAAAGGTCTTGCGGGATTAGTGACCCCAAGGAGGCCATTGTGTCCGCAAAATGATTCGATGACCGAGGGAGTGCCTCGATGTCGTACCATTCAAGTTTTGCCAGGAATTTGTCCACAAGGGCTTTATAAGCCTACAGAACTGGGCATTTGCATTGGTATACCCCTTTGACTTGATTGACAATTAACAACGAATCACCAAAGATGTTCAATCATTTGATGTTCATGGCGATTGTTGTCTGAAGACCTATGAGCAAGGCTTCATACTCTGCATTATTGTTGGTGCATGGGAAATTTAATTTAAATGACAGGGGCATTGGAGCGCCCTACGGTGTGAAGAATACTATTCCCGTGCCACCACCTTGCTCACACTTAGAACCATCAAAAAATAAGGTTATGTCGGCCTCGTGACTCAGGCTCATCAAAATCTGGCGATTCTGAGACATGGAAGACCCCATCATCGGGTAGTTCTATGACTAGAGGCTGATCGTCTTCAAGAGGAGCCTCTGCTAGTTGATCGGCTATGACCTGTCCTTTGATAGATTTTTGTCCAATAAACTCTATGTCAAATTCTATCAACAACATGATCCATTTCACCGTGCGACTACTATGATAAGTACGACTCATCATGTATCACAATGGATTCTCCTTAGACACAACATACGTAGTGTTGCTCAACATGTAGTGGCATAGCTTCTTGGTAGCAAACACCACTGCCAAGCAGAGTTTCTCGACGTATGCATAGTTAAGTTCATAACTGACCAGGGTGCGGCTAAGATAGTAAGTAGCCTATTCTTTGTGAAGTTCATTCTTCTGGGCCAGCATGGCGCCCAGTGCCACCTCAATAGCTGAGATGTATAAGTAGAACGACACTCCTGGTCTAGGTGGTGCCAATACTGGCGGCGAAGCCAAGTATTGTTTGATGTCATCAAAGGCTGACTGGCACTCGTCATCCCAGTGAAATGTAACCCCCTTGTGCAATAATTTGTTCATGGGTCGGCACTTGTCAGATAGCTACGCTATGAAGCGCTTAATCGACGTGACCTTTCCTTGCAAACTTTTGAGCTGCTTAATAGTAGTTGGGGGAGCCATTTCAAGGATTGCCTTGACTTTCTTTGGGTCCACCTCGATGCCTCGCTTTGAGACTATAAAACCCAAGAGTTTTCTAGATGTGACATCGAATACACACTTCTTGGGATTCAGTCTGACCTTATGCTCCATGAGGCGATCGAGGATCTTGCTTAAGTCACCGAGATGATCTGAGCACAAAAGAGACTTGGCTAACAAATCATCCATGTAATCTTCCAAAGTTTTATGCATGTAATCATGGAAGATGTACGTCATGGCACGTTGGTAGGTGGCGCCAACATTTTTAAGGCCAAAAGGCATGACCTTATAACAAAATGTCCCCCAAGGCATTGTGAACGCCGTTTTGAGTTGATCCTCAGGATTGATACGAATCTGATTGTATCCTGAGAAACCATCCATGAGGGATAGCATTTCATGACCTATTGTAGCGTCTACTAACGCGTCGATGCTTGGCAAGGGGAAATCATCCTTAGGACTCGCTTTGTTTAGATCTCAAAAATCAGTGCATATGCGAATCCTCCCGTCGAGATTTTTGATGGGCACCATGTTGGACAGCCATGGTGGATAATCCACGCAGATGACAAACTATGCATCCAACAGCTTTTGCAATTCATCTTTGACCATCAAGGCCACTGTTGGGTGCATCTTACGTAGTTTTTGCTTAACTGGCTTGATTGTCGGATCAAGCGTTAGATTATGCGTGACTAGCTATGGATCTAGCCCCGACATGTCTCCGTATGACCATGCAAAAACCTCCTTCTTCTCTTTGAGAAGGGCAATGTAGTCGGCTTGCTCTTCGAGGGATAAGCTTACCCCCAGCTTGATAATCTATGGATTCATTGGATCTAAGCCGATGTCTACGTCAGTCATCTCCTCGACTGACATGTGGGATCCATCCTCCAACTGATGTGGAGTCGGGATCAAATGGATATCATTAGCTGAGTTTAAATCTGCGTTTGGAACCTCGGGTCCCTCTTCAGCCTGAAAAATATCCTGAGTTGTCCCTGGGGTAAAATGAGGCATTTTATCAAAAGGCCAATACTCTGATGGGGAGAGCGGTGAATTGACGTGATCCCAATCGATGGCATCTATGTCTAGATGCAATGACCATGTTGGATCGGCCGGATTGCGGATGGGTGCGGTCAAATCAATGGAGATCATGTGGATGAAATGAATTTGGTCTCCATTACCGTGGGTGTGATAACTCAAACATTCTGGATGCTCCCTATGCTCTGGATCTGGCTCTGTAGGGATGGGCATGAACGGATCGGCCCTATGTGTTGATAGGAAGACAGGGTCTTCCCTCGGCACTGATGTCATTATAGGGTCTCGGGGTGGACGGTGCTCGTCGTAAACTTGGAGCCATGGATCCAACACTTGGTCCCACCCTACTGGGTCTACGTACCATTCATGCCCTAACCTTATGCCTAGTTGTGCCATCAGTTCTTCATGGGTTACAGGGTGATTGTGCCATCACGCATGATTAAGATATTCCATCTCAGTTTCATCTTCGTAATCATTGTCGATGATCCAAAGGCCCTCGTTGGCCCCGACAGCTGTCTGTGACATATTAGGCTCATCTTGTTCGAGCAAATTAATCTGATCCCATTGTGGTTGTTCCACACTCGATGGGGGGACCTGATTCTCTTGACATTGCACTTGGTTCAATTGGAACCTCTAAAGGGAACAATTTCAAAAAGATCTCTGGACACTTGTTTATGCTCTCCTTGGAAGTTAGTGTCCGAACTTTCACCTCTCTCTATCAACGGAGAAGGGTTATTGATGTTACCAAGGGTGGTTGTTGACCATGGGAGATAATCTCCCAATGTGTACGTTGTGTTTGGGTTGGCATAAGGATCTGATGCCAATCCACCCTTGTTGCCTATTCCTAGGCCTTGCATGTTTTCCACCAAGATGTCTAAAGGCGGGGGTGGTTGAACCCTACTCCCGACTTATCATAAGGAATTTGATATCTTTGATGGCAAAGGACACACACCCCTTGCTCATACCTGCCTAATCCGTATCCGTGCCAATTGCATTGGCCGAGATATCTCAGAGCGAAGTCCGGGTTCGACAGATAATTGACATTTTTGGCAAAAGGCTCTTCGTCCTCGTCCTTTTGCTTGCATGGTTCGATACCATGATCAAGGCCCCCATACACAAAATTGGTCTGGTTTGGTGGGTAACCTAAAGGAACAACTATCCCTATGGGAAGGCGAGGTCTCCCCATGTCTTGCACTGATTCTAGCATGGGCGTTGCTACAACATTCTACACTAGATACTCCCCCAGGCCCGTACTGGCCATTTCAATAGTAATTGTTGATGATTGAGAGGGAGGGAATGGAAGGCCTTCCTGATTCCATTCCATGTTGGGTGGATTAGGAGCCTCAGCTTCCATTGTGCTAGGTATCTCTTCTATTGAGATGGTTGATATCGTTGGCAACACCTCTTCTAGGGGTTGAGCCTCTTCCAGGATCTGTTTTCCTTTGTCCTTCTGTTTAGCCATGACGAGTGGCATTGGTAATGAAGGAGCAGATGATGAAGATGCACCTGGCTGGGGTTTTGATGGATTAGTCACCAGTGGTGCCCGCGGCATCGAACCCTGTCTAGATGGATTTAACTAGAAATCCAAGTGCGTCGATGGGAGGGTCGATTGCGGCATCAATTGTACTGCATTGCAATATTTGAAGGGTTCTAAGTCCATCGGGACTACATGTACTTCTCCTTCAAATGCATACTTTAGACATTGGTGAGCTATCGAAGGGACACACTTCATGTCCCTGATCCATGGTCGCCCTAGCAATATGTTGTATGCCATCTCGCCTTCCAAAATATGGCACAATGTGGGTATCGTCTTTTGTCCTACCTGGATGGGTAGAACAATTATGCCGACTGTCGAGCATATCGCATCGTTGAATGCTCGTAGTGTGTATGTGGAAGCCATGATATGAGAGGCTGGTAGCTTTAGATGTTTTAATGCTGCAGTGGTAATGATGTTACTGGACGAGCCAGTATCTACCAACACTCTCTTGTACGGGATCTCGTTGACCCACGCGATAACGTGCAAGGGTGGATCTGCCATGTCATTCGATACTATTTTAACTTCATCCTCTCTGAAGGTAATGACTGGCTCCGTACATCATTTTACATGTCCCACGAAGTTATTGAAGGAATTCGCTTCGTGAGGTTGTAACTCGATGGCTTTCAAAATTTCCATGAGAGCTTCTCGATGGGGCGCTGACTGCTGTATAAGCTCATAGATGGAAAGCCTAGCCGATGTAGTCCGCAAACTCTGCATGAGTTTGGTCCATATCGTGACCTCGGGTCTAGGCAGAGGCAACTGCACAGTGTGTTGTTGAGGTTGCGACGTTGAAGGAACTTCTCTTGTAGCTGCCTCGGGGGCAACTCCTGGGTATTTCTTGTTCCTGGTTACTATGCTGATCATTCCCACATACCCTTGCATGGGGAGATTCTATCGCACCTCATTGACCTGAAGAGGTTTTTCCTATGCCTCGTGGGTAGGCAAAGGGTCCTTGAATACCCCCATCTACTGATTATTTGGTGCTATGGGGTTGTCCACTGCCAATGTTTGATTATCAATCAAATCTTGTATCAATCCCTTGAATTTCCAACATGCGTTTAGGTCATGTCCCCTTCGCCTGTGGAACCTACAATACAAATCCTCCCTGTATCCCTTAGGCTTGGGAGCGTTAGGATCTATGGTTTGGATTTCTGGAAGGGTGATTAGATTTTCCGCTGACAAGCGGTCAAATAGGGAGTCCCTGGACTCCGTATAAGGGGTGAATTGTCGCTTAGGGCGATGCTGCTGATTTTGCTCCTATTTTTTATTTTCTCTTTCATAATTAGGAGGCACTGCTTGATAATTAGCCTTTTGAGGTTGTATTTCTTGCACAGGCTTGGGGACATTTATCGCAACTTGATTAACCACAATCGGTTTTGGTTGCGTAGTCCCTGTCTTTGTATTTTTGTTCCACTCTTTCTTTTTGGGCTTGGCGATTTTGCCCTCCTGTATTTTGATCTCTTCGATAACTCTGGCTTGCGCCAAAGCTTCTTCTAGGCTGGCATATTGCTGCAGCTGCAATAGCCCAGAGATCGATCTCAGACAACTCCGTGAAAACATTTGTGTGAGGTCGGACATAGGGGGAAGGTAAGGTAGCTTAGAAAGCAGAGCCCTCCATCGATTCCCGTAAGCCGCCATTGTCTCTTCCTCATATTGCCTGAGGCTGGCCAGATCACTCAGTGATGCCTTCTTCTTGGTGTTGAAGGCAAAGCGTTCCAGGAACGCATCTACTAATTGATCCAAGTTATTTATGTTGTGCTTCGACAACTGTGTGAACCAATCCGAGGCAGGACCTATGAATGTGGTTATGAATGTCCTTAGCAATAGCGCATCATTATCTTGAATGCCAAAGCATTGGCTCAGGAATCTTGTCACGTGCTCTTGAGCATCCTCTTCACCCTTAAAGACTGCCAACTGAGGCAACTTGAAATGTTCGGGATAAAGAGGTGTGGGCACTGACGGATGCACCGGATGACTGTGGAGTTGTCGTAACGTGGGCTTTTGGTGCCCAGAAGCTTTAGTCTCTACAGACTCCAAATGCTCTAATAGCACTTTGTATGCATCGAAAGATTTAATCTCTTCCTCTTTTGTTTGCTCCCGTTGTGAGTTGTGGGAGACTGGAGGCCTATGGGGGGGTGGCCGAATGGCAGCCCTCCCACCTTGATAGGGCATTTTGGCCCATTCTTCTTCTGGTTCATACTCCTCATAAACTTCTTGAGGAGTCTCTGGGTGAGACCTATGACCCTGAGTGAGTCCCCACTGAGGGTACCCATCGTTGTTTCGGGGAGTGGCCTCCCTCTCAGGTCTATGGGGTCTCGGAGGCAAAGCTTGGCGAGGTCGCGGAGACCTATCCTACACCAAGGGATTATACCTCTCATATTGTTCTACTTTTTGGGTGTGAGGGGTTGGAACCCTTTTAGGTAGTTTATAAAGCAGCTCATCTGCTTCGCGCTGAATGCGCTCTTTGTTAAGGCGGTATAAGCGCTCTAACTGTTGATGATCTTGCTCAAGCCGCGTGATCTGGGCTTGGCGGGCGGCATGTCTGGCAACTGCCAAGTCAATTTGATCCGCCATCTTGGGCTTAGGAGGCCTGTATGCCTCTCCTATGTTTTTGCCTCGGTCATGATGATCCGAGATTTCAATGGGTCGCTTCCCTCTGTCGAGGTTGGCGGCATTTACTTGAGGCTCTGGCCTTAATGTGTGATCATGATATCTAGCAGGTGCGAAAGCGCAAGGCTCCTGCGTTGTATATTGCTCTCGAGGAATGCGATGATCTTCCTCGTACTCCCTTTCATGGGTGTGAAAGGGGCGGGCGGAGTTAGCTCGCCCTGTGTGGAGAGCCCTGCGCTCTGGGTTTTGTCTTTCGGTTCTAACAATGATGGGAGGCAAAGGAGAGATGCCATAGTCACGTTGTCTCTCCTCATGGACACTGTGCCTCTCTAGCGCTTCGTTGCATGGTGGCCACTCATATCTAGCCTCTAAAGGCGGTCTTCTATTTGCGTTGAGTGTCACACGTAAAGGTTCTTCCCGAAAGGGGCTATTCTGAATGGGCGTATCCCCCAGAGGGGTGTCCCTATAATTCCACCTAGACATGGAATGATGTGGATTCTCTTGTGGCCCAGACCGCCAAGGTGGTATGGCCAAGTCTTCAGGGCTAAAGCGAAGGCGACTTGTGCCCGCTCCTTGTGCACCTTCCAGAGCTTCTGCCCTTGATTGGGCTTGGCTACGGGTGTACACCATTGTGGTACCTTTCTACTAGCTAAGCAGATTTTTATCTTTTCGTTTATGATTTTTGATATTTTTTTTTGTTACACTAAGCAGAAATGAACACACACATACACAAACGGTGATTATCTCTTTTAAAGATTAATGGTGTGTCCTAGACTGGTTTTAGTGCATTTTGATGATTTTGTTTTGTTTTTGAAAGTTTTGAAGAACGTTTAAATGCAGTATGTTGGCTCATATGACTCCCATAGATGGTCGCCCCTTCAATATACCAACCAGGCCGATATACCAACCTCTCTATATACCCGCCCTTACGAGAGGGAGACTATAGGTACGTGAGAGCAGATGGTACATGGTACGTAGGCGGTACGGAAGGGGGATTGTCCTGTTAATGACACCTACCATAGAAGACTTATCCTCGCATGCTGGGAATCACCCCAGCGACACTCGGTCAGCTTTCATCAGGATTTACGCCTAACAACAATGACAATCGAGGAAATGGATGCAAAATCAAGCCAAGGTGGTGATGAAATCCACCGATGGTCTTGATCAAGGGCTGGGGTTTTACGACCAGCTCCTTGGTTTAAAAAATGTTGCGTGAAGTGTGTGTGATTCTTTTTATTAAAAAAAATGAAACAGGCAAAAACAACTTTCCCTAAGAAGGCAAAATTAACAGAAAACAAAAACAGAAAAATAGAAAATAACAGGAACAGTTTTAAAACCCTTACCTTTCTCTGCCTAAACCTGCTGTTTCTGATCCTCGGCTCTGAAAATTCACAGACAAAAATTCGTCCCTCTGTGAGACGAATTACAGAACAGAATTCGTCCCTGTCTGAGACGAATTAGAATTCGTCTCAGGGTCAGACGAATTTCAGTAAAGTAATCGCCACAGGCAAAGATGAATAACAGTCAAAAATTGAAAAAGGTACTTGTAAGCACAAAAACACAAGTTTTAATCAGTTTTTGTGATCTCAAAATTCAGGGGACAGGGTCCCACCGTGATCGCCACTGAAAGCACGAGATTTCGGATGAAAGAAACACTAATTGAGATGCATTCAAAATCAAACACGCTTAAGTCCTAAAATGTAGAATGCATGAAGTGAAAGAGACGAATGGAACGGAGATACAAGAAAATGGAGAAATCACAGCCCTTTTATTTAACTCTCTTGATCTCGGTTACAAAGATGCCTCCTCCCTTTTCAGGGGCTAGGAGCGTTAAATGAATTTGGTTACAATCAAGACTTAATGTTCCTCCTTCCGCGTGCCCACATTTGAAATGGGCGGGCCCAAACGTTGTCACCGCTGGTGTTGATGAGTCCTTAACCTTTGCTGCTCCTCCTGCGATCAAAGAAACAACAAAGATGTTAGTAGCACCTACTGCAAATAAGAAACGTTTGTTCTCTAAAATTAATGAAAGATGTATGTAAAAGATTAGCCAAATCGATAGACAAAATGACTCTAAATGACCCGTAAATTTGATAGAGACCAGAAAACATTACCAGAGGGCCACTGCCATCGAAACTGTCGGCCAATTTGCATTCGACTGCAATTCGTCTCTGGCCAGGATGAATTCTACTGTAATTCATCCTCGGGTAGGACGAATCCTACTGTAATTCGTCCTCGGGTAGGACGAATTAGACTGTGATAAAATGTCGAAGTGATGTCATCCAAATGTCGCGCCATGGGACCTCCAAAATACCTGCAAACATAGGGGTTAGCTAATTGGGGGCATTTTGGGACGACCCAGATGGTCGGATTCTCCCAATTTGACCTCCATCAGCGGGAATTTGATGTTGTTACCTGCAAGTTAGTGAAGCCCACAAAAATCGACAAAACATGATAATCTTTGATAAACGTCTTTTGAAATCGAGATTGTAAAACTATCTGAACAGCATAACATGGAATAGAATATAAACAAGTGATAACATAATAGATTAAAATGAAACTTAAAAGAAAAGTGCGGGGCGCCCAAGTGGGCCGCCCACCGTTGGAACTTGATTTTGGCACCAATCCACTTGGGATGGGCCCAAAATCTCTTAGGATGGGGTTGTCAACAAATTGGTGGATTAAAGTGGTCAAATGTCGGGTTTTTGGGTCCGAATTCACACTTCCAATAGCCACCCAATAACCTCTCTTGCGAAAGAGATTAAGGATGTGGAAAATGTAAATCAAAAGGGTAAAGGCGTGGTATCAAATCGGCAGCACTTCATTGCTTGAAAATGCCTCCTACTTTTCCTTTTGGGTGGGAAAAGTCCACCATTTTATAGACCCAGGGGGTCTCTTTGGAGAGGCATGCATAAGCGCCATGTGGTGGTCATAGGTGCCATGTGGCGGTCATGTCTTCTCATGAGAGAGGAAAGTCCTCCATGACTTGGGCTTTCATGACTGCCCTTGTGATAGTCCTCTAACGGCCCATCTGCCCACCTACACGCACGTGCAAGGCAGGAGTCATCAATTGACTGTCTTTGGCTGCCACTTGGCGCCATTCCTCTTTTTGCCCGTTAAACCTGGAATTCATCCTGACCAAAGACGAATTAAGAATTCATCCCTGGGTGAGACGGATCCCAGTTTAAATTCGTCCCTGGGTGAGACGAATACTGAGCAAAGTGCCTGAATGTGCCAAATTGCCTTTTGACCTTACAAAATTGCTATAAAAGTGGTTAGGACCACTGTTTGACCTCTGAGGGCTGCCCTGGGGGCTGTGTGTGTGTCAAAGCGATCAGTGTTTGCAGTCACATAATCGGATTGGTGTTGTTTTGGTGTCTACAGTAAGCAAGTTGTGTTTCATTGAGTGAATGGTTGAGTGAAGTTGCTTGAGCATTATTGAATGAAAGTATTGGAGTGATAGTTCAATTTCTGTGAAACAAATTGTTCTTTATTCTGAATTGATTTGAAAGTTGAATTGAAAGAGATTTTGAAAGTGATAGAGTGATTTATGAGTGTGAAATATATTGAGTTTCTTACCATTCTCTATATGTTTCTATGGTTAAATAAGATTCTGAGTGAAACTTGTTTGTGTGATTGAAGAGGTTTTCTAAAAGAGATTAAGTTGAGTTTTGTATGCAAGTTTTGCAATTGATTTGAATAAGCTTTTGTGAAAGCTAGTGGATAGATTTGAGCAAGTCCTAGAAGGGACTTAAGGACAAAATCAAGCAAGCTTTTATGAAAGCTTGTGGGCAGATTTGAGTAATTCCTAGAGGGGACTTAAGGACAGATTTGTGTGAGCTTTTGTAGAAGCTTACAAGCATATTTGAGGCAAGTCTTGGTGAAGACTTGTGGATAGGTTTGAGGTAAGTCTTTGAGAAGACTTGTTGAGAAAATTGAACAAGTTCTAGGGAGGACTTGTTGAGTAGATTTGAGGTAAGTCTTGTTGAAGACTTGTCGAGAAGATTTAACAAGTTCTATGGAGGAATTTTTGAGCAGATTTGAGGTAAGTATTGGTGAAGACTTGTTGAGAATATTGAACAAGTTCTAGGGAGGACTTGTTGAGTAGATTTGAGGTAAGTCTTAGTGAAGACTTGTTGAGCAGATTGAGCAAGGTATTGATAGGACTTGTGGACAAATTTGAGGGAAGCCTTTGAGAAGACTTGAGAGTAGAGTTGATTGATTGATTTGTTCAAGATTTGAGTTAAATCTTTGGATAAATATAGCATAGTTGATTTGTGATTAGATCAAGATTTGTGTTAAGTCTTGAGGATAGATTTTGGTGTAGCTTTGAGGGTAAATTTATGCCATACCATAGATAGACTTATGAGAAAATTTGTGCTATATCAAAGGATAATGTTTAGTGTAGATTTGAGATAGAGATTGAATAGAGATGAGATCAAGCTTTGGATGTGATAGAGTAGAGTACAATAGTCTACAATGGATAGATATCCATTATCCAGGATAGTGAGGATAAAGGTATTCTAAGTGAGGATAAGAGATATTCAATGGAAAGATATCTACAAGCCAATGCAGTGGAGGTAGTAGTCTTCTAGAAGATCACCAACCAGAGCAAAGGGGAAGGAGTTCTCATGTGGATAGAGATCCACAAAATTGATTAGGGGATTGGTGTCTCCTTTATACAGATGTCCATAAACATTGTAATAAGGAAGGATTCCCAAGAGATTTTTTGAGAAAATTTTAGTGAAATATTTTCTCCGTGGAGTAGTCCACATTGGGTGAACCACGTTAAATTTATATCTCTATTGTGTGTGATGATATGTGCATTGCTTTGATTACTAAAGTTGATGTTACCATTGATTATATTGGATAATATTGTTTGGGAAGGAAAATAAAAAGTGGTCGTATACTGTTCACCCCCCTCTCACCATAAGCTTGTGTTCTTCATGTTAATTTTGGTTTTGAGTCTAAGTAGGCATAGGATTTAAAATATGCTACATCTATTGATATGGTTATTCTTAAAAAGTTTCCCTCTTTTGTGGTAGTAAAATTCCTCTAGTATCATTGGGTTTGGTCATAGATCAGATTGTTTTTGAGAAATTGACTTACTTAGAGCAAGTTACAATTGTTCATCAATTGCCGTCTTCCTAGCTCTCATCATGAATCCTTCTTGTTGTTTATACACCACATAATATTCTAAAGGGTATCCATCCTCTTCATCTCTTAGCCCAAAATTGGCAAGAACCATATGTGGATTGGGAATTGTAGAATCATAGCCTTGGATTGAAGGTAAATTATCCATGGAAATTTGAGGAGGTGATTCATTATATTGTGATTGAGCCATAGCTTGAACCCTCTATATCTATAGTATACATGTTTATGGGTTGTATATATCATTGCATATATAAAATCAGTGTTGGTTCTAATTAGAATTTGCATTCATGGCTTGATTCAAAGTAGTATTGTTTAGTCATGGATTTACCTTATTGTTCATCAATCTATGAGAAAATTGAGGATCATTATTTTATCTCTATTAACATACAACATGTGCCTTTACTTCCATCCACCATTGTAACTTCTATAGTATCATTTTCATTCACCGATGGCTAGTTTATTAGACATCTCTCTCATGATGATATGCATCTCATACAACTTTTGACCAACCTTGTTGACTCTCCTCTAGTCCTAGGTTGGTTGGTAATTGTTAGGACTCCATCCTAACATAATAATGTAAAAACCTCCTTTTTTAACATGGGGACACCATTATAATGTTTTGTAATGATATTATGTAATGTTTTGTAATATTTTATGGAACTAGAGGTTCTTAGAAAAGTGGTACCATTTTATGTAACTATTATAAAGAATGTTACTATTTTGTTTGTTAGAATATTCTAGCATGGATGGCATTTTTCATGTAAACCAACCCTTGAGCATCAAGTAGGGTTATGAAGAGTCTCTAAAAATATGATGGGTATGAATGGATGTATTTTTTTGCATATTGAATCAAAGTTCTATTTAGGAGGTTGCTCCCTCAAAGAGGCCAATGATTATGTATTGTGAATTGTGATATATATATATATATATATATATGTAATTGCATTTACATTTTATATTGCAATATTTTGTTCTTTTATAAATTACTACTTTTATTGCAATATTTATGTGGATGTGCTTATTTTAATTAGAAGGTTCCTAACAAGTGGTATCATAGCACTTTCCAGGACCATGTTCCACTACGACTGCGATAGTTCTTGCTCTACCATTTGTATTGTTAGGTATAAACATTCTATGCTTTTGTTTTTTTGCATATTATCCTATTAAAAAATAAATCGAGCATTTTTTTCCATGTTTAGTTAATATGTTATAAACCTTGTGTTGGGGGTTTTAAAATATCACAGAGGATCTGTTGTAATTGAAAAATCTAGACTACCCATAAATCATCTAGTGAAGTGAAGATCAATTAGGCTCTAATAACACCATATACAAAATTGACCTCCCACATATCTTTGGGTATATTGGGAGACCCCCTAAGATTAAAATAATTCTTTAGCCATAGGAAATTGTTTGACTTGTATCTATCCATAGTGCTTTGAGCACAATACTCAAGAAGATCAACCTATCGCATTATTAGAGAGGTGGGTAGTGTGCTCAAGGGTATGGGTGGAATCCTCCTTGAGTAGTGGCCTTAAATATTGGTCTAAGCACTATTATTTATCATTATGGTATATCAAAAGGATATGTATAGTGCATAAACCTTGGACTAGAGTACCCTGTTTCTATTGAATATTAAACCCAAAAGCAAGAATCCTACCATAAAAATTTAGCATACTGAAGAGTCTACACTATCACATAATTAAATATACTAAAATAATTGAAAGACTTGGTGCTGAGAGTAATAGTCAAGATAGGTTTCATCAAAGCTATAGTCAGTAATAGTTAGGTATAATTTTAGCTAGAGTTAGCGTTAGTAACAATCAAGATAGATTCTATCAGAGTCACTAGTAGTTATCTGTTATTGTCAGGAATTATAATAGTCAGTGAAATAATTAGTAATAGAGTATGCCAAGATAGCCATAAAAAATAGTGAGTTATAGAGTCAAACATAAATATTGTCAATAATAGACATTACAAAGCTTGGTAAGGGTTATCAGATAAAAGTCAATTTTTTGAGTGAACTAAGAATCCAGGAGAAAAACAAACGATACTTGAAGACAACACTCCCCTAGAAAAAATATCATTAGGATACCTAGTCCATTCTGATCATCTTTTTGAGGTGATTGTTTTGATATATAGCACCCAAACTCTTTTTTGGGATCATTACTAAAAATAGTAAATGTCAAATAGTATTCCTATTTTTGGTAAGTATTTGTAGAAGGTCAAAAATCATAGATTATAGCTATAAGCACTAGGGAACAACAAAATGCACAAGAAATAGATCAATAAATTATCACTCAAGTAAATTCATGGGGGAGCATTTGTGATGTCAATTAAAGGATGGTTTAAATTAGTTGAAGGATGAATTCAAATATTTATGTGAATCCCTAGCTTATGTAGTAAGGGAAAAAAATTAAATGAAGGAGGAATTAAATGAAAATTATAGACTTGGAAGGTCATTTAACTAGTAACTTCCAAACAAAATGCACAAGAAATAGATCAAGAAATTATCACTCAAGTAAATTCATGGGGGAGCATTTGTGATGTCAATTAAAGGATGGTTTAAATTATTTGAGGGATGAATTCAAATATTTATGTGAACCCCTAGCTTATGTAGTAAGGGAAAAAAAGTAAATGAAGGAGGAATTAAAAGAAAATTATAGACTTGGAAGGTCATTTAACTAGTAACTTCCACACATATGGTTGACTTGGTTCTCATGATCATAAGGATGAAGGACCTAACAATCAACAATGGGAAGTCCCCAATAATAGTAGATTTACATTACCCAAATTAGAAATTTTCAAGTTTTATGGAAAGGATCCAGAGGGATGGTTGTGTCGAGCATAAAAATATTATAGTCTTCATAATGTTACTCATTATATGCACCTCACTATTGTGTCTTTCAATTTTGAATCAAATGCCCTACATTGGTTTCAATGGCTCAAAAAGGCAAACTTCAATTTTACTTGGCTTGAACTTGAGCAGTAACTACTCACTCAATTTGGTCCTATTGAGTTTGGATATTTTATAGGAGCCCTTTATAAACTCAAAAAAACTTCAACTATTTAATATTATCAAACTTAGTTTGAAAAATTGGCCAACCATACCATTGGTTTGAGTCCCAAATTCTTCCAAAACTATTTTATGAGTGGTTTGAAGGATGATATTAATGTTGAAGTTAAAATATTGAGGTCATAATCATTACAATAATAAATAGCCTTGAATAGACTGTAAAAATAAAAATTTAAGTCTCAAGGATGCACCCCCCAAATTTTTGTAATCTTGGCCACCTTTTTTGTCCAAGTCAACACCAAATCCTGCTAATAAATATCCTACCATTAAAAATTTGACACGAGAAGAGATGGATTCCATAAGAGCCCAAGGGCTATGTTATAACTATGATGATAAGTATTCCCTAGGGAATAATTATGTGCACCAAAAATTATATTTGCTTGATGTGGATGAAGCAACAACCACATAATATTTAGAGGTGGAAGGTGAACATCATGAAGAGGAACACACCAAATGGCCAAAAGCCCTAGATGAATCCCAACCAAAAATCTCAATGCATGCCTTAGCAAGTATATCAACTCCTCAAATGATGAAATTGATACAACATTTCAAAGGACAACAAGTAATAATTATCCTTGATCTAGGAAACACACATAACTTTATTGTTGCGGGCCAAACAAGGTTAACTTCTTTCCTACTTTTGTCACATGCCCGTGCATTTAATTTATCAACCCAGGGAGCTTCGTAAACTTGCGAAGGGTCTTGAACAAGATTGCTTACAATACCACTTGAGATGAGTCCGCTAGTTCTACTATTGGGGGGTGTTTCAACGGTCGTCAATCATTCATACACTCCTCAATAATTTACGTAAAAACAATTAAATCTATAGAAAGGAAATATTCACGCATTCCTAGAAATAAACCTATTGCAATACTAGAAATAACAATGCGATAAACAATCTTATAAAAGTGGTAAACTAATCTAGAAAACATAAGAAAAATAGGGGAAGAAATACTGGCTTGGAGTGGGCCCAGGCTCCAGTAGCTTCCTCCCAACTGAACACGCACTTAGAAACTCTTAGAACTGTATTATAATTATCAAAGTATTACAATGCTTCTTCTGTATATCTCTCTACATTTACTATCAAAATATTCTATATATCCTCAGAGAGGTCTGCGTGTGTTTATATAGCACACCCGTAGATCTTCTATTACAAAGAAGTTATAATAGTCGATTCATTCCAGACTAAACTAAGATAGTCTGGTAAATGTGATCGACGTCTGCTAAAATTGGCATTCATTTCTAATGGTGGCATGTTCACTGATTGGTTTGTGCTTCACCTAGCATTGGTAGGACATTCTCATACATCGATGTGATCCCCAATTTAACTCTACATGACGTAGAGTTGGAACTACACCAGTCTCTGTTGTCCACGTCATGCTTGTCTGGTCAACGGGCGAAGAACAAGGGTGCCTTCCCTATGAGGAAGGTGCCTAAGTATGTCGGGTGCCTTCTCTATGCGGAAGGTGCCTTACTACCATTGGCACCTTCCTGGAAGAGGAAGGCGCTTATCTTCTATTGGTGCCTTCCTGTGAGAGGAAGGCGCTTGCCTTCTAGTGGCGCCTTCCTGTCGATGCCTTCCTTATGAGAGGAAGGTGCTTGCCTTCTAGTGGCGCCTTCTCGGTGCCTTCCTTATGAGAGGAAGGCGCTTATTTTCCTTTGGCACCTTCCTGGAAGAGGAAGGTGTTGGCCTTCTATTGGCGCCTTCCTGGGAGAGGAAGGTGCTTGTCTTTCCTTGGTGCCTTCCTGGAAGAGGAAGGCACCTACTTACGCTTGGTGCCTTCTTGGAAGAGGAAGGCGCCTACCTTCTCTGCATTGATTTTAAAAGAAACAAAGTGCTAGGTCCATGAAAAGACCTCGACTGATCCAAATCTGACTAAATCAACTACAATTCCATAAAAACACATTGAAAACACATGAATTAGATAACACGCATAATTTCATCAAATAATTATATAATCATTCATAAACATATGCAATCCTTATTATATAGCCGCATAATAATCAAGAAAATGTATACAAAATATGAGCATTTATGATGCTCATCATCCCCCCATGCCTAACATATGCCACGCCCTCGTGGCATCAAAACTATAGGTAGCCCTGTTGACCCCTCATCATTGTCATTTCTTGGTGGATCCGGCTGTACCTACGGCCCGTGTCTGCCTCTTCTATGCACTGGCATCTGGAGGTGTGGCTCCTCTTTTTCTATGTGGGGCTACGGGTGCTACTGTCGGCTTTGCTTTCCTCATCCTGGCCGCTATCGGAGGTGATCTAGCTAACGTCATCTCTGCTTCCTAAAATGTAGCTTCTGCAGCTTGCCATAGGTCAGCGTCCGGAGGTCTGACCACTATAAGAGGGATATCTAAATTATCCCTCTTGAGATGAACTACTTGGGCTTTGTACAATCGGGCTGCTTCAGGAGTAAGCCCTACGTTCTCCTTTGCAATGGCAGTGACTTCCAATTCGGGGCCATATACCCCCCATCATTCAAAATACCTTCTTATCTTGGAGGGTCATCCCCGGGATGACCCGTAAATCTCCTAGAACTGGCTGTCCTCTATCGGATTGATGTAGATACTAGAGTCCCCCTGCATCCTCGAGGTTGCCTTCCTGGTCTCCTTAGCTACTGTCATCTCTTTGAGCAATCGTTCAAACTATTTTTGCCTCTCTACGAATGGTTGCATATCCCACTCATCTTCTTCTAGCTCGATGAAGGTCACCTTCACCTTCTTTCGAGCCATCCTGGGCCCTTTTCCTTTGGCCTCTACAGAAAATGTGGTGGCTCAAATAGGGGTTTTCCCTTTCTCCCTGGTGGACGTCTTCTCACTCTGAGGGGCCTGCTCTGTGGTCCCTGGAGCATTCTCTTCACTCTGGGGGACCTGTGCTGCCATCCCTAGGGGTGCTTCTTCGCCCCCCTGTCTCTCCTGTGCCGACCCCTCAGGTTCTTCTCTTTCTTCCTTAGGTCTAGGGAGTTCTTCCTTATCCCCCGGTCCTGTCTGCTATTGTTGGCCCTCGTCCTGCTCTGTATCACTCAGGTCGATGATAGGGGGTGTTGTGGGACTTCTTTCCCCTTCACTCCCAAAAATAGAGGAATTCTCCCCTACCTCCGGGCTGCTCTGTCGGGCATCCGATCAAAATTCTCTCAAAGAGAATACTCATTCTACAGATGTGGGAGAATTCATCGGGACCTCTATTGCCCAGTCAGTTTGGGTCGATGCATCCCTTCTTTCTGTTCCCCTATCCTGGAGTTGTTGGTTCTCCTCCCGCAACTACTGGACCAGCTGCTCGAGCTGGGTGATTCATCTTTCTCGTTCTTCCAATTCCCCTCTATGCTCATTCTGGTAGTCCTCCAAAATTTTTTGGGCCATCCAGCAATTGGTCTGCCACTCCAGCGCTTCCTCCAAGGCTGCGTCGACCTGATCATTGCTCTCGAAAGTCCCTACATCTTGTGGGCTCTAGTTTGTCAATTCCTAGAGGGTTTGGGCTGCAATGTCGACTTTCGGGTCATTCTCTTCTTCTTCTATCGAGAGGAGGAGTCACCGCAGGCGTTTCCTCCTGGGGACTAGTTCTGGTAGCCAGAACTCGGCCTCACTGCTAATAAGCGGCGCTCCTTCCTCTTCATACTCGGGCACTAGGGAATGCCCTCTTTCCTCTATGCATTCGGGCACTGGTGAATGCCCTCTTTCTTCCATGAAATTGGGCAATGCCAATTGCCTGATACTTGCCATCTCCTCTGTAGGGCTTCCCTCTTCTTGCCCTATTTTGGCAACAGCATCCTGTTGCCTTTCTTGGCCGCCATCTCCCTCTGCGTCGGGGTTCTGCCTCTACGCTTCTGCATGGCGGACCAGTGCTGATATCAGCCCATGGTGGGCCAAGGCGGATGGTGCTCCCTTCTGGTACCTAGCCACTTCTTCCTTCAGGGCATTTTCTAGGTAGAAGGGCACGTTCAACTTCCTTCCATGCACTAGGTGATTCAGAAACTACACATGGTTAGTGTGCAAATGGGTATACTTCTCGGTGCATGTAAAGAATCGAGCAACCTACTCGAATATCTTCCATAGATTCATGGGAAGGCTACTTTTGGGTAGCCCTTCCTTATCTATCTACACATTTTCTCCTGGTAGCAGCACTTCGACGTACGACTTCAGTAGTCCACCTTTGTATATGCATTCACCTGTGAGGGGCAATCCAGTCGCCTACGAGATGTATTCGGGGGTGACCAGAATTTCTACCCCTCGCACCTGAGCTACGTCGCCCCTCAAGGAGGCAGCGAATTCCTTGGCTGCCTCCATATCCTGGCCCTAATTGACTAGGGTATAGTATTCGAACCATCCCTCGGCCTCGAACTATGTTTTTACCATCCCCCTGATTCCTTCCGTATCACTCGGCTCATTCTTTTTCACCGCATGATTCTTCGACCTTCCTCCCATGGCGCCTTCCCTTACTGTTGCACTTCTTTTTTTTTGTCCTTACTTCTTCAGGAAGGCACCTTCTTATAGGGAAGGTGCCTAACCTTAGCATTTAATTCTAGGGTACGCCTTTCGAGCCATATCATTGGCACGTGGTTCCGGCCATGGGGGTATATGATTTTTATGATGACAATATTTTTTTGGTACTGCATAATTTATGAATAATTATATAAATATTTGAGTTAGTATGCGCGTACCTTATTTGGTGTTTCATGCATCATGAAGAGCATTGATTCACTGATTTGTGACATGGGGGAGGGGTATTTCATTTGTGCGGATTACGCTGGACTTTGGTGCTGAGTTGTTTGATGGTTGGTGCTGAAGATAGACTCTCGATTTGCTCAAAAAATTGTCTATCCATCATCTTTGGAATGTGCACGCTGATCTCGCCCCATAATTCTTTGAGATTTTTTTTATTGGGGTGGATTTCCATCACATGGGCGATGGTGGTAATCTGATGCCGCTCGTTCGTGTGGTGATTTCATTTCGATCGAGGCATCCGTGAGACTTAAGTGTTGGTTGTACGTGGAAGGCACTCTTTGGTACCTTCCCAATGTGGAAGGCGCTTATGTGGTGCCTTCTCGATGTGGAAGGCGCTTATATGGTGCCTTCTCGATGTTGTCGGTGCTCTTTGAATGGATGCGCCTTCCGGTGGTGGAAGGCACCCTTTTGATGATGGCGCCTTCCTGCTATGGAAGGTGCTTCTGAATGGGTGCGCCTTCCTGATGTGGAAGGCGCTGCTGAATACCTGTGCCTTCCTGGGGTGGAAGGCACCGTTGTATACCTACGCCTTCCTAGGGTGGAAGGCGCCTCGGTCTGTATGTGCCTTCCTAATGTGGAAGGCGCCTCGGGATTTTTTTTTTTGTGGCACCTTCCCGCCATAGAAGGCGCTATTTTTTTTTGTGCCTTCTTTATAAGGAAGGCGCCTTCTTCTGGTGGGTGCCTTCTTCATAAGGAAGGTGCCTTATTCTAGTGGGGTGCCTTCTTCATAAGGAAGGTGCCTTATTTTGGTGGGCCTTCTTCATATGGAAGGTGCCTTCTTCTGGGCACCTTCTTTATAAGGAAGGTGCCTTCTTCTATGCCTTCTCGATGTGGAAGGCACTTTATTCTTGGCAATCATGTTGTGATTGACTGGGAAAGGGTGATCAAGCCTTCTCAGTCTCGCTTCACGCTGCCTCAGCTTCTACCTACGAGTGTCGGTGTCGGAATGCTGAGCCGAATCAGGCCTGGTTTCCCAGATACCTATTCCTCGTGTTGTCAGGTCCTCCACCTACAAAAAGCAAATGAAAAGAAAGAAAAATAAAGGTAGTTAGATGCATTCCATGCCTGTTAGGCCCTGGATTAGGATGCCTGCAGCTTGCATGCGGGCGTCGTCCCTGCAAAACACATCGTAAGAAAAAAACTAAATTAACTAATTTTGGTGAGCACCTCCATGCCCACCGTTTCGCCTGTTAAGAGTTTGGTCTGGATCTAACAAGATGGGGTCTCCCCCATGTCTATTCTGGATTCCACCTGTAAGGTTTTGGATGTGTTATAGGGGCACAGTCGGTGGCCATTGACCGTTAACATGGTGTTGCTATCATCAATTGTTCTAACATGCACTGCCCCATTCTTGATGAGCTCTACCACCTCATACGGTCCCATCCATATTTGCATTAATTTACCTTTTCTTTCTTGGAATCGAGAATCGTACAACAACACCCATTCTCCTTCTTGGAACTGCTTCAGTTTAATGTGGCGATCATGCCACCACTTTCTTTGCTTTTGTATGATTTCCGTTCTCTGCAAAGCATCCATTCAGATTTCGTCCAGCTGATCTAGCTACCGAATCCTTTCTTTTTGAGCGTCATCCAAGCTCAAGTTCAATTCTGAAGCCATCCTCAATGTCTTGATTTCAAATTCAATGGGCATCATCGCACTCTTCCCATAGACCAGTTGGAAGGGTGTGAAGCCTGTGGTGGATTTCCACGTGGTATTATACGCCTAGACTACCTTCGACAACCGTGTAGCCCAATATTTTCTGTGTTGTTGCACGGTCTTCATCAGGATGTTCTCTATTTCTCTGTTCGTCACTTCCACTTGCCCATTTTCCTGCGGATGGTAGGGTGTAGTTTTATTGTGCCAAACTCTGTATTGCTCCATCAGCTCCTTGATCAACTTGGAGGTAAATTGAGGCCCTTGGTCTATTGTTATCTCTCTAGGGACCCCAAATCATGTAAAAATGTGGGCAAATAAGAAATCGATGACTGTTCTTTCTTTTGAATCTCTCAACGCTTGAACTTCAACCCATTTGGTGACGTAATCTGTACAGACAAAAATAAACCTCCTCCCTATTGAAGGTGGATTAATTGGTCCCATGAAGTCCATGCCCCACTTATCGAAGGGTTCTAGGTGTACCTGAGGCTGGAGGGGCATTTCATCTCGATGGGTTGGTCTACCCATTCTTTGGCATTCATCGCACTTGCTGGCGTACGCAGCCGCATCCTTGAATAGAGTGGGCCAAAAGTACCCAGCCTATAGGATTTTGTAGGTAGTTCATTTCCCTGCAAAGTGTCCTCTGCATGGTTCATCATGACACGCTTTGAGTACTTCTGAGAACTCCTGTTCTGCTATGCATCTCCTTATAATCTGGTCACATCCTATTTTGAATAGGAGGCCATCAATCCATAGGAATGATGCACTTTTCTCTATGACCGCCTACTTTTCTTGGAAAGAGAGAGCAGGTGAGGTTCTTCCGATGGCCAAGTAATTGGCTATATCTATGTACCATAAGATTTGCTCACTAATGGTGAACAAATGTTCATCCAAAAATTGGTCTTCCACTATTGTATGGTCTATCGGTATCAATCTGGATAGAAAATCTGCTACGACATTGTCTTTGCCTGGTTTGTCGACTATTGTGATGTCAAATTCCTGTAGTAACAAGAGCCACCTGATAATTCTTCCACCAATGGCCGGCTTGCTCATCAAGTATCTGATGGCCACGTGGTCCATGTGGAAAAATACCTTATACCCGATGATATAATGGTAGAATTTGTTTATGGCATGCACAACTGCAAGGAACTCCTTCTCCGTCACCGTGTAGTTGAGCTCGGCTCCTGCCAAGTTTTTGCTGACATAGTAGATGGCATAAAATTCTTTGCCATCCTTCTATCCGAGGACTGCTCCAATCGCATTGTTGGATGCATCACAGTAGATATGGAATGGTATGGCCCAATTTGGTCCTCTTAAAATTGGTGTGGATATCAGTTTCTCTTTAAGCAACTAAAATGCTTCTTCGTAGTCTTCCATCCAATTGAACTCCACATCTTTAGATAATAGAGTGTGCAGTGGTTTTGCAATTTTGCTGAATTCGATGATAAATCATCGGTAGTACCCGACTGATCCAAGAAAACTCCTCACCTCTCTCTACGTTCTGGGGCTGGGTAGGTCTTTGATGACCTCAATTTTTCTTTTATCAACCTTTATTCCTTCTATGGAGAGGTGGTGTCCCAGTACGATGCCTTCTTGCATCATCATAAAGCATTTCTCATTGCTCAGGGACAAATTGTTTTCCTTGCTTCTTTCGAGCACTCTTTCCAAGTTCGTCATTGCTTCATCAAAGGTTTCTCCATAGACGGTGAAGTCATCCATGTATACTTCGACCGCGTCTCCCATCATGTCTAAAAATATGCTAAGCACCGCCCTTTGAAAGGTGGCAGGTGCGTTGCATAATCCGAAAGGTAATACCCGATAGGCAAACGTTCCCCATGGGTAGGTGAACGTTGTCTTATCCTGATCCTCTTCTCCTATCTGGATCTGGTTGTATCCATTGAATCCATCCAGGAAGGAGAAATACTTCCTCCCGAAGAGTGTATCCAAGACTTGATCAATGAACGGGAGCGAGAAGTGGTCCTTCTTGGTCACTTTGTTTAACGCTCTGTAGTCCACATAGATTCACCACTTCCCATTCTTTTTAGGGACTACCACTAATGGTGATACCCACTCACTATCAAAAATTGGATAGATGAATCCGACAGTCAAGAGTTTTTGCAGTTCTTCCTTGACAATGTCTTTCATTGCTGGATTCATTCTTCTCTATGGTTGCCTGCTTGGAGTTGCTTGATCATCGAGGTATATACGATGGGTACAGATCTCTGGGCTGATACCCTTCATATCTAAGTAATCCCATGCAAATGCCTATTGGTGTCTAACCAGGAGCTCTTCTACTTTCATCAATTGTGTGGGAGTCAACCCACTACTGACATTCAACGTTCTTCCTGGCCCGACGTGTATCTATTGAACGTGGTGATCTTGGGCACCAACCAATGATGATCCAGGTGTGGATATGGAGGACTCCCCATGGAGGAACTCCACAATAGCACCATCTTCATCTTCTTCTACCAACTCATCCAATGTCATCATCGGCTGGATCATGGATAGCTCAGGATTTTCATGCTCGATCAACATGGGTTCTCCTAATGAGTCGATGAACTATGCTGGGGGTGAAATAGTCAACCTTTTAATATTTCATCCATCGGATATGGTCATCAACCCATCTCGATAGCTGATGTAAGCATCAACTATTGCTAGCCATGGCCTTCCCAAGATGAGCGGGTAACCACCTAGCCTAGTTTTAGATTGCAAGACTAAAAAGTTGGTTGGGTATTCCCATGCATTGATTGTCACTATTACATCTTCCAACATTCCTTTCGGTGCCATGGTCGATCGATCGGCCAGTTGCAACACTATCATAGTGGGTTTCAGGTTCATGAGTTGTAGCCTCTGCATGGTCTCCTGAGGCATTACGTTGATGGCTGCTCCGAGATCGACCAACGTATTGGATAGGGAATGTCCCTCAATTTTTATAGTCAGCATCGGGCTTCCCGGTCTACATACTTAGGATGGCACATTTTGCCCATCATCAAATCTGCTAGTTTACCCATGACATTGATAGCCTGGGTTGCTCTTCATCCTGGCTTCCTTAGACACATCTCTCTTATCACCTTGGTATATATCGAAACATCTCGGATGGCTTGAAATAATGGAATTGTCATGGTGAGGTTCTTCAAGCTAGACAAGATATCGAACTCCAGCTACGTTACTTTCCTCTGTTCTTGCAGCCGGTTGGGAAATGGAGCCTTTGCTCTCTCAGGCATTTCTTCTATCACCTCTTCTACAAGAGGTGTTTCTCCTACCTCTTCCTCCTCTTCTACCAGTGGAGGCATTCCTACTCCTAGCTGTCTACCAGACCTAAGCTGAATATGGTACATCGGATACATCTCACCCTCCATGTTGTATGTTGGCTGGTTCACCCTGTTATTAGGATTTGTCATCGGTTGTGCGGGTAGCTACGTAGGTCTCACTACTGGCAACATCGATAAATTCTGTTGGGGGTGAGCTGGTGCTACATTCTATGGAGCCTGATTCCATGCAGTGTGGCCTCTCCACTGCTGCCCAGGATATGGATATGGCATCCATGGCTGCTGGTTCGGGAATGTTGTTGGGGGTGCATTGGACCAGGGTGATGGCCCCCACCACCCCATGTTAGGTGGTTGAGGTGGGCCTTGGGACATGTATGGTCCTCCCCCATATGACGACATTTCGGTTGGCATATTCCCCGCAAGGGGTTGTGGCCAACTCTTTCGATTGCCTATGAAATAGGCATCCACGCTTTCAACATCCTCCTGATTACTAGGCAATTGCGGGCACAATCGAGTTTTATGGTTCAGCCTACAAACCTGCATACTCTACTTTGTTCTCCGGGCATGCATTCTTTGCATGCTTCCCTCTACATTTTGGATAGAAATAAGCCAATGTTGCTTCATTTTCTTGCTTCTTTTTCTCTAACAATAGCGTATCCATCTGCAATGCTAGAGATGAGAGCATTTCACTCTTTAAATCTTCTAGCATGTTACCTATTTCTGTCTTCATGACTGAAGCAGTCACTTTCATGGTTCTAGAAGTGGTCTTGCCTCTCCTTCTTGAGTAGTTCCGGCATAGTTTTCGGATGTCTTCCATAGCGTGCTGGTAGACATCACCTCCAAAAATCATGTTAAGAGCCTCCAGTGATTCATTGGTAAGTCCTCTCAAAAATATGCTTTTGAGGGACTTATCAGATAGTTTCGTGTGAGGAGATCATTGAAGATTGAAGTTGAATCTCTCCCAGTATTCCTTGAGAGACTCATCTTCTTTCTGTGTCATGCTCAGGACCTCTTCTCTGGAGTCTCTTGCTCTCCCAAAATCTTGGTATTGCTCTAAAAAGAGCTTCTTCATTTGATCCCAAGTGGCAATGTGTTTGTCTCCCAGATCGATGAACCACCATAGAGCTGCATCATCCAATGTGGAAGGAAAGAGTTTCAGCTTCTGCGTATCATATTTGTAGTCCACAGACCTGCATAAGACATCAAACTTAAATAAAAATAGGTCAGGGTCCTCAGTTGGGTATCCTCTGAAGGTCGAAAGGTGAGCAGGGGATATGTTTTTCATTTTGGTATCTCCTACTCCTTCATCAATCGAGAAACTAAAGCCAGATGAGACTTCTTCATTGTCAGCCATTTTTTTAGGAAATGCGGTCTCTAATGCAGTATTTATGGCCTTACGATCATTTAAGACTTTCTGAGTCAAGGCTCTAAGGTTGTCTGGTGTTATCGTCCGATCTTCTATAGCTTTCCACAATAGGGCTTCCTCTAAGGGTGTCCTATTAAATAGGGGATTTATGATGATTCGTTCTTCCCCAAGTTGATGGGATGAGGAGGCACTTTGCACAAAGTGTGGATCCTCACTCCAATGGATTGCTGGTGGTGGGTCGGGCGAGTCTAATTCAAATTTAGAATGTTCGGCTGACTCAGGTTCTGGTGGATTGGTTTTTATAAACCGACCGTCAGGTCCTCTTCTTCTCGAAGAACTCATACAAGGTCAGATGGAAGGTTTCTAGGTATTGTAAATAATCTAGTTGAGATGCTTCCCCAACAATGGCGCCAAAATGTTGCGGGCCAAACAAGGTTAACTTCTTTCCTACTTTTGTCACATGCCCATGCATTTAATTTATCAACCCAAGGAGCTTCGTAAACTTGCGAAGGGTCTTGAACAAGATTGCTTACAATACCACTTGAGATGAGTCCGCTAGTTCTACTATTGGGGGGTGTTTCAACGGTCATCAATCATTCATACACTCCTCAATAATTTACGTAAAAACAATTAAATCTATAGAAAGGAAATATTCACGCATTCCTAGAAATAAACCTATTGCAATACTAGAAATAACAATGCGATAAACAATCTTATAAAAGCGGTAAACTAATCTAGAAAACACAAGAAAAATAGGGGAAGAAATACTGGCTTGGAGTGGGCCCAAGCTCCAGCAGCTTCCTCCCAACTGAACACGCACTTAGAAACTCTTAGAACTGTATTATAATTATCAAAGTATTACAATGCTTCTTCTGTATATCTCTCTACATTTACTATCAAAATATTCTATATATCCTCAGAGAGGTCTGCGTGTGTTTATATAGCACACCCATAGATCTTCTGTTACAAAGAAGTTATAATAGTCAATTCATTCCAGACTAAACTAAGATAGTCTGGTAAATGTGATCGACGTCTACTAAAATTGGCATTCATTTCTAATGGTGGCATGCTCACTGATTGGTTTGTGCTTCACCTGGCATTGGTAGGACATTCTCATACATCGGTGTGATCCCCAATTTAACTCTACATGACGTAGAGTTGGAACTGCACCAGTCTCTATTGTCCACGTCATGCTTGTCTGGTCAACGGGCGAAGAATAGGGGCGCCTTCCCTATGAGGAAGGTGCCTAAGTATGTCGGGTGCCTTCTCTATGCGGAAGGTGCCTTACTACCGTTGGCGCCTTCCTGGAAGAGGAAGGCACTTATCTTCTATTGGCGCCTTCCTATGAGAGGAAGGTGCTTGCCTTCTAGTGGTGCCTTCTGTTGGGCGTTCCTTATGAGAGGAAGGTGTAGAGGAAGGCATTATTTTCCTTTGGCACCTTCCTGGAAGAGGAAGGCGTTGGCCTTCTATTGGTGCCTTCTGGGAGAGGAAGGCGCTTGTCTTTCCTTGGCGCCTTCCTGGAAGAGGAAGGCGCCTACTTACGCTTGGCGCCTTCCTGGAAGAGGAAGGCGCCTACCTTCTCTGCATTGATTCCGAAAGAAACAAAGTGCCAGGTCCATGAAAAGACCTCGACTGATCCAAATCTGACTAAATCAACTACAATTCCACAAAAACACACTGAAAACACACGAATTAGATAACACGCATAATTTCATCAAATAATTATATAATCATTCATAAACATATGCAATCCTTATTATACAACCGCATAATAATCAAGAAAATGTATACAAAATATGAGCATTTCTGATGCTCATCATTTATTAATCCAAGGGTGGCAAAATAGGGGAACTATTACAATAATACTCATAATTCTTTTGAAGTAATGATTGCCAATGGAGGTAGTCTTACTTGTAAAGAAAAGTGTCAAAATATAAAATATAAATAGGGGAATATAATATTATGGTGGATATCTTTACCTTACCCCTAGGTGGGTGTGATGTTGGGTCTAATATTATGGTATTTTTCTAAGTTGTGGATGAAAATAAGCTAGCAAGGAACCAAATACACCTTATAGGGCATGGATGCTAGGTTTATTCAAGTTTTTACAATCCATAAGATGGAAAAACTAATGAAAAATTCATCACATGGGGTTGTGGCCTAACTATTTTCTTATAGAAGCTCCTGATGATGGGGATAAGGACCATAAGGAGGAATTACAATTTTCATTGTAATTATATGCCATAGTATTTGATGAACCCAAATAACTCCCCCTCATCGTACTTATGAACATGTGATTTAGCTCATTGTTGGTAGTCTTCTTCCAAATGTTTACCCTTATAGGTTTCCATGTGCCCAAAAATAAAAATTTGTGAAAATGATACAAGAACTTCATGTTGTATGGGTTATTCATCCCAACGTTAGTCCCTATTCTTCTCCAATGTTGTTGGTATAGAAAAAGGATGGGTCTTTCCGTTTGTGTGTGGATTTTAGGGAACTTAATAAAATAACTATTAAAGATAAATTTTCCATTCCAATAATTTATGAGTTGTTAGATGAGTTGCATGGTACCTAGTATTTTTAAAATTGGGTTTGTGGTTGAGATACCATCATATTTGAATCAAGGATGAGGATATTCCTAAAACTACTTTTAGGACTCATGAAGGACACTATGAATTCTTGGTTATGCCATTTGGGTTGACAAATGCACCTTCCACTTTTCAAAGTTTGATTAATTCTATTTTTTGGCCCTTCCTTCACAAATTTATTATAGTATTCTTTGACGATACTTTGATTTATAGTCATTCATGGGAGGAGCGTCTCCGTAATTTGGATCAGATATTACAAATTTTATTTGAGAATCAACTTTATGCCAAGAGGTCAAAGTTTTTTTGGGGTTGTAAGAAGTCAAATATCTGGATCACAATGTCACCAAAGGAGGAGTTAAAGTCAATCGTAAAAGGTTCAAGATAATCAATAATGTCCAAATCCTTGAACCTTCAAGGGACTTTGTAAAATTTTGGGACTCATTAGATATTACCATAAATATGTGTAGAATTATGGGAAAATAGTGTCTCCCTTGAAAACCATGTTGAGAAAGAATTATTTTATGTGGTTAGACCCAACAAATAAGGCTTTTGAGGAATTAAAGCAGACTATGAAAACCACCCCAATGTTGGAAATGCTTTATTTTTCTAAACCTTTTGTAATTGAAAGTGATTCTTCTAACAATGGAATCGGGATAGTTTTGATGCAAGAAGGAAGACCATTGGCCTACACTAATAGAGCAATTTCAATCCAAAATTTGGATAAGTCTACTTATGAAAAGGAGATGCTAGTCATTTTACATCGTAATCATTGGAGGTTGTATCTCATTGGGCATATTTTTTCTATCAAGATTGACCATCAAAGTCTTAAGTACTTCTTGGAACAAAGGGTGGACACACCAGAACAATAAATATGGGTATCTAAATTATTGGGCTATTATTATTAAATCACATATAAAAAATAAAAGAATAATTTAGTGGTCAATGACTTATCCTTATAGTATGAAGATCATGGAATGTTAAATGCTATATCTACACCACTTCCATAATGAATCAATCATCTCATAGAAGAAATAACCAAGGATTCCAATTTGCAAACTTTGATAAAAAAATCCAAGCCGAGCCCATGCAATGGATACACTTGGGATGGTCAAGACTTGAGATATCGTGATTGACTTGTCATTCCCCAGAAGTTATCAATGCAAGAACTCATATTGCAAGAAATGCATGCATCACCAACAACTGGACATTTTTTATTTATAAAACCTATGAGAAGACCAAGCATATTTTTTTGGAGGGAAATAGAAAGGGATATTCAAAATTTTGTAGCAAAATGTGACAGGTACCAAGTGTTCCCTTGGAACCCTTCAACCCTTTCCAATTCTCGAACAAGTGGGGGCAAATATTTCTATGAATTGCATATAATAATTACCCAAAGTAGGAGAAAAAATAATTATTCTGATGGTAGTGGATTGCCTCACAAAGTATGTTAATTTTTCATTGTCCCATCCCTAAACTACCTCTGTCATTGCCCAAATATTTTTAGACTCCATATTTCACCTTCATGGAATATCCAAATCATGTGTTATATAGGGACCCTACTTTTACCAATCACTTTTTGCAGGAACTATTCAAGTTGCAAGACACTCAACTCAAAATAATTTTGGCCCATCACCCTCAAATTTATGGCTAAATTGAAATTGTCAACAAGTGCTTAGAAATATACCATCATTACTTTACCTCAAAACATCCTACACAATGGGATAAGTGGCTCCCTTTGGACGAATGGTGGCATAATATTTCATATCATATCATTACCAAGATCACCTTATTTGAAGCAGTATATGGTCTTTCTCCACCAACACCTTCCTCTTATATTCTAGGAAGCCCCAAGGTTTAGAATTTTGATTCCACTCTCAACTACATGTTGTCTTCCTCTAACAACTTAAGGTAAATATTGAATTGGACCAAAACCGTATGTGTAATAAATTTGATCAACATTGCTTTGAGTGCAACTTTGAAGTGGAGGACATGGTTTTTATCTTCTTGTAGACCTACAAATATTCATCTCTCTATATTAATGATGCCAAAAAATTATGGTCAAATACTATGGTCCCTACTAGGTGTTACAATAAATCATATCAACAACCTACAAACTGGACCTTCTAATCACTTTCATGATTCATCCAGTATTTCATGTATCCTCTCTCAAGAAGGTTGTTGGTAATAAGGTACAAGTACAATATATATTACTAGAGTTAGATGAAGAATGATCCATCATTCTTGAGCCTAAATAAATTTTGGACAAGAGATCTCACACTCTTTGCCACCATGTCATCACTTATGTTCTTGTTCAACGGTAAGCATTACAACTTGAAGATGCTACTTAGGAGTCCCTTTAGTAGCTCCAACAATAATTTCCTCAAATTTGATTTTGAGGACAAAGCTTTTTGAAGGGGAAGGGCATGTTAGGACTCCATCCTAACACTATTATGTAATAATCCCCTTTTTAAAGTGGGGACCCCATTATAATGTTTTCTAATAATTTTATAATGATATGTAATGTTTTAAAATAGTTTGTAGTGTTAGAGACACCTAGACAAGTAGCACCATTTTATGTAACTTTTATAAATAATGTAACTATTTTGTTTGGTATAAGATTTAATCTTGGGTGGCATTTTGCATATAAGACAACCCTTGAGTGTTAGGTAGGGTTATGAAGAGTATTTAAAAATGTTAGGGCCATGAATGGATGTATATTTTTATGTATTGAATCAAATTTCTATTTAGGAGGTTTCCCCCTCAAGGAGGCCAACTATTATGTTTTGTGAATCATGAGATTAACATATATATTTCTACATTTATATTTTATATTTCAATATTTTGTTCTTTCATGAATTATTGCTTTTATTGGAACATTTATGTGAATGTGCTTAGAATATTCCTAATAATTATGGTATATTATCAATGTAGGCAAAGCCAATTGTTGCATCATTGGAGGAAGCATTGTTGTGAGTTGTTGGTATATGACATGTTTGGTAAAGGTGCAAAATATGGTGGTAGAGGAAATTACAACTATAGTACTCATGCCTTATTGGTGTTGATCAAGAAGGGCATAAGAGGTACAAGTGATAATTCACCAACTTACAATAATATTCTCTTTGCATGTACTACCTCCTCTTCATATGCTTGCAAAAAAGTGACTTGATTTGAATCTTGAACTATCGTGGTCAAATATATCTAAGTGATTTAACATAGTACACAAAGTCTTGTGAATTTGTTAGTTTGATAGTTTCCAAAATCTAGTTCAATTTTTGTCTAAACCTAATGTTGAAATCGTGTATATTCTCATTTGAATATCTTGATATTGTGTTCAATTGTCATAAGAGATAATAAGAGTCAATTATTTTTCCAAATATTTCTATTTAATGATTTGTAATGATAGCATAGTTTGTGACTTGTATTGAAGTCTATACAACATAAATACTTTTAAATAAAATATGAACAATGCAATCATTGTCTTCTTCTCAAGTATTATAAATGAATATCAATTTTGATTATTCTTTTAGGTTTTATAATGTTGCTTTCCCTTCATCATCATTGAACATCAACAATCCCTTCAAGGATGCTTAAGGAATCTAAGTATATTAATTCAAATTTAACATATGTTTATTATTCCATATCAAATAGTTTTATGGTGGATTTAATTGAGACTTATGACTGTGAGTTTGTGTGATGGAGAGATTGACTTAATTTTTTATTTCAATGTTGAAGTTCTTCATATTTAAAGCATTAACAATCTACATACTTTTAGAATTCTAGAAGTCTTTGGAGTCTTTAAAAATTTTGGGGTTTCATAGTTTTCTCTTCTTTTGGAGACACACCAAATATGTTATCCTACAAGTACTTGGTTCTAATTAGTGAAAGCTCAAAAAACTCAATTGATCCTTCAACTTTGTAAGATCTATATCTAGTGAACATAAAACCCTACGTTCCTAGTTGGAGTCATTGTTATATTTTATGCTTGAATGCATAGACATAGATTTGATTTTTGTTCTAATGGGCATGCCAAAAATATTTACTATTGAACCACCTAATGATCACCTTGCACGATGGCCCATAGTAAGTTTGGCGTTGAAATATGTGCGTTAAGCTTCACTTGAGGCCATAACTGACCTTGTACTATATTCACTTGTATATTACCCCATGAAATATTATATATCTTCTATTGGTGGATTTATTATAATATTATAATAACAAACCTAAGATCATTTCTTTACCTTAACCTAAGGTCACTTGTAATTTGGTTATTTATACTTCTTGAGCCAACCATTATTTCTTTATTAGTTGGAAATATTTATTCTTTCATTAGAGAGATTATTTGGTGTCTACTTACCATGTTGTGTTGTGCTTATATGAGATGTTTATATATTTTCCATTGGGCAATATACCAATTATATTTGTTCATAAATATAATGGAAAATATAACATGGTATCAGAGGGGGGTTAATCTACATTACTCAATCTCAATTTTTTTTGTATTCTTCTATAATGATTCTAGAAGTATTGAGAATATTTTGATAGTTTATGAAAGATTGTGTGTTTGATAGATTTTAGGGTATCATAAAAAATACCTAGCTAAAGTTTGGGTCATCAGGATCTATCTATGTTGTAATAGTTTATTGGCTTGGGAGAAATATTCATTTATAGGTTCACCATATTTTCCTCTTTGAAATTCAATACATTTGGTTAACTAAATATTTTATGATGGATTATTCCATTGATGCCCTAGTTAATGAAGTAGTTCTACTAAAACATTAGGGATTGATTTTTTTGAGGTTTTTCATAAACCTTGCTTATCTTTTATGGCTTTTTGTTAAAAAATTAATTAATTTCCTTATCTACTTAATTTTTTTTTGTAGTTGTGCAACTTAGATAAGTGAGAAATCTACATGAATTTCAAAGGAAACTAGAGGCTTAGTATATGTCAATTACTCCTAGTTTCTAGAAAATTATTGTGTAGACTTCAGTGCATAAGAGTCAATTGATAAATTTGTTAGAATAGGTAAACAAATTTTATGTTGTTTTAGCAAGAGGGTACATCTTGATGTGTTGAGTTATGAAAAATATTGTACAAAGAAAACTATTGTAAATATGAATGAATTGTTAGCCTTTTTTAATTCTTTATAAAAAATTTAGGGTCTTGATTAAACACATTAAGATCTTATTATCAGTGTATTTTTTTGTGTTCAGAAGGTTTCCTTTTACATTTATTTATTTTTTAATTATTCTACATAATATTCCTTAGATTGATGGGTAGGAGAAATTCACATCATAGTTGTTTTGGAGTGGGAGATGCATTTGAAAACTCATTTTTATATGGAATGGGTTAGGCTCTATTTTAATCTATGCTTTGGCATAATGGTCATGTTAAACCATGCATTATTTTTTTTGTGAATTTCCTTTTCTCTATTTTAATCTATGCTTTGTCATAAACATGGTGCTATGGATGTGTGAAATGACAAGGTTTGACAACCTCTATTCCTTTGTGCACAAGGCCAAATTTGTGTTGACTATCAAAGTTCCTAATAATGACTGAGGTGTGTGGCATGCTAGAAAGTTTGAGTAGGTAAAGGAATTTTTAGCCTCCATCACTAGACCACAAGTTATATGAGATGACCTTGTAGAGGATGTTATTTATCCAATATATATTATCCAACCAGTTGAAATATGATGTACACCTCTACCCATTGAATTCTAACCTTGAACATCATATTTAAAGTTTCAAAGTCTTACAATTAAGACATAATTTGCACATTCTATCTTGGTCTATCTAAAAAAATTGTCTCTAGGGGTTCTCACGTAGAAAATACAATATTTTTTTTCTTGGATCAATGATGAATTTCAAGGAGGATCTTCATTAAAAACTTTTAAGATTTTATCATTGATGTCTACTTTTGCATTCAAATGTTTCCTTTAAAAATATTCTACATAATATTCCTTATATTGATGGGCAAGAGATATGCAAAGCATAGCAATTATGGAGTGGCAGATTCATTGGGAATGTTTTTTGATATAGAATGAGTTGGGCTCTATATTAATTCTATGCTTTGGCATAACAGTGATGTTAACTCATGCATTATTTTTTTTTGAGGTTCCTATAAGCATGGTGCAATGGGCATGAGCACTGGTAAGGGTTGAAAACCTCTATTCCTTTGTGCACAAGGTTAAATTTGTATTGATTGTAAAAGTTCCTACCCATGATTGAGGTGTGTGGCATACTGTAAATTTTGAGTAGGTAAAATAGTTTTTAACCTCCATCACTAGTTCATAGGTTATACGAGATGACCTTCTAGAGGATGTTATTTATCTAATATATATTATCCAGCCAAATTTACTATGATGTATACCTCTACCCATTGAATTCAAACCTTAAATATCCTATTTAAAATTTTAATGTCTTACAATTAAGATAAAGTTTACACATTCTCTATTGGTTTTTTTAGAACATATATTGCTAGGGTTTCTCACATTAAAATACAATATTTTTTGCTTTCTTCAATGATGAATTTCAAGGAGGATCTCGATTAAAAACATTTTCAAATTTTATCTTTGGTGTTTATTTTTGCATTTGAAAGGTTACCTTTTAACACCAATTTTTTTATAAATATTCTACATAGTATTTCTTAGATTAATGAGCAAGAGATATGTAAATCAATGTTATTTTGGAGTGTAAGATTCATTGGGAAAATTATTTTGATATGGAATGGATTGGGATCTATTTAATTCTATGCTTTGGCATGATGATAATGTTAACCCATGCATTATTTTTGTTTTAAAGTTCATATAAGCATGGTGCTATGGGCATGGGCACTGAAAAAGTTTGAAAAGCTCTATTCCTTTGTGCATAAGGTTAAATTTGTATTATCTATCAAATTTTCTAACCCTGACTGAGGTGTGTGGCATGTTGGAAAGTTTGAGTAGGTAAAGTGATTTTTAACCTTTATCACTAGATTATAGGTTGTATGATACGACATTCTAGAGTATGTTATTTATCCAATATATATTATCCAACCAAATGAAATATTATGTACACCTCTACACATTTATTTCAAACCTTGAATGCCCTATTTAAAGTTTCAAAGTCTTATTTTTAAGATAAAAATTACATATTCCATATTGGTTCACCTAAAACATGATGCAGGAGCATCCAAGGGCAGCACAACAATCTTGCATCACTGAAAAACAAAAGAAACAAGCAAAAAAAGTTCTAAGTATGAAAAATATTCTAAGGTTCAAAGGTGTCGCGATATCGCGACATAATTAGCACAACGGCGGGCGCAAACTCAATTGTCGTGATATCGCGACATAACAGTTGTCACGATATCGTGACACAATCAGCACAACGACGAGCGCAAATCCAAGTGTCGTGATATCGCAACACAAAGGTTGTTGCAATATCGTGACACCTCCGATCAAAGGCGGAAGCAAAAACTCAAGTGTCGCGATATTGCGACATAAAGGCTGTCGCGATATCGCGACACCTTAGAACAAAGCAAGAGCTAAAATGTAAATGTCGCGATATCGCGACATAATGCAGATGTTGCGATATCACAACAAAATTTGGAACGAAAGAGAGAGCAAACAAAAGTGTTGAGATATCGCGACACCTCGACAAAGAAGGTTGAAGGACAAAAACATGTCACGATATCGTGACACATTGACAAAAGAGAACAAAATGCAGAAAAGTGTCGCGATATCGTGACATGTCACGTTTTCGTGACTCGGCTAGGAAAGAGAAGGCAGGTTTTCATGAACCGTTGTAGAACGACAGTTGACAGTTCCATAAGTCGTTAAGGCAGTTCTAGGGAACCGTTGCAGCGGTTACAAGGACGGTTACGAACGACGATTGCAGCAAGAACCTATGATGATAAAAAGAGATTTTTTTGAAAGATTATGGAGGCGGGAGAGACAAAGGTTGCGACTTCTTTTGGCATTTTCTATACTGTGTAATTTTTCATGGTTTCGAATTGTAAAGCTTTCCATGCTTCGAAATAAAATTACGTCTTTTCTTTGTTATTAAAATTGGCTCCCCATCAAGTGGTATCAGAGTAGTAAGATTCTGAGTGTGTGAGTAGAGCGTCGAACGTGAGGCAGCTTGCACCAGGATCTAGGGTTAAGGGTTCTAATAAAAGTGAAGAAGAATGCCATCATGAAGAAATCATGGTGCTAGAAGGAACGTAGTTCCTAAAGGAGACTTCCGAGCATTACAAAGGCAAGTGCAGGCCTTGCAGGAAGAATTGCATAGAAGAGTAGATCCAAGATGAGAAGACTAGAGTGATGATGAAGCTTGCAGAGTTGATGACCTGTCTGAAGAAGAAGAAGAAGTGATGAGTTCTACAGAAGCTCGAATGATTAAAGCTATTTCTCAAATTGGAAAATGTCGAAGATTGACGTATCCACATATTTTGAAAATTTAAATTTAGAATAATTGATTGATTAGATTAATTACATGGAGGAATATTTCGAATATGAGGAGGTTGAAGATCCAAATCAAATTAAATTTGCCAGAATAAAGTTGAAAGGCCATGCTGGCATATGGTGGAAAGGAGTGCAACTGGAAAGAAATCATAGAGGAAAAGAAAAGATCACTAGGTGGGATCGAATGGTTAAAAATTTGAAATGGTAGTTTATTTTGACAGATTACGAATTAGATCTGCTAAGAAAAATGCAGAGTTTGCGATAGTCCAGCAAGTCTGTTAAAGAATATACAGAGGAATTTTTTAAAATTTCCATCAGAACCAGCCATACAAAAGCAAATAAAGAGAGAGTAGCCCATTACATTAATGGGTTAAGAACCAGCGTGCAAGAAGAATTGAGTCTGGTTTGAATGAGCACCATTGAAGATGATTATCAGTTTGCTCTAAAAGTAGAAGAGAAACTGAATCGTAGATTTGATAGTAAGCAAATAGGAAGAGGTCGTGGTGGAAGAACTAGTGGAAGAACCAGTGGAGGTAAATATGATGACCAAAAGCAGACTGGTGAAACCAAAAATCACCAGGAACAGAAGGAGGAGAATGCTTACCGACCCCATAATCAGAACAATGATTATCAAAGGGGACGAGGTAGAGGTGGACGCAGATATGGAAGAGGCAAATTTTGTGGAACCTATTTCAATTGCGAGAGAAGAGGGGCATCGATCATATGAGTGTCCCAAACACCAAGAAACATTGAACAGAAGGCTTGAAGGTAATGCCAGAGCTATGGTTTTTGAGGATGGTGTTGAATCTGAGCACTCTGAAGAAGCAGAGCGAGAAGTGATGATCACAAGGATAACTTTGTTGAACAAAGAGAAGGAACCAGACTAGCAAAAAATCATGTTTCGCATGAGGCGCAAATGTTCAGGTAAAATTTGTAATATTATTATTGATAATGGTAGTACAAATAATTTGGTTTCTGAGGAAATGGTAGCTAAGTTAAAGCTAGAAAGAAGACAGCACCCACATCCATACCGGATTGCGTGGTTGCAGAAGGACCATAGAGCATTGTTCAGTGAAAAATGCTTGGTCAAGTTTCAAATTGGAAGATACCAGGATGAGGTCCTGTGTGATATTTTGTCGATGGATGCTTGCCATTTGTTGCTAGGTAGACCATGGCAATTTGACAGACATGTAGCGCATGATGGGCATGCAAATACCTATTCCCTGACAAAAGACGGAGTACGCCACAAAATGAAGCCATTGAAGGAGGTTGAGGAAAAGGTATGCAATAATGCTAGAATTTTTTTAGTATATGGCAAAAAAAAATTGGATGGTCTAAAGAGGGATTCAATGTGTTATGCATTAATTTCTACTGTAAAGAAAGAAGAAACTACTAACATTCCAGCAGAATTTGAACATCTGTTAGCAGAATTTCTTGATATTATATCAGACAATGTGCCTGAGGGTTTGCTGCCAATGAGAAAGATTAGTCATCAGATTGACTTAATGTCAGGATCTAGCTTACCCAATAAGGCTGCCCATAGAATGTCTCTTGTAGAGAATGAAGAGTTGAACCGTCAGGTTCATGAATTGTTGTGAAAGGGTTTGATTTGAGCAAGTTTGAGCCCTTGTGCAATACCAACAGTACTTGCACCAAAGAAGAATGGCAAATGGCAAATGTGCACTGATTCCCGAGCCATTAATAAAATTACCATTAAATATCGCTTTTCATTACCCAAAATGGACGATATAATGGATTGTTTGAGTGGAGCTAAATACTTCACTAAGATTGATTTAAAGAGCGAATATCACCAGATACGTGTTAGAGAGGGTGACGAATGGAATACAGCCTTTAAAACCAAAGAGGGTTTGTATGAGTGGTTAGTTATGCCATTTGGATTGACTAATGCACCCAGTATGTTTATGAGGCTGATGAATGAGGTATTGCGTGACTTCTTGGAAAAGTTCGTGATAGTTTATCTAGATGATATTTTAATTTTTAGTAAAACATTGGAATAGCATTTGATGCATGTGTAGACAGTTTTTGAAAAACTGTGAGAGGAGCAGTTATTGATAAATATACAGAAGTGCAGTTTTGTACAGAAAGAGTTGATTTACCTAGGATTTTTCATCTCAAAGGAGAGTCTGAAAATGGATCCTAAAAAAGTGAAGGCTATCATTGAATGGCCTGCCCCAAGGAATGTAACAAAGGTAAGATCATTTCATGGTCTTGCAAGTTTCTATAGAAATTTTATTAGACTTTAGCAGTATTTGTGCACCCCTAATAGAAACTATGAGAGGGGATAAGAGAGAATTTAAGTGGACTACCAAGGCAGGTACCAGTATGGACATATTGAAGAAGAAAGTGACAGAATAGCCCATTCTAGCACTTCTAGATTTTAATAAAGTGTTTCAGGTTGACTGTGATGCCAGTGGCAGTGCCATTGGAGCTGTGTTGAGCCAAGAAGGTAAACCTGTTGCATACTTTAGTGAAAAGTTAAATGATGCTAGAAAGAAATACTCTGTTTATGATCAAGAATTCTATGCTATCATTCAGGATCTTAAGAAATTGAGATTATTTGCTAACCAAAGAGTTTGTTTTATATACTGACCATCAAGCTTTGCAGTATATAAATAGTCAAGGTAAACTTAACCAGCGGCATTTGAAGTGGGTTGAATTCTTGCAGAGTTATACCTTTGTCCTGAAGCATAGAAGTGGTAAATCTAATAGAGTTGCAGATGCCTTGAGTAGAAGGCATAATTTGTTGATAGAAATGAGAGTGCAAGTTGTTGGGTTTGATGAACTCAAGAGTTTATACCCAGCAGATCCAAATTTTGCAGAGGCATGGACGACATGTGTGTCTCCTACTACTGTAGATCATACTAAGTGGTTAGATTTTATGATCCAATATGGGATGTTGTTTCGGAAGAACCAGTTGTGCATTCCACAAAGTTCCATGAGGGAAAATTTGATCAAAGAGAAACATAGCGGAGGACTAGTAGGGCATTTTGGTTGAGATAAGACCATTGCTCTCGTTAGTGAGAATTACCATTGGCCACAGTTGTAGTTGGATGTGACCAAATTTGTGCAGGGTTGTAGAGTGTGCCAGATGGTGAAAGGAGTCAGCCAGAATACAAGAATGTACCAGCCATTGTCTGTACCAGAGAGACCATGGGAGGACATCAGTATGGATTTTGTTCTTGGTCTACCAAGGACACAACGTGGAAATGACACCATTTTTGTTGTTGTTGACAGGTTTTTGAAGATGGCTCATTTTATTCCATGTCAGAAGACAAGTGATGTTGTTCATATTGCAGGATTGTTTTTCAGGGAGGTTGTGCGCCTTCATGGTCTACCCCAAAGCATTGTCTCGGACAGAGATACCAAATTTGTGGGTTATTTTTGGAGAACCCTATGGAAGAAGCTGAAAACAAAATTGAAATTCAGTTCTACGTACCACCCGTAGACTGATGGACAGACCGAAGTAGTCAACCAAAGTTTGGGTAATCTTCTATGATGTCTGGTAGGAGATAAACCCAAGGGATGGGATATGATTTTACCACAGGCAGATTTTGCTTATAATAATTCTATCAATCACAATACTGGTAAATCCCCATTCTAGATAGTGCACGAGAACAGCCCGAGAAACGCTTCTGAGTTGAGGCCGATCGATAAGGGAGAAAAGTGCAGTGCTGAAGCTGAAGACTTTGCAAAGACACATGAAGAATTTACATGAAGAGGTATAGCAGCATATCAGTAAAATGAATGCTACGTACAAAGCCAGAGCAGATCAGAAGCAACATTTCAAGGAATTCCAGATAGGAGATGAAGTCATGGTTCATTTGTGCAAGGAACGTTTTCCTACCAAAACCTACAATAAGCTAAAAATGAAGTTTGGACCATGCAGGATCATAGGTAAACAAGATTCAAGAAATGCCTATGAAGTTGATCTACCAAGTGAGCTAAATATTTCACCTATCTTCAATATTTCAGACTTGGTTGAATATCATGTAGGAAGTTGTAGCGAACCACCCAGTCTGGATCTATGGAACATTCCAGCATCCACTCCAGACAAAGAAGAAATTTAAGACATACTCGACACTCGCGAAGGCAAAAGTACCCAAAACAGGCAATATTCAGAGTATTTGGTCAATTGGAAGGACCGACCTGTCGAAGATGTCACGTGGTTGTCCAAATCAGAGGTTGATCACCTGGGTTTTCCTCTGACTATCCAGAAGTGAGGATCACTTCTAAAAATCTACCCCAGGTGTCTGATGCAAGAGCATCCAAGGGCAGCACAGCAATCTTGCATCACCGAAAAAAAAATAAAAAATAAAAGAAACAAGCAAAAAAATTTCTAAGTATGAAAAATATTCTAAGGTTCAAAGGTGTCATGATATCACGACATAAAATTTGTCGTGATATCGCGACACAATCAACACAACGACGGGCACAAACTCAATTGTCGTGATATCATGACATAACAGTTGTCGCGATATCGCGACACAATCAGCACAATGGTGGGAACAAACCCAAGTGTTGCGATATCACGACACAAAGGTTGTCGTGATATCACGACACCTCTGATGAAAGGCGAAAGCAAAAACTCAAGTGTCACGATATCACGACATAAAGGTTGTCGTGATATCGCGACACCTCAGAACAAAGCAAGAGCTAAAATGCAGATGTCACGATATCGCGACAAACTTTGGAACGAAAGAGAGAGCAAACAAAAGTGTCGTGATATCGTGACACCTCGACAAAGAAGGTTGAAGGATGAAAAAGTGTCGCGATATCGCGACACATTGGCAAAAGAGAACAAAAGGCAAAAAAGTGTCACGATATCGCGACATGTCGCGTTTTTGTGACCCGACTAGGAAAGAGAAGGTGGGTTTTCACGGACTATTGCAGAATGACAATTGAAAATTCCAAAAGTCGTTAAGGCAGTTCCAGGGAACCGTTGCAGCGGTTACAGGGACGGTTACGAACGGCGGTTGCAGCAAGAAATTGTGATGATAAAAAGAGATTTTTTCGAAGGATTGCAGAGGCGGGAGAGACGAAGGTTGCGGCTTCTTTTGGCATTTTTTGTACTATGTAATTTTTCATGGTTCCGAATTGTAAAGCTTTCCATGCTTCGAAATAAAATTGCATCTTTTCTTTGTTATTAAAATTGGCTCCCCATCAAAACATATATCACTAAGGATTATCATATAGAAAATACAATATTTTTTGCTTGGACCAGTGATAAATTTCAAGGAGGTTCTTGATTAAATATTTTAAGTTTTTATCATAAGTTCCTAATTTTGTGTTCAAAAGGTTTTCCTTTACCTTCAATTGTTAAAAAAACATTCTACATAATATTCCTTAGATTTATGAGTAGGAGAGATGTAGAGCATAACTATTTTGGAGTGGGAAATGCATTAGGAAAATTATTTAGATATGAAATGGGTTGGGATCTATTTTAATTCTATGCTTTTTCATAATGATTATGTTAACCCATGCATTATTTTGTTGTGAAGTTCCTATAAGCATGATGTTATGGGTGTTGCACTGCCAAGGCTTAACAACTTCTATTCCTTTGTGCATAAGGTCAAACTTGTATTGACTATCAAAGTTTCTAACTATGATTTAGGTTGTGGTATGTTGGAAAGTTTGAGTAGGTAAACGTGAGAAGGTGGAGAAAGGAGATTAGGGGCCAACTAAATGGGATCCCTTACACTTTATTCCTTCTCATTTAAAGGGATTAAAGGATATGAAATTGTGAAAAACCTAATGACTAGTTTGATGTGTAGATTTTATGAACACCTACATTTTCAAATAAAGGTAAGGTAATATCTACTTATGTGATGCCTAAAACCTTAATCTACTTTAATATGTAGTAAAAAACTATACAACACTCAAAGCCTAATCTAAATAACTTTCATTTTCAATGATAAATTAAAATAAGCAAATTTCCTTTCAAGAGAAAGTGTTCTAGGGAATGCAATGTACAATCTATACTATTATGCAAGTCTATGTGTAATCTTGATCAATGACTAAAGACTTAAAATATATATTGCACCCTACAAATATTAAACTAGGTTCAACATTTCTTTCTTATCACACTTAATGAAAAGTAGAAATAGAAACCAACTTCATAGGTAGCCAACAAAACTAAGCGTAAAATTTAAATATAGAAGAAACAAGGGATAATATCACCTGATTCTACCATAGAGGCAAAATAACTATCTATTGTGTAAAAGTGCTACTAGTGCTTTTAACTACTGCCCAAAACTTTTACAAAATAAACTACAAAGCAAACAAAATATAATTGGTGTCAGTGTATAGGGGTCTATCTGATCAGAGGGAATACAAATATCTTCCTTACTAGTATGATAAAACCCTTATTTTCATATGACAAAAGTGATAAACAACAAAATATGATTAAATATGCAATGATAATAGAAGCACTACCTATCAGGAGCATTGGCATCACTTTTATTCTGTATAGAACACAAAATGTAAGCACTACCTTCCTATAACTAGACAATTCTTTTGATTTTATAAGTAGAAAAAGATAGATGAAAGGTAAGATAAATTAAATTACTAATACTAAGATGCTAGACACCATCCTAGGATGGAAAGGGTCCTTATACATATCAAATTAATGAAATATTGATTATCTTATGATAATATTGAATGATCAAAATCTAGTTGATATGTAATGCACAAATATAAAATTAAACAAGTTAGGATTAATATAATCTAAAATAGATAAGAAGACCAACAAAATGAGGTTACTAGGAGCAACTATCTATAAAATAAAAATAAGATAAAAGCATCACATGAGCTTGATTGACTAAATTATAGATAATATGCCAATATGAAATGTAAAATTTACCAGGCTATCAAAAGGATGAGCTTGAATAAGCAATAATGACATTAGAATGATATGAATAGGAGCAAATATCAATAAAATAATAAGATAAAATATTAGCATGAGATAAAATTTTCACCAAGACAAAATAAATATTGGGCCAAATAAGCATGGAAGATAAAGGAGAGATCAAATAACCATAGGTTGTTCCCTTTCTTTTTCTCCTTGAGAGCCCACCAACTACTTGGAATGATGGCTGAAATATTTAGCTGCTTGCTAGATCACCTCCAATGCTTGATTGAATGAGAAATGAGAGCTTGGTTGCTAAAAGAGAGAAAAATTCAAAGTTTGTCTAACTTATTTAGTAGCTATTTGGCAAGGAAAAAAGAGAAAAGTTGGCAAAATTTTGTTATTATGAAAACTTAGATGTATTTCTCTCCTCAAGGGTTGTATTTATAGACATTCAAAGTATTTTTAGAGGGAACATATGGAATCATGGTCAAAGACCTAGAAGGATCAAGAAGTTTAAAATATGTAATGTAGATCAATAGGCATGATCACACTTGGGCATGGAGAAAAACTTGAGCATGCCTAAGAGTCTTGCATATAAGATTCCACTCATGCCAAGTCAAAAGTGTTGGCTATGAGAGTGTTGGAAGTGCTTTTGAGGCAACATTTTTGTTTATGATTGTTAAAAATTAAATTTATATGGGAAAAATTCAAATATTTAAAGATAGAAAACAAACTACCTAGGTGGTAAAATTGTTGTCAAGCTTTTGCTTCTTAGCCAACACTTTTTCGTAGGAGTGATAATGCCCCAAATTTGGGCAAGAAGCTAATTGGGATAGCTTGGTAGATTGGAGGGTTGATTGATAAGGATCATGGTGGATTGACAATTAGCTTGGTACACAAAATTGGGTTTCTATATTTTCCCCTCTTTGATGGATTTTTTGCATAATAATTGTATCAAAAATTGACATAGATGCTCCAATTTTGTGACAAGAAACTTTTTTGTTGCTGAAGGTTTTTGATGCAAATATTGGTTGTTTAAAATTGATGTTAAAATTTACATTTTTGGACAACATTAAATATGGTAATGCATTAAATACTAACTTTCCCTGACATGCCCCCTCAAGTTTTGGAGGTAAAACCAAGTGTGACTAAGAAAACTCAACTTGGCTATAATCCACATGAGAGTGGTGATGAGAAAAGAGGCTAGACAACAAAGACATCCTAGGGGGTAAAAGACCAAGGATGGTAAAAATCAATTCATTTTACTATAGAGAGATTTAGATCTCTAAGAGGGAAATTATTTTAAGATTTATGATGGTGCACCAGAGGAGAATTATGCATCATGTGGATGTGGTGTGAGAACCATCAATGGAAGGACAAGTGGGGGGATAGGTACAAAAACTTAAATGTGCATTAAATTCATTTTTATCTTAAAAAAATAGGATTCAAGAAATGGACAACCCTTTTGAGTAGTTTTATTATGCATTGGCAATGCTTTTTCCAGGTAGCACTTTTGCCAACTACCAACACTTTTGACTCTAAGAAAAAAGATTAATTTATGATAACTAGACTAATGGTTTTACATATTTTGGGTTATAAGTATGGTAGGGGGTCCTCAACTATCAAGAGTGACATTCCCATGCATTGGAGGAAATTTTGATGATGTTGAGTGATGAGGATAAGGGGATCTTTGCAACAACATGGATATACTATGTATCCCTAATACCTAAGGTAGAGTTCAATTGAACTCTCCTTATGACATTCACAAAGCAATGGTACTAAAAAATGAGTACCTTTAGCTCTCTATTGATGAGTTGATAGTGACTTTAGAGGATGTCTGGTGCATCATCTGAGTCTTTATTAGAGGGATGGTTGTCCACATAGGATGGTATCAAGAGAGCTATTTGGAACACCTAACAAGAGATAAAAAATTCCCTTTAGTAAGGTCAAGTATTTATTTCAATGTCACTTATGTAGGTTTCACCTAGATAGGTAGACCATCCTCCTTTTCTCACTAGTGTCCAATTTATTTGTGGGGGACATTAGTAGAAGGATGGTATGTTGGGGATGGAGCAAGGTCATCACACAAATATGAGTAGATAATATATTTTTTAGGTTCAATCAAACTAGCATGACTATGCCACACACTTCATAGAGTCATGTACCAAGGTGGCAAGAGCATGGTGTATTGCATTTTGCTATAGGTTAGAGCCTATGAGCACTTAACCATGATGAGGCCACCTAGGCTCCCAATATAGGTTAAGGAAAAGGAGGTGAAATTGACATATATTTGAGATATCTATTTTAAGGGAGTAAAAATGAGACTATGTAGAGGATCATTATCGGCATCACTTAGGGCAATTGATGAATTAAAAATGTAATAGATCACATGGAAGCCCTAGAGGAGTCACTTTGTTGGAGCGATGATTGAATAAACTTAGGGAGATTTAGGTAGCTCCAATGGCTGATCATGCCAAGGGGATAATGAGAGCTTCATAGGTTTGATAGGGTGGTTCACTAGTTCAATAAAGTGTAGGGTATTCCCATGATGGAAACTATGTGGTTTAGGTAAAACACTTGAGAAAAGGAGTTTGATAGGCCACTCGACCTTGATAGCCACAAAGAGTTGGATATATATGATTAGAAACATTGAATCCAAGTAGAGACAACCTAGGGACCATAATAGGATATGCATGGTGGTATATAGACTTATATCTAAGGAGGGTGACCATGCCAGAGTGTGACCATATAGGGATAGGTCATTGGACCATATTTTTACTTACCTCATCAAAGAGGCTCGATATGGGAGAGGAGGTAGGTAGAGGTAAATGGGATAGCAATAGAAATGCCCTTACAAATGATTTTGTTATCAATATTCCCACCATCAAGGAGGGCGATGACGGAGGTAGGACCTAGCAGGTCACTGTGTGCAACTATAAAGTAAGATAGGGTGGCATTGATGCAATTAGTTAGTGGAGTAAGAGGCTACAATGATAGAGGCATGGTAGAAACTGACAATCTAAGAGGTCATCCACTAGGTGGAGGATTATGAGTGATAATGGAAAATGTCTAAGCTCTAGATGGATTGATACCAAGAGATAATAGGCCTATGATAGGAGAGGGACCAACTAGTTGGGGAGGTTGTTGAGATGTGGTAGGTGATCAATCACCTGACCATAAAGCAAGATGCCACAATTGCATGGACAATAGTGGTAGGGTTGGGGGCAAAGAGTAGATGATGTGTCTACTTTTGGAGCAGATGACATAGATGCAGGGCTAGATAAGATAGTTGTAGGCAGAGTTATAGGTGGTGTAATGAGACCTACAAGTTGAGTTCTAATGGGAAATCTATTATAGGGTTGTCTATCATACAACAGTTCCTACCAAGTGATACCTCCCATCGTATGTGAGGACACGATCATAGATTTATTTGATATTTGTGTCATGGGTGTCACAATAGTCAATCATGATGCCACCACCATCACCTGTTAGAGGAGGAGGAGCATTGAAATCTATTTTTTAGAGTTGAGGACTAAGTGATAGTTGTCTACTAATTTTGGGGTTATTTGTTTATTTTGGGGAGAGCTAGGGGAGGTTGGTAAGCCATTTTATGTACAACATTGATTGGTGCATGTATTTTTATGTTTGGTGTACTTGATGTATTGTATAATGATATTGTTTTATGATATATGATGACTAATGTACATTGAATTCAGAGGTATCATGATATTGATGTATGATTTATGAGGTATTATACTTGTGTACTTTTATTTATGTGCATATGACATTTTTTTAAATTATATAGATGCAACATACATTGACTTATGAGTCTATTGATATTGATGATGCTAATGTATGGGCTTGATGTGATGATTATTTTTATGTATGATGTCTTGATGATGTGATTTTATTTATAATCAATGCATGATGATGATGATGTATGATGATGTTGTGATACGATGAGATGATTTTAATTAATCAACTAATTAATTAATTAATTAAAACATGGATATCTATGTAGAGATATTTATAAAATGTTTTCCTGGGAGGACTTTGTTTAGCATTCTTATGGGGATTTTGGTTAGCATGCCCAAAGGGACTTCAATTAGCATGCTCATGGGGACTTTAGTTAACTTTAATATTTCCATAATTGGAAGGTCTTTTGTTTCTAGTATATAAGAGATTCACCCTTAAGCAGTGGCATTTGTACCTGATTTTTGGACAAGTACTTAATCGCCACCACTTAGCTTTTAGATTACCTAGAGGGACTATATCACGATAAAGTACAACTATATACATAAATCCATCCTTAGACATGACATCGTGTTTGACAAGACATAATTTTTGTTGGTAATTTGTCATTGTGATGTTTGTGCAAAATTTTGATAGCCTCGGGTTTCAATAGCATTGTGTACCGAACTCAAAAATATGTTTCAATAGATATGTTAAACATACTCTCTAAAGAATTCTTGGCAATATACTGCAATTAGTATGTAAGGATTGTTTCTATTGCTTTTGAGAGAGAAACATACTGTACATGGTCAACCTTTCGAAAATTGATTCTCTTAGGGTTGGATTTCTGAAGAGACGGATTGGATTTTTGGGGATTTCTGAGATTTTTGGAACAGCATGAATGGCTTTGCCTGGAGGAACCCAATGTCGGAATAATGTCTCGTTTAAGGAAGCCCTTCGTGGCTCAGGCTTTTCTTCTGTTTGGCATAATGCAGAGGGTAATTCTTTAGGCCCAAGTAATTCTTCTTTGGAAGGAGGGTTTCGTGCAAAGCGAGTTAATGGATGCTTGGAAAGGGCTGGGAGCGGCCTTGTTCTTGTGATTTAGCCTGATTCAATTGCAGATGATGTTGAATATATGCAAAATCATGCTTTAATATGCAAATTCTTGGGTATTCGCATCCCTTTCTTGGCATTTGAAAAGTGGGCCAGGAGTACTTGGAACCCGGTCGGTGATATGGAGATCATGATGGGAGCTAATAATTTCTTTCTGGTGGTGTTTTCCTGCTTGGCAGACCGGAATAGGGCTTTTGAGGGGGGCCCATACTTTTACAACCAGATTGGCCTGTTTATTAAACCCTGGCATATGGGTTTTAATCCGACTGAGGAGATTCCTTCTAGGGTTCCAGTGTGGGTTCGACTTCCATGGCTACCTTTGGAGTTTTGGCGGACGGATATTCTGCACATGATTGCATTGATGTTAGGCAAACCGGTGGGACCGTCTCAGCAAACTTCAGACAAAAAGGTAGTCTCATGTGCCCGTATTTGTGTGGAATTGGATTTATCTAAGCCTCTACCTGATTCTATGCAAATATGTGTTGGCTCTTTTTCTTGGGTTCAACAATTAGACTATGAAACTATTCCTTTCCGTTGTCGGTTGTGTCATGAGTACGGGCATCTTCAGCGTAAATGCCCTAAAATGCCTGAAAATAAATCATTTGGTTCTAAAAATCCAAATCTACAATCTCAGGGTGGGAAGTCAGTTACACAAGAGGCTGGACCTGGACAGGGGAGGGCTCCCATGGATGTTAGTGGGGTAGACAAAGAAGGCTTTATTCCAGTTAAGAATCGTAATAAGGGAAAAGGGTTGAAGCGGACCTTTACTGCTAGACAAATGGATGGCTTGTATAATAAGTTTGATGCCTTAGATGAGTTGGTATCTCCGGATGAAGGAATGAATGGTAATTTGAATATGGATACTCAAAATGTAACTGAGGTGCTGAATCCTAATGGGCAACAGGAAGTGACAGATTCTTCTTTGAACACAGCCCTGGCAATTGTTCCTGTTTCGGAGGGGCAACAGGACGGTGTGAAAGGGGATGACCCTTTTTTGGCTGATTTGCTGACTTCTAGTAGAGGAAAGGGTTCTTGGCCTAGTCCTTCTCTAGGGTTACTCCAACAGAACTTTAAAAAAGAGGCCCCTGCGAAGCTGATTAAGGTGGGTAGAAAGAAAGATGCACATAAACTGCATATGGAGGGAGAAACATTGGTTGAGAGTGGGGTGGTTAAACCCCTGGAGTCTCACTTTTCTTCTCTCTCTAAATGATTGTTCTTTCTTGGAATGTGAGAGGTTTGAATAGCTTACCTCGTCAAAAAGCTATTCGGGATTTGGTTCAGGCACATAAGCCGGATGTTGTTTTTCTTCAAGAATCTAAATTATCGGTGGAGGGTCTATTTAGTATTGCTTCTAAACTCTGGCCTCGAGGTCTTTGTCAGTGTGTTGGGGATGTGGGTAGTGTTGGGGGGCTTGTCAGCCTTTGGAATCCGTAGAAGCTTACTCCTCTTTGGTGGGTATCGAATAAGTCATCTCTTTCTATGATAGCTTCTTGCCATGAGTCTGGAGAAGTGGTTTTGTTCACTAACATTTACGCCCCCTCGGATCTTGTTGGGAAGGTGCTGTTGTGGAATCATATTCAAAGTGTTCGAGCCTTGGTTCCATTCTATCCTTGGATTATGGCTGGAGATTTTAATGTTGTATCTAGTATTGATGAGAAGAGGGGTGGTGTGGGTACTTTGGGGCTTGCCTCTAGACTCCTTAATGATAATATTCAGCTTCTTAATCTGGTGGATATTAAGCCAAAGAATGGTGTGTTCACTTGGACGAATAAGCGGTGTGGTTCTAACTCGATCTCTGAGAGGTTGGACAGGTTTCTTACTTCTTCATTTTGGATTAGCAATTCTTGGGTTACTAACTCAACGATTCTTGATTGGAGGGGATCAGACCACTGGCCTATTAAACTTGTTATCTCTCGGCAAGAAATGGATCATCATCCAAGTTTTAAATTCCAGTTAATGTGGCTTAGGGATCCCTCTTTGTACGAGTTGATGAAAGTATGGTGGAGTCAGGGCTGTCCTTCCCACGGTACTGCTATGTACTCTTTTGTTAAAAGACTCCAATTTGTGAAATATCAACTCAAAAAGTGGAACGAGCGAGTGTTTCGGGAATCTATTTCGAGGCTAAAACTTTGGCCCAAAGAAGGCTTGATGTTATCACCGGACATATCGAGAGATCATGGGTTAACGAGAGCAGAATTTGCGAGGAGGAGTCTGAAGCTTTGCATGAACTTCAAGAGTGGGAGCTTCGGGAAGAGATTTTACGGAAGCAAAAGGCCAGGGTGGAATGGTTACAAGAAGGAGATCGAAATACAGCTTTTTTCTTTAACACTGTTAAGGCTCGAAGACACGGTAATGGTATTTCTTCGATTATTTCTTCTCAAGGTATTCAGTTGTCTGCTTCTCAGGATATCTCTCGGGAAGCTGTTTGATTTTTTCTTCCTTATATTACGAGGATTTTTGTGGGGGTCATGTTGATGATCATACTATTTTGCGTTGTATTCCTTCTGTTATTTCAGAAGAGATCAATGCATGCCTTCTTCAACCTATTTCCATTGATGAACTAGAAAGGGTAGTTTTCCTTATGAAGACTGGGAAAGCTCCGGGGCCTGACGGCTTCCCTGTTGAGTTCTTTCAACACTTTTGGGAAATTATTAAATCTGATCTTTTGAGGGTTGTTCTTGAGTCCTTTCACAACCATCAGTTGTTGAAAGCTTTGAATTCCACTTTTTTGATGCTAATTCCTAAAAAGGAGGGTGCTAGCTCTTTTGATCAGTTTCGGCCTATTGCTCTCTGCAATGTGGTGTATAAAATTATTACTAAGCTGATTGCGGAGCGTCTCAAGCCTTGGCTGGATAGAGTTGTTTCTGATGAGCAGGGTGGCTATGTGGCTGGTCGACAGATTCTGGATGGAGTGGCTATTGCTTGCGAGGCGATCCATTCTATGAGCACTTCTAAGAATAAGTTTATGTTTATGAAGTTGGATATGGCGAAAGCTTATGACGGGGGTGAAATGGTCTTTTCTTCACAAAATCCTCTTGGCCTTTGGATTTGATCCTTCTTGGATTGAGTGGATTATGAGTTGTATTACAACTCCCTCATATTCTGTCCTAATTAATGGAAAGCCCTCTCCTTTGTTTCATGCTTCCCGGGGTCTTCGGCAGGGGGATCCTTTATCTCCGTACTTGTTTATAATTATGGCTGAAGGTCTGGGTCGTCGGCTTAAAGATCAGGTTCACCAGGGTCTTATTCATGGATGGAAATGGGAGAATAGTAGGCCAGCCATTTCCCATCTTCGGTTTGTTGATGACACTTGCTCTCTTGGGTGTAGCCTCTATTTGTGAAGCAACCAACTTTAGACATGCTTTGGACTTGTATTTGGTTGTCTCCGGTCGGGAGATTAATGAGCACAAGTCTATTATTTTATTTTTCAATACAGATCCCAGGGTTCAAGCTAGAATTGTTCAGATTCTCAGGTTTCAAGTTGGAACTCTTCCTCTTACATACTTGGGGATTCCCATTTCTGTTGGTCCTCTACCTAGGGCGGTTTGGACTAACATACTTGACAAATTTCGTAGTCGAGTTAGTCATTGGACTCATAGATGGTTAACTTTTGCTGGTCGGGTATTACTTTTGAAGTCAGTTGTGCAGGCTTTACCGGTGTATAGATGCCTTATTCAGATTGCTCCAACAAGTTTTCTTCATGACCTGGATTCTCTTTCTAGACAATTCCTATGGGCTGGCAATCTTGGTTCCTCAAAATGGAGTCTTGTTAAATGGGAGACTATTTGTCGACCAAAGCAAGTCGGGGGTTGGGTCTTCGTCTAAGCTCTCTTTACGGGACTGCTTTGGGCGCTAAGCTGTATTGGCGTTGGTGTAGTAATCAGAAGCAAACTTGGGCCAAGATTATCTCCCACAAGTATCTTAGGGGAGTGGAAGGTTCAGAGATTCCTCGATACGGCTTGACTGGTCGAGGATCATTTGTTTGGAATACTTTGAAAAAGGGAGCGAGTTGGTTAAGCGGGGGTTATTACGGATTTGTTATGCTTGGGTCTCGGGCTCTTTTTTGGCGAGGATTCTTGGGATGGCTTTGCTCCTCTTCTTAGCGAGTTTCCACATCTTCAAGATCTTGCTCAATGCTTTTGGGATGTTGGATGGTTGAAGGTGGCAGATTTCAAAACTGTTAAGTCCTTTGGTCAGATGGTTAGTCTCCAGTGGAAGGATCCTCGAGAATGGCCTACTGGTGGCACTATGGATGCGAGGGCAGAGCTGGCCCGTATTCTCGCTAGCCGTCCCTGCTCTTCTCTACCTGGGGATGATGTGCTAGCATGGGGAAGAGATAATAGAGGGATTTTTTTGGTTGCTGCTGGTTATTGTGTTTTGGATCGGCAGCGGTTTGGTGAGGAGGAGGTTCCGTGGTGGAAGCAAGTTTGGAATAAGTTTATTTGGCCGAAGTGTAGTTTTTATGGGTGGCAGGCTACTCATAATCGTTGTCTCACTTGGGATAATTTTCAAAAGCATGGGTTTGTTGGCCCCTCTTTATGCTATAACTGTGGGAAGGTTGAAGAATCTGTTGGGCATTTACTTCTCCAATGTGACTTTGCTCGACAAGTCTGGCATTATTGGTGGGGAGTATGGAATCACCCTTGTTCGCATGCTTCATCAATAGTTGATTTTTGGAGGAGTATGGGGCGGCCTCCTGCAGCGGCTTTCTTTTTACAAGTTGGATGGAGTATTGGTCCTTCATGCATTTTTTGGCAGATTTGGCTTGAACGGAACCGTCGGATTTTCCAAGGTAAGGAGTTAACTACTTCCCAGGTCTGGCAGAGGATTTTGCGAATGATCCAGGAAACTGTGTCTGCAAAATGTCAGATTATTTCTCCCGTGGACCATGCGGAACGTCAGATCATGGAAATATTAGGCTTGATGGTTAATGGTCCTGGTCCTAATGTCTCTTGCAGACGGATGGGTCAGAATAATCGGGTGCGGAGGGCTGGCAAATGGAATCCGCCTCCTCCGGGAGTGCTGAAAATTAATACGGATGGATCTTCCCGGGGTAATCCGGGTAATTTTGGTATTGGTGGTGTGGGGCGGGATAGTAGTGGTACTATCCAATTTTTTTTCTCTTGCTTTAAGGGACATCATTCTAATAACTTCATGGAAGCACTCGCAATTTTATATGCTTTGGAGCAAGGGTATGCTTTGGGTTGGCGTCGGATTGTTTGTGAATCTGATTCTCAGATTGTTATAAATTTGTTAAATTACGGAGATAGTCTTCATGGTTGTTGGCGGTTGAGTTGGGTTGCTCGGCAAATTCTTAATATCTCTGCTCACTTGGAATTCATTTCTTTTGTGCATATTCCTCGGGAGTGGAATAGGGTAGCGGATTTGTTAGCTAAATGGGCTTCTAAGTTTCAAGATGGTTGGGATGTTCAAAATTGGTCTCAACTTTCTTCTGATTGCTCTCAATCTCTCTCTTCTTTATTGAGAGCTGATATGTCTGAATAGCTTCTGCTTTTTCTTTGTATCATGAATGTTTTGCTGAGTTAATAAATTTTTACCCTCTTTTATAAAAAAAAAATTTTGATAGCCTCGAAAGTTGTGATATAATTTTGATAATTTTAACCAACTTTAATGACCTTTGACAATTTTGACAAGCATTAATAATTTATAGAATTGGAAAACAAAATAGTATCTTTGATAAGTGTACCAAATTTGTGTCATCATGACAAAATTTAATAAATTGTGTGATCTCAACAAAATTTTACAAAATTGTGTTCTAGATAGAAATTTATAAATGGTTATGATTTGTGAAGAATTTGAATAATTTTTATGATCTTTCATCAAGTGGCATTAGCTCAACCGATTAGATTCCTCATTTTTTAAAGAGGAGACCAAGGTTCAAATCTTGCCAAACTATATATGGATAATATCCAAGCTTTGTTGTAATACCATTATGTGGTGATGATATAATATGGGTGGGGCTCATTTCAATCCCATATAACCAATTGAAAATATAAATTTTTATGATCTGTAAACAATTGTGACTAATAGTGATAATTTTAAAATTTTGATGGATTTTGTAATCAAGATAAAATTTTACTAAGTTTTACAAATTTGAAAAAATCTTGCATAAGTTTAATATTTTAAATAATTTGGAACAATTGTAACCATTTTGATGAGGTTTGGGAATGTTGGATAATTTCGATGAATTGTTATATTTTTGAAAAAGTTGATGAATTTTGATAATTTTACAATGTATGTGATTTGATAACTTTGGACATATTTTGGTACTTTTGGATAATTTGCATCAGATTTTGTTATCTTGAAAAAAGTTGGCAAATTTTGAGTATCGAAAATAATTTTAACAAATTTATTTAGTTGCAAAAAAACTTGTTGAATTTTAGTGTCCAAATTTACTTTGTCTTGAAAGATTTGTCAAGGTTTTGCGATGAGAGATAATTGAAAAAAATTGATTCCATCTGAAGAAAAATCCGAGGATAATTTTTGACAAATTATTCTTGTTTTGAAAAATATGGCAACTGTTAGTTCTATTTGATAATTTTAACAAAGATTTCTTGTTATTTGTTTTTTATAATTGGTAGGCATATTAGATTTTAATAAAATACCATTTTGAAAAATTCGAGATATTTTAATATTATTAGACAACTTTGATAAATTGTTAGCCTTGAAAATTCCATGAATTTGGTTAAATTAAGTGATTTTGCCAATCCTCTTAGTAATTGAGTAGATTTTGATGATTTAGCACATGTGATGAATTTGAGAGCTTTTACCTATTTTGGCAATTTTTAACAGAATTTGATAATTTAGAATTGTTTTCTTAATTTTGTATATATTTTGGTGCATTAATAAAATTTTAAATTTTTTTGTGATGCTAATAAGTTTGGATGATTAATGAATTTAATTTAATTTGATAGGGTAGGATATGAATATGAAATTTGTTATTTTTTAGCAATCCTAATGTTATTTGTCTTAGCAATGTTTGGTGAGTTGTTACCTATCTTGAAAAAAATTGGCAAATTTTGAGTATCGAAGATAATTTTAACAAATTTATTTTGTTACAAAAAACTTGTTGAATTTTAGTGTCCAAATTTACTTTGTATTGAAAGATTTGTCAAGGTTTTGCGATGAGAGATAATTGAAAAAAATTTATTCCATCTGAAGAAAAACTCCAAGAGGATGATTTTTGACAAATTATTCTTGTTTTGAAAATTGTGGCAACTGTTAGTTCTATTAGATAATTTTAACAAAGATTTCTTGTTATTTTTTTATAATTGGTAGGCATTATAGAATTTAATAAAATTCCATTTTGAAAAATTTGAGAGATTTTAATATTATTAGACAACTTTGATAAATTGTTAGCCTTGAAAATTCGACGAATTTGGCTAAATTCAGTGATTTTGCCAATCCTCTTAGTAATTGAGTAGATTTTGATGATTTAGCACATGTTATGAATTTGAGAGCTTTTACCTATTTTGGCAATTTTTAATAGAATTTGATAATTTAGAATTGTTTTCTTAATTCTGTATATATTTTGGTGCATTAATAAAATTTTGAATTTTTTTGTGATGCTAATAAGTTTGGATGATTAATAAATTTAATATACTTTGATAGGGTAGGATATGCAGATAAATTTTTTTATTTTTTAGCAATCCTAATGTTATTCGTTATATGGATGAAATTTGTTATTTTTTAGCAATCCTAATGTTTTTTGTCTTAGCAATGTTTGGTGAGTTGTTACCAATGTGGTTAAAGGTACCATGTGGATGTGTTTTTATATGTAGTGGGGTACTTAAGAGTACTAATGACATTGTTGTAGTTGGTAAGTTTTGCAAGGACTCTTAATGCATGTGTTTAGACGTTGCAAGTGGGGTGTAAGAAGTATGATGCTCAATTATTGTGTAAGAAGTATGATGCTCAGTTATTGTGCAAGAAGTATGATGCTCAATTATTGTGCTTATGTTATAAAGAGTTTATAGGATGACTTTTTTCAATGAAGTTGATTAATTTTTCTTCTACCTTTTGTGAATAATTTTGAATAATGGATAACATATGTGGTTATCTTTATTTGAGTTTGATTAATAGTTTGACAACTATGATTAAAAGATTAGTGGATTACAATTGATTAATTCTGGTTAGTGATTTGGATTTAATAAGTGTGAGTTGTGATGGTCCATTACAATTAGATAATTAAGGATTTATCAATGTGACATAATTATTATGATTAATTGCATGGCCATGATAATATGATTATAATGGAACGATGGTTAGAATTATGTGATTAAATAAAAAAGGCTAAAATGATTAAGATTATAATTAAAATTATATGATTAAAATTAGATGATTAAGATTATCATTATATGATTAAAATTAAGATCAAATGATTAGGTTTATAATTAAAAATATATGATTATGTGATTAAAATTAGATGACTAAAATTAAACTTAAATGCTTAATTTCACTTGGAACCCAAAACTTAGAGACCATTTTAGGGAAAATTACCTTTAATCCAATGAATTTTTGTTTGGAGTACTTGTAAGTGATTGACTTAAAGGATACTTTTGAGTTGATATTAACCTTTAGGCAAGGGCCTAAAGGGCACTTTTTTTCTAGAAGCTAAAACTGGTCTATTTAAAGACACTTAATTTATTTGATATATCTATTGAAAGACACATTTAATTGGTCTATTTAAGGAGACACTTGATTTAATCAGACTATTTAAAGACAACACATTTGATTGGTCCAACTAAGGACACACTTTATTTGATTGGTTTATTTAAAGATATTTTATTGGTCCAATTAAGGACACACTTGATTTGATTGATCTATCTAAAGACACATTTGATTGGTCTAGCTAAGGACACACTTTGATTTGATCAATCTATTTAAAGACATATTTGGTTGGTCTAGCTAAGGACACATTTATTTTTATTGATCTATTTAAAGACACATTTGCTTGGTCACCCATTTAAGAACTTACCTCAATATTTTATCGTGTAGAAAAGTGTTATAGAGGATTTATGCTTGAGTGGTATAGCAACAAATGATATCCCTAGTTAGGATATTTCATTGTGGATCAATTACCCCCATTTTGGATGAGAGCATATGATAAAATTAATGGACCTATCATCACCATGGATCATCACAGTGGTAATCATGTAGTCGGTGATTAAAAATAAGAACGAGAGATTTATTGATCTATCATCACCATAGACTATCGTGGTATCAATTATGTAGCCTACAATGAGATAAAAAAATGAGAGAATAGTTGGGCTATCATCACTATAGAAGAATGGGATGGCAATCATATAGCCCATGGTGATACAAAATAATGTGATATTGTAAAGGTTTTACAACTATAATTATGGATTATTGGAGTATATTACATTATTTGGTACATGTCAATGTACCACCTTGGGTACATTTCTAGATTTGGAGTTTATCTTAGATTAAGGTTTGAGTAGTTACTTCAAGCAAGTAATATATGCACAAGTGTTAGAATGTGCAATGATGTAAATGTGCATGTAGTCCACATGTACACGAGTCATAGGATAGGTAGATTAAGAGTCATGGGTAGAGTAATGGCCAAGGCACATATATTCCTATATATATGCCTTGAGTTATAGAGAGTAAGAGAGGGTGAGAGAGAAGTTCCTATAGTGATTTATAGTTAGAATACAATGTAATTCTTTCATTGAAATTATGGTGTGCTCATGTCATTTATTATAATACATTGTACTATTTTCATAAGCATCCATTAATGACATACTTTTGAGTTAGTGCAGAAGTTTATCTCATAGTTAACCTGCATATTATAGTATCATTATCATATAGTTATCATTGCTTGTTCATTTTACATCATGTGGTTGTATTTCCTTTAATATAAATCATCAAAATCTAATAGTGGTATCAGAGCACATGATATATTGATATGAAATAGGGAGATCCACAAGAGAGATTGAGAGGAGATAGGAAATGTCATTTTTAGAAAGTCTGAAAATACATTTGGCTAAAGTCTTTCCACAAAGTTGCAAAAAACTCGTGAAGACTATGACTCAACATTGATTCCACTAGATTGATAAATCAACTAGTGAATATTCATAATATCTATATTTAAAGTTTTCTCCATTATAGTTTATAATACTTTATTGCAAAAAAGTTTATTCAAATAAAGTTGGGAAGCTTCCTATAAAGATCTAGGAAGAATATCTTATTTGGAATCAATCCAGTACCTAAAGAAACAATTTGATATTGAAGATCTGGAGGCCTGAGGAAAAGACCCCATTACAAGAGTTGTAGAGTGTAGAAGAGAAAAATGTCAAAGGAGCCTTATTGCAAATTGAAGGAAGAAGAGAATCCAAAAAAGAGTCTAGGAGAATATTGGAGATCTCCATTGAATATTGAAGACTGCAAATTGCATATTGAAGGAGGAGAAATAGCTCAAGAAGTTGAAGAGACCCACAAGAGGTCTCATTGAATAACTTCTATTTTTGGAAAATTGAACATAGAGAAGGATTGGCAAAGGTCCTATTCTAGATTTTAGAAGTAGCATATTTCAGAGATCCATGAAAATATCTCATTAAGAATACTTGAGAAGCTACAAAAATTGAAGACCTTAGAGAAGAGGTCTTAAGGAATGCTTGGAAGAAGAAGGAATGAGAAGGATAGGAAATCCCTATTGGAGGAGTTTCAAGGAGAAATCATTGGAGAAATTTACTAGTAGGAAGGAGTTCCTGATAAAGAATTTTTTGGGACAATTGTCACCATCTGGAAACAAGCCCAAAAAGAGAAGGATTTTGCCAAATTTTAGAGGAGAATAGTGAAGACCTCAAGACATTCAGATTCTTGAGAAGAAGGCCACTAGATAGGCCAAGATTGAAGTCAAAATTTGACAAGGAGGCTGAAGGAGAAAGGATATAGAAGAAGACACCAAATCTAAGAGATTTGGAGATTGACATTGAAGGCTATTTTGAAGAAAGGATATTACTTGTTCTACAACAAAAAAGTGAATGTTTCTTGAAGGAAAATCTCAGATACAAATTTTAGGAGTTTCCTACCAAATTTGTGAGATTCAAGGACAACACTTCAAAGGAGAAATTGATTGCTTTGCAATCTGAAAATTTCAGATTTGAGGACAACAAGAAAGCAGAAATTTGGGCAGCATTAATAGCTGCTAAGTTTCATATTTTTAGGGTGCATCCTAAAGGAGAGTTAAATCCACCAAACTATATTTTCAGGAAGCAAGTTAGAGGAGTTTCAAATCTGAAAATTGGTGAGTTAAAAATTTTTTTTGGACAGCAAAGAAGAGCTATGATTTCATCTAATACAGAGCAACATTTTGGTGAATCTAATCACCAGGAAATCCAACATCTATAGAGTCATAAAGGTAAGCAACTTAGGTGCAAAAGGTTCATTATTTGAACTTTAGTTATTTGGTTCATTATTAAGTTTCATTAAGCACCACATTAAATTCTAAAGTTGCAAGGGAGTAAGTTTCAAGTTTTAAAGTCTTCAAGGTAGTGCATAAGTTAATTTCTACAAGGTTCAAACCTGCACATAAGAAATAGGAGTTAGATATATTTCAAGAGAAATAAAAATATCAACTTCATATTATCTATTGGAAGCAAAGAAGATATTATTCTTAAGTGAAAGTTGCATAGATTATAGTGCATATTTCAAGGTACTTTTAAGAGTTCATTTAAAGGAGCAATTAGGAGTTATTTATAGTGCATTACACTAATTATTAAAAAAATGTTTTTAAATTGCATTTATTTATAAAATGAGGAATATTAAGTGCACAAATCAAAGTAGAAGTGAAGTGTCAAAAGACACTATTGAGTGCAGGAAATTGTCAACATATTATGGCAAGGAGAAGCCACCAAAAGGAGTAAGATAACCTCCAAATATTGGAGAAGGAAGCTACCATATCAAGTCAAGAAAAAAGCTTCAAAAGGAGACTTAAAGGTCTCAAAGTACAAGGTGCAAGTTGAGCAATAAAAGGAAGATAAAACATAGCACATATTTTAGATATCAAGTGGTGATATTATAAATCTTAAGAAGAAGCTTCAACACATAGAAGATAGAGCCATATAAGGGCTCAATATCTATCCATTCGATGTGTCCAAAAGCACCCAATACAATACTAAAGACACAAAATTCAGCACCTATCGCAGTAGAAAAAATAACCTGCAACATTGAAGGAGTCTACTAAGACAACACCATTTGCAAGGATTACGTGCAAGTGGGAAGAAAAATAGCACAAGGTTTACCAAGCATAAGTGACAAAATGAGGTGTAAAGGAGGATACCATACCTAAGAAAACATATAGAGGAGCTTGTATGAACCGCCCTCACTAAATCTAGCTCTAAACCACCATAGGAATTGCCATTGCTATTGAGGAAGAGACACCATGCATTGATATACAAGAAAACACACTGTCATAAGAGTTAAAACAACTTGCAAAGGAGTTGAGGTGATAAGATACATTGAGGAGCTTGAGTGCATGCTAAAGAGGAGCCTCCACTTGCCATAACAAAGTAAGGTATCTTGTGCCACTTGGCACAAGGGAAGTGGAAGCATCTACAATCCCTAACGCTTGCACAAAGAAGCCAAGGAGCACCCAAGTTAATTAATGTTAGAAATATTGAGTTGTCATTGATGTCAAAGGCATAAATATCTTCAAGGATGAAATGTTGAGTTGTCAAAGGCAGAAATATCTTCAAGGATGAAATGTTGATGCAAGGATGAAATGTTGATGTCAAAGGCAAAAAAATCTTCAAGGATGAAATGTTGAGTTGTCATTGATAATAAAGGCAGAGATATCTTCAAAGGTGTTTTCATATGCTTTAATAGTTAAATAAAGTATTTAAATATTAAAGTGGAAGGTTTATATTTAAATAAAAAATATTTAAATATATAAAAGTAAAAAAATAGAAGGGTTATATTTAAATAAAAAGGTTAAAAATTAAGTGGGCCGACCTCCTTGAGCACACCATGCAAAAGTAAAGTTTAAAATTCAAATTCAAATGTTGGTCCGACCTTGGGTGTAAATGATAAATATATATATATATATAAGGTATTTATTTACTTTGGAAAGGAGCAAGAAATAATCGATTAATTCATCATGGTGAGTGTGAGCGGAGAGTAGAAGGCGAAGGAGAGGAGTGAAGATCTGATAGCAGTGAAGAACAAAGTTAAATATTCCATCACACCCCTTTGGTTTCATATTCAAGGGTAGCCCAATTGGTTGCCTAGCCTTGCATGGAGCACTACGGTGTAGGAGGTTAGTGGGTCGAATCTCTTCGACACCTATTTTTTCTGAAGTGGTTTAGACAGCAAAATGAGGAGGTTAAATATTTCATGCACCCTTTTTGGTTTCAACTACTGCAACATCTTAGTTGATCACGAGCCCGTGTTAGGGTATTGTGCTTCTAGAGGTTAGGGGACCGAATCCCATCTGCAGTTGTGCAAGGTATTATAAAGTTTTGTTTTATTAAATTTAATAAAATGGGGATATGAGGGCCAAGGTGATAGTATAAAGATATATTTTTGCAATTTAAATAAAAGGGATATATAAGGGTCCTAGTGATAGTATAAAGTTTATTTTTTGCAAATTATAAAAAGGGAGATATAAGGTGTAATTCTGTGATTTGATTTTTGCAAATTATAAAAGGGGAGATATAAGGTGTAAGGTTGTGATTTCATTTTTGCAATTTAAATAAAGGGATATGTTGTTAGAATAAAGCTTTATATTGTAAGTTTTAAAAGGGAGATATAAGGAGTTATTTTTAAGCTTTATTGTGTATGTTTTTGAAAGAAGTGATAAGGGTTTAAAGTGGTTGATTTGATATTTAACCCAAGAAGGGAAAAAGTGAATTATTGACCAAATTAGAAAAGCACATGCAAGAGGAAGATCATCATTATTGAGGCAGATTTGGAGGGGACATATTTGGAACAAATCAAGGTGTCAAAGAGGATCAAGTGCACATATTCACCCAAGCATTCAATTAACAAGGAAGGACAATCAGCCATTTCAAGAATAATAATTGCACATGATAGTGGAAGTAGAGCAAGGTATGAGCATCTCCAAGCCAACACAAAAGTAGTTTATCTAATTCTAGACTTGAGCTACCTTTAAAATGTAATAAATGTGAGATATATGGAAGCTATAAAATTCATGTATATGAATAACATATTGGTCATTTGAAGCTTACTACATTAATGTATATCATTCTCTATATGTTCATGAAGATAAAAAAAATCTAGGTAGAATGTGTCTAAATTGCTTTTAGTTGAGGAAAGCAAAGGTGAAGAACTTGATGCCATTATTGATCAAGTTTGGTAAGCAGATTTATGCATTGGTTATGATTGAATTTAGGAGTAAATGTTCAAGGGTTAGATCAATTTTAGAGTGGATTTGAGTAGGTTTTATAAGAAGGTTTTGAAGCATATTTGAGCAGGTATTTGTGAGTAGGTTTTGGAGCATATTTGAGAAAATTTTATGAGCAGGTTTTGGAGTAAATTTGAGCAGGTTTTGTGAGGGGGATTTGGAGCAGATTTGAGCAGGTTTTGTGAGTATATTTTGGAGCAAATTTGAGCATGTTTTGGAGCATATTTGAGAAAGGATATTGGTGTCTCCTATGGATTGGTGTTAATGAACTTGAGAGAGTATTGGTGTCTCTTGTGTATTAGTGTCCATAAAATTGAGCAAGGGGATTGGTGTCTCCTTTGTATTGGTGTCCACAAACTTGAGCAAGGTGATTGGTGTCTCCTATGGATTGGTGTCCATGAACTTGAGCAAAATGATTGGTGTATCCTATATATCGGTGTCCATGAACTTGTATAGGGGATTGATGTCTCCTATGGATTGGTGTCCATAAACTTGTATAGGGTATTGGTGTCTCCTGTGGGTTGGTGCCCACAAAATTTATTTAATAAATATATAAGCAATATTTTATCATGGTTTTCTCCCAAGAGGGATTTTCCATGTAAAATATTTGTCTCATATATGTGTGGTGATTTTTGCATTGTTTCATTATTGCATTGTTATTATTTGAAGTTATTTCTTTGGAAAGAAAATAAAATAATTTTATCTTATATTTTTCACCCCCTCTTAGTATAAGCTTGTGTTCTTCAATTGGTATCAAATTCGGTTCCTTCGTGAAATCCTAACAACTTGAAGGAATATCTTACAAGAACACACATGGTTGACCAAGAAGGTTTTTCATCAAATATGACTCCATTATTTGATGGGACTAACTATGCTTTCTGGAGCATAAGGATGTGAACTTATTTGTTGGCACATGGCTATGATATATGGCAATCCATGAGGATGGGTTCACACCACCTACAACTCCTCCCATAGATCAAGATGGCAAGAAACCATATGAAAATAATACCAGGGTAATGAATGCAATATTAAGTGGGCTAAGTGAAACAAAGTTTGTGAAAGTCATGCAATGCACTTCAGCAAAAGAAATATGGGATAAGTTACAAATAACATATGAAGGAGATGACAAGGTGAAAATGGCAAAACTTCAAACCCATAGGAGAATGTTTGAAGACTTGAAGATTAAATATGAATAAGATATTGCTAAGTATCTACTCCGAGTTGATGAGGTTATCAACACCATTCATGGATTTGGATAAAGTATTGAAGACTCTGAGATTGTTCAAAAAATATTAAGGTCACTTCCCATGAGGTTTTATGTAAAGGTTTTAGCAATAGAATATATGAAGGATCTTAAAACCTTAAGCATAGACGAGCTACATGGAATTCTCACAGCCTATGAGATGAGGACTGAAAATGATCAAACATACAAACGAGAAGCAACATTTAAACCTTAAAAAAGATAAATAATAAGGAAATAGAATCAAGTAAAGAATCAAGCAGTGGAGAAGAAGCTAACTTTGTGCAAAGGAATAATAAGGGTCCAAGAAAACACAAAGGTATGCATACTGTGAAATGCTTTAATTATGGTAAACTTGGTCACTATGCATTTAATTGTCCACAAGCTAGAATTAGTAGTAGTGAAGAAGAAAAGGAATATAAGAAAAATAAAGAAAGAAAATTTTATCATGAAAATAAAAATAGGTATGGTCAAAACAAGCATGAGAAGATCTTTCAAAGACACAAGAAGAGTTTTTACGTTTGGGAGTCAAGCAATTCCTCTAGTAGCAATAATGAAAGCCTATCCAATAGTGAAAGAGAAGAAATCCTATTTTTGGCCATAGAAGAGAAATAAGATGCTCCTATTATCAAATACCAAGAAGAAGAGAAATATTCAAAAAGTGAAGAAGCCATGGTTGACATTGAAGAGGAACTTGTTGTTGCTCTTGAAGAATTGAAGATATTTAGAAAGAACTCAATATTTAAGGCTCAAGTACAAGAGGATGAGAATACAAAAGTAAAGTCACAAGAGCTCATTGACCTGAAAGTTAAATTTAAAGATTCAAGGTGAATTGAAGAAGGTATGGCTAAGCAATTAAAGGCAAAAGAATTGGAATGTGAAAAATTGGAACTTGAGGTTGTCTCTCTAAGGAAGGAAGTTGAAAAATATAATGATAAGCTACATGAGTTTGATAAAATCTCAAAAGTCATGTTTGAAATTATCAAAAGATAGAGATCTTTAGTTATAAAGACTGGACTTGGGTTTGAAGAAGGTCAAAAGAAACAACAAGGGGAGTCAAGCTCAAAAGGGAAAGAGGCATAAAAAAATTTTTATTAAAGAGGAACCTAATACCTATGTTGATGTGTTGAGAAGTGGAAGCATCAAGAAGGAAGAAAACAAAGCACCATCATTTTCAAATGACAATCACAAAAATAGTAATAAAAAGAACCATGCAGTAATATCCTCCAAGGCAATCACATAGGTTTTAATATTTCTTCCAAGGTCTTGTTTCTCATGTAACCATTTTGGTCATAAATATGTAAATTGTAGCGTTCGTGCTATGAATGATTTCGGATTCACCAAGAGAAATTTTAATTCATTTCCACCTCTCATGGACTACAACATCTTGTCAGGGGGAGCAACTTGTGATCCTATTCAATAAAGGGGGAGAGTTTTTAGTAAGGAGGAGCAGCTTGTTAGGGGGAGCAGCTTGTGATCATGTTCAATAAATGTCACTTTCATTGTAGGATTGCAAACAATGAAAAATGGGGAGATTGTTAGAAATATTGAGTTGTCATTGATGTCAAAGGTAGAAATATCTTCAAGGATGAAATGTTAAGTTGTCAAAGGTAGAAATATCTTCAAGGATGAAATGTTGATGTCAAAGGCATAAAATATTCAAGGATGAAATGTTGAGTTGTTATTGATATTAAAGGTAGAGATATCTTCAAAGGTTTTCTCATATGCTTTGATATTTAAATAAAATATTTAAATATTAAAGTGGAAGGTTTATATTTAAATATATAAAAGTTTAAAAAATAGAAAGGTTATATTAAATCCAAAGGATTTAAATATCAAAAGGTTAAAAATTAAGTGGGCTGACCTCCTTGAGCATACCATGCAAAAGTAAATTTTAAAATTCAAATTCAAATTTTGGGCTAACATTGGGTTTAAATGTTAAAAAAACATATATATAAGACATTGATTTACTTTGGAAAGGAGCAAGAAATAATCGATTAATTCATCATGGTGAGTGCAAGCGAAGAGTAGAAGGTGGAGGAGGAGAGGATCAAATATTCAACAACAATGAAGAACAAAGTTAAATATTCCATCATGCCCCTTTGGTTTCATCCACTAGGGTAGCCCAGTTGGTTTTCTAGCCTTGAATGGAGTGTTGCTATGCAGGAGGTTAGTGGGTCGAATCTCTTTGACACCCATTTTTGCTGAAGTAGTTTAGATAGCAGACCGAGGAGGTTAAATATTTCATGTGCCCTTTTTGGTTTCAACTACTATAGTATCTTAGTTGGTCATGATCCCGTGTTAGGGCACTGCACTTCTAGAGGTTAGGGATTGAATCCCATCCACGATTGTGCAAGGTATTTATAAATTTTTGTTTTATTAAATTTAATAAAAGGGAGATATGAGGGCCAAGGTGATAGTATAAAGTTTTATTTTTGCAATATAAATAAAAGGGAGATATAAGGGTCATAGTGATAGTATAAAGTTTATTTTTGCAAATTATAAAAGGGGAGATATAAGGTGTAAGGTTGTGATTTCATTTTTGCAATTTAAATAAAGGAAGATGTTGTTAGAATAAAGCTTTATATTGTAAGTTTTAAAATGAGATATAAGGAGTTATTTTTAAGATTTATTGTGTATATTTTTAAAATAAGTGATAAGGTGTTAAAGTGGTTGATTTGATATTTAACCCAAGAAGGAAAAAAAGTGAATTATTAACCAAATTAGAAAAGCACATGCAAGAGGAGGATCATTATTATTGAGGTAGATTCAGAGGGGATAAATTTGAAACAAATCAAGGTGTCAAAGAGGATTAAGTGCACATATTCACGCAAACATTTAATTAACAAGGAAGGACAATCAACCATTTCAAGAAGAAGATGAAGTGCACATGATAGTGGAAGTAGAGCAAGGTATGAGCATCTCCAATTCAACACACAAGTTATCCAATGCTAGACTTGAGCTACTTTTAAAATGTAATAAATGTGAGACATATGGAAGCGATGAACTTAATGTATGTTAAGAACATATTGGCCATTTAAAGCTTACTACAATAGTTCATATCATTCTCTGTATGTTCATGAAGATAAAAGAATTTTGGGTAAAATATGTCTGAATTGATTTTAGTTGAGGAAAGCATAGGTGAAGAACTTGATGCTATTATTGATCAAGTTTGGTAAGCATAATTATGCATTGGTTATGATTTAATTTGGGAGTAAATTTTCAAGGGTTATAGATCAATTTTGGATCAGATTTGAGTAGGTTTTATAAGCAGGTTTTGAAGAAAATTTGAGCAGGTATTTGTGAGCAAGTTTTAGAGCAGATTTGATCAGGTTTTGTGAGCAAGTTTTGGAGTAGATTTGAGCAGGTTTTATGAGGAGGTTTTGGAGCATATTTTAGCAAGTTTTGTGAGAATATTTTGGAGTAGAATTGAGCAGGTTTTGTGAGTATATTTTGGAGCAGATTTGAGAGAGGGGATTAGTGTCTCCTGTGGATTGGTGTCCATGAAATTGAGAGGGGATTGGTATCTCCTATGGATTGGTATCCATAAAATTGAGCAAGTGGATTGGTGTCTCTTGTGTATTGGTGTCCACAAACTTGAACAAGGGGATTGGTGTCTCCTATGGATTGGTGTCCACAAACTTGAGAAAGGGGATTGGTGTCTCCTGTGGATTAGTATCCACGAACTTGAGCAAGGGTATTGGTGTCTTATGTGTATTGGTATCCATGAACTTGAGCAAGGGGATTGGTGTTTTTATTGTATTGGTGTCCATGAACTTGACCAAGGGGATTGGTTTCCATGAACTTGAGCAAGGGGATTGGTGTCTCCTATGTATTTGTGTCCATGAACTTGTATAGGGGATTGGTGTCTCCTGTGGATTGGTTTCCACAAAATTATATAGGGGATTGGTGTCTCCTGTGGGTTGGTGCCCATGAAATTTATTGAAGAAATATATAAGCAATATTTTTTCGTGGTTTTCTCCCAAGAGGGATTTTCCACGTAAAATATTTTTTTCTTATGTGGATTGGTGTCCATGAACTTGTATAGGATATTGGTGTCTCTTGTGGATTAGTGTCCATAAAATTGTATAGGGGATTGGTTTCTCCTATGGGTTGGTGCCCATGAAATTTATTGAAAAAATATATAAGCAATATTTTGTTGTGGTTTTCTCCCAAGAGGGAGTTTCCACATAAAATATTTGTCTCTTATGTGTGTGGTGATTTGTGCATTGTTTCATTATTGTATTTATATTATTTGAATTTATTGCTTTGGAAAGAAAAGAGAAAATTTTTATCTTATACTTTTCAACCCCCCCTCTTAGTATAAATTTTTTTTATTCAAGTAACGCTCCAATCAAATCAAAGAAGTACCCAGGAAATATTGATGCCATCAAAATCATTTCAACACCCACAAAATATCATTCTTAATATTTTAAAACCATTACCATGCCTGCACCACTTGGAGTAATACCTCAAGAAGGATAATAACCACCTTCCACCACCTAACAAGAGGGTATAAGATCTAATGCAATGCAAAGTGCCACTTGGAACTTGTTTCAAGAAGAAAAAAGGTATTAATAGCCACCACAAGAAAGAGTGCATATATTTCATGCATATCTCTAGTAAGTCTTGAGCACAGAGAGGCTAGAGTGAATTAAAGGAGGATAAGACCATCATAGGAGAGTGCCACTCAAAGGAGAGCATTGAATGCTCACTATCATAAGGTGAAGACAAATATTTGTAGTGCTCCAATCTTGGACAGTGAAGACAAGACCAAAGCCAATCAACACTCAGCATTAAGAGGTATATTTACATTGATATTTGCTTTCATTAAAGTGAAAAAGGAGATATAAGGTGTTTCATATATCTAAGGTTAAGCTTATATTGCATTGGAGAAATTATAACCTTAGAATAGAAAGCAATTAAACCAAGGAGTGCAAAACCTTAAGAAATATTTCAAGGTGCATTATATCAAATATTTGCAAATAATTAAACTAGGAGATATAAGGTTTTCTACCTTAGAAAATTTAAAATATTATTTTGCAAATATTATCATTTCTAAATTTCCAAATTATGGAGATATAAGGAGTACTACATCAAACTTTAGATCATTGGAATTTAGAAAATTGAATTATTGGAAGTTAAGGATAAAAGAAGCTAAATCATTGATTGCTTAAAAGAGTTGGAGTTTATTGCTTATACTTGTATCATATTCACATTAAAAGGTACAAAAGGAATCCAACCACAGAGTCTTGAATTTAGAGAAATTCATCTAATTAAAATTGCATATATCAATAGGGAGAAATAAGATGATATAGGAGTTGATTATTGTCTTCAAAACACTAGGGAATGAACTAAAAAGGAAATCCAATAGATGTTAAGCACTTTATCAAAACCATAGCATACTATAATCACTTGTGAGATATAAGGGATTCTACAAAATCCAATATTTGATAAAGATTTATCAAATTAGTTCCAATACACTAAACTAGGGAGTCATAAGGTAGACAACTACAAAGTTTTGAGATACAAAACTTCTATCAAAATTGTTTTCTTGTAAACAAAGAAAGAAACAATGGAAAGGCTTATTAAATACACAGGTCTCAAAGAATCAAAGTGGTTCAAAGACATACTTGATTCTAGAATTTATAATAAGAAAAATGCAATTAGAAGAGAAGAACCAATATGGTTTAGAAAGACTTCTAAGAATTCACAAATTAATATATTGGCAAAAGTAAATTCTTCAAAAATATCTTTCAATGATATCAACTATACCAATGAATATATTGAGAACCACAATCAAAATTAAGAAAATAATATTCATAAAAAAGATATCCTACAAATTTATGAAAGAAGTAAGGATGAAATAGCTTCAATCGTACATAGATGGTTTAACTATTTCATCAAGGAAATAGATGGACTTGATTCTCCTGAAACAAGTAGCAAAGAAATTAGGATATCTTCACTATGCACTTATTGCAACAAATTTGGTCATGAGAAAGCAAACTGCTGGAGCCTCCATCCATGTAAATATTATGGATGAAAATCTCATTCATCTTTATTTTGTTACTATAAATACAAGTACTATAAAATATTTTAAGAGAGACTAGTATTCAGATTAGATTGCTTCTTCCAAGTTCTTATTTTAGAAGCATCCACTAATAATGAATTCAAGCTTGACATTTTTTAAGATCAAGGAGACATGTCATTCAAAAAAATAAAGGAAAGAAAATGGAGCAATTCTAACCCACTTGTGACCTGCAAGATCATGAGATCTCTAGTTCATCAAAGATACTTTGAATACTCCAAGAACAAGGATTCTACCAAGCACTTTGAAACAACAAAAACCAGAGGAATGAAAAATATAATGCAATACAACATGAAGACTGAACCAAAATAAAGAGAAGGACCAATTCAAGTTGAAGAACATCTGAAGGACGAAGACCATATTGAATACTAAAGTCTTAAATACTAAAATAATGTAATACAAGGGGGTGTTAGAGTATATTACATTATTATGTACATGTCAATGTACCACCTTGGGTACATTTCTAGATTAGGAGTTTATCTTAGATTAAGGTTTGAGTAGTTACTTTAAGCAATTAATAAATGCACAAGTGTTAGAATGTGCAATGATGTAAATGTGCATGTAGTCCACATGTACATGAGTCATAGGATAGGTAGATGAAGATTCATGGGTAAAGTAAAGGCCAAGGCACATATCTTCCTATATATATGCCTTGAGGTATAGAGAGTAAGATAGAATGAGAGAGACTTAAGTTACTATAGTTATTTGTAGTTAGAGTACAATATAGTTCTTTCATTGAAACTATGGAGTTTTCATGTCATCCATTATAATACATTATACTATTTTGTGAGCATCCATTAATGGCATACTTCTGAGTTAGTGCAAAATTTTATCTCATATTTTTCCTATATATTATAGTGCCATTATCATATAGTTATCATTGCTTACTCATTTTACATCTTATGGTTGCATTTCCTTTAATATAAATCATCAAAAGCTAACATGGAGGTGTGGCAGGTCATTCTTGATCATCTAATAAACCAAGAAAGATAAGGACCTATGTTAATATGTTACTTGGAAGGCTTATAAGGTCTTATATACTCGTTATACAATGGATCTACATACCTCCATTCATTCATGGGTCTATAAGGTGTCCAAGAGTGATTGAACTATAATATTAGAAGAAGCATTCAATTTTAAGACCAATTAGATTAAAATTAAGATGAGTTGATAAATGGAAAGTTATAAGGCAAGTAAGTTACATGAATCAAGATTTGATTCACAAGGAGGGGAGACTAGAGAGGATCTACTTACATTAGGTACCTAGTATAAGTGCAATGCAAGAAATGAACTATCCTGATTAGGATCATTATTTGTATCATCATAGAACCTTGACTCAATATGCAACAAGTAGTCTAGGTAGATACAGACACATGCATACAAGCAAGTATGAAGTCAAGCATAATATAAATTGATACAATGCATACAAGGAACTACATGAATATGTAGCCAATGCAAATTTAAATGTAATAACTCTTAAGATACATGCTGTTGACAGGTTCTTTAAGTTCCTTGTAATCAAGTGTGGCCAAACAATAAGCTCCTAAATGAAACTTGGTGGTGATTATGAATGGACCTAGCTAGTTAGGCTTAAAATTATAATTGAGCTTGGCTTGGGCACTTGTGTTATTTTGATTCTCTTTGATTTTATATTAGACCTGCAGGTTTTGTAAGACATGGATCTACTTTTCATCAATAAATTTCAATTGGATAAGGCAAGCTAGGTGATATCCATCTCTGATAGAAAAATATTGCAACAAAGGAAGGGACCTCAAGCTTGAATGGGAAGACAAATTTAGTCTCATAAACCAAAGAATAAGGTGTTTTCCTAATTGAAGTTTGAACACTAATGTTATAGGCCCATAAAGTGGGGTAAAGCTGGAGATGCCAATATCGACTGGTCTTATCAATGAGCTTTTTAAGAATTTGATCAATATTTTGTTAGGATATTCAACTTGAATATTACCCTTAGGATAGTAATACATGGACCATTTTTTTTGGATATTGTACTTGGAACAACTCTTCTAAATATCCTTGTTCTTGAAGGGTGTTCCATTATCTGAGATTAGCACAAATGGGATGTCGTAAAAACAAAGGATTTGGTTCAGGATAAACTTGAAGACTTGGACTCTAGTGGCCAAATATAATGATATAAATTCAACCCATTTAGGAAAGTACTCCATAGTTATGATTATGAAATTACGTCGATCAAATGAAACCAAGTTAATATTCCCAAGGATGTCTAATACCCAAATAAAAAAATACCGAGGTTAAGGGTTGAAGATCTTGTGATGAAGCATGAATAAGGTTTTCATAAGGGTCCAAGGGTTTGGTTCAACGATCAAAATGCTTCTATAGAAGCATGGAGACCAAGGTTCCAATCCCTCAGGCCCCATAGTACTGGTGGGCATGTCACGTTAGCGTAGTAGGATACGTAGAAGATTTACCTGATGTAACTGGAGGTTATAGTGGCGACAAGGAGCGAGATTCGAACCCATAAAGAGGTGTAGAAAATTATAACAAGTTACCAATTCCTCTAGTATAATAAAAAAAATTGTCATTATTTTAACACTTGTAACATAACTTGACATTATTGAAGTCCTTTTCTATTAAGGGATAATAATAATCCATCTATAAGAGTTTTTTGATGATGGTGACTCGACTGACCACCACATGATCCATCATGAGCTTCTTTAACAACCACTTGGGATTTGACTAGGGAGAGGCATCTGAGAACTCCATCAAAGGAACAATGATATAAGATATCACCAATTATTACATAGCAACATGCATATTGCTTAAGGTTTGTGCACTCATTGTAGCTTAAACTATTTGGCAACATACCATCCCAAAGGAAAACAAATATGTCCTTTTACTAAGGATCAGATGAGGGAGGGCCTCTATGGAAGTTGGTTATATTATAAGGTTATGAGATCCTTCACCTATTAGATGATAATCATGCCTTTCTTTTCATCCAAATCTAGGGAATAAATGATTCAACTATGTCCATAACATCAACATAATGATTGCTAGACCATCAAATGGTGTCGATTGTAATTTTATCAAAGGAAGACATTAGCTTAGCAATGATATCTTTGTAGGGTCTAAACTTGTAATCTTTTATTTGGTAAATACTATTAACTTGGTCGATCATAAGCTAATAATCTTAAAAAAATTATAGGGTCCTAACTTGCAAGGTTAAGGTGTGCAAAGTCCTAGGATAAGGGCCTTGTGTTCTACAATGTTATTGGTGTAGGAGAACTGAAGCTTAAAGGATATATGAATTAGTTTATTTTGAGGAGTTACCAAGATGACACCTATCCTTACTCATTTGAAGCACTAAGCACCATCAAACTATAGGGTGCAAGAATCAGGTTCATTGACCTCTAGGGTGAAGATTGATTCATTTGATAAACCTACAAATATAGGATGGGTAGCTTCGAGAGGTGTTATGGATAGTTGATCAATAATAACTTGTCCTTTTATTAAATTTTGGATGATGAATTCAAGATTGAACTCATTGAAGATGATGACCTATTTGGTGGTTCACCCTAATAGATGGGGTTTTGAAATGAGATAATGAAAAATATCGACCCTTATGATAACAAAGGTTTTGTGGTTGAGCATGCAGTGCCTAATATTTTGGGATGCAAACACTATGATGAGGCATATATTTTATAAAGGTTTATAGTAGGTTTACATAGTTAACTAAAGTCCTACTAATATAATAGATGATCATTTCCCTATATTGATAATTAAATTATGCCAATATAATGCCGAAGGCATGGTTGGTTGTTATGTACAAAAATAAGGGTTTAGAAAAATTAGGAGAGATAAGGATAGGATGGGATAATAGGTAGCATTTCATTGCATCAAAGGTCGCTTGGCAATCAATTTCTAAATTCAAGGTTGTGTCTTGCTTTAAAATCTTGGATAAAGATTGGCACTTGTCAATTATCTAGGATATGAATATTCTAATGACTTAGAGCTTACCTTGTAGGATCCAAAGTTGAGTTAAGTTTCAAGGGGGTGGCATGTCAATTGTGGTCTATATTTTATCAAGGTCTACTTTGATACCTTTTTAGGATACAATGAATCCTAATAGTTTAACTAATGTCACCCCAAAGATATATTTTTGAGGCTTTAAGCATACTTGATACTCTCTTAGCCACTTGAAGATGCATCTTAGGTCTTGAGGGAGGTATTCCCATTTTAAGGACCCACCAAGGCACTTACCAATATTCTATGATGTTGTGCATCATGTCATGAAAGATATATGTCATGGCTCTTTAATAGGTAGATCCTACATTATTTAAGCCCAATGACATGAATTGGTAGTAGAAAGTACCCCATGGAGTTGTGAAACCCATTTTGGATTGATCCTTAGCGGTAATTTGATTTGGTTATATCTTGATAATTCATCCATTGGGGATAAAATTATTCCACACCTGGTAGTGAAATTGACAATCATGTCAATATTGGGTATAGAAAAATTATCCTTCGAACATGCTTTATTGATGTCCCTAAATTTGGTGTAGACTCTAATATTTCTTTCTTTCTTGGCAATTGGGATAATGTTAGATATCTAGTCAAAGTAGTTGATTGTTATAATAAATCCAACATCCAAGAGATTTTAATTCTCCTCCTTGAAAAGAAAGGTGACTTTTAGATACATTTTATGTAACTTTTGATTGATGGGCTATATATACGATTTTACAATAAGATGGTGGATGGCTAAAGAAGGATAAATACCTAGAAATTAGCATAAGACTACATAAAAATATCTCTAAACATTTTTAAGATTTTGGTGTATGCTTCACGTTATGTTAGGATCAAGACCTTACCAAGCTTAAGGATTTTGGGATTATTAGAGGTTCTAATATCTATTTCTATGTATTTTCTAATTAGAATACAAGATACATCTTCTAGTTGAGGGGGATCAGGAAACACTCCTAGAGTTTGAGATCTGTAGGGTCAAATTGATCATGACCGTTGCGTTGTGAGACAACCACGTATTATTTGGGGAAATTATCCTCCAAAATATAAGTCATTTCAATAATTGATACTCCAAGGGATAATCTTGAGGGGGGTTTTGTAGGACATCCTCCCTCTCATAGTATTTTTTATCAATAATTAACTCAAGATACATTAGGGCTAGGATATTCACACTAGCAAAATATGTGAATCATAAAGAGTTAGGATTTATGAGGAGCAATGGCCCCTCATCCTCATAGTCCCGATCTATTATTTATGGACATGGTGTCTTCATGGCACTCTTAAAAGAAAAATATTGGCTTCATCCTCACTATCAAACAAAAGGGAAGTGGAAAGAGGTTATCTACAATTGGAGATGTAACCTATCCAAGCACCCTAGCAAGGCTTCAGGCTGCAAAGGCTCTTTAATGCCTTGTTCATGAAGACCAGAACCTTTCCCCTGATATCCCATGTTGGAAAGCATCTATTTTGGGATGGGATATGAGTTCAATATATAGAAAGAAACGTACTATCATCCAAATGGGAGAGGTTTTTTGCCATGGATATATTTGTTGTTAGTAGTATTGGCACAAATGAAAGAGCAATTTCCTGTTCATACCATTTGATCCTTCATATAAGGCAAGCCTATAGTTTGATGAGGAGGGAACTTGCCTAGATCTAAGAAAATATTTATTTTCAACTTGATTATTATTGTTTAGATTCATTTTATTAACAATTTGGTATTCATATTGACTATTATTAGGTTGATTTTTTAAGGGTAAGAACCTTAATACATCATTGATTTGAGAAGAAGAGGAAGAGGAAGCTAATGAAAAGAGGTTGAGATAAAAGAAAATATTAACCTTAGGATTTTCAACCTAAATCACCTTGCAATAAACAAAGGGCTTAGGGTCGACTAGGACGTGGATTATCTTACTCTAATATTTGCACTTGATACATTGATGAAGAGTCGAAAAGACAACCTGTATCACATGGATCCATGACCATATTAGGAGAACATTGAAGGTCAAATCTTAAGGCATGACATAAAAAAGAGTATTAAGGATACATGATCCAAATTTGAATGGTAGGACTATGGTGCCACTAGCTTCATGCTCCCCATTGTTAAACACCCTTATTATGAGATCAAATTTATCCAAATCTTGTTTGGTAAGTCCAAATTACTAATTAATTTTATGCCGCACATATTTAGACTTGAGCTATTATCAACAAGGATTATCTTTATGAGTGTGTCATCGATATGGCTCATGATGTAGAGGGAAAGTTCTCTGACCATAGAGGGAGAAGGAATATTATCCTCATTGAATGATATACTTGCATGGTTAACCCTAATGGATCCTACCACTAAGTTAAGGTCATTAGGATTTAGATCTTGAGGAACAACTTGTTCACTCAAGAGTTTGAGAAAGATATCTTTGTGCATCAAAGAGGAGTTAATAAGTTCAAGAAGGGAAATTTTTGTTGGGGTTTTTTTGAGTTGTGGAAACAAATTGAAAATGACCTTATCTTTGCTTTGTGATTGGATGATTAGTGGAGGTCTCCTAGAGGAAGAATTTTTTTTGGACCAAAGGACCAAGGGTGGTTTAGGAGGTTGATTAGATAATAGGTTTTTGTGTTGCTACCTTGTCACAACACAAATAAAATAAAAGTGGTTAGGAGAAGAGATCATTTCCATCGTAGTGTGATTTGGGGGTGGTATTGTCAAGTAATGCACATTATTTATTGTCCTTTGATTCTAATCATTATTCGACAATGAAACTTAGAAAATTTTAAGGTCTTTATTAGAAGATAATTGAGAATTGGAATTTTTTAGTACAACTTGGTCATCATTAATCAAGTCTTAAATAATATTTCTAAGACCTTTGCATCTATTGGTCGAGTTATGATTGACATGATGAAAGGCATAATGCTCCTTAGGGCAAAAACAAGGGGATTTCTCATTTTTGGGATCTACAAGTTTGATGAGTGGGAGTTCTATAATTTTAACTTCAAGGAGCTATTTTAGGACTAAAAAAAGGTATTTGATGTAATTTGGAGTAATATCTCTTAGGCTTGGATTTTTGAGACTTCCCTATGATTAGATTTTGAACAATTGCTACAACACTCACATTATTGGTTTGACTAGAATCAATAACGTCATCACCTACAATGTGTTTATTTTTATATTACCCTTTTGATTTGGAGGAAGATTTATCCTCTTCTTTATGGGATTTGGATTTTATCTTCCTTCTTTTGAGGAGGAAATTTTATACCCTTTTGTTCATTTCTTCACATATTCAAAAGAAGATACATTAGCTATTTCTAAATAAAAGGCCAACTACTCATTAAGGTTTTTTAGAAATATGTCTAATAGATATTTTTGTGGGGGGACATATTGGAGTTTTCCCACCAAGGCTCACCACCTTGCCAAAAAGTCTACAAAAGTATCATCTATAATTTGCTTAAGCTTGTATAGGTCACTAATTGCGATCTTTTTCTTATGTAAACATAAATTAGTGGATGAACGTTTTGGCAAGGTCCTTGAATATTTTTAAGGAATGCCCTGGTATTTGATAGTACCACTCCAAGGCAAGACCACTAAGGCTTTTGGAAAATGTATCAAGAAACAATATTCTATTGTATGCAATGCCACTATAGGCAGTTCTAAATAACCTAAGATGGTTAATCAAATCCTCTTTCCCTTTATACATTTTAAATGTGGGCATTTCAAAATTAAAGGGAAAGGGATGGCTAGCTACAAAGGGAACAAATGAATGATAACATAAGTCCTTGTAGGATTACTTATGACTTAAGTATGATCCCTAAATAGAGGTCATTTACTAATTTAACTATTCCAATTGAGATGTTATGGTTTGGAGTTTAGAATATGTGGGATATGATGACACATGAGGCATGTGTAATGAGATAATATGACCTTGATAATTGATGTAGGGATAAGATTGAGAAAATGGGGCATAGAAATTTGAAGGTTGTGTCACTATGGATCATTCCCAACTTGTTTAGAATAAAAGGATTGGTGGATGCATGATTAGAGATTGCAATAATAGAATTTTGAGTGAAGCTCACATTTGCACCAATTAAATTGAAATGAGTGTTGACAAAGGGATTGGAGATCAGTGCACTAGGAGGTACATCCAAATTAGAAGTGTAACTCATTGCTTGTTGAGACATGTGATAACTCATAATGACCCTTAATATCTCTTCAAATGGAGGCATAGATGAATGATATATTGAAGATGATGGAGTGTTTGATATCCCATCCTCTATGGAAGTAGCGATGATAGGAGTAGGATCAATAAATTTGGTAACTAATGCATTAAGGTTTGAGTTTATTTTATTAAGATTTGTATTTTTTTTGTTAAAATTATGAGGATTGGAATTAAGTTGATGGGGGTGATCCAAGAGTAATATCTCCCCTGTAAAAACATTCTGATTTTTGTCACCATCCCTAGGTATTTTGATCACAACATTTTTATGTCCCCATAAAAATGTTGGTATATGATCAAAGGATCTAAATATTACCCTTCTTAGGGCATCATGGTGGGGGGGTTAGAGAATACGAAGGTGTAGCACCTTCATCATCTTCTTCAATGTTAGGATTCTCCAAAGGGTGTTGATATTCAAGATCATTTAGCAAAGATGGAAAAATGGTGGCCATTTGATGTGCTAAACTACAAGTGTGATGACATCTTTCGTCCATGGAATAGAGACAAGGAATTCAATAATTAGGTCTTGTTTAGAGAGTTGCTTAAAGAAGGAGATATTTTTAACCGTCATATCTCCTCTAGGTATACCAATATGATTGATATACCTTAGGGACCTCCCTATATAATTAAGGTCCATATATATCTAACCACTCTCTATATAGTCATCGATAAGTGAGAGATAGTTTTTGTGTGATATGACGATGATACGTGGAAGTGACCCTCTAAGTACATGACCTAAGACGATACGTGACAAGTAATAAAGACCCTACTTCTAATTGCCACTAGTCCATCACAATATACTTCTCAATAGGCTTAAAGTATGCATGGAACCCTTACTTAAAGGGATTAGAGAATATGGGAGTGTGAAAAACCTAATGACTAATTTGATGTGTAAATTTTATAAACACCTATATTTTCAAAGAAACTAAGTTTCCTTTAAGATCCCCTTATGTGATGCCTAAAAACTTAATCTACTTTAAGATGCAACAAACAACTATGCAATACTAAAAGCATAAAATAAACACCTTTCCTTTCAAGAGCAATGGTTCAAGCGAAATGCAATGTACAATCTAACCTATGATGCAAGTCTATGCACAATTTTAACTAATGCCTAAAGACTTAAAATGCCTATTATCTCCTACAAAAAAATAAACTAAGTTCAACATTTCTTCCTTATCACACTAAATGAAAAAGCAAAAATAGAAACATGTTTCATAGGTAGAAAACAAAAATAAGCCTAAAATTTGAAAATAGAAGAAATAGGGGACAATATCACCTTATTCTGTCATTGAGGCAAAAGCACTATCCACTATGCAAAAGCATCGCCTATGGTTTTGCCTTCTACCTAGCGCTTTTGTAAAGTGACTTGTAAGACAAACAAAAGGCAACTGGTGTAAGTGTAGAGGGGTCTATCTGATCAAAGGGAAGACAAAGAGCTTCCTTGCGAAGATGACTAGACCCCTATTTTGATATGACAAAAGTGATAAACAACCAAAAAATGAGTAAACATGCAATGATGTTAGAAGTGTTACCTGTTAGAAGAGTTGATAGTGCCTTTGTGGATATTTTTTCTATGTAGAATAGAAAACAAAAGCATTGCCTTCCTATAATCAAGTTGTGCTTTTGATTTTGCAAGCGAAAAAAGATAGATGCAGGGCAAGATAAATTATGACTACTAATATTAAGACGTTGGACATCATTTGAGGGTGGTAAGGATCCTAATACATGTCAAATTAATGCAATATTTATTGAAACCTAGTTAATATGTAATGTAAAAATGTAATATTAAAAAAGCTAGGATGAAAACAAGCTAAAATAGATAAGAATACGACCAAAATGAGGTTACTAGGAGCATCTATCTATAAAATAAAAGTTACATAAAAGTTTTACTTGAGCTTGAATGATAAAAACTTATCTAACATGCCAATATGAATTGCAAGATTGACTAGGTTATCAAAAGGATGAGCTAAAATAAGCAAGAATAACATTAGAATAAGATGATTAGGAGTAGTTATCTACAAAATAACAAGATAAAGAATTATTATGAGATGAAACGTTCACCAAGAAAAAAATTAGGTCAAATGAGCATGGAAGAGAAGGGAGAGATATAATCAAATAGCCATAGGTCGTTCCCTTTCTTTTACCCCTTGAGAGCCCACCATCTACTTGAAATTCTTGCTAGAATTCTTAGGTGTTAGCTAGATCACCTCCAATGCTTGATTGAATGAGAAATGGAAGCTTGGTTATCAAGAGAGAGAAAGAGAGAGCCAAAGTTGCGCTAATAAATTTAGCAAAAATTTAGCAAGGAAAAATAGAATGAATGCAACTTCTAGAGAAAATTTGGCAAATTTTTATGACTATGTAAACTTGGATGCAATTCCCTCCTCAAGGGTTGTATTTATAGACAATCAAGGTCTTCTTGGAGGGAAAGGATGGAATCATGGTAAAAGACCTAAAAGGATCAAGAAGGTTTGAACATGACATGCATATCAATGGGCATGATCACACTTGGGAGTGGAAAGTGGCTTGAGCGTGTCTGAGATTCATGCCTATGAGATTCCACTCATACTAGAGGTCAAAAGTTCTAGCTATAAAAGCATTGGTAGTGCTTTTGAGGCAACACTTCTACTTATGACCATTGGAAGTCCAATTTGGGCAAAAAAAATCACATTCAAATATGGCAAAAGCGATGCCTAGGTGGCAAAAGCATTGTTAGCACTCTTACTTAGGAGCAATAAATACCCTAAATTTGGGTAGGAAGCTGATGGAGATAGCTTTATAGTTTGTAATATTGACTTATGAGGGTCATGGTGGATTGAAAATGAGCCTGATGTGCAAAATTAAGTGTCTACAATAAAATAATTCATAACCACCATCACTAGATCATAGGTTATATAGGACAACTTGCGATAGGATGTTATTTATCCAATTTATATTATCCAACCAAATGAAATATGACATACACCTCTACCCATTGAATTCAAACCTTGAACATCCTATTTAAAGTTTCAAAGTCTTATAGTTAAGATAAGGTTTGCACATTCTATCTTGGTCTATTTTAAGCATATATCGCTAGGGATTCTCATTTATAAATTACAATATTTTTTGCTTGGATCGGTGACGAATTTCAAGGAGGGTCTTGATAAAACATATTTTAAGATTTTATCATTGATGTCTAGTTTTAAAAGGATTTAAAAGGTTTCCTTTTAGCTTCAATTTGTTTTTAAATATTCTAAATAATATTCCTTAGTTTGATGGGTAGAAGATATGCAAAGCTAGTTGTTTTGGAGTGGGAGATGTATTGGGAAAATCATTTTGATATGGAATGAATTGGATCTATTTTAATTCCATGCTTTGGAATAACATTCATGTTAATCCATGCATTTTTTTTTTGTGAAGTTCCTATAGGCATGGTGCTATGGGCATGGGCATTGGTAAGTTTTGACAATATCTATTCCTTTGTGCATAAGGTTAAATTTGTATCGACTATAAAAGTTCTTAATCATGACTAAGGTGTGTGGCATGTTGGAAAGTTTGAGTAGGTGAAGTAATTTTTAACCTTCATCACTCAATCATAGGCTATTGAGATGACCTTCTAGAGGATGTTATTTATCTAATATATATTATCCAACCAAAAAAAATATGTACACCTCTACCCATTAAATTTGAACCTTAAACTTCCTATTTAAAGTTTCAAAGTCTTACAACTAGGATAAAGTTTGAGCATTCTATCTTGGTTTGTCTAGAACACATCACTAGGAGTTCTCACATAGAAAATATTATAATTTTTTCCTGGATAAGTGATGATGGTTATAGATAGCTCACCATAGGGATGAATCCTCACATGACAATAACACCATTAGAAGATGTCAAGGACCCAAGAAAAACATGTTATAGATGAGATTTATCTTTTGGTAAACTTAGAAACATGACACCTTTCAAAGAGTTTCTATTTGAAAGTGCTCAAATAAAGCCATGGCTTGAATGCATTGATGATCGTAGCTCTTAGGGTACCATTTTTGATGCTCTTTCTCTCCCTTGATAGAAACTTGATGCACCCATGTTTCAATGGGTGTGCAGTGCCTACGCTGAGGAGCTTGGGAAATTTTTAGTTGATGGTTTGTTATTTTGATTCTCTTGGATATATTATGAGAACTTTGAAGGACATCGTAAACTAGAGTGGCATGCCAACCATTATGGAATATAAAGAGCATTAACAAATAAAACCATTGATCTCGATAATTTTCTATTTATATATTGCAAATTAAACCATTGAGCCATTTTTTAAATCACAATTTTTTTGAGCTCTTTGCAGTGTTGGCAACAATTTTGTTGTGTTTTTTTGGCATAATAATGTAATATTGGAGCTTTATGAACTAAACGTTGCAATTGTTCTTGTTCAATGGGTGAACTTATTTCTTGCTTCAAAATTCTGCATGTATATTTTGTGAGAAATAGAATCACCAAAAAGTTATGTCGTCCTTGAATCAAAAATATTGAGGTAATATTTGAAGGTATGAAACTTCTAGAGAGATTGATAGAAGATAAGCTTGATGATTCGTAGTTCTATATTTTGGTGGTGCTTCCATGAAAATTTGGAAATGTTGATATAGGTAGTGTTTTCCAAAATAGTGGAGACAAAATTCTCCTCACTTACTCAAAATCATATGACATTTCAATTAACAACTATGAAGAGGCTAGGGCACTTCTTAAAAGAATCAAAATTGCAATTGAAAAAGAATGGTAATATTTTGAAAAGAGACAAGTTCATATGTCAAAAGAAATTATTTTTGACAATGATAACAACTAAGATAGGGTGATGATTTTATGATGTGGAGTAAAATAGCTTGGCAATCATCTTTGCAAAGGATTAGGGCATTTTATTTCTAAAAACATCTCATTTTTAGGAGCCATATTTTTTGCAAAGGGTTATCTAATTCAATTGATTCTTGGACCAATTTTTACATGTTTTGAATAGCTTTAAAATGAGTGGTCATATGAAGGAATCCAAACAATGTTGAGGGAGAGAAGAGTGAGAAAGAGCTTCAGGGAAAAATGTTAATAGGACTAAATCCAAAATTTACTTCCTTAACACTCCTGCTAATATCAAAGCAAGAGGGAGGAACATACATTGCATTGTGGAAAGGGACATTTTTCGCAGGACTGCCCAAACTACCAAACTTGTTTCGACTATATTTCACTCATCCGAACTCAGATTGAGCTGAAATATTAAGGGTAGATGCCTGACAAACCCTAGAATGTATCCACAAATTTTTAGATCATTTGGAGCAACAAAAATTGTAGCGCATCACTATGTGTGAACAAGATTTTTAGCAAGCGATTGTGTGAGGGTTTCATCTGGGTTAAGTGCAAGCAGCTCCAAAGGTTGGTTTTCGGGGCCTTCGGGCCCTAGTGGCCAATATTTTTGTGGTTTCTACTCAATATTTTAGCAAGAAATGCTACAGGGGATCCAAGATGGGTTAGAAATCTATATTTCAATAGATATTTATGCTGTAAACTTGAGTGACAACTTCCAATTTACTGCACAAAAGAAAAGTGAAAATTATACCTTTCCACGATGTCTAGGGAATGGATTAAAGAGATCACAAAACAAGTTTCAAGCAGATGATCAAAAAATGGCTTAGATCTCAAGTGAATCTGGTGCTAAGGTGCACACACAAAATAAATCTACTATGGAATCCCCTGTCAAGGGTAAAAATTTCGAAGAATCAGCCCCAAAAATGAATTAGGGATGCCCTTCATGGTGGACAACCTTAACCTAATGCTAATATTAATCTTAGGGCTTCCTGTAAACCTTTAAGAATGCCTAAGATTGATCCCAAGAAAACAAAGTCAGGATATCTTAAAGCAGCTGATGGAACTTCTATTGTTATGCTTGATATGGGCAACATTCAGACTGGCATTGAAGATATAGAAAAAAGAGGACTAATTTGTCATTTCATGGGTTTTCATCCAAGCCTATCTGCTTTCAAAGTTTGGGCTGCAAAAATCTATAAAACTAAAGGTGAGTTACAAATCTCTATTTATCCAAATGGTTATTTTCTTGTTTTATTTTCTAATAATGAAGATAGAGAGAAAACTTTTCAATGGGGTCCCTAATTCTTTAGAAGGGCAAGGCTTTTCATGAAGCCCTAGCATACTAAATTTAAAGCTGAAAAAGAGATACCTTCTACAGGTCCTATGTGGGTTAGACTCTTTGGCATCCTAATTGAATTCTGGAATTCGACTATTTTTTATTCAATTGGAAACTCTTTAGGAACATTTATGATGATTGTTGATTGTACTAAAAAAATTGAACATATTATTTATGCTCGGATTTGTGTTTTAATGGATTTTGACAAACCCCTACCTAAAAAGATCACTTTACAATTTCGGAAGTACACTTGGGAGCAAGTAGTGGATTATGAGAACATTCTTTTTCATTGTAGAATTTGTCATGAATATGGTCATTTGGCTAGTGTTTGCCCAAATAAAATTCTAGATCAAAAGAAAGAAGAGATAAATTCAGCAAGTTTCCAAATGCTTAAGAAGAAGAACACACGAAAAAAAACCAGTTATGAAGGATCAATCAAAGTTATCTGCTAATATGTTTGAAATTCTTTCCACAAATGAGGTCCCAAGTGAGGAAGAGAAAATAATGGAAACAAAAATATTAGAAACACAATTTAAAGATAAAGGGAAAAACTAAGAGACAAACCAACAAATCAAAATATTTCAACAAAAAAAGGGAGAAAATATTCACAAGAAAAACAATCTTTTAGATGTAAAAACTTCAAATAATACAGCTCCCAACATAGACTTTGTTGAACCTTTTGGTAACATTTTGATTGTGTACAGGCATTCTTCAAGGCTAGAAGCCATCTCAGATTCAATTGGAGTAAGTCAAGAAACAGGGAAAAAAACTGAAGATGGATTCTAATCAAAAGGTAAGTCGCAATACTAATCAATATCATATGGTAAAATAAGGTGAAAATATTGTAGAGGAAGGTAAGATTAATGTCCTTCCCAAATTTTTTAGCCCTGGTATTAATGAGGATCATCACTTGGAATATTATAGGACTCAAAAGGAGTCTTTCAAAACGAAATGAAATTAGAATAATAATTCAGATAAATCATCCATATCTTGTTTTCCTTCAAGAAATGAATATGTCAATAGAGGATATGTAATCAATTGCTAGTAAAATTTGGCCAGCTAGAAAAGTGGTTTCCCTCAGTTCCTAAGGGACTTCTGGTGGCATTGCTTGCCTTTGGGACCCAAAAGAGGTAGTTATTCACCATATGGTTGGCATTTGGGGTCTTTTGGCTATAGCTATTCAAAGCAGACATTCCAATCAAATTATGCTCTACATTATTGTTTATGCTCCGACTAATTTGGAGGAAAAAATAAGACAGTGGAAGAATATTACTTATATTATCTCTCATTTTTCCTGAAGATTGGATCTTGATCGGAGGAAATTTCAATACCATCCTTTCTCTAGATGAGAAAATATGGGAAATAGAAAATTGGATAGGAGCACTGTCCTCATGAGAGAATTATTACAAACCTCCATCTTGTGAAAATCCAACCAGATAATGGCCTTATGACTTGGTCTAACATAAAGCAAGGCTTAGCTTGTATAATGAAGAGATTGGATAGGGTCTTACTCTGACAATTTCTTAATCCATGGTCACATTCCTAAAGTGAAGACTCTTAACAATGTTGGTTCGGATCACTGGCTTGTCATGGTGAAAATGTGGAAAACCAATGTGAGTTTCTCTCCTTTTCGATTTCAATTAATGTGGCTTAGAGACAGTTCCTTTAAACATCGAGTGCAACAATGGTGGAAGGAAGGTAAACCTAGGTATGGGACTAAGAAGTTTTGTTTTGCCAAAAGATTGCAATACATTAAATCAAATATTAATACTTGGAATTGGAAGGAGTTTGGAGATGTTCATAAAAAAACATGAAGTTATTGCTCAACCTAAAAATTTGAATAAGAAAATTTGTTTAGATGGCCTCACAGAGAGTACAAGTGCAGATGAAATTAAACTCATAGATCAGTTAGAGTAATGGAAAAAAAAAGAACTCTTATGAAAGCAAAAATTTAGAATTCAATGGCTCAAAGAAGGTGATCGAAACACAAATTTCTTCCACAAATATCTTCTAGCTCGAAGATCTCACAACTTTATTTCTTCCATGAAATCAGATTTTGGAGATGTTATCTACACTTGGGATGGCATGAACTCTATTGTTTTCAATTCCTTTTCCAATATTTTTACGGCTACTTCTCTTGACTCAACTTTTCAACAAAATGTTCTTCAAGCTATCCCTTCTCTTATCACTTCCGAGGAGAACTCTATTTTGACTGCTTCTATTACTATCAATGAGCTTCAACATGTAGTTTTTAAAATGCAAAAAGGGAAAATCCCAGGTCCTGATGGTTTTCCCATTGAGTTCTACCAAGAGTTTTGGGATATCCTTCATGCTGATTTATTAGAGGTGGTGGAAGAAGCCAAGAAAGCCAAAGAAATTTTTAAGGTTATCAATAAAACTTATATTACTCTTGTTTCAAAAGCTCAAGAGGCTGAACATATCTCAACTTTTAGACCTATTGCTTTATGTAATGTTCTCAAAATGATTACTAAGATCATGGCAGAAAGGTTGAAGCCTCTTTTGCATAAGATTATTTCTCCTAAGCAAGGGGGTTATGTGGAAGAGAGTCAAATAGTTGATGAGATAGTTCTTGCCCAGGAAGCCATCCATTCTATGGATATGCAAAAATCTCCTTCCATGTTCAATTGGTTAGAATTATCCAAAGCTTATGATAGAGTGGATTGGCACTTCCTTATCAAAGTTTTGAGGCAATTTGGTTTCTCTCAGCATTAAAATGGATTGGATTATGGAATGTATCTCTTCAATTTCCTACTTAGTTCTTATCAATGGCAGGCCTTCTCAGTTGTTCCTAGCTTCCAGAGGTATTAGGCAAGGTGACCCCCTATCCCCTTATTTATTCATCATTATTGTTGAATTCTTAGGTAGGGCTATAACCAAAAAGAGAGAAGACAAAACCCTTGAGGGAGTTACCATTGCTCATGGAGCTAAACCTCTCTCTCATCTTCAATTTGTTGATGACTACTCTTTTAGGTAAAGCTACAGTTAAGGAAGCTTCTATTATTAAGCAAATCATTAGATGTTTTTATAAGGCTACAAGGCAATTTATCAATGAAGACAAATCTAAAGTCATTTTCTTTCACTGCTCTACCAGACAGGAATCCATGGTCTTGGATAAATTAAGATATAAGATCTCCCTTCCAATCACTTTTTTAGGTGTTCACATCAATATTTGAAGACAAAAAAAAGATTGGACTTGGTTCGTGGATAAAGTTAAGAAGAAAATTATAAAGTGGACCAATAGGTGGCTTTCTTATGGGGGTAGAATCACCTTGGTAAAATCAGTCCTTCAGGTTATTTCTATTTATGTTTCTACCGTGTTGAATATCCCAAAGGTTGTTCTTCAAGAACTGGATCAAATCAGTCATCGATTCCTCTGGAGTGGTACTCAGGAGAAAATAAAATGGGCCTTGGTGAAATGGGGCACTTTATGTCTTCCTAAGAATGAAGGGGGTTAGGATTTCGGTTTGCTATTAATAACAACAAAACATTAGCTGCTAAATTATATTGGAAGATTTTGCATAACCCCAAAGCTCTTTGGGACAAGAATATCCATGCTAAATATGTTGAGAACAAAAGTCATGAAGACCTTGTTCGCTATCAATTGCTTTCCAAAGGTTCTCCCATTTTAGTAGTTCTTAAGACTGGTGAGGATTTGATAAAGAAAAAATTATTTTGGTTCATTCATAATGGTCAACAGACAAATTTTTGGACAGATTCTTGAGATGGTCACAAACCTTTGATAACTTAGTTTCCCGATTGGAGGCCTTGGATGGAGGAGCTTCACCGAGCTAGTTGGATAAAGGTGGCTAATTATTTTTGGTACCATACTGGTAATTTAGAGGTTGGTAGATATTGGATCCCTATTGAGGACTGACCTATTCAAATCCTAGAAAGACAAAGACAAGATATCCAGTGCATCCTTCATATGATATCTCTCTCTTGGTCCCATGATAAAGATTGTTTTGGATGGAACAACACCACTAAGGGTGAGTATTCAGTTGTTCAAGGTTATTTGACCTTATGCCATAATAATCCCAACCAATCATCTGACATATTTTCTCAGTTGTGGGCTCAAAAGTTCTGGCCTAAGGTGATGTTCTTTACTTGAATTTTATTGCATTGCAGGGTGCTTACTGGGGACCATATTATGAAGTGTGGTTTTCATGGTCCTTTTAGATGTGAAATGCGTGGAGAATATGGAAACTCTCAACCACATTTTTATTGAGTGCACTTTATCCTCTGAGCTTTGGAGGAGAATAACCACTTTACTTGGCTTACAGTGGTCCAATTTTTTTTTTACTTTTGAACAACTTTGGAGGGATTGACCTAATCAAGAAGGTGTTGATCATTTTATTAGGAAGTTAGTTTGGATGGGTTCTACCATTCTTTGGAATATATGGAATGAAAGGAACAACCAGAATTTTAATCAAGAAAGGAAGGACATTCACTATATCTGGAAAAAGACCATTGCCAACTTAGTTGAATCAATCCATCAGCTCCTTAATCACCCCCAAAACTCCCACCAAATATGGGATCAAGTGATGCAAAGATTGAAGATTAACTCTTCTAAGAGAAACCAACTTAAAGGGAATGTGAGTAATTGCAAGATGGATAGAACAAGGAATTGGCAACCTCCTCCTAAGGATTTTGGAAAATTCAATACCGATGGAGCCTCTAGAGGAAACCCTGGAAAAGCCAGTGTGGAAGGAATTGGCCTCTAGAGGGAATCTTGGAAATTTTTGCTTAAATTTGAATTGGATTTTTTCAAATTTCCTCTTAAGTCCAAAGCAAAAATCCAAAGGCCAAAGATAGAGGCCAATGGAGCTGCAACCATGTGTTGCTTAGATGCCTTGACTGCATTTTGAGAAACCCTCCATGTACATGTAGAGGTGTTTCAGGTAGCAAATGGTATATCTTTGAGAAGCTCTCACACAAATATTTGATTTAATAAAATTTTAATTTTTCACTTATCTAAATTAAAAAATATATAAAAATATTCTTCAAAACCTTATTAATAAGTTGATATTGAAACCGAAGCAAACTAATCACACTATAAGCCTTTTAAGATTTTTTTATGGATCTTATTCTTAATTTCTAAATTGGAGATGAGGGAAAAAAATCTTTTAAAGAAGTCATGGAATAATATAAACTCAAACTTCACTTGTATTGAATCCACTTTTAAATCTCAAATTAAGTTGACCTATATCCCTTGAACTTACATATTAACCCTTTACTTTTAACAACTATTAATCATGTTCAGTTATCTCAACCTTCCTAATCTCTTATGATAAAATATCTCTTGCTCGATAGAGATTAACATAGATTTGTTCTTTTTTCTCTCTGGGACATCCTTATTTTCAACTAGGGTTTCCATAAATGACTTTCCTTCTTTCATGCTTATCTTTTTTTCATACAAATCCATCATTATTTGAAAAATTCCAAATATCTAGAGTAACAAGTTTGATCCCACTTGTACTCACTCCTTGACTACTTTATTCAATGTTTTATTATTAAAGGTTATATTAATATTACACCTTATTATTAATTATAATTTAAAAAATACAATTTTAATTTAAATAACTTAAGACTATAGTTGATTATTTTTATAATCATGATTTCTATTATTAATAAAATTTAAAGAATAAAGATAATTTGAAAATATAATTTTACAATAAAATAAAAAATATAATTTAATAGAAATTTTAGTTGTTATTTTTTTCAATGGACGGATTGAAAAGGCCCTACCCATATTACTTCATGATAATATATTGGTATTACAATAACTTGACTATTATGTATGTATTGTTTGGTGTATGTATTGTTTGGCAAGATTTGAACCTTGGTCTCCTTGAAAGTTGAGGAATATATCTAGTTGAGCTAATGCCATTTGATCTTAAATTTTTTTTAAATAGGGTTTTAAAAGGATTGCCCTTCCGTTGTACATTAACTTAGTCACATTGAGCTATATAATGTGTTTGGTGCCGCTGAAATTTGAACCTTGGTGTGGACTACTTGATCCATGTCTCAACCATTGAACCAAGGCCCCATTGACAATTAATTTTTAATAAAATATTATCTATCTATCTATATATTAAAAATCTAAAAATATAATTTGAATTAAAATATAAACACTTTTTATTAATTCTAGAGTCATAATTCCTATTATAAGTGCAATTGCTACTTTTAATTGCTATACAAATTATTAAATGCAATTACTCAAAATAATAAAATTATAATTAAAATATTTGCAAATTAATGCCGATACTTTTAAAGGTTAATGCTTCTCAAAATCTCATTTCCAGAATATAAGAAAGTAAATAAGTATAGCTTTTTACCAATATAATTACCAAGTTGTTATAATAAAGAGATCGAGGTTTGATTCTTACCAATTCATACATGCATAATTTCTATGTTGTAATACCACTATGTGATCATGACATTGCAGCATAGTGGCAAGTACTCCAATGGTTGGAGGAACAATTTGATATGACAGATTTAGTAGCCAACCAAGACTACAGTCAATAATCATCCACACTTGCTCAACATCTCCACTTGTATGAAAATATCATTTGTTGCACAACAAATTGTCCAACACTGACTTGTATGGCAAGTACTTGTATGACAACTTTGTAATCTACTTGAATGACATTCCCAACTGCACCTCTCATACGACAATTCTGAACTGCAACTCTTGCTTCACACTTGTACACAGATCTTGGAACAACCTACCATTCTACTCTAGCAATTGCTTCACACAATATACATACAACACAGGTGAAAGATGAGTCATCATTGCATTACTTCTGCTTGTATGACATTAGCATAACAAATCGTCTGCACTAACAATATACAATGCTACAATGAATATATGCACACAGACTCTTCATGCATAGATGCTCTTGTGGTACTCCGTACTCAAACAAATGAATGGATGGTCCTTTTATCCTTTAGGGCTGGCAGTTAACAATTGCTGCCCAGAACATCTCACCACTAACTACCTTCCCTTGACATATGTTTAACTACATATATTAGCCGTACATTAAAACTTCAATTTCACAAATGATGACGTCATCACCCTTGACATTATCTACAAAATTGCATCACTTTTAATTATATGTTATATACATTGTCATTTCACTTACATGTGTGCACATTTGCACTTATTTCACTTATTTACACTACTATTTCTAAGGCTGGTCAGAACTTGCCCTTGCAGCTCCTGTAGATGTAATTTGGGTGTGGTCCTTTTCAACCCCAAATAACCCATTTTAAAAATAAAAATAAAAAATTCATCATTTAAACCCATAAAGAACTCAATAACAAATAATGTTTCTAGAAGTTGACAACTGTCATGCCATTTGTATCATATTTTCATCATTTAAACCCATGAAGAACTCAATACTCATAAAATAATATGTTTATGGATGTTATACGATTACAAAATCAAAAACTTCAATCTAAGAACAAATTTCCAATTATGAAAAAATATTGGTTCATTCAATTGAATAGAATGATGCTTTGAGATTCTTGTCCCACTTAAATCCACTGAAAAGTTTTCCATATGGTTAATTCAAAATTGCACAGCATATTTACTTTGGTTAGTAAACATGCTTATTCAGAGTGGGATGAGAAAGTCAAAGATGAATCCAATGGTGATCAAGCAATACTCTAAATACAAGGATTATACCTTTTCGTATGGAACCCATGCTACAAAAATGTACACTGCAAACCATAGGCTTGCTAGTGTGTTGCTATTCCAAATTAAATGCAAATTAGCTCTCTAAATTATCATGCCAGATAATCATCTGAAACATTCACAACTCCACACAATCTTCAGCTTCTAATGATCATCATAGATGCCCTTAACACTTCCTGGTAGATATGAAATGCAAGGCTTAAATCTTGAACTTATGTACATCTAGTGATACATTTATGTTACAGTAGCCTGGCAAAGCCTGGCATTGTTCTCGTCTAAGAGATATAAATTGCTTAAAAATGAATGGGATTTGTTAATTTTGTGCCATTCACAACATTTACATCAGTCATCTCAAGTTGTGTTGTCTGAAAATACGTTGTGAAGGATGTTCTCTCAGTTCATCTACTAGAGAGTGGAGTAAATGTAAAAGTTCTTCTGTAACATCCTCATTTGGAAGTTCTATGGATTGCTGTGTGAAAGGTAAAAAGCATGCCATATAATTTTGCTTTGAAACTCTCGATTCCTTGAGTTTCCTGAAATGTGTCTCTGGAGTGCATGCTAATACATTAAGTAACCGGCCTTCTCTGTCAAAATGAATAATATCATCGAGGGCAATCTCTAGGTGGATGTTCCATTCAGGTCCTGCTGGAATTGTATTTTGGAACAAGGCTGCGGCTGCTAGACTAGCACTCTTTACTTTCAACAGAAGTCTTTCGGTTACAATAACAAACATCCCAGGCAGTTCCAGAGCAATGCATGTCACAAGAACCTGATTACATCAGCAACAAAACAATATTCTTATACAGTCAAATCAACAAAATACAACAGAATGCAACAAATGATAATGCATATCCTTACATTTCTCATAATTCAGATTATCCTTGTAATTATTAAGATCAACAACTAGTTTCTAAAACAAGCAAACCTCATTCTTTAGTTGATTGCTTTCCACTTCTTGCAGCATTGCAGTTCCAACTGCTTCTTCCCACGAGTAAGGATGTAAGGGAGAATCTCTTATCACAGGTCTCGGCAATCTCACTCGGAAATGATTCAGATGACAAGGATTATATCGATTTCTGATACTTTGAGCAGTTTTTCCTGAAACTTCAAGGATGCTAACCACAGGTCGGGCAACAAATCCAGCTACACCACCTGCTGTGCCTGCATATGAATCATATGAAGTTTTAGTTAACCTCTGGTGTGCTCGTCTCAAATTCATGTTCATATTAGCCTGTATATTGACTAAAACAAGTATTAAAAATTTACATCTAAAACAACCTAATTGACTTGATGCATGTCATTCAAATCCAAATCCAAATCACATAGAATGTAAATAGGAGATATTATGCGCTTTCAATATATAACTGAAAAGGATACATGAGAATGTACCATTGTGACAAATATGCTTTCATTTGTGAATGCCTAACAAGTTTCGACAGGTGAAATCCATAACTCCTAGAGGTAAAAGATCTCTTCCTGGGTGAGGCCTTTTAGTACTCTATACTCTCTCGAATACATACTGAGTATGGACTTTAGGACATGACCAATGAATGGAGGCTGAGGATCATCCAAATTCAAAACAGCAGGATACCCTATTTGGTACAAAACTAAAACAACATTCAATGAATGCATTTATTTCTGCGTATATGCATATAGTCCTTGGACAAACCTTGTCAATATATCTAGTAGATCAGAGAATGTTTTAGGGTCCCAAAACATATCTTTGTAAGAACAAGACAGCCACTTTCTCATCATCTATGGAATGGACTTGAATCTAATATTTTTCAATGTACAACTACTGAGTTGATACATTATATTCACCAATATATTTATATGCTGGATGTTATCACAATGTGAGTGCAAACCTTGTGACTTGAAGCACCATCAACCACCAAAAATTCATGAATTGCTCACACCTAAGTTCATATTTTGTGCCAAGTGAATATGCCATTTCGTTTAACATGGTATCTATTTGAATACTCTCAAACGGCATGTAATTTTTGATAGTCATAAGTTGAACAAATTCTTAAGAAGATAGGTATCAATCATCCAATCACAAAATGCAATTACCATATCTGAAATGCAAGGAAAAAGAGGTGTGGAAATAGACCATAACGGATCTGATATCAAAGATAGAGTCTTCAGTAGGAGACCATTCATTCAAATTCCACCATACCATGGCCACTATGCCCACAATATCATTTTACCACTGTTTCATAATCCTGCTCAGAATTGCACTTGTTATCCAACATTGTCTTATGTCATTCAAGAATGCCAAAATAGACACAATGCACCAGTGGTAGGCCAAGAGGAATCCTCAACATTAAGCTATCAACACCACACACGGACAAACATAGTACAGGGAAACAACCAAAATGCAAGCAGAGAGAATGAAGTTTTCTCCATTTTGGGTAACCCTCGAGGCTGTCATTTTAGGTTTCTCCTTGGGGTCAGACTCTCCATACTCCTCTCCAAGGGGACAGGGTGGGCTGTCTACGGGGCCATCTCCGTCTTTTTAAATGTAAATTGGCATCTCAATCAGAAGAAATCTGGTAGTCCTTGGGGATGCATGACCATTCCCGAGACATCAATAAATGTTCCTTCACCATCCCCAAAAGAAATTGTCCTGGGCACAGCCACTTATCCTTGATGAACTAGGCATATGAAACACCCAATAAAAATGGCCAAAAAAAGCCCTTTAACCCCTATTTTCTCCTACTTGTCGTTTGATGTATTTTGTTTTTTTTTATAAGATCATATGCTTATGCTACGTCAATCAGTATTATTATTGGACACATGTGGATAATATTGTATTTAGATATTGTGGGAGTGTCCATCACAATGTGAGGATCTAAACTTAGATTACACTCATACAATTACATCCCACATGCCATTGCTCTACATGCCTTGGACAGACGCTAATGTATGTTATTAGAAAATAAAAATATTCTTTTCGAAGAGGCCATTGGTTTTCTCAACATAAGAAGAGAGTGCAAAAATTATGCTTTCTTAAAGCTTACAGAACAAACAATCTTGAATAAAAAAAACAAAACAAAAAAAAAGAAATATGTTAGCTGTGGGCAGCAATATGTGAAAGTGAACAAATTATGCTTTCTTAAAGATTATAGAACAAAGAATCTTGAATTAAAAAATAATAAAACTAAAGAAACATGTTTGCTGCTGGCAGCAATATGTGAAAGGAAAGAGATTCTGTTCAAAAATTTATCTAGAAGTATTCCACTTCTTATTGCATGTTTCAGTTCTAAAATAACCTGTTCCAGGAAGAGAGGCACTATATCTGTGACTTACCTAAAAGAATGCCCGGAAGTCCATGCTTTTCTGCTCCTCTTATAGGTGACTGAAGGAGACCTGTTAAGCCCTGCCAAAACAAAAAGAAAACAATGAAAAATTCTACAAATATTAGTCTCTTATATATTAAGCACTAATTCTATGCATCTATTCCAGCATGCTTGTTTTAATACTTTACAACTAGTAGCTTCCTTCATTGCCAACACAATAACATTGACCATTAAATATGTAATTAGTTATTTTTGTATAGAAGAGAAATGTAGATTGTAGAAAATCACATTTTTCTTTTGCCAAAATCATTTTTTAACATAAAAAAGTGAACTTATGACACTTCCAAAAGGACAAAACATTGTCTTCTCTCATTCAAACAAATAGGGATAAAAATTGAATGCATCTATGGTAAGGCTACTGCTATACATCAATAGAGGTAAATGTAGGACAAGTTGGTCCACATAATCCAAACAAGTACGTATGAGTTGGATATAGTTCAATAAATATCGTGTTATGTTCTGATGTTGTGTTGAGAATAACTGATATAATAAGAGCATGTCATGCATATAATGTTTGGGTTACTTTTAATGCTTTTGTGACTCTGCTGGTAATTGGGTAGTTGGAAAAATACTCTAGCTGCCATCCACCAACCTCCACCATCAAGGACTACTTGTATAGCCTATCTTAGTCTTGAGCATATCATTGCGCTATGTTCGTGATCACAATCATGTCATATCATGGTATTGTATTGCTGTGTTTACTGCATGCATGACTATGCATCGCAGACTATTGAAGATTATAATACATGCTTGATCTTCATTCACTTTGTGCTCTGTTCATAGATAGCCCTTAGAGGGAAGTGCTTTGCATTTCAGCATAACATCCGGTTGCTATTGGATATTTCAAGTAATATGAATCAATGCCTAGAAACAACACATTATTACTGAAGTTTCACAGTTTTAAATGAGGGCATTGGCTATGTGCATAATTCTGTGCCTAGGAGAGCCATTTGAGACTATCTCATCATGTGCATCAAGAAGCAGTCAACTAGATAAAATTGTAACAATTTTTGATAAGATATGAAATAATGCACTACATTTAAAAGTTTTGCTAATGGGTCGGTCCTAAGAATCTTATCTAATCTAGTGCTATATGGAAACCACCTAATCTGGGGTTTATTAGACTAAATTTTAGTGAGGTCCCCATAGGAAACCCAGATGTAGGAAGCCTTCTTTGAGATCACCCAAGAACCTTGCTTTAGGCTTATTGAATTTGAATCCCTCAAGATATGGACAATGAAGCAAAGACTCTTGGAGTGGTTTATGGATTGAAAATCATATTGATCAAAAAATTCAATAGCTTAGAACAGGAAGGAAACTCAATATAATCCAGGCAACGAAATCCAAATCAATCACCAATTGAAGCCTTGAAATGTCTTGGAGGATGCATTACAACTACTCCCAAGCTCTAGTATGGGGACCTTCAAGCATGTGTTGAAAGATCACCGAGGTGGCCAACCTCATCACAAACACAGTGGCTAACAGCTCTATGAAAGATTTCCAGCTAGTGATGAAGTGGATGTATGAGGCTGCCTTAAGGTCTGGCCCACAATGATATCTTACACTCCTATCAAGATTCTTTATTTCTTCTCTTGAGTGAGAAATTGCACCAATCATTAGCAAGGTTATGGTTTGGTCTTTGAGTTATAAAGCTGTTTGTACAAATCCTAATGCAGCACAGAGTAACCTGCAGGTGTCCTCCTCAAATCACATCATTGTTGCAAGTCATAAACTATTGGCATTAAGTGTTCTACTAAGCCTATTATACTTATCATCCCTAGGCATGTTGCCAATGAAATCTTCTTGTTAAATTTGATTTAGCTCATTTTTTTACATTGCAACTGCTCTTCGCATGTATTGTGGCTTTTGAATGATTTTATTTGCATTCCTAGCTGCTCATATAGTGTCAAGCTAGGCCATTCAAGTGTGAGGCAAGAGTGATCATACTTAATAGAGAGTGAAGTAGAGGTCAATGTAGTCAAATTATAGGGATATGGGAGCAGAAAAATCAAGGCTCATATGACCACTAGTGGTGTCCTGAGGGATGGTAGCTATAGTTGTGACGCTAGACATGGCATCATAGAGTATTGATCATGAGGTTTATGGTTTGGATGTGGGTGGTGGGTCTTATAGTATACATGCCAAGAGCCCCAACTTTCCTCTTTTATTTTTATAAAGAATACAAAGTTATTGAGCTATGAGCTTGTATTTGAAGTTTAGTGCTCTTCTTTTAAGTTCCCCTAAAATTTTGATGTCCATTTTGTTGCTAAAATTTTGGTAACATTTCATCCACCACCACCATCATCTAAAGCATCAAGGCCTCATCTTTAGTTTCATAGTCTCAATCTCAAATTACAAATTGACCAACCTCACACCTAGCTATGGTAGTGTTATTTTTCAATGACTTCAAAAAATCAATATATTCAGCTATTGCCATAGTTGGAAAAATTGTTGATTAATTGTGATTTCTTGGTTTTCTCAGCAGATTTTGGGGTTATTCAAACCATTTTCTCGGAGCCAAGAAATTGGTGATATTTTGGCAAGAAATTGCTGATTTCACACAGTTTTTCTCACGAAAACTTGCACAGGTACAACAGATGCAAAATGATTTTAAAACAAGGATATAGTGACATAGTCCAAATCTTTGATAAAATTGAAATAGCAATTTAATTTCTATTTATATTATAAAGCATGAAAAGAATGTGGACTTGTGGATGACATGGAATTTACATTTAATATTATGAGTGCTGAATTGGCAATTATACTTGATATACAATTGATTTTATTACATTGAAAAATGTCTAACTACATTTCTGTTTGAAGTATTTGACAAGGGCAAACCTTAGTCGAGAACAAGAGGAAGAGTGTCGTCGGAAAGAGGTCATCAGAAGCTGACCAGTGGCATAGACAAAAAGTGTAACTCATGCACAAACCATCGATAGAATACACTTGAATGATAGGCATTTGCACTTAATATTCAATTTTCTTATGGGCATAAAAAGGAGACTGCTTGTCTTACATGACCATTATAGGATTTTATCCGTCATAAAATAAGTTTTCCCTTTTAATTAAATAAGGCCAATAAAACAATGTGTGTCATCTTCCAATTGTCCAAGAAAAGGAAAAAATGGGGCCTTCTTCTTAGGGCCTTATGTAATAACCCACCCCTGTTTGCTGTTTTGCCTTTCTGCTTTTTCTTTTTTTTTTTTTGCTTTTTTCTGTTTTATGATTTTTTTGTGTTTTTTGCTTGCAAGAAATGAGAATGCAGAAAATGAAATGAAACAATCATAAACTAAAGGTTGAACTGAAATGAAATATCATATATTATTAACAAGAGGGATTCAGAGGTACATGGAATGGTCATATAGACCGAAGATGCAGATAATAATGCCAACCCAAATGCTGAAATCCCCTTCGAAGCCAAACCCAAAAAATTCAAACCCTAGTGCCACTGCTGAAAATGCAACCCCAAACTGTACGGCCCCCTTGGAATGGTATGGCCAGCATAGAAAAATGTGCACACCTCCAAAAATGCTCGAAATCACCACAAAGGGTCGCCCAGGCATGCCATCTCCAACGCCAAAATACCTAGAATGATTTGATGTCTTCGTTGAGAGCTGTGAGCAAAAAGGTAGGGCTGTAAACCCTAGTATGGTACGGCCAATACTGCAGAAATCTGATGCAAATGAAAACAAATGATCTGCCAATAATCTCCACTGATTTCTCCTTGAATAATCTCCAAAAATTTTGCCAAAAGATCCACAATAATCTCCAAACGACTCTCCGCTGAAGCACAATTGCAACCTCTGTATGAAGCTGCCTCCGAATCACCCAGGAGTGATCTCTCACACTCGAAGATAATGTTCTCTGAGAGGGATTTCGTCCTCACAAAGCTTGAAACCCTTGCACAGGCCAAAGTCTCCAATTTCATGAAATGAGCAAACAAGAATGACAAGAAAATGAAGAAACTTCACTTTTTATATCTCCTCCAGAAGGCTACACCCCTCTTGGGCAAATAAACTTAATTTTAATTTAATTTCATTTTATCCCCTTATGTCTTCCAAATGGGGTGCCCAATTTTAAGTTATAACATTAGACACTTTTTTAAATTTAATCCTTATGTCCTCGTCCCCTTTTGGCCCCATACACAAAATACATTAAGAAATATAAAGTTAAATCTTTAATTTAACTTTAAGTTATTTCAACGACAAAATATTTAATATTTTGGTCCATGCCACTCGAAACCACCAACCGAGGGTGGAAACTGATACCCAATTAGAAAACGCATCAAACCCATTTCTCTGTTTCGCAGGACCCACCATGAACTAACTTACTAAAAATAGTAAGTGAAGCCCAAAACACTCCAAACCACTCCAGAAACTGGCAACCGACAACAAGCAACACGTTCAAGCATTGAACTCATTCCCAAAAGGCTCCCACACACAACCATTAGCCTACAGGAACCTTAGAGTAGGCTAACCCAAGCAACAACTGCTAACTGATTAGAGAGGGGACATTACAGTCCGCCCTCCCAAAATTGTTTGTCCCCAAGCAATACCCAGTCAATCTCAAACCATCTGTCTGATCCTGGCTGCAATCCCATGTGATCCCAAGGTCCCATATCAATCTCTGTGAAAGCCCACCATACTAACGCTGCACTACTCTGATTACAATAGAGCTACCAACATGTCGAAATGGCACACGTCTCAACTGCAAAACCATGATGAAATCTCTCTCAAGTCTAGAACTGAAGTACATGTCAAAACTGAAATGAAGTATCTCTAGCAAGGTCATCTCAGAGAAATCATCATCATAAATCCCACTATCTGTCACCATCGTGGGTAAGAAGGAAGACAACCTGCTCAACAGTAAATTGTAGTTTTCCTCACTCATCATGAGGTCCCCAATCTGAAATAGAAAAAACTCTGTCAAGAGGCAGTCATTAGAAACAACAGCCATATCAACTCTAGAAATGCCTCCATAATCAAGAACTAATAACCACCCATCAGCACTCAACCTCATGGTGAAAATTCGGTGACCCCAAGCACAACAATCAACTGCAGTCAACAAAGCATCCTCTGAAAAAATAAATACTAGCATCACGAATCGACTGCAGTAATCACCACTCAACCATGTGGGAAATAAAATTAATTGCACAGCACCAAACGGATTCCCCACAACCCGCTGCCCATAAGCCAACCAGGGATCAAAATCTATCTGCTCATAGCCTGACATCACTATATTTAGTACCAGAATGTAAGGGCAGCAACTAACATCTCAAAATACTCCTGTATGCACTAGAGATGTGTATGTGGAAAAAACTAAAAAGTTCTCTCCGAAAGTCAGATTACCTCTACCAACCAATTCCCACGACCAAAAATTGTGCTGCTGAGTACCTGTCAAGGTAATCTCCTGAAAAAACTCTGTAATATGGGTACTCCAAATCTGCAAAGGCTCAAGAATCTCATTAGGAAACTACTCACCGAAGACTCTAATCCCTGGTACCCCAAGAAGAAACTCAAGAGTGTCCAGGCCACCACCGTCACTCACTCAACTCCAAACATCGGCATCAAGACTGTTATTGCCAATTAATCTGCTATCTCTGTCATACATGTCAGAAGCATAATCATAATTTGGTGCATGTTATTGCCAATTAATCTGCTATCTCCAATATTGGTGTATGCTCTTCCTGTTGTGTTCTTGTCTCCTCTCGGGGTGTAAAGGTAGGTTGCATGGGTCTAAGGACCGATCCTGCTACTACTGTGTTACTATGTCTAATATTGTTCTGGTGATGGGAGGAACTCGCCTCACCATTTTGTGTAGGAATGACTGGGGGAGTGAACTGGTTAATCTTTCCCAACATTTGTGACATCATCTCAAACATACCCTCGAACTTGCTTTGAATGGCATCACCGGGATCTTCCAGATCAACACGCCTTTATCCCTATCCGCCATTTCTCCAAGTAATTCTTCACTACCACTGGACCCCTCGGAATGTATTCCAAGGACGTTAGAAACTATTTCGCCCTCTGGGGCTGCTGGAGGTTGCCAACGCTTCCTCGGTCCCCTTTTGTAATACCTCCTTTCTCTTTCACTCATGTGCAACAAAACCTAGTTTAATCCACAGGATGGCAGGAAAACTCATTCTGATACCACTGTAATAACCCACCCCTGTTTGCTGTTTTGCCTTTTTGCTTTTTCTTTCTTTTCGCAGCTTTTTTTCTATTTTATGTTTTTTTTTGTGTTTTTTTCTTGCAAGAAATGAGAATGCAGAAAATGAAATGAAACAATCATAAACTAAAGGTTGAACTGAAATGAAATATCATATATTATTAACAATAGGGATTCAAAGGTACATGGAATGGCCATATAGACCGAAGATGCAGATAATAATGCCAACCCAGATGCTAAAATCCCCTCCGAAGCCAAACCCAGAAAATTCAAACCCTAGCACCACTGCTGAAAATGCAACCCCAAACTGTACGGCCCCCTTGGAATGGTATGGCCAGCATAGAAAAATGTGCACCTCCAAAAATGCTCGAATTCACCACAAAGGGTCGCCCAGGCATGCCATCTCCAACGCCAAAATACCCAGAATGATTTGATGTCTTCGTTGAGAGCTGTGAGCAAAAAGGTAGGGCTGGAAACCCTAGTGTGGTACGGCCAATACTGCAGAAATCTGCTGCAAATGAAAACAAATGATCTGCCAATAATCTCCACTGATTTCTCCTTGAATAATCTCCAAAAATGTTGCCAAAAGATCTGCAATAATCTCCAAACGACTCTATGCTGAAACACAATTGCAACCTCTGTATGAAGTTGCCTCCGAATCACCCAGGAGTGATCTCTCACACTCGAAGATGATGTTCTCTGAGAGGGATTTCGTCCTCACAAAGCTTGAAACCCTTGCACAGGCCAAAGTCTCTAGTTTCATGAAATGAGCAAACAAGAATGACAAGGAAATGAAGAAATTTCACTTTTTATATCTCCTCCAGAAGGCTACGCCCCTCTTGGGCAAATAAACTTAATTTTAATTTAATTTAATTTCATCCCCTTATGTCTCCCAAATGGGGCGCCCAATTTTAAGTTATAACATTAGACACTTTTTTAAATTTAATCCTTATGTCCCCATCCCCTTTTGGCCCCACTCACAAAATACATTAGGAAATATAAAGTTAAATCTTTAATTTAACTTTAAGTTATTTCAACGACAAAATATTTAATATTTTGGTCCATGCCACTCGAAACCACCAACCGAGGGTGGAAACAGATACCCAATTGGAAAACGCATCAAACCCATCTCTCCGTTTCGTAGGACCCACCATGAACTGACTTACTAAAAATAGTAAGTGAAGCCCAAAACACCCCAAACCACTCCAAAAACTGGCAATCGGCAACAAGCAACGCGTCCAAGCATCAAACTCATCCCCAAAAGGCTCCCACACACAACCATTAGCCTACGCGAACCCGAGAGTAGGCTAACCCAAGCAACAACTGCTAACTGATTAGAGAGGGAACATTACACCTTATACCACTCTTGTTAAAGGGAACCAAGGGGGAATGGGCCAATGATTAGGCAACCTTCTCTCTCTCTATATATATATACATATCATAGAAATAGTATTTTGGGCATATGCTTTTGGTGGGAAAACTAGTTGCATGTGGGCACACTCTATTTTGAGATCTCTCCATGGAGATTTTCTATATGAAGTAGTTGCTTATTCGGGGAGAACACTGAATTTAGACCAAGGGGAATTCTTTTAACAAGCCTTGCCCTGACCATAATCGGGACAATGAGAAAGAGCAATATTAGGAGTAGAATTCATGAAAGGGAAGACATCAATAACCATCATTTTCGAAGAGGAAAGAAGCGAAAACAAATAGAGTTGTTCTGCAGCTTCTGTCCATCCTTGAATTTGTGGAAATTTACCTTGCAAGGTACTCAATTTTCTGTTTTATTCCAACCCTTGACAGAGTGACAATTTGAGTACATTTTTTCTCTTTTGGCTTGCTTTTTCTTGTAAAAAGATTAGCATGAACCTAGAGATGAATGTTCTTTTGAAACTTAAGTTATATCTTTGAATCTAATTAAAAAGCAAAGAAAGTGGGTTGTGCATGTTTTTCTTTCTAATTATAATAAGACATGTTTTGCTACTAAATTTGTGTAAAACACACTTTGAATGTTGGAAGAGTTTGAGGGCTTACTGACAGTGGTATTCAATCAAAATTGTCATGTCTATAACAACAATTTTCCCAAATAAACATCGAAGGCATTTGTTGTCAAACCTGAGTTCTTATACTTGCTATACTGGCAATATTAACCTTCATGTCAAATTTAAAATTATTATTCATAGTTGAGAAAATCGGCAAAAAAATACGTAGAATTGTGATTTTTTGCTGATTTTCTGCCATGCCGATGCAATTGTCCAAAAATCTGCCGATTTTTTATTTTATTTTTAATATATATAAATATATCGGCTGATTTAGGGTTTTTTTATGCAAGCCCATTTTTAATTTTAGCTGTTAATGTTTGAAACTTTGAACTTAGAAATTTAAACCCTAAGCCCTAGGGTTTGGGTTTAGGGTTTTTTTTTCCCTCCTCTTTTTAAGACAATATTGCTGCCTGGTAATTATGTATGCAAGCCCATTTTTCAGTTGTTAAAGTTTGAATTTGAATCTTTGAACTTGAAGTTTAAACCCTAAACCCTAGTCTAGGCCCTAGGGTTTTGGGTTTAGCATTTTTTTTCTCCTCTTTTTAAGTAAATATTGCTGCCTGATAACTATATATGCAAGACCATTTTTCAGCTGTCAAAGTTTCAATTTTAAACCCTAAACCCTAGCCTTTTGGTTCAGGGTTTGGGTTTTTTTTCTTTTTTTTCAAGTGATTGTAACTTTATTATTATTTGTTTCCATGTGCAGGCATATAAAAAATGAAACCCTTTTTTCCTTCTTGTTACTTGTAACTTTGTAGTTTGTACCTTTTCATTTTATAAGCAGTACAATATGTGTTTTGTCACTTTCATGTGTACTTAAAGCTTGAGCCTTGTATGATGTCTTGACATGAATTATTGTTTTTATTGCAATATTTGATTTGCATAATGTTACTTCTTTGTAATATCAATGAAAAAAATAAATTTCAATGAAAAATTTCGTTTTCTTCGGGTGTTTTTTTGCCTATTCTTTCCCCGATTTTTGGCCAATTCCCGATTTTTGCCAATTCAATCATTTGCTGATTTTTTGCCGATTCCGATTTTCTCAACTAATATTATTCTTATTGTCAAACTCAAGTTATTATTCTTGTTGTACTGGCAATATTCTCCTTGCATCAAACATGAGTTATTATTCTTATTGTCTTGGCAATATTGACCTTACTGTCAAACTTGAGTTATTATTCTTGGCTATAAAAAAAAACAATTGTCCTGTTTCTGTATTTGAACAAACTGGAAGAATTCTGACTCTAAAATAAATGAATAAATACATACCTATGTTTTTATATTTGGACAAATTGGAAAAAATCATGACTGTCTAAAGAAATGTAACTGTTCTTTTTTCATGAGGCAGCCGAAGACACAAGAATGCAGGTTCATAATGATGATTTAGTGATAAATTCCGAGTCTTGAACAAATTGGAAGAACTCTTGACTGTGAAGAAAATATATTGTCCTGTTTTTGTATTTGAATAAACTTGAAGAATTCTTGACTGTCAAAAAAAATAACTGTCCTGCTTTTGTTTTTAAACAAACTGGAAGAATTCTTGAATGTGAAAAAAACATATAGTCCTGTTTCTGTACTATCAACATGAATAACCATCATGTTTTTATACTTGAATAAACTGAAAACATAAATTGATTGTCCTGTTTTGCACTTGGATAAATTGGAAGCATGCATTGATGGTCCTGTTCTACGCTTGGTCAAACTAAAATCAATCCTTATCAAGGTCTTTCCTGTATGATAATTGTGCTTTGACAAATTGGAATATTGCATTTATAGGCAACCGTTGTGCATGGCTGGTCTAGTCGGGTGTGTCAATGAAAAACAATTATCTTGAACAACTTACATGACCTACACTTGACACCAAGATTAGTTGGAGTGTTACCTTGAACAATCACTAGGTGTGAAATAAATGCTCTATTTTATTACCAAGCCAAGTGGAAGAACACCTTCTTCAATGATCTGTAATAGTATTTTGCCGAGGACTCAAAAGGTGTGAGTCACTGTCCTAAATTTAATACCTTGCCAAGCTAAATGGACACTTGGTCATGAATCATTGTAGATGGGCTAATGTCCTATAGTAGTACCTTGCCAGGATGGGAGTGTATTTTGCCATGTCAACATTGTGAATGGATCACTATTGCATGCTTGTTGTTTTGCCTATATGGGAGGGTATCCTATAAAGTCACTGTGAAAGCAAATGGAATTTCTAACTTGAAAAGATGGAAGGGAAGAGATATACAGATACATGAGGACATGGATGGTAGGGATGGTTTTCTTAGGTAGGAAATAGAACTGAAGGGGAAATCTAGATGAGAATTCCTTGGTTGGGCGGTAAATCACTCCAATGATGCTCTCTTTCCTCTCAACTCACAGGTAAAAGCCAATGAGATTCATTGGCAATTGGATGACTCACACATGTCTCACTTATGAGGTTTGCATGTGATGATCATCGACATTTATTGGAACCACTAGGGAGTGGTCAACTAAAGGTTGATGGTTACCAGACATAAATATAAATAGATTGGAATCTGCTTGTTGTGGTGCAGTGGTAAATGCCCTGGGTGCTGGTAGAGGCCGACCTAGGTTCCATTCGCCTTGTCTCCATCCTGCAGATATATGGTATAGTTAGGAATGTCCTATGTGCTGGTAGAGGCCGACAAGGCTCCATTCCTCCTATGCCCAACCTGTTGAAAGTGGCAACTCGAAAGGGGTGTTTTCCACTATAAATTAGTTTTTCAACAAGTAGTTTTTAAAATGCAAAAAGGGAAAACCCCAGGTCCTGATGGTTTTCCTATTGAGTTCTACCAAGAGTTCTGGGATATCCTTCATGTTGATTTATTGGAGGTGGTGGAAGAAGCCAGGAAATCCAAAGAAATTTTGAAGGTTATCAATAAAAATTATATTACTCTTGTTCCAAAAGCTCAAGGGGTTGATCATATCTCAGCTTTTAGACCTATTGCTTTATGTAATGTTCTTCTCAAAATCATTACTAAAATCATGGCAGAAAGGTTGAAGCCTCTTTTGCATAAGATTATTTCCCCAGAGCAAGGGGGATATGTGGAAAGGACGTCAAATAGTAGATGAGATAGTTCTTGCTCAGGAAGCCATCCATTCCATGGATATGCATAATTCTCCTTCTATGTTCATTTGGTTAGACTTATCCAAAGCTTATGACAGAGTGGATTGGTACTTATCAAAGTTTTGAGGCAATTTGGTTTCTCTAAGGATTGGATGGATTGGATTATGGGATGTATCTCTTCAGTTTCCTACTTAGTTCTTATCAATGGTAGGCCTTCTCAGTCTTTCCCAGCTTCCAAAGGTATTAGGCAAGGTGACCCGCTATCCCTTTATTTATTCATCATTCTTGCTGAATGCTTGGTTAGGACTATAACCAAAAAGAGGGAAAACAAAACCCTTGAGGGAGTTACCATTGCTCATGGAGCTAGACCTATCTCTCATCTTCAATTTGTGGATGACTCTACTCTTTTAGGTAGCTACAGTTAAGGAAGCATCTAATATTAAGCAAATCATTAGCTGTTTTTCTAAGGCTACTGGGCAGTTGATCAATGAAGACAAATCTAAAGTTATTTTCTTTCACTGCTCTCGCTAGACAGGAATCCATGGTCTTGGATAAATTAAGATATAAGAAGACCTCTCTTCCAATCACTTATTTAGGTATTCCCATAAATATTCAAAGGCAGAAAAATAAAGATTGGAATTGGTTGTTGGACAAAGTCAAGAAGAAAATTGGAAAGTGGACCAACAAGTGGCTTTCTTCTGGGGGTAGAATCACCTTGGTAAAATCAGTCCTTCAAGCTATTCCTATTTATGTTTCTTCCGTTTTGAATATCCCAAAGGCTGTTCTTCGAGAATTGGATCAAATCAGTCATCGTTTCCTTTGGAGTGGTACTAAGGAGAAAAGAAAATGAGCCTTGGTGAAATGGGATACTTTATGTCTTCCTAAGAGTGAAGGGGGGTTAGGATTCCGGTCTTCAATTAATAACAACAAAGCTTTAGCTGCTAAATTATATTGGAGGATGTTGCATAACCCCAATGCTCTTTGGGCCAATAATCTCCGTGCTAAATATGCTGAGAACAAAAGTCCCGAAGACCTTGTTCGCTATCAACTTCCTACCAAAGGTTCTCCCATTTTAGCAGTTCTTAAGACTCGGTGAGGATTTGATAAAGAAAAAATTATTTTGGATCATTCATAATGGTCAACATGCAAATTTTTGGACAGATTCTTGGGATGGTCACAAGCCTTTGATAACTCGGCTTCCCGATTGGAGGCCTTGGATGGAGGAGCTTCACCGAGCTAATTGGATAAAGGTGGCTAATTACTGCCGGTACCATACCGGTAATTCAAAGGTTGGTAGATATTGGATCCCTATTGAGGACTCGGCCTATTCAAATCCCGTAAAGGCAAAGACAAGATATCCAAGGCATCCTTCATATGAGATCCCTCTCTTGGTCCCATGAAAAAGATTGTTTTGGATGGAACAACACTACTAAGGGTGAGTATTCAGTTGCTCAAGGTTATTTGACCTTATGCCATAATAATCCCAACCATTCTTCTGATATATTTTCTCAATTGTGGGCTCAAAAGCTCCGGCCTAAGGTGAGGTTCTTTACTTGGCTTTTATTGCATCGTAGGGTGCTTACTTGGTGAGCAATTTATGAAGCGTGGTTTTCATGGCCCTTTTAGATGTGAAATGTGTGAAGAGAATGTAGAAAATATCAACCATATTTTTATTGAGTGTACTTTAGCCTCTGACCTATGGAGGATAATGGCAACTTTACTTGGCTTATAGTGGTCCAATTTTTTTACTTTTGAACAACTTTGGAGGGATTGGCCTAATCAAGAGGGTGTTGATCATTTTATTAGGCAGTTAGTTTGGATGGGTTCTACCATTCTTCTTTGGAATATTTGGAATGAAAGGAATAGCCGAATTTTTAATCAAGATAGGAAGGATATTCACTATATTTGGCAAAAGACCATAGCCAACTTAGTTGAATCAGTCCATCAACTCCTTAATCATCCCCAAAACTCCCACCAAAGATGGGATCAAGTGATGCAAAGATTGAAAATTAAACCTTCTAAGGGCAACCAACTTAAAGGGAATGTGAGTATTAGTAAGATGGATAGGACTAGAAATTGGCAACCTCCTCCTAAGAATTTTGGAAAAGTCAATACTGATGGAGCCTCTAGAGGGAACCCTGGATAAGCCAGTGTGGGAGGAATTGGTAGACTTTCAGATGGCTCCCTGGTTTTTACTTTTGCTGAGAATTTGGGTATTCTTTCCAATAACCTTGCTGAGGGGTATGGTATCCTCAGAGGCCTTCAGGAGGCTACTAAGGTTGGATGGGAAAATGTGTTAGTTGAGTCTGACTCTCAACTTATGATTAATCTCTTGAAGACTCCTTCTAAGAATCATAAGGTGGATTGGAGAATAAAAAGAATTATTGAGAAGATTCAGTTAATCCAGATGGGATTTTTGAAAGTTGATTACAATCATGTGGTCAGAGATCAAAACAAGAGTGCCGATGCTTTAGCTAATTGGGCTTTGGATAAAGGTGATCTTACTTGTTATGGCTACCCTCCTAAATGGTGGGCTTCTCAAATTAGGGAAGCTCTTCTTTTTATTATTTCTTTGGATGGCTCCAGTTCTGAAGGTACTTAGTTTCTTCTTGTTTTTTTTTTTTTTTGCTTCTCTTTGGTTCATTCAGTTTTTTTTAGTTCCCTAGCTCATTCTATTCTTTATTTTGTTTCCTCCGTTGATTCTTGCCTTAATAGTCTTCTGGTCTAGATAGGTCATTGTTTTGTTCATTTTTTTTTTTATCTTTTTTCTTCTTTGTTTTTTTTGTTTAGTTTTTTAAGGTGGGTGGGTTGTTTTGTTTTGTTTTGTTTTTGTGTTCTTTGTGTTGTTTTTTGTTGTTCTTGTGTTTTTGTTGTTTTGTTTTTTTTTTTTTTTATGTTTTTTGTTATTGTTCTTGTGTTTTTTTCGTTTTTGTTCTTGGGTTTCTCTTTGTTTGTGTTATTTCGTGTTTTTATGTGCGAGTGTTTTCTATGTTTTTTGTTTTTGTTTATTGTCTGTTGTTGGTTGTTTTTTATTTTTATTTTATTTATTTTATTTTTTAGGTTTTGGTTGTGTTTATTTTTCATGTTTTTTTTGGGTTATGTCTTTGTAGTGTTCTGTTGTTTTTGTCTTGTTTGTGTTTTGTTATGTGGTTCTTGTGTTTTTCTATGTGGTTTGTGTTGTGGTTTCTTTTATTTTATTGTGCGTGTTTGGTTGTGCTTTTGTTTTTGACACACTCAAGGAGCATGTTTTTAATTTTATTTTATTATTTTTGTTGTTATTTACTTATTTTTAAATTGGTTTTGTGTGTTTGTTTGCTCCTTGCGTATGTCAAAAAGGTGGTAGGCCAGGTCCGAGCCCTGGGCATTTTTGACAGAATGGATACCCCTGCCTCCTTGGGTCTTACCCGAAAGTGGCATCCCTTTTGGGATGTTTTCCACAAATAAAAGAAATATATATATATATAAATAGATTGGAAACTTGGCTTCCTCATGTAACTTCTTCTGTCATGACTGCAGCTTTCTTTGTACTACACTGTTCAACTGGAAACAATTTATTGTTGGCTTAGTCCATAAGATCAACTGATAATGTACTTATAGAGTACATAACCACCAGGCTTATGCATGTAAACCTAATGACTTTTATACAAAACGTGAATTGTGGGATAGTTTGCAAATGGATTTGTCATCTTGTTGTGTTGATGTACCAGTGTTATCCTGATATTAGAGCAGTGATATGTGCTTTGGTTGTAACTATTAGTATACAAACAATGATTGTCCGTGTTTGATTATCTTGAAAATATTATGAGTTTAAGACTATAGTGTTGTTTTAGTGTATGATTTTGCAAAGACTGATTATGGAATATGTAACCTTTTTAATCTAATGAAAAATGTATTTACATATAACTTGGATCATAGAAACAAATCTTATTTTTGACCAAGTGTTGGTGACTTATCTTCACCTAACTCCTATATATATACTTGCAAACCTGATATCTTCTCATGCTGATCTAATATCATTTGTTTAGGTCTTATCTATGAATTTTATTAGTTATGAAACTTTAAATGTTATCTATCAACATAATGAATGTTTCATCCATTGATGTTCATGATGTAAAATATCTTGAAAAGCATAGCTGATTATGGTGGCATTACACTTGCAATACATCATGATTACACTTGCAATACATCATGATTACACTTCTATTACATCATGATTGGATGATTAGTGATATAACAAAATTCTTGGTATTTGCTTAAAGGCTATTGTGATTTTTGAGTGTGTTACATGGCTTGTATGCCTAACTAGTGGATAGAGTTCCTTTGCTTTCTTCACCTTCATCAATTGAACTAGCCATTTCGTTTGATGTATGAGATGAAATTTCCTTGACATTCATGATTATGCTTGTCTTATGTGAGATACTCTCACCTCTAGGAAGTCTATATGCTTGTAAGGATGATAGGAGGCCATCTCCTTTGGGTAAGAAGAATCCATCCATTCTAAACCAATTAGGATTGAGTTAAAACATTCCTGAACTATGCATTAGCACATCCATACCATCTTGTTTGTACTCAAAAATAGAATGAAACAAACTGTATAGCTGAGTCATCTAATAACACTTCCCTAGAAGGTAACAATAGGTGGTTGGCTTCAACCAAAGGGGGACATCCAAACTCCATTAGAGTAAGTCTTAAAGAGGTACGAGTAGGTACTCTCTCTCAAGTAATCAACCCAAGTTGCTAGGAAGTAAAAGATGTCACCTCTGCTTCGGTCAGAAGCAAAATCACTAGTCAAGTGGAATTGATAGTGAACGGTCTTTTATTGGATATGATGCAGTGCAGAGGCTAGAGTTACAGCCTGACTTCCTAGCATCCAAGTCTTGAGGATGGTCGGTGGTTGAAATAATAGTTGGGATCCATTATTGACATTGCTTGTATTATCCTCCTCGGTAACTTTTTTTTTATTATAAGAGTGTGATGGCTAGACTAGGCCAGATGGCAAGTCAATTATGAGAATGATGTGATGTGTCATTAATATATTTGAAAAAAATCTATTTTCCCAACCCGAAGAAGGAGTTTGTGACAAATAGCTCATTTTTGTGCATTTTTTTCTCTCTTGCTCTCGATTGCGAGTTTGACAAGGGTAACCAGACATTCTTGAATGCGTTTGGAAACAGATCACATGATTTGTATTGTAGAAGCAGTAGATAGACACCCAAAGTACCCCAAAAAGAAGGAATATACAAAATATGTAATTTAAAGAAATGGAAGATAAAAACCGCATTTTATCTTGTATGTTCTATAATGATATTAAATATAACCACAAAGACAGTTTCTATCATAACTGTGCTATGTTCCACAAAGCTTAGGGACGAGGACAACTTGATGTGTTTTCAGGACATTAGGACGTGCCTTTGAGATGGCTCCAAATCCCAAAGGTGTACAATGAGAGAGAACCATAATGGCCACTAGGAGAGTGGCTCCTAGAAAGAGAGGCTTCTTAGATAAGATAATTCTATTTATGCCCACGAATGACCAATGTAGGCCAGTGGGACATGTCGATAGAATTGTTACAATGTATTGTAGTAGACCAAAATGTACTACAAAAATAAGCTAATCTAGAGTAAGAGAACTAGTGTAAACTACACTAAAGTAGAAAACTATATGGCATTAAATTATAGCCTCGAAGGTTGGACCCAAAATGGGTAAAGCCTAAAATGCTAACAGTAATGATGAATTCAAAGCTAGTTGTTAATGTAAAGAAGAAATAGAAAAGAGCTCCAATGGATCCAAGCACCAATACTATTTTTATAGAGAGATGTAAAATAGAAGCACAATCGTCACTATCCTCATCCATCCCAAAAGGGCCAACACATGATCTAATGATGCCCCCAAGAGAATGGTCGAGAGTAAGGGGTCCTAGTTCGATAATTCTAGGACATGGAATTTGACCCTTCAAGACACTTCTAGCATCTACGACCATGGAAACAATAGAAAAAATTATAAAAGTAGTATGCTACATATATCTGCAACATTTAGGTACATGAGGGGTGTCCAAAACTCGACATCGAAAAACTGTAGTCTTGTCCCACCAAATGCAAGAAGAAGGCACCAAACTGCTATTGGCCACTCATATGTAGACAAAAGTGCATGTCATTAAAATTCTAGACAATTGTAGCTTTAAATGAATGCTTGTTACTCTCAAGTCTTGACAATAGAGATAGGATGAAAAAATGAGGTGATTAGTCAAGTAGTAGTCAATATCCCCTGTAATAATAATGGACGTGGAAGAGTGATAGCTTCTTGAAGCTACAAAGCCAAGCATCTTTGATTAGGATAGCCAAAAAGGTGGCAAGTGATCCACTTGAATCTCTATAGAAGCGATAGTACCTCCCTTGAATTTTGTAATAAACATGACACTTTAAGGTTTTTTAGTTTCCACCTCCAAAGAGAGCAAAGACAACATATCCTCTCCTCTCAATGAATATGGTGTTTTATTTCCACTTGCAACTAATGTGAGCAAAGTTCGACAAGGTTGTGTGTCCAATGTTGTTGGATTTGTTGGAAATTGTGATATTGAATGAGACAAAAAAACATAATGTAAGAAGAATAAGACAAAACTCAAAACAAGACAACATTGGAGTTGCAAGTGATTTGCTTTTTCCTTAAAAGGAAAAACATGTTCTCACCCTGGTTTAGAGAGAATGAGAAGCACCAAATTGAGACAGCCAGAAAACATCCTATTATATGTATATACGTATAGTGTTTTATATTAAAGATGTATGTATAGATTTGAAGATTGATGAAGTGTTTTCCATAGTTTTTTGTGCAAATTTATTTTCTTCTCATTTCTCATTCCTATATTGTGTTATTCTCCAATTTAGAGTACCACCAAATGCCACATATTGGTATTAGATCTTGGAGATTGGAGAAGTGGAGAGCTTGAGGATTTTATTCTCTTTAACATGAGAATTCAGAATTCAAGTTTTTGGAGGAAAGTTTCATACATTATTGTTGTAGTTGTCATGGTTCATGGTAATGTTTCACTGCCCATCCCAAAATTAGAGGAGAATATTATGATTATTGGTGCATAAAGATGCGGACTTTGTTGATTGCCAAGGATGTGTGGAGTGTAATAGAACATGGGTACAAGGAACCAACAGGTTGGAGTATATTATTAGCCATAGAAAAAAAATATGGAGGAAGCGCAATGAAAAGATACTTTGACTTTGTATCACATACAAGCAGCTCTTGATGCAAGCATTTTTCCAAGAATTGCAAGTGTCAAGACTCCTAAAGGAGCATGGGACACCTTGAAGACAACCTATCAAAGGTTTGAACAAGTGAAATTAGTGAAGTTACATACATTAAAGAGAGAATATAAAAATCTAAGAATGAAGGACAATGAAAATGTGGGAGATTATTGTGTAAGGGTGCATGATATTGTGCACAAAATGGGTATCTATGGTGAAGAACCAACATAGGGAGATGTTGTCAAAAAGATGTTGAGAACATTGACACCAAAGTGGAACAATTGTGCAATGATTATTGAAGAGAGCAAAGATTTGAAGAAGTTGGAGTTTGATGAATTGGTGGAATCACTTTTGTCCCATGAAAAAAGCATTAAAAATAGTGAAGAAAAAGAACTTGAAGCAAGCTTTTGCTTCCAAGGATAGAGTTTCAAACAATATCGGGGCTAACTCAAGCTTCAATTCCCAAGGACAAAGAGGGAAGCAACAAAATCAACATTCTACAATAGGAAGAGGTCAAGGTAGAAGATGAGGCTCTAGTGGAAGAGGTAAAGGCAGATTTTGGATAAGAGGAATGTTCAATGTCACTATTTCAAAAGGTATGACAACTATGAAAGAGAATGTAGAATAAAGGCAAGCAATAGAGGAAGAGAAAAAAGGCAAATTTTTCACATGAGGATGGTGAGAGCTCAAACAATACGTTCTTGTCATGCAAGTTTATATAATTAGATGACTCATACAAGAGCAAGGTGAAATTGAGAGACAACAAAGCACCAGAGTTTGAAGGAAAAGGAACCTTACAAATTGACACAAAAGATAGAAAGAAAAATCCAAAATACTTACTTTAAAGTTTAAACTAGGCTTGAAGCACAATTTGATGTGTGGGCCAACTTCTAGAGAAAAAATACAAGGTAGTTTTTGAGAATAAGGAGTGCATCATCTATGACAAAGAAAATGGGAACCCAGCAGTGGCTATTGTACCTATGATAAATAACAGAATATTTATTTTGAAGCATGGAGGAAAGGAGAGCAATTTGTGTCATATAACCATAGAGGAAAATAGCTGGTTACGACACCAAAGGTATGGTCACCTGAATTTTTGAAATTGTATTTGTTGAATGCTAAAGAAATGGTCCATGGACTGCCTTAATAGAAGAAAAGAGTAAAGTGTGTGAAAGTTGCACAATGGGAAAACATCATAGATAAGATAGGATAATTTTATAAATGTCCACAAATGGCCAAAGTAGGCCAATGCAACTCATTGAAAAGAACTATTACAAATTACAATACATTATAGTAACCAAAAAGTACTACAAAAATAAGCTAAACTAGAATAAAGAATATAGTGTAAAATACTCTAATGTGGAACAACTGCATAGTAGAAATTACAACCTTCAGGGTTACCCAAAATGGATAAACCCATGCTAAAAGTAAAGATTAAGAGATAAGATAATTCTATTAATGTCCATCAATGGCCAAAGTAGGCCAATGGAACTCATTGAAAAGAGTTGTTACAAATTACAATGCATTGTAGTAACCAAAAAGTACTACAAAAGTAAGCTAAACTAGAGCAAAGAATCTAGTGTAAACTACTCTTAAGTAGAACAAATATATGACATAAAATTACAGCCTTGAGGGCTATGCAAAATGGATAAACCTTAACATGCTAAAAGTAATGACTAAGAGAGAGCTAGAAGTCAAGATACAACTGAGATAGAAAGGAGATCCAGTGGATCCAAGCACCAACATTAATCTATAGTGGAATTTAAAGTAGAAGCACGGTCGTCATTATCACCAACTATCCCAAAAGGTCCAACATAGGATCTAATGATGCTCCCAGGAGAATGGCAAGGACTAAGAGTGCCTTGTTGGATAATCCTAGGAGGACATGGAGTTCAACCCCTCAAAACTCTTTTACCATCCATTGGTTGTGGAATCAATAGAAAAGGACAAGAAACTAGTAAGTTGCGTCTGTCTACAACTCCTCGGTATGAGGGTGGCCAAAACTCAATGTCAAAGAATTGCAATCCTATCCTGTCACAAGCAAGAAGAAATAACTGAAGCCCTAGTAGCCACTCTTGTATGTAGACAAGGGCACACATATCTGTTATTAACATTTTGGATATTTGTAGCTTCAAATGAGCACTTATTATTCTCAACAACAAAGATAGAGTGAAAGAATGAGTTGACTAATCGAGTAGTAGTTTGTCTCCTCTATAATAATTGATGCCAAAGAGTGATAGCTTCCCTGAGGTAAAGAACCAAGCATCATTGGTCAGGATAGCTGAAAATAATGGCAAGCAATCCATCTAAGTCTCTACACAAGCAATAGTAACTCCCTTGAATCTCAAATTATTAGGGAAACCTAAACATGAAATGTTTTTCAGTCTCCACCTGCAAAATAGGGCAAAGAGAATATACCCTATCCTCTCAAGGAATATGTTGGTCTGTCTCCACTTGCAGCTTATGCGAGTATACTTTGAGTTAACCAAGAGGAATCCTTAGGCTATGTGTCCAATGTTGCTTTGACATAATTAGGACAAGTAATAATGCCATTCTCAATCCTCATGGAATGTTTACTGTAGAAGACCAACTTAGGACTAAGAGATTGAGATGGAGCACCCGAAGCGATCTAGATATATTGTTGATAAACATCATCTCCGACTACTTGGTTAGTTATCCTCTTATAGGGAAGAAGGTAGGGAGGAGCATTTAAAGAGTATTTTAATGGAGGTAATTGATTTAAAGGATACGCCCCTAATGACGACCAAAACAACCCCTAGAGGTAATGCATTTTGAGAAGCAAAGCAATAAATATGGGTATCTCTCTTGGCCTGAGGTGCACCCATGGATTTAAGGTGATGAAGCTGAAAATTAATTCTAAAGATGCTTTGATGGCAAAGAGGATGAGCACCAAACTTAGCTTGAACAATACATTGGGGAACCGTTCATTTACATTGAATAAATCTCCAAAGAAAAATAGTCTGGACTCAACACACCCTAGACAAGGACCCTAAATATTAGATCCATAAAGGACTATAGGTTTAATGATGCAATCAAAGAGGTGCATCTTCGTAGGTATGTCTTATAAGTGCTGCTAGAAGCAATGGAGTTCTACGATGTGAGAGAGATTAAGGGAAGGACCTGTTGAACCCCCAAGTAGGTATAAGCAATGGTGATCTCAATGGAATCGCCCTTATAGAAGAACTAAAACTTAGATAGGGCACTCTTTGATGTGTTGAAGATCATCACCTTAGTCTTGCTAAGATTGATTGCCAACTATTTTAAGTCACAAAAACGAGCAAGAGCATCCAGCTGTCTTTGTAGGCCCTCAAGAGTATGACCAAGAAGAACATCATTTGCAAAAGGCAATACAACTATCAAGACATGATGTAGAAGGAAACCACCATCAACATGTGTGTTTTGATAAATAAATTCTTCAAGCTCATCAATGTAGTACCAAAGATTGAAAAATAAAGAGGACAATTTTGTTTGACGCCAAGAGTGCTTTAGACATTTTCTAAGAAACCAAAAATTGTCTAAAAATGGCGAACAACTACCTCATATAGTCTTTTGATGGTAGTGATACAATAGAGATAGAGAGGAGCTCAAATGGATCCAAGCACCAACATTAATCTATGGTAGGATGTAAAGTAGAAGCACATTCAACATCGCCACCATCACAAAAGGACCAACACAGAGGATGTAATGGTTTCATAGTAGCAAAACTCGGACTCGGCTCGGACTCGGAAAATTCGGCTTGGGGGCCGGACTCGAGACACGGCAAAAAAACTCGACAAGACTCGAAAAAAAGCTCGGAAAAAAGAAAAATGAAAAAAAAACAAATTTTTATTGAAAAATAAAGTTTTTTCATGAATATTACTTATTAGAAGTGTAACCGGGTTCTCGCACCCACTTGGTTGGGTGCGCGAACCCGCACCCGCACCGTGTTCGTGGGTTCACGATCGGGTATAGCTGGGCCGAACCCTGTCAGTTAGGGTTTAGCTTTGACCGAACCCTATGGTCAGTCTGGGTTCACCCAGCCAAACCTAACCCAGTTTAGGCATTAACATAGGAAAAAAAACGTTTATTTTTATTATTATTATTATTATTAAGGTGGGCCCAACCACACCCAGCCCATACGGGCTAAAAAAAATTATTAAAAAAAATTAGAGGTGGAATGCCCTCAATTACAAACCATCATTCATCGGAGGTGGAATGCCCTCAACTCACCACTTCACATGGTAGTTTATGCTCTTAACCCGAAGTAGTATGATGCAAAAAAAACAAGAAAAAGGGGACCAAATCAGGATCCAGAGGTGACTCCAGGGTTTCTACAAGCAATCAAGGACATATATGGCATTGGACAGAAGCCAACAGAGATTCAAGAGCAGTTTGCATATTTTGTTTGTGCACAGGGTACATTCCAGTCTATTGAGGCCCTATATAACATGAGTCTGAAGAACCCCATATTTTGGTGGACATTGCACAGAGATGGGATGCCACAATTGCAACGACTAGCATTTCGTTTGTTGTCTCAGGTGGCCAGTTCCTCAGCTTGTGAGAGGAATTGGAGTACATATGGATTTATCCATTCAGCGAGGAGAGGTCGATTAGAGGTGAGTAGGGCAGAGAACCTCGTGTATGTCCATAGTACTCTTCAACTCATGTCTCGTAGGGACAAGGGTTATACAGAGGGGCCTTTTGCATGTTGGGATGCAATTCCTGATGACACCAGAGATGATAGTAGGTGTGATGGCTTTTCAAATCTACCACCACTAGATCCACAAGAGGAGAGCCTAGAAGATGATGATGAGGAATATGACGAATGAGACTCAAATATCACATATTTGATGTTATCTTTGTACATGTCCACTACTATATAGTATATTGTTATCTCTTGACTCTTTATGACTTGACATCCTGTCATTTTTTTACATGAATATGAAATATCATATATCAATATGTTTTTATGATGCCATATTTAAATATTTATTATTTTGCAATGTGTATGAATGATTTATTTTATTTTTTAATTTGATAATATATATATATATATATTTTTTAATTAAATACTAGCCGCACTCGCACCCGATGGACCCTATTTTTGACAAGGGCCGCACCCGCGATTCCCGCACCTAGTAACCTTACTTATTAGTATATTCTAACACACTTACTCAACATTCAACATTATACAAATAAGAAATTAACAAGAGGAAGGGGCATATTCTTTCTTGTATTCATCAAAATGTTTATAGTACAAAATGTGCTCATGAGCCATGACAAAATACAAAATCAAATAGCAGTAGCACTAAGCAAATACAATCTCTCAAGAGTCAAACTATTTAGGAACTGATTTGCCCCTTGACCTAGAATAAGCTCTAACAACAAAAGTTAAGACGACATTTTATTAAGACATAATTATGATACTCGAACATGTTTATAACATTATAATTAAGTATTTTTTTATATCTAATTTTTAAGTAAATATTTTATGAGATATAAATAAATGATATTTTAATAAATATAATTTAAAATAATTATATTTATAATATTATAAATAATATATCTTTTATAAGCCCTAGGTGTTGTAGGTGAATTGGAGAGGAGAGGGCAATCCTCCAAGGGAGGTCCTATGTTCGAATCTCCACCCTACCAAAAAGTTGAATTGGGTACCCAAAATCCAATTGATAATGTTGGTGCGGAGCTGGGTGCGACTCCCGGGTGACCTGTTCATGGTCTCTCAGACCAAGGCGGCCCCACAAGGGGTTTTTCGCTTTTATATATATATATATAATTTATACTAATACTACTTTATAATAATTTTGTGAGGGCGGAGGAGAAGGATAAGCATTGCCTTTAATGAATGTCAATTTTTACAAGGCCAAATTAACAAAGGCTTTAATTCTCTCATGTCTAACTTAACCATTATTATGTTAACTCAATATCACCTAACACTTTAATGTGGTCATGTCATGGTATTTGTTGTGAAGAATTAAAGAGAGTAAAAGTGACATTTGGTACATAAGAAGTATACTTCATGTTTTTAAAGCACTTCTAAGCATGGTCTAGTAGCACTTGAAGTGCTATTCTATCATCAAAAGTTGAAATATTAAATTTATTTTAATATTTATCTATTTTTTAATTTTAAATCACATAAATTTATCCATGCCTTGTACTAAATGAATTTTGTTGAGACTCTCTAACAACACTAATCATTTGGTTTTGATTTTTATAAATTATGATGGCCACGCATTGCTTTCAATAAGACTTTGTAAATTTATGGCTACCGTGTCAACTATTATTTTTTGACAGTTGTAACATTCCAAAAACGATGCTCTTACCTATTTTTATATTAAACCCTGAGTCGACCATGATGGATTCGAACGAGCAACCGCGTGGTGAGAACGGTGATAGGGATTGTAGCGCCACATTTTCGAAGGTACGCTTTCAAAATATCATAAATTTCTTTGAAGGTTGTCATTGTGGTGGGGATGAGTCTTATCTTGATGGCCAAGCACTCTGATAAATACTTGCATCCTCTCATGCATTACGAACGTAGGACTCGCACTCCATAGCTGGGAATTAAGGTGCCATCACATCCTTTAGCCTATAATCGGTAATGTTGCTTGTTCTTCGTCCTTGGTGGTGTTAATTTTTGTTTTGTTTTGAAGATATGCATATATGAATTTGGTTTTGTCTGTGCCTGGGTGTTTTACATTGCGGTTTTGGGAGAGAATATCTCGCTTCGATCCTCGCAGATATTGGATTGAGAAATCCCCCATGATATTTGGTCGGTGTCGTTTTCTTTTTGCGTTCCCTGTCCTCAAATTATAATGTCACCCCTTGGATTTCCAATTGTCGAATTGTCAGTTGTAACAGCTTTATTAACCGCACCATGGCATGACGTGCATCGAACAAAAGCACATTCTTTCACTCCGTAGACCAGTGTTTTCACATCAACACGTTAACGTTGATAAATTAATTATTACCAATGGCCGTCAATTTTTTTTTATTTTAACTTTAATTTTTTCTGGGCCAGCTGAGTCCCCACATCCAGACTCGCCCACGTCTCGACTCATGAGTCCGGGTCAGTCTCCGACTCAGTCGAACTCCCGAGTACTCGGCCGAGTCCGAGTGGGCTTGGCGTGGCTGAGACCACTTGGAATCGGACTCGGCCAAGTACTCGGGAGTCCGGCCGAATCTGACTACTATGAATGGTGCTACCAAGAGAATGGTTAGGAGTAAGCTGGCTTGGTTGGATAATCTTGGGAGGACATGGATTTTGACTCCCCAAGACTCTTCTAGCATCCATGCTTGTGGAACCAATAGAAGAGGACAAGAAATTGGTAAGTTGTGTTTGTCTACAACTCCTGCATATGAGGGATGGCCGAAACTTGATGCCGAACAACTGTAATCCTATCTTGCCACAAACAAGAAGAAAGAATTGAATCCCTAGTAGCCACTCTTATATGTAGACAAAGGGCACATGGATTTGCCATTAACAATTTGGATAGTTGTAGCTTAAAATGAATGCTTATAGTTGTAGAGATAGAGTGAAAGAATGAGGTGATCAATCAAGAAGTAGTTTGTCTCCCCTTTAATAAGTGATGCCTAAGAGTGATAGCTTCCTTGAGATACATAGCCAAGAATTCTTACTCAAGATAGCTGAAAAATGTGGAAAATGATCCACTTGAGTCTCTACGCAAGCAATAGTAACTCCCTTGAATCTCATGATAAACAAAACACCTAAAGATGAAATGTTCTTTAGTCTCCACCTCCCAAATAGATCAAAGACGACATACCCTATCCTCTCAAGACATATGGTGGTCTATTTCCACCCCAAGTTGATGTGAGCATATAATCTAAGCTAACCAAGAGGAATCCTAAGGTTGTGTGTCAAATGTTGCTGGACATAAATAGGACAAGTAACAATGCCATTTTCAATCCTCATAAAATGTTTTGTGAAGGCCAACTTAGGACTAAGAGGTTCAGATGGAGCACCCCAAGTGATCTGAATATATTGTTGATAAACATCATCTCTAATTGCTTGATTAATAACCCTCTTATCAGGAAGAAGGCGGGAGAAGCATTTAAAGAGCATTTGAATTGAGATAATCCATCTATGGCAATGCCAATTGACTAAAGAAAAATAATTTCTGAGTACCATCTATGATGACGACCAAAAGTCCTCCTAGAGGTAATTCTTTATGAGGAACAAAGCTCCAACTATGGGTATCTCCCTTAGCTTGAAGTGTAGTCACCCATGGATCTAAGGTGATGAAGCTGAAAAATAATTTAGAAGATGCTCTCAAGCCAAAGAGGATGAGCGCCAAACTTAGCATTCCAAGAGGGGAAACATGGAGAACATCATGTTTTTTGAAGTCTATTTATTCAAATATTTGCGGTCCAATGCACACACCAAGTGTTGGTAAATCCATAGTAGAGAAAATCTGCAAAAAATTAGGGGAATCCTGATTTTTTGAAATGGCGATGCAATCAACAAAAAATCGTGAAAAAATCGACTGCAACCGCATGTGTAGAGGCTATGGCCGATACAAAGAAAAAGTCTTTTTTTTCTTTCTTATTTTTCAACTCACCTCTTGCAAACAAAGAAAAACAATCTTCCACCTTGCTACCACCCCGACCCAAACACACTAAGGCATCCTAGGAGCAAGCAATTGCAGTGTGAAGGAATCCGGTAGCCAACAACAACCACCCAAAAGATTCATTCAAGGTAAGAAATTCTTTAAAAACTCTTTTTTTTTCCTCCAACTTAAAACAAGGTTTAGAAATAGATTAGGGTTGTTTGCAATAGTTTCGTGATTAGGGTTGTTTGTCGATTTTAGGTTTAGTTTTTTTTCCCTCCTCTTTTTAAGTAAATATTGCTGCCTAATAACTATGTATGCAACCCATTTTTCAGCTGCCAATGTTTCAATTTTAAACCCTAAACCTTAGCCTTTTGGTTTAGGGTTTAGGTTTTTTCTTTTTTCTTTTTTTCAAGTGATTGTAACTTTGTTGTTACTAACATGTTTCCATGTGCAGGCATATAAAAAATGAAACCATTGGATCCAACATGGGCGTATGGAACGCTAGGGCCAAGAAAAGGGGATTTTAAATGCAATTTTTGTGGCTTAAGTTTTACTGGAGGCATTTATCGCCTCAAATTCCATTTGGCAAAGATACCTAACAATAATGTCAAGGAATGCGATAAGGTGCCAAAAGAAATTAAAAATAAATTAAACGCCATGTTCACTACTACAAATGAAAATGCTAGCCTCAAAAGAAGTCATAGCGATGCCATTTCATCCCCCCTTCCCGAGTTCCTCGTACTAATGCTAGCTTTAGCCGGTTTCAACAGAGTAGTTTGAGTCCTTCAAGTGCACAAGCAGCTAGTGGGACGGGAGAGTCCTATTTTGTAGACCGTTCCATGCTAGGGGCACAATCCACGCTTGAGGGTATGGCCGCATGGAACCAAGAGAAGCACAATGCAGCGAGGACAACCATTGCCACTTTTTGGTACTATTCTGACATTCCCTTCAATGTGGCAAGATCTCCATATTGGCGGTGCATGATGGATGCCGTCGCAAGTTGCGGTACAGGATTTAAGGCATTGACTTACGATGACCTTAGGGGCCCTCTCCCTCTACAATCTGTGGACAATATTCAAGTTGTGGCATGACTAATTATATATATATATATATATATATATATATATTATTATGATAGTATCAATATGCAATGTGCATGAATAAATTTTTTTGTTATACTTCAAGTTGTGCTTGACAACCAACCTAGGATGTGGAGGAGTAAGGGTTGCACTATAATGTCTGATGGTTGGACGAATGGGAGGGGAAGAACCCTGATTAATTTTTTGGTTGCATCTGCAAAAGGAACTACATTCCTCAAGTCAGTAGATGCATCGACACATGTTAAGAATGTCAAAATGCTTGCAGGGTTGTTGGAGGTTGGGGAGGAGAATGTTGTCCAAATTATCATAGACAATGCAACAACACATATGACAACTGGGAGGATTTTGGAGAGATTCCACACCATTTTTTGCACCCCATGTGCAACCCATTGTCTCGATTTGTTCTTCGAGGACATTGGGAAATTACCTTGGGTGGCAGAGGTTGTAAGGAAGGCTAAGGCCATCACAAAATTCATTTACAACCATTCACGGGTCCTTAGCCTCATGAGGCGATTTACTAATGGGAGGGAGCTAGTGCGGCCTGGCATTATATGCTTTGCCACAAACTTAGTGGCATTGAGCATTTATGATGCAAGAGGGTCATTGAAGCAAATGTTTGTGAGTGATGATTGGAATTTTGAAGCAGCTGCAAGATACCGAACATCACCTGAGGGACATAATATTTATACTTATTTGTTTGAGGAGGACTTTTGGATGGCCATGGATGAGGCCATCAAGGTACAAGACCGCTTATTAATTTATTTTATTTTATTTATGTTGTAATTTTTTTTCTTTAAATTATTTTTTCTTTTATTTTTAGGTCTCAGAGCCTTTGATGAAGATTCTTCGTCTTGTTGATGGAGAACAATTTCCAATGGGATTTGTATATGAGGCTATAGACAGGGCAAAAGAGGCAATTGCTGCATTTTATGGACATGACCGCACCAAATATGATGCCATTTAGACTATCATTGATAACCGATGGACATCACAACTCCATAGCCTTTTTCATGCAGCAAGTTACTATTTGAACCCCACAATATTTTATTCTACTACATTTCTTGGTGATTATGAGGTGAAGTTTGGCCTTCAAGATTGCATTGACTGTGTGTTTTCAACGAGTAAACAATTGCGTGATAAAATGCATGCAGAGATACAAGAGTGTAAGATGCGCCATGGCCGCCAATTCCAATCTGAGCAATGCATAAATGTTGTTGAGATATTGAGGCCAGGTAACCCTCATCGAATTATTATTGATTGTCTTTTGATTTTGTTTTAAACTTTTAAGTTGTTACATGTGAAATATTAATATTTTTTTTGTTGTTTCTAGATTTATGGTGAGAGGATTTATGGTTTCTAGATTTAGAATCTTATCTCAACCATGTAGCTCATCAGGTTGTGAGCGCAATTGAAGTATGTTTGAGCACATACACTCCAAGAAGCACAATAGACTTACACAAGAAAAGTTAAATGATCTTGTGTTTGTGCATTACAACCTTCATCTCCACCAAAAAACTTTTGAAAAAACAAATATTGAGCCCATTGACCTAAGTGACATTGATCCATCATTTGAATGGATCATAGATGCAGCACATGAGCAGCAGAAATAACAAGAGCCTCTATTCACCATGGAAGATTTACAAAACTATGAGAACCTAGCGAAGGAGATGGCAGCAAGGGACCAACAAGAGGCCTTAGCACAAGAAGCAGCGCTGGCAACTACAAGCACACATCAACAAAGAGAGACTAGGGCTTATACTAGGACAAGGGGCAAAGGAAGACATTAGATAATGGGCCTAGTAAGGCATTTTGACATGTTTTGTAATTTGTACCTTTTCATATTATAAGCAATACAAGATGTGTTTTGTCACTTTCATGTGTACTTAAAGCTTAAGCCTTATATGATGTCTTGACATGAATTGTTTCTTTTATTGCAATATTTGATTTGCATAATGTTAATTCATTGTAATATGCATGAAAAAAACTTCTTTTCAATGAAAATTTTCATTTTCTTTGGTTCTTTTTTTTGCCGATTCTTTCCCCAATTTTTTGCCAATTCCTGATTTTTAAAAATGTCGATTCCGATTTCCTCAACTATGGGTAAATCCTTCTACTTTGTCACTTACATTGATCACCATATTAGAAAAGCTTGGGCATATTTTTTCAAGAATAGAAATGATACTTTAAAAATATTCAAGAGCTTCAAATCCATTACAAATTATGGCACCAGATAGAATCAAAACATTAAGGACCGATCATGGTGGCAAGTGTCATTCCAAGAAATGCAATCAATATTTTGATAAGCATGGGGTAAGAAGACAATTGACAACCTTTACACTTCAACAAAATGGAGTGGCAAAAAGGAAGAATATGACAATCATGGAGATGGCAAGAAGCATGGTACTAGAAAAAGGTTTGGACAATCATTTGAGGGTTAAAGCAGTTGCAAGTTGCAACAACAATGTATATCCTCAATATAAGTCTCACATTTGTAGTAAAGAATATGACTCCTCATGAGGCAAAGTTTGGAAAGAAGCCTTCGATAAGTCACTTGAGAATGTTTGGTTGTTTGGCTTATGTTTATGTCATGGTTCCATGGGGACACATACTCAACACGGGAGAACGACATTGAGGACGATTCCCCGTCATCCCCCTTTTAGGGGGATTGCAGGGATCCTTTCCCAGGATGCCAAAGGCCTGCAGCCTACCGTCTCCGAGGACGGTTGGGCATCTTTGGGGACGCTCGGGCCATCCCTAAGGATGGTTGGGAGTTCCCAAGGACAGCCCGAGCATCCCCAAAGATGCCTAGCCGTCCCCGAGGATGCCCAACCGTCCCTAGGGATGGCTCGAGCATCCCCAAAGACGCCCAACCATCCCTAGGGATGGCCCGAGCATCCCCAAAGACGCCCAATCATAACCCATGGCTAGGCGTCTCAAGCCAAATATAAAACATAAAAAAAAAAAGTTAGAAAATAAAATAAAAAAAAAGGTAGGGGTGGGACCCATGAAAGTCTCACCCCCCCAAACCCTAAAAACTAAAAGAAACACACTATAAAGTAAAAAGAAAAACTTAAAAAGTTAAAAGTTAAAACAAACACACTCATTCAGGCTTTCAATAGTGAAGAAGAAGAGCAGGGATAGCAAAAGGAGGCAACAACAACAACAGTAGGAATAGCAACAACAGGCAGCAAAAATCCAAGTTTGTTTTGAAGTTTTCCAATTTTCATTACCTCATCCAAGTCTCTTTTGAAATTTTCATATTTTTCTTTCAAAATTCAACATGAGCGGCAATGAATCAGACTCATTTAACATTCATAGGGAGGAGGAAAACCAAAGTGAAAATCAAAACCAAAATATTCATGTTGCTAGGGATTCTGCCTCTACCATCCAACCTCAAACTTCCAAAGGGGACAACACTGCTTCTAGGACTAGTTTTGATTGTCCATCACCATTATTAAAAGAATATGCCAAGGGTCCATTCAATATTAAGAAAACTCTGTTGCAATTTGTAACCAACTGTGACCAAGGGAAAAAAAAATTCTGGGGGTTCAAGAATATGGTTGTGGCAGCTATATGGGGATGACACATCTAACTTGCAACATTTTGCAATTAGGCTTCTTTCACAGGTTGCTAGTTCCTCTAATGTTGAGAAGCTAGTTGCAGTGAATAACTCTCTTCGCCTTCGTGAGAGAGTTAATCCAAAGTACACGATGGGATGTTGATCTAGAGGATGCAGGACAAATTGATGAGGATGAGGGTTAGGAGGGGTTGGTTGGAGTTCCATTCGAGGTTCTTCACTCATATGATGAGGGCAGCTCATCAGATACAGATTCTGATAGTGATAGCCCAACAGAAGTTCCATAGGAATGAGACTATTTAGTATTTTTGTTGTAAACTCTTTTGTTGTAAATGAGCATTGAGACTATTTACTATTAGTACTTCTGATTTCACTATTTTGTTGTATTTTTGTTCTCTTTGTATTTCACTCTTCTTGTTGTAACTTGTAAATGAGCATTGAGAACTATTAGTATTTTTGCAAATATTTTTCATTTTGACATTTCTTGTAAAATTTAATTTTTAAATTATTCTAAGAATCTAATGGCTTCTAAGTATTTTTATTGTAAACTATTAGTATTTAATATTTTTCATTATTGTTGTGTAGAATTTGTAGATTATTCTAAATTTCAAAAAAAATTTCATACTATTATACCAGCCGTTCTGTAAAATCGGCTTGTCGTCCTCCGTCGTCCCTAAAACCAATCCCTCCGTCCCCTAGGCTCGTGGAACCTTGGTTTATGTTGAAGATAAGAAAAGGAAGAAGTTAGATCCAAAGAGTCAAACATGCATTTTTGTTGATTATTTTGAAGAAAGCAAGGTATATAGATATTATGACCCCCAATCTAAACAACCCATTGTGTCTAGATATGTGATTTTTGATGAAGTAGGATTACATGGACAAGCAGCAGAAAATATTGAGAATACAATCATAACCTTTGTTACAAAAATCGGATCATAATTGCAAGTCGAAACGAAAAATCGAGATTCTGACAAAATCCAATTAAAATCGAATCAGAATTGGCATTTTTAAAAAATCGCCATTTTTTTCAAAAAAATTAGCAAAAAATCGAAATCGCAATTTTCTGGCGAAAAAATCACACATGTCTGCACGCGTAGAGGAAAAGGCATAAATAGTGTTTTTTTTTTAATTCTCTCATTTTTCTTCCTCCAAGCTTGAGAGAGGTTTGCCTACCTACTACCACACCAAAGAAAACCCTAAAACACATCCAAACAATGGATTTTTGGAAGTTTGAAGGAATCCAATAGTCACCAACAACCACCAAACAGTGAATTGTTTTGGAGTTTGAAGGATCCCAACAACTACCAACAACCACCAACAACCACCAACATCTAGGAATCTACCCAAAGGATTCATTTGAGGTAAGCAAACTGATTTTTTTTTCTTTTTCTTTTATTCTATTGAATCTTATTCCAAATTTTCAAGCATCTTTTTTTCCAAGTCTAAAACCAAATGCAACAAACTAGGGTTTACAGTTTTGGTTTTTTTTTTTTTAAAGTAATTCTTTGTTGTTATTTGTTGCTTGAAACATGTATGCAAGTCTATATTTTTAGTTTTCAATGTTTAAAGTTTAGAGTCTTAGACTTCAAACTAGGGTTTAGGCTTTTCTTTTTTAATCATTTTTTTAATTATTGATATTTTGTGTCTAAAATTTGTATGCAAGTGCATGTTTTTGGCTGCCAACGTTTAAAGTTTAAACTTTAAAGTTTCAAACTAGGGTTTAGGGTTTAGTTTTTTTTTTTTTAAATATTGTTTATTGTTACTTGTTGCCGAAAATATGTATGCAAGTCCATCTTTTCAGCATTGCACTACAATTTTAAACCTCAAGTTCAAAGTTCAAACTAGGGTGTAGGGTTTTTTTTTTTTTAAAGTAATTGTTTGTTGTTATTTGTTATTATGTGCAGCCACAGGAAAATGTCAGGGAAAAAAGATAAAAAAGATATAGCATGGAAGTATGGAGTAGAACAGGAAAAGAAAGGAGAAATTCTTTGCAATTTTTGTAATACTTCTATACATGGAGGAGTATATCGCTTCAAATTTCATTTGGCAAGGAAAGCAGGTGAGAATGTTAGATTATGCCCAAATGTGCCAATTGACGTTGAGAGAGAATGCATGGATTTGCAATTTTTGTAATACTTCTATACATGGAGGAGTATATTGCTTCAAATTTCATTTGGCAAGGAAAGCAGGTGAGAATGTTAGATTATGCCCAAAAGTGCCAATTGACGTTGAGAGAGAATGCATGGCAGTTATCACTGGAAAAGTGGAGAAAAAAGAGAAAGAAAAGAACATTTGAAGCCATTTCAACCCCCTCTTCTCAGCCTCATACAACTACTAGTGGGACCAACATCTTTAGTCGATTTCAGCATGAAAATTCGAGTCCATCAATTGCACAAACACAAGCACAGCCAAGGAGTGGGATGGATGAGTCCAATTTTGGGGCAGGGACACAAGCCACACTTGATGGTATGGCCTCATGGAAACAGAAGAGGCATAAGGCAGCCAGGAAGGCCATTGGAATTTTTTTGGTATTTTTCTGACCTTCTCTTCAATGTGGCAAGGTCTCCATATTGGCGGATTTAGTCCGCCAACTTATGATGACATTAGGGGCCCTCTCCTTCGTAAATGCATGGATTACATTGAAGTTATTCTTGAGGAGCAGTGCAGAGTGTGGAGCACTAACAGTTGCACTATCATGTCTGATGGGCGAACCGATGGCAGGGGAAGAACCTTAATTTTTTGGTTTCTTCTACAAGAGGAGTGGGGCATTTCTCAAGTCAGTGGATGCATCGGCGCAAGTTAAGAGTGCTGAAATTCTCCCAAGATTGCTGGGGGAGGTTGTGATTGAGGTCGGGGTGGAAAATGTTGTCCAAGTCATCACGGACAACACAATAGCATATGTAGCAGCAAACAAGCTGTTGGAGGAGAGATTTCCCACCATTTTTTGGTCCCCATGTGCAGCCCATTGTCTCGATTTGCTCCTCGAAGACATTGGAAAATTACCTTGGGTGTCCGAGGTTGTACAAAAATCTAGGGCAATTACAAAATTTATCTACAACCATTCTTGGGTCCTCAACCTCATGAGGCATTTTACCGATGGGAGAGAGATAGTGCAACCTAGAGTTACACGCTTCGCAACAAACCTCGTGACATTGCAAAGCATCTATAATGCAAGACGGTCACTGAAGTAAATATTTGTGAGCAATGAGTGGAATTCTGAGCAAGTTGTCAGAAACTGATTCTCCAGTGAGGGGGAGAAGATATAAGAATGTGTTTGAGGAGCCCTTCTGGCAAGCCATGGATGAGGCCGTCAAGGTACAAGACTAAGTTTTTTTTTTTTTTTTTAATTTAAAATATTTTCTTTTTGCAAATCTTGAATTTTAAAATACTTTTATAAATTGTATTTAAATTTTTTTTTGCTCAGTTGATAGAGCCTTTGGTGAAGGTTCTCTGTCTTGTTTATGGAGAAGAATCACCAATGGCATATATATACGACGCTATGGATAAGGCAAAAGAGGCAATTGCCTCAGTTTATAGACATGTCCAATCCAGATATGGTCCCATTTGGGATATTATTGACAGGCGATGAGCTCTATAGCCCTCTTTATGTAGCAACCCCAAATTTTTTTACTCTAGCACATTCCATGTTGACTATGAGGTGATGGTGGGCCTTCAATTATGTGTTGACCGCATGTACCCTGATGAAGAAATAAGTGCTAAGATACAGACTGAGATGCATTCTTATAAGAAATGTGAGGGCATCCTTTTCCCGTCGTTAATTTGCATTCGATCAAGGTCAACTATGAGGCTAGGTAACCCTCATTGAATTATTGTTTATTTTGTCTTTTGATTTTGTTTTAAAAAATAATCTCGATTTAGGATTTTACATGTGAATTATTAAGTTTCCTTCTTCTTGGTTGTTTCTAAATTTATGGTGGAAGGACTTTGGTGCATATACGCCCCATCTACAACGCTTCGCTATTAGAGTTTTGTCTCAACCATGTAGAGCTTAAGGTTGTGAGCACAATTGGATTATGTTTTGAGCACATACACTCCAAGAAGTGCAATAGGCTTACAGAAAAGTTGAATGACCTTGTATTCGTTCATTACAACCTTCACCTCCACCATAAGAAAATTACAGGAACAAGTACCGAGGCCTTTGACCTAGACGAGATTGATCCATCTAATGATTGGATCACAAAGGCACAGGAGAAGGAGCAACAACAAGATGTTCTCTTCAACATGGATGAATTTGAAAACTTAGAAAACCTAGCAGAGGAGATGGCAACAAAGGCACAAGAAGAGGCACAACCAAAGCAACAAAGAGAGACTAGAGCTTCTACTAGGTCAAAGGGCAAAGGCATTCTAAGACATTGATTGAGGCATTGTACTTAACATTTGTCATGACTCATGACACATTTTGTAATTTGTAATTTTGTACTGTTATATATTATAAGCAATACAAGATGTGTTTTGTCACTTTCGTGTGTAGTAGTTTAAAACTTTAATACTTTGGCTTTAAACTTGTCGCACTTGCCATTTTCATGTGTAGAAGCTTGTATCACTTACAATATTAATATTTGATTTGCATAGTGTTAATTCATTGTGATATGCATGAAAAAAATAAAAAAATAAAAAAAAATTGCATTTTCTTCGGTTTATTTTGTCTATTATTTGCCTTTTTTTTGTTGATTCCCAATTCAATACAGTTTAAGCTGATTCCGATTCAATTCCGATTTTCTCAACTATGGTCGTGTTATTGTCTGATTTAGAGAATCACCACATGCCATATGATATAATCAAGACAAGTGAAAATGCCAATCTCAATCCTTCTAAAATGTATAGCATAGTTGAGATAATTTACAAAAAATCGGCGGACTCCCGATTTTTTACCGATTTTTTCACTCAACAATACACTCGGCAAAGAATCGGGAGTTCGTCGATTTTTTGAAAAAATCAGTCACAGTCGCACGGTAGAGGTTGCGGTCGATAAAAAGGGAAAAGAAAATTTTCTTTTTCATTGTCTCCTGACCTCTTGCAAACAAAGAATCTAACTCTCCCACCTTGCTACCACCCCGATCCTAGGAGTGTGAGCAATTGCAATGTGAAGGAATCCGACAACCAACAACATCCGCCCAAAAGATTCATTCAAGGTCAGAAATTTTTTGAAAACTCTTTTTTTTTTTAAATAGATTAGGGCTGTTTGAAATTAGGTTAGGGTTGTTCTCAAGTTTAAAACCCAAAACCCTAGTCTAGGGTTTTGGGTTTAGGTTTCTTTTTTCTCCTCCTTTTAAGCCAAAATATAAGCTATCCTATCAATATTTGTTAAACATTAATGATTAAACCCTAAACCCTAGTCTAGGGTTTAGGGTTTTTTTTAAGGGTTTAGGATTTTTTTCCTCTTTTTTAGTACTTACTACTTAGTAAATATTGTTGCCTATCAATATTTGTTAAACATTAAACCCTAAACCCTAGTCTAGGGTTTAGGGTTTTTTTTAGGGTTTAGGATTTTTTTTCCTTCTCTTTTTAAGTAAATATTGCTGCCTATCAATATTTGTAATTTTATTTATGTTAAACTTAAACATTAACATTTATCCCTAAACCCTAGTCTAGGGTTTAGGGGTTTTTTAGGGTTTAGGATTGTTTTTTTCTTTTCTTTTTAAGTAAATATTGCTGCCTAATAACTATGTATGCAAGCCTATTTTTCAGTTGTCAATGACTCAATGTTTCAATTTTAAACCCTAAAGGGCCTAAACCCTAGACTTTCGGTTTAGGGTTTAGGTTTTTTTTCCTTTTTCTCAAGTGATTGTAAGTTGTAACTTTGTTCTTACTTGTTTCCATGTGCAGCCCATATAAAAAATGAAACCATTGGATCCAGCATGGACATATGCAACGCCAAGGCCAAGAAAAAGGTTTTTTAAATGCAATTTTTGTGGCGATACTTTTACCGAAGGCGTTTATCGTCTCAAATTCTATTTGGCACAGATACCTAAAAATAATGTCAAGAAATGTGCTAAGGTGCCACATGAAATTAAAAACAAATTAAACGCCATGATCAATGCAGTAGATGAACACACTAGTCTCAAAAGAAGTCATAGCAGTGTCATTTCATCTCCCCCCCCTCCTGAGTTGCTCGTCCTAGTGGCAGCTTTAGCTGGTTTCAACAAAGTAGTTTGACTCCTTCAAGTGAACAAGCAGCTAGTGGGACTAGAGAGTCCTATTTTGTAGACCGTTCCGTGCCAGGGGCACAATGCATGCTTGAGGGTATGGCCGCATGGAACCAAGAGAAGCACAATGCTATACAACCATTGCCACTTTTGGTACTATAATGATATTCCCTTCAATGTGGCAAGGTCTCCATACTGGTAGCACGTGATAGATGTTGTCGCAAGTTGCGGCGCAGGATTTAAGGCGCTGATTTATGATAACTTTAGGGGCCCTCTCCTTTGACAATTTGTGGAGAACATTCAGGTCGTGTCGTTGTGCTTCACTAAATTTATATATATGATATGACTAATTTTTTTTTATATATATTAATATGATAAAATCAATATGCAATGTGCATGATTAAATTTTTTTTATATACTTCAGGTTGTGCTTGACAACAAACGTAGGGTGTGGAGGACCAAGGGTTGCACTATAATGCCTCATGGTTGGATAGATGGGAAGGGAAGAATCCTGCTTAATTTTTTGGTTGCATCTGTAGAAGGAACCGCATTCCTTAGGTTAGTAGATGCATCAACACATGTTAAGAGTGCCAAAATGCTTGCAGGGTTGTTGGAGGAGGTTGTCTTGGAGGTTGGGGAGGAGAATGTTGTCCAAATCATCACGGACAATGCAACAACATATAAGGCAACCAAGAGGATTTTGGAGGAGAGATTCCCCACCATTTTTTGGACCCCATGTGCAGCCCATTGTCTCGATTTGCTCCTCGAGGACATTGGGAAATTACCTTGGGTGGCAGAGGTTGTAAGGAAAACTAAGGCCATCACAAAATTCATTTACAACAATTCATGGGTCCTTAGCCTCATGAGGCGATTTACCAATGGGAGGGAGCTAGTGTGGCCTGGAATTACACGCTTTGCCACAAACTTTGTGACATTGTAGAGCATTTATGATGCAAGAAGGTCATTGAAGCAAATATTTGTGAGTGATGACTGGAATTTTGAACTAGCTGCAAGATACCGAACATCACCTGAAGGGCATAATTTTTATTCTTATTTGTTTGAGGACTTCTGGATGGCCATGAATGAGGCCATCAAGGTACAAGAATACGCTTATTAATTTGTTTTATTTTATTTATGTTGTAAAATATTTTTCTTTAAATTATTTTTTCCTTTTTTTTTCAAGTCTTAGAGCCATTGGTGAATATTCTTCGTCTTGTTGATGGAGAAGAATTTCCAATGGGATTTGTATATGAGGCTATGGATAGGGCAAAAGAGGCAATTGCTGCATTTTATGAACATGCCCGCACCAAATATGATACCATTTGGACTATCATTGATAACAGATGGACATCACAACTCCATAGCCCTCTTCATGTAGCGGGTTACTATTTGAACCCCAAATTCTTTTATACCCCTACATTTCGTGTTGATTATGAGGTCAAGGTTGGCCTTCAAGATTGCATTGACTGCATCTTCTGAACGAATAAACAATTGCGCGATAAAACGCATGTACAGATACAAGTTTTTTTTTTTGAATTTAGCGAAAAACCCCTTGCGGGGCCACCTTGGTCTGAGAAACCACAACCAGGGGGTTCTACACCGTCAAAATCACCCGAGAGTCGCGCCCGGCCCTGACTGCACCAGGATAATCAATTGGATTTTGGGTACCCAATGTGCGTTTGGTAGGGTGGAGATTCGAACCATGGACCTCCCTTGGAGGATTGCCCTACCCTCTCCAACTCACCTACAACATGTGGGTGAAGAGATACAAGAATATAAGGCACGTTGTGGTCGCCAATTCCCATCTAAGCAAGCAATGCATAAATGCTATTGAGATATTGAGGCCAGGTAAACTTCATCGAATTATTATTTGTTGTCTTTTGATTTTGTTTTAAAATTTAAACTTTTAAGCTGTTACATGTCGAATATTAATCTTTTTTTGTTGTTTCTAGATTTATGGTGGGAGGACTATGGTGATTTTACGCCCAATTTGCAGCACATGGCCATTAGAATATCATCTCAACCATGTAGCTCTTCAAGTTGCGAGTGCAATTGGAGTATGTTTGAGCACGTACACTCCAAAAAGCACAACAAACTTACACAAGAAAAGTTAAATGATCTTTTGTTTGTGCATTACAACCCTCGTCTACACCAAAAGAGTTTTGAAAAAACAAATACTGAGCCCATTGACCTAAGTGACATTGATCCATCATCTGAATGGATCACAGATGTAGCACAAGAGCGACAGGAATAGCAAGAGGCTCTATTCACCATGGACGATTTAGAAAACTATGAGAACCTAGCGGAGGAGATGGCAGCAAGGGACCAACAAGAGGCCTTGGCACAAGAAGCGACACAAGAAACTACAAGCACACATCAACCAAGAGAGACTAGGGCTAATGATAGGACAAGGGGCAAAGGAAGACAATAGATAGTGGGCCTATTGAGGCATTTTGACACATTTTATAATTTGTACGTTTTCATATGTGTTTTATCACTTTCATGTGTACTTAAAGCTTGAGCCTTGTATGATGTCTTGACTTGAATTATTGTTTTTATTGCAATATTTTACTTGCATAATGTTAATTCATTGTAATATGCATGAAAAAAAAAATCAATTTTTTTTTTTTCATTTTCTTCGGTTTTTTTTTTGCCGATTACCGATTTTTTCTGCTTTTTAAAACTGCCAATTCCAATTTTCTCAACTATGATGTATAGTGTAGAAAACCAACTTAGGACTAAGAGACTGAGATGGAGTGACCCAAGTGGTTTGATTATATTGTTGATAAACATCATCTTTGATTACTTGATTAACACCTTATCAAGAAGGAAGCAGGAATAAGTATTTAAAGAGTATTTGAAAAGATGTAATCAATCTATCAGAATGACAACTAATTGAAGAAGAAAGATTAAAGCTTCTTGGAGAAGAATAGAAGGATAAATCTTATACCATGTTAGAGCACATTAGACAAAAAGACTTTTGACTAGATTAGCCTTGTATACATGATGTTGTCAATGTGAGTAAACTTTATAATAATCGAACTTGGAGGAAAAGGTTGTTATCTCTTATTACATTGACACCTTTCCAAATGTTTAGATTCCTTTGGATGAATATACTCTTCTTGATGTCCACACGTGCTTTTGGTCATAAATCTATAAACAATTGAGTTGACTGAAAAGGCTCGTTGCCAACTCAAATCAAGCGGTTGTCCCAAACAGGATTTAAGCAGCATTTTCAATATCTAATGCAGGAATTGGGGACAATTTCCTTTAGGAAGGAATGAATTGATGAGACAGAGTCCCATGGACTTGAATTGAGTAATTGGATATCCTTTGCAGATGTTCTTACGTGCATCCTCTAAAAGTTACCTTTACTTTGTTCTCCTAGAAACTTCTCTTTCTAGAAGTTTGTCAGCATGAACAGTTACCAACATCTCTTTTGTCTCTCTTTCATTGTGGAAACTATGCTTCTTAGTCCATATTGTTAGACCTAATAAAGAATGTTATTTGGTGTTGCACAATGTCTAACATTTGACAATAGGACTTTGTCACTTTCATCCATATCACCAATCAATACCTTCATAATCCTTGGTCACAAATAGATTTTTCTCGTAATATTCTGGTTTACAACCCATTATGCATTTACAAGACATGACTTCTCTTCATAATGTCTGCTTTAATCTCGTGAACTATCTCTACTTCCTTCCAATCTCGATGGTCATGGGATCAAAATGACTGACTTTTTCTTGATAATATGTAGCATTTACCCTATCCTCTTCAAACTATTCAATCTAGGCATCAATTCTACATGTTCTCATCTCAGACTTGCATCAAATTCAGGGTGCTTGTCAACATAAATTTCAGGTCATTCTCTATCTCTTGGTTCTTAAGTCTTAGCCCTTTGAAACAGTCCCATCCATTAGTTTCTATAGACCCTTGAATATGTATCACATGGATTTTGCTCTAATTAAATCAATGTATCCAATATCATATTTGCTATTACACCTTATATAACATATGATATTACAAAGGTTGAGATTTTCCATTTGAAATTGATAGTTTGTATTATAATTCCTTAGAATGAATAAATACTTTTTTTATCCCGAGGCATTGGTAGAATCATAATTACCATGTTTGGAAGGTTTATGTTTGGAAGGTTTGGTCCAAAAGGTGAGTGGAAAAATTAGAACAAGATTTAAAAAAAAAAGGCTATGTTTGTTATGGAAAAATACAAAGAATTAATACACATACAAAATAAAATAAATATAAGAAAAAAATTTGGCACAAAGTATCCATTAAGCACAAAAATCCAAATTCATATTTCACCTTACTCAATTTTAAAACAAGTAAACATCTACAATATTAAATACTCAATTTTCAAAACATGTTTCAAGTTCAATATTCATAGTTTCAAACTATTAGTATCATCTAATTCAATAATTTTAGTTTCAACTTTCTATATTAAGCTCAATATCATTATGAACTGAATAAAGTAAACCACGCATTAGGTTTGAGCCTATATGCATATACTAAACATGTTTTTTACCCATTTTAAAAAGATTAAAAATTTTTACAATTTTTTTACATAAAATGAATTTAAAAATGGCCTGAACCAAACCGTCAAGCTGAAAAGTCTGAACCAGACTGAACTTGGGCCCAGTTTGAATGAACCTAGTAGCTATGGTTAGAATGTCTTCTCTCTCTTATATTTTAGGGTTCTGACTTTGTCTTCTCTCTCTTATATTCTAGTGGTTTTTGGAACTTCAACTATATATCTTAACTCCAAGACCCACCACTTGATCTTTGAAACACACATCAAAATAAGAACAAAATTAAACAAAGATAAGAAAGGAAGATCATGCCCTATTCATTATATTCATTGAATTCATTGTCTCCTTAGATTAACCACACTATAATTTTAATCCTTAAGCAATACCTAGATAAAGCTTGTAGCATACCATAATAAAATAAGTTAATTTGAGGTCCATCACACTTATTCTCCAACAGACCTCAAAAAGCAACAAAATTATCTTGCACATTAAAATAGTTAAATATAACTTACAATCATACACTACAGATACAAGGTTCGAAAATTCACATTTGTATGGAAGTTAGAAAAATCGAAAAACTTACAAGAAAAAAAATAGATCTTAAGTGGGGTTTGAACTTTGGACCTCTGAAAGAGAGGCCAAAGCCCTTACCACTACAGTAAGCTTGCAACTAAAATTCAACGAGTTTACACAAGTTTTTATGAGGGGTCCCGGTCCCCTCATACTGATTGGGGTTTGAACCTTGGACCTCTCAAAGAGAGGCCAAAGCCCTTACCACTGCAGTAAGCTTGCAGCTAATATTTAAAGTAATCATAAATATACATAAATCAAATATATAAAAATAAACAAAACAATAATATTTTAGAGCCACAACTGAAGATCATATTGGAAATTTCCCAAGTTGGGGGGTCCCCACAAGGGACAACTAGGAGACATCCCTGCCACATCCCTGCTTTATGTTGGGCTCAAGGATGCCAAGGGGATGCCCAAGCATCCAAAGGATGCCTTTGCATCCCCTGTAGTGGGTTTCACCAGCCCTCAGAAATTTATGGGAAAAAAAAACACCTATGCTACTCATATCTCCCCTTCATGCTATTTGACCCAATGCTGCTCCTAAACGGTTACTGCACACAACAGCGACTACACACAATGAGATTGAGGCAACGAAATGGTCCGCTTATAGCTTCACTGATTCCATTGAGAGAAATAGATTGACATGCAAGAGAGGAGAGAATATCGTTGCTATCTACAGTAATCTTTGACTTCAAACTTGAAGGACTTCAGAGTATAAAGCAGGATCAGCAGCAAAATGGGATGTAGATCTAGAGGATGATGTATAGATTAACGAGGAGGATCATAAAGAGGGAAACATGTGTTTGGTTGGAGCACCATTGGATACTTCTTAACAGCCAAAGTAAAGTGACAGTAATGATATTGATGAGGCTGAAACATTTTTGAAGCATTTAGAGATAAAGGGCCAATGAGCTATAGGAACCATGTGAGTATAATTTAACAGGCTGCTAGGCATTTATTGTTTTAGTTTCTAGTATCTACTTTTAGTCTTGACTCTTTTTGTAAAGCATTAACTCTACATTATGTAGTCTAAAGCATGGCTTTCAAATTATGGACCATATAGCGTATTGTATCATTGTATTTTCATTTTGAAATGGTAAAATCAATGACAAAGTCTTACATACTATTGTTAAGTTTTAGTTATGCTTAAATTTATACGTTTTATAATCCTTTGTCTTTGGTATCCTTTCTATATTGTCGTCCCCTCCCTTGTTCATATTTTGGCAAAGTTTGGGGGTGTCTTGTAGCCATCCTCTTTTTTCATCCCGACATGTCTCTGTCCCTACCAAAAGGGGACTCCGAGTAATTTACTAAAAAAAGCCCTGGATCCAATCAGATCAATCTGGGTGGTCAAGAACATCCAGTTTGATCCACATTTTGTTAAGATCCAACAGTAATTTGTTATTATACTTATAATTGATTTGAATCTCCATTCTTTACTGCTCTAATTACATTTGCAGAGTCTTAGACAACCACAACATGCATTTACATTGCCATCATGACACATACGTATCATAGAGAATTCTAAGATACAACATCATGGCAACAAAAAGAATCTTTGGACTTACAGCATTTTGCATTTCCATAGCATATATAATGTATTCAAGGACTTTAGAGGAAACTTTTATAAGCAAAATTTTATCAGCAAATATTCTTTTTTATTTTCAGAAATTAAATAAGGAATTTAGCTGAAACCACAGATAACACACCTCTAAAAACTCATTCAGCACACCTTGGTTGTGATAGCCATTCCCATGATGTCGTCTCTCCATTTCTTCAACAAAATCTTCATCAAATGCAAAGGCAGCGACACCCTGCACATTTAACTTCACTATTAGCTATCGCAAAAAATGTTAAAAACATTCATACAAAAATGTCCTTGATACTTTATCAAATGGCATTAGCTCAACTGGTTATATTCCTCAGCTTTCATGGAGGCGACCCAGGTTGCCAAGCAACACATGCATAATTGCCAAGCTGTTGTAATACCACTATGTGGTCATGATGTAATATGGGTGGGGCCTTGATGTTTTTAATCCTTCTTATCCTGATTTTTGAGAGTTTCTTTTCTCTACCCTGATACTTCTTTAATTCAGCCTGTATTTTCATGTCCCTTTATCTTACTTCGGTCATTCTTGGAAAATAATTAAATGCAATTTCCTTTCATAACTGTAGTGGTCTCGAAGTGACACGTAATTTGTACAAATGTGGCAAACAACCCACAATTTTTAGTTCACCCTTTATGAGTAAACAAAAGAAGCTCTCCAATTTCTGAAATCCATGGATGAATGCATGCATAGCTGACAAATGATAACAATAGAAGGGTATTTCTGAACACAGAAGATAACAAAGAGCATTGCTTCCATTATTAAAAAAAAAAACGACTATATCAATTCAGTGCTTGTCCAAAAACCAAACGGCAGGAAAATATTGTTTTGAAATTCAAAGGCAATATCAAATTACATGTCAAATTCTGGTTATCAGAGGCCATGTTTCTGTATCATCTGTCCTTGTATTTTGAAGATTTGTGGCCTAAAACCAATTCAATGTGAATATTTCAAGTTGAGCACATGGCTTAGAAGTGTTTTCAAAGAGATGAGATACTTTGGAGCTTATTAGGATTGCTCCAGCATGTTTTACCTTTTTGCAAAAACTCGCATTAGATAGCTTATATTTACTTTGAGCTTTATGTGTCTGCCTGCTTGAAATATTACCTTTTTCCCGCATTTCTAGTATTCTGCACTTTCTTCTCTTATTTTCAAAACTTCACTCTTTTTAATATTCTGCAGAAAGCCCATATAGCATTTCTGTATGTAATGTCTTGGCTGCACAGGAATTTCTTGCCTTCTAGGCACGAAATACATGTTTGTTCTATCCTATAATAATCATTAGTGCTACCACAATCTCCAGCTCATCAGCAAATTTACCAATTAATTGCAATTTTGAATATCCCCATTTTTATAAAAGAATATTTCATTAATTGTTTTACCTGAAAAAGGGTCAACCTTTTCCTTATTTTTTGCCATATCCCCATTATTTTGTGATTTATTTTTTTGGAACCCTTGCCAATTAAGTGCCATACACAAATTTGATGACAGTGATTATTATCATAGAATGCATTTAATTGATAAAGTAAGCAATTGCTAGATCACATATTGCAAATAGTTTCTCACTCCAAAGAATCAGATACGTATTTGTTCTATCATGTAATCCTCATTAGTGTTATCAAAATCCCCGACTACTCAACAATTTTTATAACTAATCACAATTTTGGTACTATCTTCATATTTGTAAAATAAGATTTCATTAGCATTTTTCCTGAAAAGATGATAATTTTTTTCTTATTTTGCCCTTTTCCTGTTATTTTTTGGATTCATCTCTTTGGAACCCTTGCTGATTAAATGTTATGCATAGTTTTAGAACAGTGATAATTATCCTAGAATATCACTTAATTCATAAAGTAAGCAGTGGCTACATCACATATCACAAATAGTTCCTCACTACAACCAATAACATATGGCAAATAGATCTTCACTCCAACAAGTAAATAATGAGTACAATTCAGACGTTTCTATCAAAGGAAGCAATGCACCACTATTTATTTAACATGAAAGAGTGCTAGCATGTTTTTTGCTATACTGTTGTGCACAAAGCTGAAAAGCACCTTACGAGCCGCCTTGCTGAATTGAGTGGCAGCATTGCTCAATGCAAAAACTGTGTTATTAAGGAGACTCTTGGTGCCTTGTGCCATGCTTGTAGCAAGCCCAGTTGGATTCTGTAAAAGACAGAAATTTTAAAATACAATCCACTGTGAGAAATTATAAGGCATTAAAAACAAATCCCTTGGTAGAAAAACAGTTATCATCAACATAGACAGTTGAAAGGTAGTTAACCTGCACAATGCTTTTTGCAGGAACAGAAATAAAATCTCTAATGCCAAATCCAAGGCTCCTTGCAAAACCCATTGGATCACCAAAGACACCTACTGAACCAAGAACCTGCAAATTATTTAAAATTTGTAAGCATAAGCTCTTTCCCTTTCTCTTGTTAGGATAATCTCGAGATAAGGAACATAAAACTCCAAAAATAATACCAACAAAAATGTAGATTGTTTTGCTGTAGGTTGTGTACACTTGTCTCCTCAAAAATGATTGGGAAAAAAAGAAAATGCTCAATAAAGCTATGAAAAGATATGAGCAAAGAATGATTGTTCAAACTTTAAATCAATCTGAAATAAAACTGCAAAAGCAAAATATTAAGGCTAACTAGGCTGTTTTGGACACTCAAGCAAAGGAGGACGGATATGAGTAAGTATAAAAAGATAGGAGCAAGCACCTCAATAGAATGAGTCTGGAAAAAAAAATAAAGAAATTATATTAATATGCACAAGTAATTACAGGGAGTTTAATGTAACTCCCAATTACAGAATGGATGCTATATAGTGGGATATCTCAGGAATGCCAACACAAAGATAACATAAACAGGCAATGCAATTGGTTGTACATCTAAACATGAATATGAATTTCATTACTGTTCTTAACCGTAGACTCCCAAGAGAATCTATCCAAACATAAATTTATAGGTAAATGGTATCTTGTAAAGTTTTTGGTAGCTCCTGCCATTACGAAACTTGATCCTAAGCCAAGTTGGCCCAAATGAGCGGTTTGAGCTTTACTCATGAATTTTTTTTTTGCCAAATTTTCTCGAAAAGTCACCAGACTTGCTGACTCACCAAGACTTGTGATTCTTGATTAAAAAATTAGGCTGTCGCAGACAACTTGGGCTCAACAACATAAATTTTTTTTTTTTTTGCCTTTTGGCTCAATCTTGGCACTTTTCTACAATAGTGAGAGGTGAAAGGAGGTCAAAGCAGCTACAATAAACAATCATTTGCATCCTCAAAAACAAATCATTTGGAGCATTCAAGAAACCAACAGGTACCCAACATTTGGATTTGAGGTAAACAATGAAGGTTTTGCTGTCCATACTTAAACCCTAGGGAATTTTGTTAGAGGTTAGATAGATGTGTTGTAGTGAATTGTTTAGGCATTTTGAGACATTTTGTACCTCTATTTGTATGAATTGAATATAAAACTATCACTTGGCATTAATTTTTCTTTATCTGATGTGTTTCTAATGTGTATTTTATTTCTTTGTAGCTTAGATGACCAAATTTGAATATTTTATGTAGTCAACTAGATGTGAGATGAATGAAGAATACCTTTTTTCATAGAAAAAAATGCACCTTTTTACGTTTTTCTTGCCGAGGTATTTTCACAGTTCCAATCCCAAGTCATAATTGGGCTTGCCAAGTCCAAGTCGAGTTCAACTTTCTCAACTATGGCTGCTGCCATGTCCTATTTAACTTGATGATCTCTAAATCACACAAGACTATACCCTCCACTGACAAATTGAAATACTTGTGAACTTTTGTATAAGCCTTAAGTAAACACCAAATATTCACTCTACGATTCTTTAAACAGTCTTGAGTTTCCCTTAATGATAGGAAATGCCCCATTGAGATGTGCATGAAATTTTTTATGGGAAAAGCATTGCCTAATTAACTCATGTTTAAAAATGATTACTGAAGAAATATTTTTTATGGGCAAATGATTGCATGAAAAGAGTAAGTTAATTCAATAAAACTTAACAAAAATAGACTACTATCAATGCAACTACCCATGTTGGACAATTCATCATATCTTCTGGGTATAGTGACAAAGAATGCAATTGTTTTCACTTTACACCACCTTTGCCACTAAAGATTTATGAGCAGATTTCCCACTTAATAGATTTTAATTCCAGACAATTCTTATTTATTAGGACTTGTATTTTTTAGTATTTACAACTTTCCTTATGTAATATTTATTTATTTTCAATATAAAGCTACGCTATATTATTAAAGAGGTATGGCTTTAAGAAACTTACAATCAATACCTAGTTCCTGTGTTTGATAGCATTGCAGAAACTTAGGGTTCTTGGTGGAATCTAATGGATGCTTGATCCAGCCTTTCTTTTGACTGAGTGGGCCCATTCGTTCAGAGGGCTTTTCTTTCTTTGCCACTGTTTGAGCTCTGTTTGTATCTACATTCTTACTCCTGCTTCTTCTGCATATCCTGAATGTGTCTTGGATCTCTGTAGCACACTTGCAATTGCAGCTCCAAACTCATGGTGGTTCCATTCTTCTGTCTCTTAGACCACTGAAAATATGAAGAACCACCCTTCTTTTTTCCTTAAAAACCTGATATATCTGCTTGAGGTCAAGTGTCTATGGGGTGTGACGGCTCCTCAATGGGAAACAATGGAGGAGAAAGCAATAACTTGGGAAGAGAAGAACAATCAAGTTTTCAGACTAATCCTTCTGAACATCAATAGGACAAAAGGGTTCTGCATCTTAAACAAGAAATATGCAAAAGATTTCTAAGAGACTCTAAAGGACAGCTTTGCCAAGCCTGACATTGCCCTAATTGCAAGAGGATTTAGCTCACTCACTCCAACTAACCTCGATGGAGTTGAAAATTACTTCGCTTGAGCAAGCAAACTCAGACAAATGCTAGTAGCATGTGGCAAGAAATTCAAATTTGAAGGTGGATATGTGATCCAAGTTCTCTCGGCCTTCGTTGGTCACCCTTTGATCAATTCTATCAAACCTTTAATGCCCTTTGCCAAGTGAGGATAACGGAATCTAAACAATACTAAATATTTGCATAATTCCTAATCTCCTCCAATAGAAAAATCAGTTGTTGAAAGAAAGGTGTTTTGATTAAGGCCAAATCCAACTTCACTAATGCCAAGAGTAAAGGCAAGTTCTCTCAAGCAAACCACAAATAAGGGAGTTTCAAGGAGAAAGCAAGGCAAGTCTAATCAGTGTGGATACAAGAAAGAGGAAAAACAAGCAGCAAGGGTCTGAAGCAAGACCATCAATATAAGGTCACAAATTATTGTGCAAAGGCAAACCACTCCGAGCCCTAGTGTTTCAAAAACTTGAGGGATTTTCATAAGAAGTTTGCTGAAAGCAAGGATGTCACTATGACGATTGTCTTTTGTAAGACCTCTCAAATAGTTGCACTATAGCAACCACAAAAGTGAATGGGTTGTGGATTATGGTTTTATTACCCACATGGCCAAAGATGATAGTTGTCTTCTTCCAAAAGAGATGTTAAAGAGAAAGAGATCATTGCTGCCAATTACTCCATTATGAAACTTAAGAGATGTGGTAATGCAAAAGTTCCAAATGTCATTATTAATGATGCGCATCATGTTCCAAACTTGACACAAACATCTTACCCATATCACAAATTTGTTCTATGGGGAAGATAGTTGAGTTTTGGCCTCACAAAGTGTGCGGTGAAGGATATCAATAAGTATTTCAAAGATATTGTAATATCTGCCTTTGATCAACAAGATAAATTGTACAAGTTTCCAGGCTCTTTGCCTCAAGATGAACGGGGAGAGACCCTTTGCTTTTGTTTTCAAGGTCAATGATCTAAGCAAATTGTGGCATGAGAGTGTTGGGCACTTCAACTTTGAGAGTTTGCATTTAATGCATACACATGAGATAATCTATGGCTTGCCCTTTGTAAATCATTGCGAAGGTGTTTGTGAGGATTGTGTTCTCAAGAAACTTCATTGCAAACCATTTGAGAAGGTACACATGGAGAAATGAAATGAAATATTATTAATGTCCACGGGGGGCCAAAGATGACCCAAGGGACTGTGAAAAGGACAGCCATAACGACAAGCGAGTGGGCCAAAGCGCCCAACGAAAAAGAAACAAAGATAAGTACAAAGTCACGACCCGAGGGGCGGGCCGAGGGAAATGGGAAGGAAGAAGAGAGGAGAGGAGAGAAGAAAGCTGCAAACCACGAGGAGCACGCTGAGTGGAGTGAACACTATGAGGAACGAAGAGAGAAAAAGGGGGGGCTGCCCAAAGGGGCGTCCGCCCACAACCACGAGCCCTAGTCTCTCCTAGCAGTCAATTAAGATAAGATAATTTTTTTTTTTTGAGTAATACTTCTTATACACATCCACCATGGGGATTGAATCTGGGTTACATCACCGATAATGCAAGTGGCGTCCTTTCCGGTAGACCACACTCACGGGGATTAAGATAAGACAATTAAGATAAGTTTATTAATGTTTGTAGATGACCAAAGTAGGCCAATGGGACTTGTCAAAAAAAAGTTGTTATAATGCACTATAGCGATAAAAAAGTACTACAAAAATAAGCTAAACTTGAGGGTAGCACTTCCATGCGAGGGAAAACATGTGTTGACTTTCATCGATGACTACTTGAGAATGACTTTGGGTGTTTCTCCTAAAGAACAAAAAATCCATCTTTGAAAGATTTAAAAAATTCAAAGAAATGGTCAAGAATAAAAACAAGCACAAGATTTAAAAAATTTGAGGCATTGGTCAACTTAGTGTATGCTCGTTGCAAGTGGAGAAAGACCGCCATATTCCTTGAGAGGATAGGGTATGTTGTCTTTGCTCTATTTGGGAGGTGGAGACCGAAGAACATTTCACCTTTAGGTGTCCTGATTATTATGAGATTCAAAGGAGGTACTACTGCTCATATAGAGACTCAAGTAGATTGCTTGCCATTTTTTTTCACTATCATAACAAAATATGCTTGGCTCTATACCTTAGGGAAGCTATCACTCTTCGGCATCAGTTATTACAGGGGAGACAGACTACTGCTCGACTAGTCACCTCATTCTTTCACTCTATCTCTATAGTCAAGAGTAATAAATGTTCATTTGAAGCTACAACTATCCAAAATGTTAATGACAAACCTATGTGCCCTTGTCTGCATACAAGAGTGGCTACTAGGGATTCACTTCTTTCTTCTTGCTTACGACAGGACAAGACTGTAGTTCTTCAGTGTTGGGATTTGACCACCCCTCATATACCAAGGAGTTATAGACAAACTCAACTCACAAATTTATTATCCTCACCCCTATTAACATCGAGTCGCAACATGTGTGTGGGGGGTAGTTGGACCTCTTGCTTTCTAAAAAGTTCATGTGATGTTCCCATACAAGCTGTTTATTTCCAGTGGCATATTCCTATGTTGGAATTTTGTTCCACTTTAATACCTCTTCTTCGATTGGTTCCACAACCATGGATGCTAGAAGAGTCTTAAGGTGTCAAACTTCATGTCCTCCCAGAATTATCCAATTACACCCTCTTAGTCTTGGTCATTCTCTTGGGAGCATCATTAGATTTCTTGTTGACCCTTTTGGGATGGTGATAATGACGATTGTGCTTTTACTCTACATCCCACTATAGATTAATGTTGGCGCTTGGATCCATTGGAGCTCCTTTCTATCCCTCTCATACCTCAACTTCTAGCTCTCTCTTAATCATTTCTTTTAGCATGTTATGATTTATCCATTTTGGGTAACCCTTAAGTCTGTCATTTTACACCATGCAATTGTTCCACATCAGAGTAGTTTTCACGAGATTCTTTACTCTAGTTTAACATATTTTTGTAGTGTTTTCTAATTACCATAGAGCATTGTAATTTGTAACAGCATTTTTCAATGAGTCCCATTGGCCTACTTTGGCCATTTATGGACATTACTAAAATTATCTTATCTTATGCTCAAATGGTGGTGATGAATATATTAACAATGTTTTCAAGGATTTTTTATGAAGAGTGGATCTCTTGGTATCATAGTTTTCCCTGCACCCCACGATAAAATGATGTTGTCGAAGGAATGAATGAGACCTTGAAATTTTGGTTAGAAGTCATTGCTAGTGCCATTCAGATTCTCAATAAAGTGCCCATGAAGGCCATGAAAGATGTGACACCTTATTAGACAAGGTTTGTTGAAGAAACCCATGCTTGTTTACTTCAGGACATTAGGATGCATCCCATATGCAAATGTTCTACATGAAAAGAGAAAGAAGTTGGATGTAAAGAGTAATCTAAAAATTTGGTAAGCTGTGATAAGAATTCAAAAAGCATGTAGCCTCTGTTATCTGAATAAGTATGAGGTTATCATCATAGGAACAAGTCTTGAAAAATTGAAATCATACAATTTTGTTAACATATTTAAAACAAAACAAAAAAAAACAAAAAAATCCAGTATAGTTGGGAAAATAAAAACATATGAATGTGTATGTCATTCTTAATACAAACATATGATAACAAAAAATATAGACAAATAAATACAAAAAGTGCAAAATATTCGTAGTAGTATGGATAGCAAGCTTAAAATTGTATTGCAGATTTCCATTACTATAAAAGGCTTTAGACAAGATTGGACCAATCTAAACCATCCAAAAAGTCGGCCGAACAGGATTTTGTTGTTACAGGTATCATTAGAGACGTAGAATTTTAGGTTATCATTTTATTGATATCTAATTGAATCAAGGGAGGACATCTTATGATTTATGATGACCATCATAGGCATGAGAGTGAAGACGTTGCCAATAGTGGAAACATGATAATTCATAATAGTCCCCCACATAATGATGTAACTATCTCTCAACCACAAAGGCAACAAAATCTTATGAAGGAACAAGCCAAAACCAACATCATCAAACCAACCAACATAACTTGAAGTGAACCTAGTCCAAGTGAGCATTTAAGAGGTATTAATGTGGAACAAAATTCCATCATAGGAATATGCCACTGGAAATAAACAACTTGTATAAGAAGAGCATCACAATGAACCGTTTAGAGAAACAAACCCTTTTGATTTTTAGGCTATGAGGATGATGGAAGCATTCATTAATAGGAGGCTAGACAAGAAGAATATCCCTTGTGAAGAATGGGACTTAGAAGTTGGCATCTTGACCTAGTCGAAAGCATGTTTTTAAGTGCAATTGTGTCCATAGAAGAAATAGTATGCAACATACTATAATATAATTCTTTTATATAAGAAAGATGCACAATGGGAAGAACTTATAGATACACATTGATGCACGACATGTATCCTTAATATTCCAATCCACCGCAATACATCATGGTTTGCTCAAGCGTACAACACACAAACCACCCATGTAACTAACATAGACAACAAAGATACTTCCATCATCATCCTCCTATAATCAAAATATCTCCATCAAGGTAGATGGTGTACATATATGTAATGATACAACATATTAGCAACCAAAATATCTCCAGTAGGCGATTAGCAACTATCCAACTACTTCCAACCTACAAGTATACAAGAAAAATTAAAATACCCCATAACACATTACATGATATTTATTACAAACATATATATCATCACAAACACACAAGGGACAACACTATGTGACAACAAGACTCACGACAATCTCTATTTACACATATCACTAACTTGGTGATGTAGCACTTCACGTGATTAGACACACGTGCATTCATGCAACCATGATGTTCATGCCCCAACTATTCATTCATCTAGTTGTAGGTTCTACAACACCAAATTCATTTCCAAATTTCTCCTTGATAATGATTTTGAAAGGTGTGTGACCACAACACTTCTGTCAAACATAGTAATGGAAAGATGTCATTGTTGTTTATGGTATTGACTAGTAGTGCAATTGATTTGATTCATTGAGGTGAGGCAAGGTTGAGGGACAACTTTGAGATGTTAGATTTAGGCCTTCTACACTTTAGGCTTTAGCAAGTTCTCCAATTGGAGGATGGAATTTTTATATCTCAACCAAAGCATATGGAAGACATGCTAAAGTGCCTTGGATGGACAATTGTCATTCGTGTTCCACATGATACAAATTAGGAGTCTAATAGACCAAAGATTTGCACAACTGAAAATTTGATATAATGCTTTAGATGTAACTTGTGGAAAGCTTGACTTATCTAACCCATAGCCATCCTAATATTATTTTGTTGTCAGTCTTGTTTTCAAATTCATGTAAGAACCAAGGATACTCATTGGTATGCATTGAAGCAGATTGTGAAGTAACTGAAAGGCACTCCCACATTCAACATGAAATATGTTAAAGGTATACTAACTTTGATCAGGTCAGATACATTGATCCAAGGAAGTTTATTTCAGGTTGTCTTCAACCTTGGATCAAGGCCTATTAAATGTATCTGACATAATTGCTTGGTTGTCCAAAAAGCAACTGACTGTAGCAAAAAGACTAAAGCTGAATATAAACGAGAACATGTTTTAGCACAAGCAGCAATATGAACTTAGATCCCATTTGAGCAAATTGAACTCCCACAAAGGAACCGACTACCATCTATTGTGAGAACATTGACACTATCGAGGTAGTGGAGAAACTTCTTGTGTGTGGATGGAGCAAATTGAGGTCCATGCCCACTATTTGCACAAGAATGTGTAGGATAAGGTCAATTCCCTCATCTATTGCAGGAGTGAAGACCAAGTGGCAGGCATCTTCACGAAGTTGTTGACTGAGGAGTTCACAAAGCTCATGACAAGTCTTCAAGAAGTTGTCTCTAAGAGGGGATGATGGTGTGATTCCATCTTCGACGTCCCTCCAAACAAAGGGGATATTTGTCAATATGGCTATTAGGCCCTTTGACATCTTTTGAAAATAACCTTTGAATCAGCTTTATTTAGGCCATCAGGAGCATTTCCACATTTTTTTGATGTGTGGTTGAGGTCCGCTCTTTTATTCCTCGCCAACTTCAGCCTATACAAAAACATGGCATTTGTTCATTTCAATCATCTCATCATCACTTGTTTATTCATTCCTATTTATGCAAAGTGTTTGTTATTGCAATTTTCCTCTCTCTTCTTTGAATTGCCTTGTACTTTGGAATGTATGGAATCAATAACAAGAATAATGTAAAGTATTAATACAATAGTTAGGGAATAGGTCTACCACATGTTTTTCTTCCATTGTAGCTATGGCCATGCATTGGAGCAGAATTGATCAAGTTTTGACCAGAGAAAATTAATGTACAAAATAAACCTGAATTGTTATGCACCACGCCTCCCATGGAAGTTGCCCTTAACATCATATAACTGTGATAGCATTCAGAACAGAGTCATTAAAAGGTTGAAACTGGCATCTGAATCCATTTTTTCTCCTCCATAAGGGAGCTCATTGGGCTTAGAAATTTCCTTTAGTTGTCAGGTCTTGGACCATGACAACTTCTGTATTGCAGTGAAAATTTGGTCTATTATTAATTCTATTAATGTCCATAGATGGTCAACGTAAGCCAATGGCACTTATTGAAGAGAGCTGTTAAAAAATTACAATGCATTGTAAAAACCAAAAAGTACTATGAAAATAAGCAAAACTAGAGAAAAGAATCTAGTATGAACTACTCTAAGGTGGAACAATTGTATGGCATAAAATTATAGCCTTAAGGTTTACCCAAAATGGATAAACCCTAACACGCTAAAAATAATTATTAAGAGAGCTAAAAGTCGAGGTACAACAAAGATAGAAAGGAGCTTTGGTGGATTCAAGCACCAACATCAATCTCTAGTGAGATGTAAATTAGAAGCACAATCATTGTTATCACCATCCCAAAAGTGCCAACACAGGATCTAATGACGCTCCTAGGAGAATGGCCAAGACTAAAAGAGCCTTGTTTGAAAATCCTAGGAGGACATTGAGTTCAAACCCTCAAGACACTTCTAGCATCCATGGTTGTGGAACAAATAGAAGAGAACATGAAACTAGTAAGTTGCATCTATCTACAACTCGGTATGTGAGGGATGGCTAAAACCTGACGTCAAAGAACTGCAGTTCTATCCTGTCGCAAGCAAGAAGAAAGAATTGAAGCCCTAGTAGCCACTCTTGTATGCAGACAAGGGCTCACAGATCTGTCATTAACATTATGGATAGTTATAGCTTCAAATGAGCAATTATTACTCTCAACTGCAGAGATAAAGAGAAAGAATGAGCTGATTAGTCAAGTAGTTGTTTGTCTCCCCTGTAAGAAATGACGCCAGAGAGTGATAGCTTCCCTGAGGTAAAGAGCCAAGCATCTTTGGTCAAGCTGGCTGGAAAAAGTTGCGAGTGATCCACCCAAGTCTCTATACAAGAAATAGTACCTCTCGTAATAAATAGGACACCTATAGATGAAACGCTCTTCAGTCTATGACATACCCTATCCTCTTGAGGAATATGGTGGCTCGTCTCCACTTGCAACTAATGTGAACATACTCTGAATTGACCAAGAGGAATCCTACAACCGTGTCCAATATCACTCAACATACTTCAGATGAGTAATAATGCCATTCTCAATCCTCATTAAATGTTTGGTGTAGAAGACCAAAATAGGACTAACAGGTTGAGATGGAGCGACCCAAGTGATCTAAATATATTGTTGATAAACATCACCTCTGACTGCTTGATAAATTACCCTTATATGAGGAAGAAGGCAGGGAGGAGCATTTAAAGAGTATTTAAATGATGGTAACTGCTCAATGGAGATGGCAACTGACTGAAGAAGAGAAACAACTTTTGAGTACCATCCACGATGATGACCAAATGAGCCCCTAGAGGTAATGCAAGTGCTGACCTAAGTGATGAAGGAACTATAAGTGTCACTGGGGATCACATTTCATGTTAGTTTATATCCTTCACCTTAGAAAATTGCAGGTGTTTCTTGTTAGTCCTCAAAAGCTGTTTTCCACACTTTTGCATTAACAGGCTAATTTCACTTTTTTGCACCAACTTAAATACAATTTGACTACATGTGGCATCACCATGAACTTGAATGTTATCTCAATATTGTCATACTTGAGGCACATACAAAATTATCATGTGAAAATTTGAAACTTTGAAGGTTGAAAGTTGAAACCATCCAAATACTTATATGTTATGAATATGTTTGTCAACTAAGTCCAAATAAGGAATTCAATTTCCCTTGGAGATCATTGAACCTTCCTTTAGCCTCTTTAGCTTAGCACTGCCATGCTTTATTAGAAGTACTCTTGAAATGATAAAATAAAATCCCCATGTTGCATAAGCACCTTAGACATTATTAGACAGTTAACCATGGAGAATGTTTAAATCTATTATACTTGTTAGTTTTAACATATTCACACATCTTCTAGATAAGCATCATATTACTATTGACAAATTTCAAGGACTTCATTTGTTAGTTTTAACATATTCACACATCATCTAGATATGCATCATATTACTATTGACAAATTTCAAGGACTTCACTTGTTAGTTTTAACATATTCACACATAATCTAGATATGCATCATATTACTATTGACAAATTTCAAAGACTTCTTAAATGATTCATTACTAATTAGTCAAAGGTAACACTAGTTGATAAACAACATATGACTAAGTGTGTTGGTGGCAATTCCAGATATTGTCTTGACAATCCCACAAAATGGTAGTTAACTAAACTAATGATAGTTGATAGAATTGGCAGTCTCCAATAAGCATGTCACTTGACATAATTTGTAGAAAATGTATGAAAGACCAAATGGTATGCACAATCTGCCATTCATTACAATGATGGATGATTTGAGTGATAAACATAATTTCAAATTGAAATAGAATGATCTTGTTGTTTTAAATGAAAAAGCTATCATAGAAGAACGTTTCAGTCATAGTTATAAAACTCATAGGCCCAAGTCTGCCCTCCTGGGTTTTTATGATTCAGCTCAATGAGTTTTCCTGGACTCACCGAGTTTTTTTTTTACTCGTGAATCTTTTCGATTCGTGAGTCTTCTTAAAACTCGAGTCCGATTAAAAAAAACTAGGCTGCAGCGGCAAAAATTTAGAAAAACGACATCAAAACATTTTCCCCCTAAATTGACCTCATTTTTGTTGTTTCCCCTTGTAGAGAGAGCAGAGAAAAGGTGAAATCAGACCTTAAAAAACACTCGTTTGCAATCTTAAACCCAAATTTTTCCTAGTTTTCAAGAATCTATCAGCTACCCGGCAGTTACATTTGAGGTTGAAAAATAAGAACCAAAAGGAAGTCTAATGGCACAAGGCCCACCTGATTACAAAGGACCAAAGACGAAAGGACAAGAAAAATTAGTCAGCAAAGTACAAGGATAAGGTCAAAGAAGATCAACAATGGAAGTTGAGACCAAATGGGTAGACAACATTAAGAGGAATTTAAACCAATCATGTATGGAGTTCCATGGCAATATGTCCCACCCCTTGCAAAGTGTAACACCTTTAATAATCAACAGTGAAATTCCTTTGCATTTCCCTGTCATATACATTCTCTAGAACATTCTTCTAACCTTTGGGTGTAGGAACAAACTAATGCTTCCGAAATCCTAACCAACACAGGAAACATTCACTATGTTTGAGGCAACTCAAAGGCATCAAGAATTAGACACGAAAGATTGGAACAGTACAGCACTTGGGCCCTCTCACAATCCCAGTGAGATTTATAAGACACATAAAATAGCATGAGGCCATTTGAAGACGCACAAAATGTCCTTGAGGTTTCTTTCTAAGGATGATAAGTTGACTAATAATTGTGATATGTAGTTCTACCCTTTGAAGGATAATACACTATCCATACTCTGCCAAAGAATAACATCAACCATATTCGGTGTTGGTTTGAGCAACGCACCTGTGTATGGCCACAAAACCAAAATGGGAGATAACATGACTTGAAGGATATTCTAACAATAGCCACTAGCCCATTTATAACCATTCATCTATGGGAGGCATCCTCTAGTACAGCCACAATCTGAGAACCATGGAAATTAGAAGGGATATGTACCAGCCTTATGTACTCTCTTTGGACTGACTCAATATGAAATATTAGCAAACACTACATATTCATCAGGAAGAAATAATTACAAATAACAACACGTTAAATGACAACAAAAGGACTTGTAGATGCTCCAAGACTGGATCTAACAACCACCCAGCAGTTACAATGATGTGTATTTTGTCACTTTCATGTGTAGTTTAAGGTTGTATCGCTTATAGTATTAATTTTGGAGTATAACGTTAATTAATTGTCATACACATGATAAAAAAACTTTTTTCCAAAGAAAATTTGCTTTTTCTTCGGTTTTTTATTTTTTGCTGAGCTTGTCTGAGTTTTTTTGCCAAATCCGAGTCCGAGTCAAAAATTGGCCTTGCTGAGTCCACACCAAGTCTGATTTTTTCTACTATGCTTTCAGTATTAATGAACTAAAATCTTATTGATGTTTTCCTCAATCCCAATATACTTTCTAGCTGGCAAACACAAATAGGTCAAGTTTTAACACTGCAAATTTTCCATGGAATATTTAATTTCCTTGCAATAAATAATTATTAGGAGTTTACCTTGTATACTTCATGTAGCAATTGACGAGTGTAATGTCGTAGAACCATGCCTTGAATGGCATCCCAACTAGCCAGTGGATGAGCTAGAGTTAGTTCTCGAAAATAAATTGGAGCTCCTTCAACATCCATAAGAGCCATCAGACCTCTCTGCAAAAGTCAATAGAAATCACAAACATTGTTTAGTTAATATCATATAGTCGTTACCATTATTGAGGTTTTTTAATTAAATGTATTGAAATTAAATGATCAATGGGACTCTAGAATATGTCCACAAATGTCCATGTTTTTAGAATACCCAACCACCATGCATATGCAAGAGACACTCTACCAAGCAATAAACAATTTTGCTAAAATATTAATCATCTAAGAGATTGTTTAATAACTCACTTTTGTAGGCCTAAATTTTCTCCTCTTTATTGTTCTATTGCATACCATATTCTAGATATTTTAAATCCAAGCCAATAATCGAAGCATTCTACAACTAAACTTACCATCTAATATTAGTTGGCTATGCCTTTCTATTTGTATTCTGTTTAAATACAATGGGCATATAGTATGTCACTTTAGTGTCAATATTTACTAAACAATAATCATACCACAAAACCCTTTCTCAAGTATGAAAGTTTAGAGCAGTCATGGTTCCAATGGTGAATTTTTGAAGTTATGTCAAAGTGTTGAGATGTAACAACTTATAAAAATAGCAATTCCTCAAGCAATTTTCACAATTCACAACAAAACTGAAGAAAAGATATCAGCAATGGCAAGTCCAAGATGAATTTAACAAATCTACATCCAAATCAATGAAGCAAGTCCAAGCCACTCAGAGAGGGTGAGATCTCATAGGCCACTCAGAGAGGAAAAAGTCATATGCACACTGAAGGTGAATATGGTTCCAATGGTGAATTTTAAAGTTTTGTCAAAGTGTTGAAATGTAACAACTTATAAAAATAGCAATTCCCCAAGCAATCTCCACAATTCACAACAAAACAGAAGAAAAGATATCAGCAATGGCAAGTCCAGGATGAATTTAACAAATCTACATCCAAATCAATGAAGCAAGTCCAAGCCACTCAAAGAGGGTGAGATTTCATAGGTCACTCAGAGAGGACAAAGTCATATGCACACCAAAGGCGATGTATGCACACCAAAGGTGAATATGGTTCCAATGATGAATTTTAAAATTTTGTCAAAGTGTTGAAATGTAAAAACTTATAAAAATAGCAATTCATCAAGCAATCTCCAGAATCCACAACAAAACAGAAGAAAAGATATCAGCAATGGCAAGTCCAAGATGAATTTAACAAATCTATATCCAAATCAATGAACCAACTCCAAGCCACTCATAGAGGGTGATATATCGTAGGGCCTAGGCCACTCAGAGAGGACAAAGTCATATGCACACCAAAGGCGATGGAAGAAAGATTATTGGAATGATGATAAACTACCAAATATCTTTTCCTAGTTGTAAACTTCTGAAGTAACAAACCTAACCCTAATGCTCAAGGGCCAACTCATCCTAAACTATAAGCCCGAGCTAATCAAATAAAGATAGCTGACATGGCTTTATTAGGGCTGTTACATGACCTCGCCATTCAAAAAGCTGTGTACTCGAACCTGAAAGTTTCTGGAGAATGACCTCTTCTGGAATATCCTGCTACTTAATAAGTAGCTCCTGCACTTTTTGCTTCCTCGAATTGCATACATGATACTGCAACACCAATTCAATCTCCAGCTCGATGTTTCCTTCATCTACTTCTGGAAAATCCGTCTGAGACTGCCTCTTTTGGCCTAGTATATAGTTAAGACAAGAAATATGAAACAGGCTGGATTTTAGATATAGGAGGAAGCTTCAACTGGTACACCACATCCCTAATCCCATGGACCACCACCTTATATTGGCTTACTTTTTTTCGTTCTTTTAAATGATACTCTTCAATGAATGTTTTCCTGGATATTTCACATTTCTTGTTTTCTCTGAGAAGCAACTGCTTTTATGACTGTTACAGTACACATGTTTGCTCTGTTCTTCATCATTAAGTACAAGGCAGCAATGTTTCAAAATTCTTATATTAGATTGGGGATAAATAAGATTACCTTTAACAGCTACCTCAATGAGTACATTAAATGCCTAATTGTGCTTGCCAGAAGGAACATGTCAGCATGATGTCCCCCTTAGCACTAAACTCAACATGCATCTATATGGTTCTGGGCATTGCATATTTGCTAGAATTCAGCTCTTCCCTAGTTTCATAGTTATCATTTTCTATGTTTTGGAATACATGTATTTTAGGAATCCATTAAGTTATTGACATTGTCAGTTAAGTTTGTCTTTGCAGCTGACAATTTTACCACAATGTTATGCTAGGGTGATTAGTCTTTAAAACTTTCCTTGTAAAAGCTGACAGATTGATCAAATGTTATGCAGTTGTGTCCTCAAAAATTACCCTTAAGTCTATAATGAATATGCAGAAGATAAAGAAAGTAGAGAAAAGTCCTATAAGTAATGCCTAGATCTTGCATTCTAACCTGTAATGTTGTGCTGCTGATCCAAATCAATGATTGTGCTGCTGCTGTACGGTCATCTTTGAGAGACCAAGGACTGCTGGAAAAGCTGATGAAAAGGAAGCAAGAAAACAATTATATAAGATATAAAAAGAAAGAAAGAAAAATATATATATATTTGTGGCTTACCACATGCATAATGTTAACCCCTACTCTGGCTAGAATGCACTATAACTCTCTCCATCAGACAAGAGGAATCTTTTAGCACAAAACTGACCAAACAAATGAGAATGAAGCATATGACATTTAGACAATATGTTTGTGGCAAGAATTAAACTGACACAAATATTTATCTCAACAAAGGAATTCCAAGAAGTAATAAATAACAACCATTTCTAGCATACCTTACAGTCAATTTGATTGGAGCAACCTGAAATATTTCAATATATATTTTCTTCCTCCTCTTTGCTAGGAGGGAAATTTTTTGCCACGGAGCACCAATTGGCCCTACTGCAGCAGGAGATGGCCAGCTTCTGTAACTCTCCATGATTTTCATAACCTTTAAGAAATGAAGCTCACTTGAATGTGGATTTTTAATAAATTCAACATTCCGAGGGTCGCCAAAATGATCCTTAGTTTGATCCATGCCATAGTTTAATGGCCACATCTCAAAATTTTGTGCCTGTATAGTTCCCCTCCAAAATCTCCAAGTTACACTTTTTATGAAATCTACCAAACGGAAAACCATCTGGTCTTCAAATTCAAGACGTAAAGGAGCAAACCTGAAAATTTTGTTATTTGCCAATTAAATTAGAAACCTCAAGATGTCATTATAAGAGAGATAAATGCAACAAAGACCATTAGTAAAGAAATAGGAGTTCACAATAACTAACAAATCAAACATAGCAAAATTTGAAGCTAAAACTTTGACATGGTAAATCCACGATATATATTACCTCACAGAAACACACTCAAAACAATTTACAGAGGTTGCCATGTGCCTCCATTTTACTACAGATAAACATAATGCAGCATTGTAGGAAACATTATTATCATCAACTGCAACTTCTTCAAATTTAGAGTCAAGGTTATTTTCTTTAATTTTCCCTTGTATTGCTAATGCCCCACTAGAAGCACTGTCAATAGAGACCATTACAGGATATATCGGATGGGAAAGCTGATTATCAATTTGAAATGATGCCACTTGAAGAACAATCTTCTGTCGATGTAGGCCCTGCAGTATTTTCATTTTAATTCCTCTTGCAGAAGCAAAGGCCAGTTCCTGAAGGAAATACCGACCAACAACAAATAAGAACACCAATGACCAATGACCTTAATATACATGACAGAATCTAAAAGATGTTTAGAAGAGAGACTCAAAAGACTATTAGATCTTTATGCAAAATCTTGCTTTAGGTTAGCTTCCTGCACACAATTCTATTGACCAGTCCTGGTCACTGATTTCTTTCTTTCTTTCTGCCAATTACTTTACCTGTGGAACAGAGTCTACCATGGCAAGCCCTATGAAAGGCAAACACACTGTAATATTTTCGCTGAACTCCATGTAATTCTCTCCACTCTGCTCAGTTTTGTGTTTCTCCCCAAACCTATACGAGCCTTTCCCATTTAAGCTTTCAATGATATGTGTATCTGCATTTGTGATACTCAGTACCTGCACTTGTCAACATTTAGAAAAAAAGAAAAAAACTAATTATTTGATGTTCCTCTCAAATCCAAACCTGAATTAAATTTCAAGAACATAATTATAAGGTACCTTTATTGGTCCCTCAGCATGGACTGAGACAAGAAACCTCCTCTCTGATTTCTACAGGCAGACAATAAAGGGCATAATCAATATCTAAATAACAAAATTCTGGTTCACCAATCAAACTACACTTTGGTTACATATTACAAACAAAAAAATAGTGATGGCCCAGTCAGGCAATCTCATAAAACTGCATACAGGTAACTGCCATGACATTTGTGTAGACCAAAATCATATGGAACAGATAATTCATAAGACAAACTAATACAAAACAAAAGTCACACTGTACATGTATTATAGCATGTATGGTGAGGACCAATTACAAAAAAAAAATTAAAAGCATTGGACAGCACAGATACAGTAAGTGCTGAAACATACTGCAGATGCCAAATATCAAAAAAATACAGAACACTAAAATATTATATGAAAATATGTAGTGTCTCCCAAAACATTAGTCTAAAAATATTTCTGTGCAAACAGAGAAATAATGTCTGAGACTCTTACCCAGAGAAAACATGTCAAAACTATCATAATTAAAACATCAAATTGATGTATGGAAGGAGTGTTGGAAACTCAAACGTTGACCATCACTTGTTTTTACTTTTTACGTATCACAATTCTAGCATGGATTTACCTGCACACAGAAGTCGTGCTAGGGACTATCATTGGCCTCTGCCCATTAACCATCAGAAGCCAAATTCATGAAATGTTTACATGAATATGGGTATGCTGCATATGCATGCATACATACCTGAAAGTTTATAACATACTAAATAGATAGGTCGAATGAGAGGAAATATTCCATAGCAAGTATGATTCTAATTCACTATAAATTCTGATTTTCACTCCAAAGTGAAAGGTATATGTATAAATACAGAGAAATACAAACTGAAAGGGTGCAACCCTGAAAGGTAACCTACTTCATCTAATTATTATTATATTCATATTGTAGGCACTAGTTCTGACTTGCCACTTAAGCAGCAAAAATAAAATAAGTGCATTGGAAGTCAAGTACACACGTTAGAGTTTTGATAAAATTTTGTTGAAGTTTTAATGTAGTTGATGTTTTGATAACGTTGTAATATATCATGCATAATGTAATGTTGAGTTAAATGATAGTCATGTACGGATAAGTTATAAGTGAGCAGTTGTTATGTAGTTTGTCTTGTAGTTAGAAGACTAAATGAAAAGAAAGACAAGTGTAATGAGGGAGGTGAGGTGTTCGGGTTGGTAGTTGGGAATAATGCTTCCCTCAAGTTTTAAATAGACCCCTTCATTCATTTGAGAGCGTACATGCTGGGGAGAGTACAACGGATACACAGTACATACTAACATGGTACATCCTAGAGAAGGAGTTTGCACATAGAGGAGAGAGAGTCCATTGGTTGTATTCTATACATGCTGCAAAGGATATGTTCATTGGAGACGTTGTAAGCAGAGTTGACGTTGAAAGTGCATTTGTACAGACTTATGTAGTATCTTGTTAACATCAATAAATCATTCAGCCATTGTTCTGTGTATATTGTTACATGTGTTCATATCTAATGTTAGTGCTGTAGATATAAATTCCAAACCCTTTTTCAAATTCTGGTTGCTAAACTCTGTCCATCCAGGGCCATCTGGACTTGAGCCATGCCATCTTATGCAAGCCTAGGCCATTTAACATGATATCACTGCTGTGCCAGGCCGTCAGGACCTCTGAATGGGCTGTCTAATTGCTGTGTTATGCAAGGCCATTGAAGAGAAGATGCTGCAAGTTGTCTAGACTGCATGCTATGAAGTTGCTTGAGCAGTTTACCTATCATTCATAATTGTTCCTCCAAGTGTGGAATACCACAACCGTGCTAAATTTGATGACATTGTCGTTTGAAATTCGAATTAGTAACTGCATGGAGCTTGGAGATAGGAGAAGTGGATGACAAATAACTTGCTACGAGGATGTGGGAGGAGTGTATGTAGAAGAGTGAGAGACCAGCCGATAAGGCAAAGTTTGTGAATCGCACAACAACAAGAACGAGTGTGTGGACATGTCGAGCATGAGAACGACTTGCATGTTGGCAATGGTGACTTGCATGAAGGTGGAGTACCAACAAAGTTTGCTCGCAAGGAAATACGAGTGCCAAAAGTTGAACAAGTCTAGAACCCTCAGGAGGAAGGAAGATCGGACAAGGAACGTGAAAGGTGGAAAACGTTGTTTTTAATAGAGGACGAAGCGCAAGTGCAGGTGCAGCGTGCAAATGAGGTTCAAGCCAAGAACGTTCACGCAAGTGGTGAAGAAGGCGCCAACGTGGATTGTGCACAAGACGAGGCAAAGCAATTGGTGACGCTAGCACATGTGTAAGGGAGAGTTCCTGAAGTGTAGAGGACAAGAGTCAAGCACAAGGGCAACCGCAAGAGCATGCTTGAGAGACCAAAACCGACGCATCACGAAGCGTGGGTGTGCAAGGTAATGGCCAAAGACTATTTTGCAGAGGACTTCTTGTCAAACAAAGTTTTGTTGAGTGGAGACGAACAACCACCAATGGCAAACATTGTTTCAGCAGTGGGCAAGCAGAAGTGCCCGAAGTTCATGGGAGATGAAAGGGAAGATCTTGAACACCATATCGGAACATGGGAAATGATATGGAATGTGAATACTGTGACCGATGAAGACACACGGCTAAGATTGTTCCCAACAACATTGCATGGAGTAGCAATCAATTGGCATCTGGAAAGGGAAGAACCCTTTACAGATTCCAATAAGTTGAAGGCTGAATTTAACAAGTAACTCAGATTGCTTCGCAAGGACACGGAGATCATTGGCGAGATATATGAAGCAGAAGAAAGACGAGAACATAAAGTCATATAATCGTCGCTTAAAGGAACTCATCAACAAGATGGAGACAAAGCCGACGATGGGCTACAAAAGTGATGGTTCCTAGATGGACCATTGCTGCATTATAAGAAGAAGATGAAGGTGGTTCCGCCAACAACCTATCAAGAAGCTTTCGATAGAGCGCTGAGTTTGGAAAGCGAAATGAAGACGATAACAGTTGATGGAGGAAGCGTAAATCATTATCAAGACGACAATTCTGACAATGACAATGATGACTTGAGCGCCATGATCTAGGCCACACGGAAGGATCAAAAGCGCATGATCAATGACATAAAGGTGGAAAAGGAAAAAAAGGACATCTAGTGTTCTAAATGCAAATCAAAGGGACACACCAATGTCAATTGTTCAAATAAAGCATTTTGCAACATTTGCAAAGGTGTGGGACATGCTATCGTAGGCTATTTGTTTAACTTTAGAAGTGCAAGACACCAAACATTGACAATGCAAAAGGAGGTCAAAGATGACAAACCAAGCACTTCAAAGAGCAAAAAAGGAACGAAAAGTGACAAATACAAGAACAACCACCAAGGGCAAAGAAAACCACAAGGGAAATGTTCTACAAGAGGAGAGGGTCAGTTGCAATATGATTCAGATGGTAGGCCAATCATAAAGTGTGATGTCAAGAGTGGGGATATTTTCAATGCAATTGTATAAATGCTCCAACAAGAGGGGGCAATGGGAACAATATTGCAATGATGTGTAGATGGTGCGGATCGAGCAACCATAAGGAGGCAAATTGTCCGAAGAAGGCGAGTACAAGTAACTTGTAGAATGTCAATTTCATTGACATTGAGGAGCCTTCGCAAGACCAACAACAAAAGGAGAAGCATGTGCTAGTTGTAACTCACACGCAAGCAAAGAAAATGGAGCAGTACCCAAATCTTGCCAAGGAGGAGAGATGGCAAGAAGCACGTGTTCAGATTGAAGAAGAAACAAGAAAGACCAATCAAGAGAGATTGCTACAGGAGAAGAAGTTGAGGGAACCCATTAAAATCGAAGAGCATGAGATGTCAACACAACAATTGGCCACGCATGTATTGAATACAAGTGTTTTAAGTTGAAGGTATCCAACTTACCATGCACAATAACGAAGTTGTATGTAACGATAGGAGAGATGGTGTAGACAAAAGTGGAGCTATAATGCCAATTAGGAGCAAAAAGAATATCAAGGTATCAATACATTGAACCAACGGTCCTGATGATAAATGTCAGGAAGAAACTAGCACTGATCCACATTGAGTTCTTAAACCATAAGACGTGGAAGGACTTGGGAGCACCAATTTTGTGGTCTCCCAACTTTTGGTTGTATGGCACAAATCAATACAGCATAGAGATGAAAGGAGTATTGACTACACCAAAGATGAAAATTGTTGATCAAATGTTCATCATGGATTTTGTGGTGATTGCTATGCAAAAACCGGCCTACGATGCATTGTTGAGACGTGAGTGGCTATGCATAGTGAAAGTGAATCACAACTAGGAGAAGGATTGCTTGACGTTTAAGAAAGGCTAGTACAAGTATGTCATTAACTTGAAGAATTAGCCTGTAAGTGAGGAGTTGGAAACATCCGACGAATTAGGAAGTTCAATGTTAGAAGATTAAGATCATGCAAACGGAAGTGAACCAAATGGAGAAGTGCTGGAGTTGGGAGATTGCACGGAAGATGAGAAGCACTCAGATACTTCTACATTGGCAAATGGAAGGCTATGAAATTTTCAAGCCAACCTGTATGTGCATCAATGCAAAGGAAAATGTCCAAGATGGACCATTATGGAGTGTATACGAGATTGGCAAATGTAGTCAAAATGCCAAGCCAACAACTAAAGTTGAAGAGGAGAAGTGGACCTTTGCACAAAATTTTGTAGAGTACAGTGTTAGCGATGTATAGATTGATGAGAAGCCAACACACCCCTTTGATGTGCCAAAAGTGGCGATAGAGCCTGACACCATAAAGTATGAAGGATTGAAGATAGTGTAGGTAAATCTCGATGAAGGAGATGAAGAAAAGATGATCCATTATGGGGACAAGTGGAACCCAATTTTAAAAGCAACAAGTTTTTAAATATTCATGCAGTATAAGGTCTTCATATGGACTTATAAGGACCTACAAGGGATTCCACCTAAGTTGTGCATGCATAGTATTTCATTGATTCCTTGTGCAAAACCTATGAGGAGAAGGCCGTACAGAATAAACCTGAAGTACACGGCCCTGGTCAATGCTGAAATTGAAAAGACATTGGATGTTAGAATAATTTTCAAGCTGATGTTGAGTGAATGGGTGTCACCGATTGTGATTAGCTTAAAAAAGGAGAGTAATCAAATCCGCATTTGTGTAGATTTCCAAAGTTTGAATGCAATGAGCATTAAGGATCCCTTCTCTATACCATCTATTGATTTGATCATGGAGGTAGTAGGACACAAGATCTATTCATTTTTAAAAGGATTCTCAGGCTATAATAAAATCAGCACTGTCGAGGAGGATAGACTAAAGACCACTTTTGTAGTGGATAGTGGCATTTATGCATATAACCAAATGCCTTTCAGTTTGTGCAATGCCCTTGCCACATTTTAGAGGATAATTTTGTACATCTTTGAACAAATGTTGATGGGTAAATTCAAAGTGTTCTTGGATGATTGGTCATTATAGAGGAGGGACAAGCATTTGAAGGCATTGGAGGAATATCCTCAACAATATCCCAAAAATCTTTCCCAATCAACAATGTCCTCAGGCACACAAAAACACTTCAACCCAAGACCAGCCCTTCTATCTCTGATACCAAGTGTGAAAACTGCAAGGTATCCACAAATTTTACACAGCAAAGTAAATACATTGCAGTTTTACACAACAAAGAAAATACACTGCAGTTTTACACAGCAAAGGAAATACATAAAACTGATTTTACCACACTCACAAACAACAAACTGATTCTACCCTAAATTTACAAGCACAGCTGGGAATATGCACAGTTGCAGTTACAAGCACAAGTTAGCAGTGCAAATTGCGTTTTTGCTCAGCATAACATTTCCAACAGTCTTTGTAAGCTATCTTTTATGTTTTTCCAATATCACAACATCATGTGCAGAAGTTAACAATAATAAAGCATACCCTGGAATGCAAACACCTTCTCCCCTATCTTTTCTGATCCAAACTTCTAATTCATCTATGAATAAACCAAATAATGTGGGTGAGAGAGGGCAACCTTGTTTTACACCAATATTACTATTGATAGTGGCCTTCTTGTTTCCAGTTCTATTATTTATGAGTATTGCTAATTCTGCCAAAACATTTCATATAAGCATACTATTGTTTCTTTCCACTCAATTGGACCATTTAATTTGTCCATTCTTTCTCATAATTTTCTATGACAAGCTAAAGTTTAAAAATGAAAAATCAGTTTGTCTACAGTATGTAGAAATTAGTTTGATCTAAACTTTATAGACAAGCTTTAATGCTAAACTCATAAATTTAATTTTAAACTGCAGCATATTAGATACAAAAAACATTCAATAAGCCAAAAATTCCACATTTACAACTTACCTCAGATGTTGTTGCTAAGTGCACTGGCATATGCTCTCTCACATCATCAAGTGCATAGGAACCAAGAGCCCCTTTGCCAGGAACCTAAATAACATTAAGCAAACACACTATCAGAGTCTTCGATTCTTGCGAACTATTAAGAAATAGATTTATAAAACTAAAATAGTACCTCAATGGTCATTTGATGTGGATGGCAAGGTTCATCCCAAGCATATGAGCATGACGTATATGGTTGTAAAAAGTTTTCGAATTGTTCACACTTCGGTTGATAAAATCTCAATCTCTTCAAAGCAACACAAAATCACTGTTAGTTTTTCTTATCAGTTTGGACTACCAAATTTCCTAGCAATTTCTATCATATATATATATATATATATATATATATATATATATATATATATATATTTATTTATTTATTTATTTGTTTATATGGGATTGAAAGGGGTCCCACCCCTACTACATCATGACCACATAGTGCTATTATAACAACTTGGCTATTGTGCATGTATTGCTTGGCAATATTCGAACCTAGGTCTCGTCCTTGAAAGTCGAGGAATTTAACCAGCTGAGCTAACGTCATTTGATTAAATGTTAAGGTTCGTCCATGATATTTGAATCTTGGTAAAGGGTGTGAACTCTTCATTCCTACCAATTGCCTTAAACCACATGGGCAACCTCTATCATTTACATTCCATAATAAACTACACTAATATCTCTTTCTGGTTGCACATATTGGAATTAAAAACAAAAGACAACTCTACTATTACAAAGCATCTTTTGGATCAACCTTGCATGTACAAAGCCACCATTGGAAAGGGCATAATGTTGTCTAATAATAAAAGTAAACAAACACAAAGGGCTTGGGGAGTTCAAAAAAATCACAATTATCACAAATTTTTCCCTGATTTTGTTTACTTTCGTTTTATCTTATTGAATATGAAGAAGGTGATCAAAGATAATATGTCAAGAAAGGACAAGGAGAAAACATCCAAAGATATTCCTCTAAATCCCAAAGGCAAGAATTCAGCTTGACACTCTAGAAGATGTGTTTGATGTCTTGACTAAGTATTTAGAAGACTGCATGGCTACATCAAGAAGGAAAAAATATGCAAATTGAGATCAATAATCTGCATGATGCATGCAGGAAATACTCTATAGTTAGGTGAAGGGTATGAAGATAACCCATGCTGAAGAACAAGCAAGACAAATAAGATACTTCCGTAAACTCCATAACATGTAAAGGAATTCACAAGCTAGAAATTTCCTATATCACAAATAATATAAGGTGTTCTTGGGTCCCAGTAGATAACACTAGCCTCTTTGTCACTTGTTGGAACCATAAAATGGCGATATCGTCTTTCCCACATACATTCTAGGATGTTATTTCTGCACAGGATCTTGCTTCTAGGATGTTATTTCTTCACAAGATCTAGTTATTATCACAAAGACCTATAATAACCCAGAATGATCTCTTCCACAAGTCAATGGTCACTTTTGGGTTTCCACTTTCAGCAACGATACACATCAACCAGGTAGTGTTTTTGATTCAGCTGGTGTGGCCTGCCTCATTTGGGACTGCCTTTGTAAACAAGTGTCATTGGTCGTGTCAAACAAACACTCTAGATATATGTGGTTTCAACGGCATACCCCCTCTTGGAGAAATGTTCATAGCAATATGCTATTTTCCTCCAACATCAACTTTTGTCATCCACTCCCATCGTGACCCATACATGGATCTCTACCCAAAGATTTATACATATCCATTATTGGGTGATGTCATTCTTTTAGGTGACTTTAATGCCCCCACTAGGACTTACCATGCACCTTTTCATGATCTCATAGAGGACAAGTTTTGTCTCTTTGAACTCAACCCCATGGATCTTGCATTCAATAGGACCTCTATAGATGAAAAGGCATCCTATTACCACTTACGGAAAACACTTGATTCAATTGTGCAAGTCACATGGCCTTTTGGTTCTCAATGGGATTCCTCAATTTCCTAACTACTCCAGGTTCACTTGTTTTCCACATGCTAGAGGTGTGAGCTTGGTAGACTATATCATCACAAACAAGGCCTGAATTTCTGATATTCACAGCTTTCAAGCTTCTAGTCAACGTTCCTTGGTTGATCATGCAATGTTGGCTTTCTCCTTGAGTTCTTCCTCTTTTAACTCCCTAACTTTTCCTCCTCCATTGCCCAAACCTACCATCCATCTCACGATTCATTTTGATCATTGTTTTGGCGATGATTATGTTGCCTGTCTCTTCCAATTGATGTCCCACTACTAGTCTCTTAATTCCACCACAACAAAATGTAAGTCCATGCATCGAAAGTTCAATTTAACTCTTATGCATAAGCCCACAACTATATCTTCCACCTGATGGGAATATAAATACCTTATTTGACATAAGCAAAAAGATTTTTTCCACTATCCTTTGTGAGCTTATCGATACTCTTCATCACTCTCCCAACACCTTTTGATGCACTCTTCTTCCTTGGAAGTCCCATCCCATTTGCATTAATAACTACTCCTACGTCTCCCATGCTAATTCCTTATATGCTATACTAAGGCAGCCCACCATTCATCTCTCTTCCCCTTCACATCACATCACCTTTTCTCTTTTGGGGATGTCAAAAGAGCTATACATAAATTATGCACTAGCAAGGCTACTGATTTTGAGGGATTTCAAGTGAGTTCTTGAAATATCGTGCTAAATCTCTTGGCTAACCCACTGCAAAATTATTCAATGAGGTTATTTGTTTTGGCTTCCTGTCTCCTGGTCAAAGCATCTTATCCTCCCCATCCACAATCTATGGGGACTATTATGAGCTGAATAACAACAAAACTATCATGATTGGGGACACATTTGCTAAGATTTATGCACTAATTTTGAGTACAAAACTATCAGAATTGCTGAATCATGGCAGGCTTAGAGTGAGAGGATAGACAAGTTTTAGAAGGGATCATCAGACTATTGATAATGTTTCACTCTCAGGGCTATTATTGAGGAGTCTCGTCAATGGTCTTCTAAAGTATTATGTTGTTTTGTAGACTTTAGAAAGGCCTTTGACGTCATTCCCAAGCATATTTTATTTTAGAGACTACATGACATTGGCATCTTCAAGCTCTTTCTCACCACCATTAAGAGACAAGATGAGATCTTTGGTTTCTCAAAGGATGTCCAAAGCACATTGGTGTCAAACAAGGCCGTCTTATTTCTCCTTCACTCTTTGGGATCTACATTGATGAGCTTGAAGAATTTATTCATCAAAACACACATGTTGACAATGGTTGCCTTCTACATCATCTCTCGATAGCTATATTGCTTTTTGCAAATGATGTAGTCTTTTTGCTCCTACTCCTAAGGGCCTACAAAACAAGTGCTCTTGCTTGCTTTGGTGACTTAAAAGAGCTAGCATTAAATCTTAGCAAGACTAAGGTGACAATCTTCAACACATCAAAGATTATTGTATCTCAATTTAAATTCTTTTATAAGGGTGAGTTGATTGAGGATGTAACGCCTTGTCACTACCTTGGAATTTGTCATTTGGAAGAGTACAAAACAACAAGATTAGACAATTAATGTCTTCCAAAACCCCTCAAATTTTGACCAAGTACAACTCAGGTGTCGATCTGTTTAACAAGTGTCAATTGATTCAGGAGAAATTCGCTCGCAAAGTGGCCCAACCGACTCATGGGAGTGAAGTGCTCTGGGACAGCTATCAATTTGCTAACAAAGTCAAGCATTTGCTTGCTTCTTGGAGCAAATTACTTGCTAACTTGTGGAGGGGTTAAAAAAAAACACAAATCCCTAGAAAAATATTTTGAAAGCAATATTTTGGCATGTAGTGGCGCACTAACTCATTTTGGAAGCCTTCTAAGCATATTAGAGACATATAACATTTGGAGGTGCATCAATTTGTTAGAGATGCCAAATATTTATTTTTACTAAGAATAATAGTTTCTCACCCCAGGTAACTCAAGGGTAAAATCCTATAAATAGGAGCCATGAGTTCCATTGTAAACATCTTTTAGCCATGAGAATTTAGAGCTACACTCTGTGAAACCCACATTATGCTTTGTATCTCATAAAACTGGTGATAAATTGACAAGTCTTTTGCATTCTATCAATGGCGCTGCCCTCCTAGATTTTAGAATGTTTGGTGATTGAGATACGACCCTTTTGCCCATCTTGTCATTCGCTTAACACTTTTATACTTGAATGAATGAGAAATATTGTTGTTATTCGGGTTCTCATGTACTGACTAATCATACACTTCCTTGCTATGATTATGATCGTAGTTTAATTTGAATCCCTTGCACCCTTAAACTTCAAACTTTACTTTTCATGCATTTTAATTTCCGCATTTTAATTTCATGCAACTCGAATAGGCTACGAGTAGGATTTAGCAAGGATAGTGAGGAGCCAACCTAAATCCAGAGGTTGGAGAGAGCCATTGACCCTTTCTTCCAATGAATTGTTGAAAGGATGGAATTGGGGCACATAAAAAACAAAGTTAGGAACATTCCTCAATTCGACATAGTTCTTTCTGGAATGCCCGTTGGGACCCTAGTCAATAGATAAAAATTTAACTAAATTTCTCAATTTTCTCGCCAAATTTGCATTCATCATGGATGGAGTGATTGGCTCAGAATTGAAGGATTTTTTGCTACGTTTCTTCATAGATAGCGACTCACTCCATTTGAGCCAATCGCCTAAAACATCTTCTAAGTTCATTACAAGGAACAATTCGCTCAATTTTGTGAGTGATTCGCTCTAAATCAATCCAATTTGTACATGTTGAATCCAAAGTGGTTTGTTGAGGCTAGGGACTTGATTTATCAAACCCAGACTCAAAATGACCTTAAAATTCACATCATTTTCATTATGTCTGGTTTTTGCAGATGTTTGTGAACGGTAACTCGGTAACTCTAACATGAACTCTAGAATTTTAAAATTCCACTAAGCAATCAATCAAGTACCATCAGACCTCAAACTTGGTCCCACCTTTACATATGCCATGGGCAGGAAGCATTTGGCACAGACTTTGAATTTTTTTTGCCAATGATCAAATCAGCTAGTGATTCATCTTATTAAGCAAGCAATTCCCTCCGAAATGGTGATTTTTCTTCAATTTTAACCTAAGGAGTGATTCGCTAGGAAAGACAAGTTTCTTCCTAACTACTATTTCGAGAGATATCCGCTCCAATTTCAAAATGATTTGCTCCAAACGATTTGCTTTGTCCCTTGCTCTTCAAATTTTTTTACAGTTCAACTTCTGCAAGCGAATCACCTAAATCTACTAGTGAAATGCCTGAGTTTGCAAGAGCTTTGCTCTAGCTGGTAGGCGAGTCACTTTGTAGACCCAATTTTGTAATATTTCAAATTTTGACCCTAAAACTTTGTCCACTTAGGTACCTACACGCTAGCTTATGAACCCAGGCTCAAAAGCACAAAGATCAGGAAAAGAACATCATCGAAGAAACGCAAAAGGGTAAAGGACAAAACCAACAATCGCATGGGTAAATTGAGATGATGAGATTGCGGAGGTTCCAATGTCTAATCCCATTTCTTCAAAAGGAAAAAGTCCAATGGCCAATCCTGTCATCAAAAGTCCAACATCGCACGAAATTGGTTACCTCAACTATCAAATGAGTTATTCATCCACCCTCGCTAACCAAACTTGATCAAATATTGATCCTACATTGACTAACACAAATCCTCTTTATGAAATGACAATTGATGTAAATAGCCCCACAAAAAATCCATCTTTTGCAAATCATCACCATGTCGTTTATGTGCATTAGCCTCCAACAACTAGTGCTCAAATTACACCAACCGCTAGTATGTCTACAACTCAAAGTCCGCATGGATCTAGTTTGTCCAACACATCCAATCTTCCACAAGGACAATCCATAGCTCCAAACGTAGGATCTTTGGGGCAGACCTTTCCGAATCAAAGCCAGGACTTTCCTCAAAATTTGCAATTGTCGACTAGACATGTGGGGACACAAATGGCCTCGGGAAATCCCCAGGGGCAAACATTGCCTCCAGCCATTCAGGTACAACAAAACACATAGCGATGCCCACCTCTTCCAAATCAACAAATCCCTACTCAAGGCTTGCAATATCCTCCATTCCTAAATATGCAGCCTCCTCACTAAGGACCAAGTGTCATGACAAGTTGCCAATCAAGGGGCTAACAAAGTTCAAAACAACATGGTGAATGCCAATTCAAAAATCAACACATTGTAGTGTTTTCCATGCAATGTGGGACACAATCCTACAAAATGTGTTGTAGCCATTAGATATTCCCAGACAAACCAATATGATCAGCAATGCCAGACTCAACAAGTCATCTTGGGTCAAATGGCACCCATAGTAAATCAACCCACATACCAACAGCCTCAATCACAACAATCAGTCCCTGTTTTGCCAAACCCTAACAATGCAATATTTTCCAACTTTAGTGTTATTAAGCATATGAAGATTCCACATTTGAAGATGATGCTATATACACTAACCATCAACCCAAAAACAAACTGAAGCAAACAAGGGCAATACAATACTTAGGAGAGGGATATCATTGCCTGGTCCTATGAAGATTTGAACGTGTATGACCAGAATATCATAGAGCATACTATTGATCTAGAACTTGGTACAAAACCCTTCTGGCAGAAATAGTGGCTAGTAAACCCTAAAATTGACACAATAATGGAGGAACTCTTGAAGCTCTTACAGGCCCAAATCATATTTCCGATTAAATATTCCACTTGAGTAGCCAACCTGGTTCCTGTACGCAAAAAGAATGGTGATATAAGGTTGTGCTTTGACTTCAAGATTTTGAATAGAGCATCACTGAAAGACCAATAACCCTGTCAGCCATAGATAAGATTTTACAAAAAGTAGCACGAACGCAGATGTTGTCGCTCCTGGATGGTTTCTCAAAATACAACCAGATTTGAGTCAAGGATGATGATCGGCATAAAACAACCTTCACCACCAAATGGGGAACCTTTTCTTACCGAAGGATGCCACTTGGACTATCTAACATGGGAGCCACCTACCATTGAGCTATAGATATCACTTTTGCAGGACTATTCAGTGAGATAATCCCCATATATCTCAATGATTTAACTTTATATTCTAAAGACAAAAATAAGCAAATTGAACATTTGGAGTCAAATTTTAAGAGGTGTGAAGAGTTTGGTATCCCACTCAATCCCAACAAATCCATTTTTATGGTCTAAGAAGGTAAACTATTAGGTCACATGGTGTAAAAAGACAAACTAGCCATGGACCTTGATAAAATAAAAGTCATTCAAGACCTCCCCTTACCCACATTAGTCCAGGGAATCCAATCATTTCTAGGGCAAATCTATTTTGTTGACATATTCATAACCAATTTTGTCCAAATAGTCAAATCAATTACCAAGATGCTTAAAAAGGATACCACCCTAACTTGGACTGATAAAGGTAAGGAAAGCCTTTTAAGATATCAAAGATTCCATAACCAGAGCCCTAGTCCCACTTAATCCCGATTCTTCCAAAGACTTTAGATTCTATGTATTTGGGACAGATGAAAGTATTGTCGTCATCCTATCTTAGACAAATGATAAGGATGAGGAACATCCCTCTCATTTACAAGTCAAGTCCTCCATAACTACGAAGAGAAGTATACCTTCATCGAAAAACAAGTGTTTGCTATCATGAAAGCTCATAAAAAGTTTAGGTACTACCTATCACAAAGCAAACCACCATCTTCATAGTTCATCCCGATGTTCGATCTGTTGTGCTTCATGGCAAGTTGGGTGAAAAGAGAGTTGGATGGATAAATAAGATTCAAGAATTTGCTATTGAAATCAAACCCACCAAGCTCATCTAAAGTAGAGCCTTACGTGACAACCTGGCAATGTTAGTCCCAAAAGACCAAGTCACCCTAGTAGCGGAGATAGAACTAGATGAACGAATGGGATGGATGGGGGGCATTTGCAAATACATGGTCATTAGATGGGTACTAGAAGGATTGACAATCAAAGAAAGGGTTCGATTTAAGAAAAAGGCAATGCATTATACATGGCTTGATGGTGTCGTATTCAGAAAGGGGTATGATGACGTCTTGCTATGGTGTGTTGAAGAACAGAAGAAAGCCCTAATCAACCACGATTGGCAAAATTTTGATGGCCAAACATTATTGGCCTAACATCTTTTCCAATTATTTCTAGTGGGTTAAAAACTGCAAATCTTATTGTATGTTCATGGGAAAGAGGAGGTGAGCACCAATGCCCCTAAAGACCGTTATTGTAATCGAACCATTTCAATAATGAGACTTAGAATTCATTGGCAAGATAAGTCCTTTGCACTTACCGTTATTGTAATCGAACCATTTCAATAATGGGACTTAGAATTCATTGGCAAGATCGGTCCTTTGTCAAGCGCAGGACATGAATGGATCCTCACCACCATAGATTATTTCACAAAGTGAGTTGAGGCAATGCTAGTCAAATCAGCCAATCAAGAGGCAATGGTCCAATTGCTAGAAGATATCATCACAAGATTCAAGACTCTATCGACCATAGTCACTGACAATGCCACCTACTTCAAAGGAGTAAAATTTATGAAATTCACCTTGGAATATGAGTTCTTACTCAAATCTTTCTCAAATTATTAACCCAGGGTAATGGACTAGCTGAATTAATAAATAAAAGCATAACAAGGGTCTTGAAAAAAACCGTGGCTGAATGACAAAGAGATTGGCACACCAAGCTGCAAAATGTGTTGTGGGCAAATCAAGTGACACCCAAGGCATCTACTTGGTCATCTCCTTACAAGCTAGTCTACAACAAGGAGGTCGTACTACCAGTCAATTTGGAACTCGCTTCCCTCCAAATGTCACAGTAACTAGAACTTGAGGATACCAACATCAAACCAATGCAAACAAGATAAAATGCCTTACTGGCCTTGGAGGAAGAAAGAGAGAGCATTTAAAAGAACAGTGCAACATCAACAAGTAGTCAAAAGATGGTTCGACAACGGGCTATTAATATGGAATACAACTCTGTTACGAAAAACGCATCAGAATCGTGATTCGAAACGAAAAATCCGGTTCTGACAAAATCTTATTAAAATAGGATCAAAATCGACATTTTTGAAAAAATCGGCAAAAAATTGGAATTTTTTGAAAAAAAAAATCGCTTGCGTCTGCAGGCATAGAGGAAAAGGCATAGATAGTGTTATTTTTCTCTCATTTTTCTTACCCCAAGCTTGAGAGAGAGGTCTGTCTACATGCTACCACACCAAAGAAAACCCTAAAACGCATCCAAACAACAAATTTTTTGGAAGTTTGAAGGAATCCGATAGTCACCAACAACCACCAAACAACGGATTGTTTTGGAGTTTGAAGGATCCCGACAACTACCAACAACCACCAACATCTAGGAATCTACCCAAAGGATTCATTTGAGGTAAGCAAACTGATTTTTTTTTCTTTTTCTTTTATTCTATTGAATCTTATTCCAAATTTTCAAGCATATATTTTTTTTCCAAGTCTAAAACCAAATGCAACAAACTAGGGTTTACAATTTTGGGTTTTTTTTTTAAGTAATTCTTTGTTGTTATTTGTTGCCTGAAACATGTATGCAAGTCTATATTTTTAGTTTTCAATGTTTAAAGTTTAGAGTCTTAGACTTCAAACTAGGGTTTAGTTTTTTTTTTTAATTAAGTAATTGTTTGTTTGATATTTGTTGTCTAAAATTTGTATGCAAGTGCATGTTTTCGGCTGCCAATGTTTAAAGTTTAAAATTTTAAGTTTCAAACTAGGGTTTACGGTTTAGTTTTTTTTTTTAAGATTGTTTATTGTTACTTGCTGCCAAAAATATGTATGCAAGTCCATCTTTTCAGCGTTGCACTACAATTTTAAACCTCAAGTTCAAAGTTCAAACTAGGGTGTAGGTTTTTTTTTTTTTTTTTAAAGTAATTGTTTGTTGTTATTTGTTATTATGTGCAGCCATAGGAAAATGTCAGGGAAAAAAGATAAAAAATATATAGCATTGAAGTATGGAGTAGAACTGGAAAAGAAAGGAGAAATTCTTTGCAATTTTTGTAATACTTCTATACATGGAGGAGTATATCGCTTCAAATTTCATTTGGCAAAGAAAGCAGGTGAGAATGTTAGATTATGCCCAAAAGTGCCAATTGACGTTGAGAGAGAATGCATGGCAGTTATCACTGGAAAAGTGGAGAAAAAAGAGATAAAGAAAAGAACATTTGAAGCCATTTCAACCCCCTCTTCTCAGCCTCATACAACTACTAATGGGACCAAAATCTTTAGTCGATTTCAGCATGATAGTTTGAGTCCATCAATTGCACAGACACAGGCACACCCAAGGAGTGGGATGGATGAGTCCAATTTTGAGGCAAGGACACAAGCCACACTTGATGGTATGGCCTCATGGAACCAAGAGAGGCATAGGGCAGCCAAGAAGGCCATTGGCAATTTTTGGTATTTTTCTTACCTTCCCTTCAATATGGTAAGGTCTCTATACTGGTGAGGCATGGTGGATGCCATCGCAGGTTGCGGCATAGGATTTAGGCCGCCAACTTATGATGACATTAGGGGCCCTCTCCTTTGTGAATGCATGGATGACATTGAGGTTATTCTTGAGGAGCAACGCAGGGTGTGGAGCACTAACGGTTGCACTATCATGTCTGATGGGTGGAACAATGGCAGGGGAAGAACCTTAATTAATTTTTTCGTTTCTTTTCCAAGAAGAGTGGCATTCCTTAAGTCGGTGGGTGCATCGGCGCAAGTTAAGAGTGTCAAAATGCTCGCAGGGTTGTTGGAGGAGGTTGTGATTGAGGTCGGGGTGGAGAATGTTGTCCAAGTCATCACGGACAACGCAGCAGCATATGTAGCAGCTGGCAAGCTGTTGTAGGAGAGATTTCCCACCATTTTTCTGTCCCCATGTGCACCCCATTGTCTTGATTTGCTCCTCGAAGGCATTGGGAAATTACCTTGGGTGTCCGAGGTTGTACAAAAGTCTAGGGCAATTACAAAATTTATTTACAACCATTCTTGGGTCCTCAACCTCATGAGGCATTTTACCGGTGGGAGAGAGATAGTGCAGCCTAGAGTTACATGCTTCGCAACAAACTTTGTGACATTGCAAAGCATCTATAATGCAAGAGGGTCACTGAAGCAAATGTTTGTGAGCGATGAGTGGAATTCTAAGCAAGTTGTTAGATACCAATTCTCCAATGAGGGGGAGAAGATATGAATACGAGTTTGAGGAGTCCTTCTAGAAAGCCATGGATGAGGCCATCAAGGTACAAGACTAAGTTTTTAATTTTTTTTTTAATTTAAAATATTTTCTTTTTGCAAATCTTGTATTTTAAAGTATTTTTATAAATTTTATTTAAATTATTTTTTCTTTTTCTCAGGTGATAGAGCCTTTGGTGAAGGTTCTCCGTCTTGTTGATGGAGAAGAATCACCAATGGCATATATATGAGGCTATGGATAGGGCAAAAGAGGCAATTGCCTCAGTTTATAGACATGTCCAGTCCAGATATGGTCCAATTTGGGATATTATTGACAAGCGATGGACATCTAAGCTCCATAGCCCTCTTCATGCAGGGGGGTACAACCTCAACAACAAAATGTTTTACTCCAGCACATTCCATGTTGATTATGAGGTGATGGCGGTCCTTCGATTATGTGTTGACTGCATATACCTTGATGAAGAAATAAGTGCTAAGATACAAACTGAGATGCATTCTTATAAGCATTGTTGAGAAAATCGCGAAAAAATTGGCGGAATCACGATTCAATCGCGATTCATTCGGCAAACAATTCAATCGGCATCGTGTCATTACATTGTCGACTCATTGCCGATTTTTTCAAAAAATCGGCAAAAAAACTGCAATTTATTTTTTTGAAATTTTTTTCAAGCTGTGGCCAGTTTAGGGCTTTTTTATGCAAGCCCATTTTTCAGCTGTAAATGTTTGAACTTCAAAGTTTAAAGTTTAAACCCTAAATCTGAAACCCTAGTTTAGGGTTTCAGGTTTTTTTTTTTTCTTTTTTTAAGTAAATATTGCTGCCTGATAACTATGTATGCAAGCCCATTTTTCAACTGTTAGTGTTTGAAACTTTGAAGTTTAAACCCTAGGCCCTAGGGTTTGGGTTTAGGGTTTGTTTTTTTTCCTCCTCTTTTTAAGTAAATAAGTAAATATTGCTGCCTGGTAACTATGTATGCAAGCCCATTTTTCAGCTGTTAGTGTTTGAATTTGAAACTTTGAACTTTGAACTTGAAGTTTAAACCCTAAACCCTAGTCTAGGCCCTAGGGTTTTGGGTTTAAGGTTTTTTTTCCTCCTCTTTTTAAGTAAATATTGCTGCCTGATAACTATGTATGCAAGCCCATTTTTTAGCTATCAATGTTTCAATTTTAAACCTTAAACCCTAGCCTTTTGGTTTAGGGTTTAAGTTTTTTTCTTTTTTTTCAAGTGATTGTAACTATGCTTTTACTTATTTCCATGTGTAGGCATGTAAAAAATGAAATCTTTTTTTCCTTTTTGTTACTTGTAATTTGTACCTTTTCATATTATAAGCAATACAGGATGTGTTTTGTCACTTTCTTGTGTACTCAAAGCTTGAGCCTTGTAGGATGTCTTGATTTGAATTGTTGTTTTTATTGCAATATTTGATTTGCATAATGTTAATTCATTGTAATATGCATGAAAAAGAAGAAAAAAAAAATGCTTTCTTCGGTTTTCTTTTTTTTGCAGATTCATCGCCTGATTTTTTGCCAATTCCGATTCATTGTCGATTTTTACATTAGCCAATTTACTACCCAGTTCCGATTTTCTATGCTTATAAGAAATGTGAGGGCATCCTTTTCCCGTCGCCAATGTGCATTCGATCAAGGTCAACTATGAGGCCAGGTAACCCTCGTTGAATTATTGTTTATTTTGTCTTTTGACTTTGTTTTAAAAAATAATCTCAATTTAGGATTTTACATGTGAATTATTAAGTTTCCTTCTTCTTGGTTGTTTCTAGATTTATGGTGGGAGGACTTTGGTGCATATACGCCCCATCTACAGCGCTTCACCATTAGAGTTTTGTCTCAACCATGTAGCGCTTCAAGTTGTGAGCGCAATTGGAGTATCTTTGAGCACATACACTCCAAGAAGTGCAATAGGCTTACACAAGAAAATTTGAATGATCTTGTGTTTGTTCATTACAACCTTCACCTCCATCATAAGAAAATTACACGAACAAGTATCGAGGCCTTTGACCTAGACGAGATTGATCCATCTAATGATTGGATCACAAAGGCACAGGAGGAGGAGCAGCAACAAGATGTTCTCTTCAACATGGATGAATTTGAAAACTTAGAAAACCTAGTGGAGGAGATGGCAACAAAGGCACAAGAAGAGGCACAACCAAAGCAACAAAGAGAGACTAGAGCTTCTACTAGGTCAAAGGGCAAAGGCATTCTAAGACATTGATTGAGGCATTGTACTTAACATTTGTCATGACTCATGACACATTTTGTAATTTGTAATTTTGTACTGTTATATATTATAAGCAATACAAGATGTGTTTTGTCACTTTCGTGTGTAGTAGTTTAAACTTTAATACGTTGGCTTTAAACTTATAGCACTTGCCATTTTCATGTGTAGTTTAAGCTTGTATCACTTACAGTATTAATATTTGATTTGCAAAGTGTTAATTCATTGTAATATGCATTAAAAAAAAAAAATTGCATTTTCTTCAGATTTTTTTTGTCGATTCCCGATACGATCCGATTTTTTTCCAAGCCGATGCCAATCCGATTCCGATTTTCTCAACTATGGATTACAGGGAATGGGATAAATACCAAGCAAAGCTAGGAAGCCATCAAAATTTTGACTCCCTTTGAAGCGAGGCCTATAAAATCCTACAGATTGTGGGACCAAACGATTACGAACTTGCCACCATGGATGGAAGAATCCTGCCAATTTCCATGAATGGGCAACAACTCTGTCCTATTTAGCAAGAACTCCGGCCAAAAGAAAAGATATAAATATGTACATATATTTTCATTCCTTTTCTTTTTCTATGTTATTATTTTTTTGGCTAATACTTTCTTCTAACAAGTCCCACTCTAATCATCCATTTTCTTCCAAAATCCTGGCTTTCTTGTCTTCCTCTTCTTCCCTTTTCTCCTTGATAGAATCCATCCTCTAGGACGGGATGCATGTTTTGTTACTCTCCTCTTTTCTATTCTTTCTTTATAACAAAACAAAAATCAAAATCCTTGCTCAACAAGTGGTTTGCTCGTCTTAGCCAATTAACCACTAGCTTTAGCGAGCGAACCGTCCATCGGGGCAACCTATTGTGGGCCAATTAGTGGGAAGGGCAAATTGGCCCTGCATGAGCCGCTTGCACTACCTGCACCAAATTACTTAGACAGGCAAATCATCCCCATGTGGGCCACTTGACCTACCCAAACAGTCCCAAGTTGAGCATGGGCAAGTGCCCGCGTGATGCAAGGTCTATAAAACCCCCCTGTGTGAGGCGTCCCCTTCAATTTCCCCTGCACTCAAACCTTCATCCACTGCCGTAACAAACAAGACCCTTTGCACCAAGCACAATGTTCAAAATAACACCGTGCCTACATCACCAGCAACATCTGCAACTTAGTGCAATTGGCTAGGTTGAAACCTAAAACACCTCCTCAAACACACCAACAAACCCTCGTCTTTAAGCAAGGCAAAAAGGGGTCTAACCATTAACATGAGGGCAAGCCACCGAAAAGTACCCATCAAACCCTCACCATGCAACTAATCGCTTCCCCCCAAGCAAAGTATCCATATATCAAAGCGCATAGAGCTACTAAGAGAACCATTGGTAGCTTCAAAAGGCCAATAAAGCAAGCAAATCACTTGTTTATACCTTGCAAAGACAAATGCCTAAGGAGCCATAAGGCTAGTGAATTGCTCAAGGAAGCGAAGTCGACCAAGTTATTATAAGCTAGTGAATGGCTCGTTATTCCAAGCAAACCACTCCCACAAGGCAAATCACCCAAGTGCAACCTGAAGGAGCAAATAGCTCCATTTTGCAAGCAAATTGCTCCCCAGTCCTAGACTTTGCAAATTTTCCACCCTCTTACAAAACTGTATCTTTTCCACATCTTAGCCATCATGGACACTCCATCTACATCTGAAGGCCCATCACTACCAAAAGCTAACCCCACATCGTCGCCGCACTTGCAACCACTCCGCCTTTGCCCATATCAACACTACCACAAGAGGCCAAATCGTCAAAGGGCAAAGGCAAGAAGAAAAGGGGTAAAAGAAAAAGGCAGCTCTCCCCTCCTCCTAGAAGACTAGAAGAATCCTACAAGAGGATAGAGGGGAACTATTCTCCATCGCCCAGGTCAAAAAAGAGGCATTGATAAGATACAACTTGGTTCCCCAAACTCACTCATGGACCATTCGCCAAATATGGACCTCAGGGCTGGCTATGAACTTGGTGCCGCAAGTATGGAGTTGCTCAAAGTTAGTAGAAGGATGCGCCAAAAGATATCATCCAACGGGAAGAAGCATCTAACCTCCACAATACAATGAAGATTCGTTCTACATATGTGAGGGGGATATCAAAGAGATGTTGAAAGTTGCAGACAATCCTGCCACGTGGGTGTCCTACAACCTGAAGACCTAGAAGGACTTCTACTACCAGGGCACCAACTATTAATGGGCCTTCTTAGTTCCTTATTTTATAGAAACCCAACCTAGCAGTCGACTTCAATATCCTGTTGGAGTCAGAACATTTTAAGGAGGATGTCAAAATGTTGATGTTTGGGATTGTTGTAGTACTCGTGAGAGAAGAAATGCAAAATCTACTTGGGGACCTAGCAGGACTTCTACTGAGGCACAAGCAACTATTGGAGGGACTTCTTAGTTCCATAACTATAGAAACCCAACCTAGCAATGACTTCAGTATCTTGTTGGAGATGGAATTTTTTAAGGAGGATATCCAAATGGTGTTGTTTGGGATTGTTGTAGTGCTCACAGGAATTGCACAATGGAGACTTCTACTTGGGGAGGACCAGGTCATTTATCCATATTTATGGCTTTTCAACCCAGCCCTTCATGTTACCTAAATTCGTGCTTGACTACATGTTCAACCTTGAATATGTGAGGCAATAGAAGAAAACAACCTTCTACCAACTCAAGCAACCAATAATGAAAATCACTCCAATGGTGTGTGGCTTCCACCAAGTCATAGAGAGGAAATTGAGAGACACAGGGGTCGAGCACCTCAAAGACCAATGGTCCTCTAACCCAACAGGAGTCTTCAGAAGCACACTCAAGGTCAAAAATTGGACACTTTCGTACATGAAAAGAGGTACAACACTCAAAAGGAGGCTAACCCGAGCGAAGAGTTAGCCCTTGCCACCCTCGGGAACGCACATGGATATGAAGATGAGATCCAAGAGTGGTACAACAATCCAACAAAGTGGCACTCATTCTACATTAAGGCCAACGGTGACTTCAACCTAGATATGAAATATCAAAAGCTAGATGCCTTAAGGAAATAGAGCTACTTGGATTGAAAGATCCTAGCTTGGCAAAATGTGTGATATGAGATAGGCACTTCGATGAGATTCAAGATGGCCCGTTCAATGAACAATTCTCCATCATCTAGGATCGAAAGCATACAAAGAGTGCCAAAAGGGATAGAACAAGCGAAGTTGCAGCAGGACCATCTAGTCTATAGAGGCCATCACATGTGCTGCCCAAAAAATAGTTATATTCACTACTCATTTTACATTAAGGCCAACAGTGACTTCAACCTAGATATGAACTATCAAAATCTAGAGGCCTTAAGGAAATAGGGCTACTTGGATAGAAAGATCCTAGCTTGGCAAAGTATAAGATATGAGATAGGCACTCCTATGAGGCCAATTCGAGATGGCCCATTCGATGAACAATTCTCCACCATTTGGCATTGAAAGCATCCAAAGAGTGCCAAAAGGGATAGAACAACAAGCAAAGCTGGAATAGGACCATCCAATATAGTAATACCTACCACCCACGCCATTGGCAGTGGTCAACTCAGGATTACAACAAACAACAATCTAAGGGCAGAAAAGCTTTGAATGGTACTAGTCCATGTTTGGCAAAGTGACATTGGCACAAGAGCAAAAATAGCAAATACCTCAGCTTGAGGAGGCAAAGATCCTTCAAGGAGGGATACCCTCTCGTGTTGGGAATAGTCAACATCATAGCCACATCTATTTCCACTCACATCCCCATTCCACCCTTCACCACTATTGCTTCTTTTTTATGTCTTTTTTTCTTTTGTTCTTTCTTCTTCTACTCCCAAAATTTTGTTGCACTTCCCTCACCCTCCATCAGTGTCGCTCAGTGTTCTTCTGGAGGCACTTTGCCTCCAATAGTTGCAGTCACACCTGGTACTACTTTCATCACTTTTTTCCATCACCATTTATCCAAATATCCACCACACAACCACTAGTACCATACACCTTATCGCCTTCACCATCATCCACCTCCTTGCCAACAATGTCCCTATTAGCCAAAACACTAGTACATCTGGCCTCAAGACCAACACCTTCCATGCCCGCCACATTCACCACCATAATCACACAATTCACCCCAACAGTGGAGTCTGAGTCTGCAAAAGCACCCCCTTAGTTCCATATCTCTTCGCCCCCAACATCATGTCACCTCTTCTCTTCAAGGGACATCAGCAGAGCTATACATAAATTAAACACTAGCAAAGTTGTTGATTTTGACGGATTTCAGGTTGAGTTTTTAAAGTATGGTGTTGAAGCTCTCGTCTATCCCATCGCAGAATTATTCAATGAGGTTCTTTATTCTGGGTTCCTTGCCTCCTGGCCAAAGCATATTAGTATGGTGTTGAAGCTCTTGGCTATCCTACAACAGAATTATTCAACGAGGATGTTTGTTCTCGATTCCTTGCCTCCTAGTCATAGTAATAATCCACCCCATCCACAAATCTGGGGACTATTCAGATCTGAATAACTATAGAACTAACGCGATTGGGCACGCATTTGTTAAGCTTTATGCAACAATTTTGAATATGAAACTCTCATAAGTTTTGGATCAAGGCAAGCTTAAAGCAAGAGGGCAGGCTAGTTTTAGAAGCAATCATTAGACTATTGATCATATTTTCACTCTAAGAGCTATTACTGAGGAGGCTTGCCAACGATCCTCTACAGTGTTTTGTTGTTTTGTGGACTTTAGAAAGGCCTTTGACACCATTCCCACGCATCTTTTATTTCAAAGAATCGGCATCTCAGAGCTCTTTATCACTGCCATAAAGGGACTATATGAGGTAGTTGTTGGCTTTTTTCGAACAACTTTTGGTTTCTTAGAGGATGTCCAGAGCACCACTGGCATCAAACAAGGTTGTCCTCTTTCTCCTTCACTATTTGGGAACTATATTAATGAGTTTGAAGAATTTATTCTTCAATACACAATTGTTGACAATGGTTGCCTTCTACATCATGTCTTGATAGCTATATTGCTTTTTGCAAATGATGTTGTTCTTCTTGCTTATACTCCTGGGGGCCTACAAAGACAGTTGGATGCTCTTGGTCGCTTTTGTGACTAAAACCAACTAGCAGTCAATCTTAGTAAGACTACGGTGATGATCTTTAACGGATCAAAGAGTACCCTATCTAACGGATCAAAGAGTACCCTATCTACGTTTCAATTCTTCTATAAGAGCAAGTCCACTAAAATTACCACTGCTTATACCTACTTGGGGGTTCAATTTATAGGTCCTTCCCTTAATCTTCGACTAGCTTCATAGTCATGTCTTTGCAAGGGATATGCATCTCTCTAAGTCTTGGAACACCAATGCTTCCAACAACACTTTCAAGACATAACTAGAAAGATGCACCTCTATGATTGCATCATCAAATCCACAGTCCTTTACGGATCTGAGATTTGGGCTCCATGTCTAGGATGCGTTGATTAGGCTCACATTAAGAGGGTCCAAACAATTTTGCTCCAGCGATATATCTGATGTAAAAGAACAGTTCCCCAATGTATAGTTCAGCTTAACATCGTTGTTCATCCTCTTCGTCTTAAGAGCATCTTCAGAATTATTTTCCAGCTTCATCACCTTAGATCCATGGGTGACTGCACCTCAAGTCGACAGAGATATGCATATTTATCACTTTGCTTCTCAGAATGCATTACCTCTAGGGGCTCTTTTCGTCCTCATCATGGATGGTACTCAGTAGTTATTTTCTTCTTCAATCAGTTGGCATCTCCATAGATCAATTACATCCTTTCAAATACTCCTTAAATGCTCCTCCTTGCCTTCTTCCTAATAAGAGGGTAATTAATCAAGCAATCAAAGATGATGTTTATCGACAATATATTCAGACCACTTGGGTCGCTCCATCTCAACCTCTTAGTAGGTTGGCCTTCTACACTAAGCATTTCATGAGGATTAAAAATGTCATTATCACTTGTCCTAATTATATCGAGCAACATTGGACACACAGGCTTAGGATTCCTCTTGGTCAACTTAGAGTATGCTTACAATAGTTGTTAGACCACCATATTCCTCAAGATGATAGGATATGTTGTCTTTTCTCTATGTGGGAGGTGGAGACTAAAGAACATTTCATCTTCAGGTGCCCTATTTATTATGAGATTCAAGGGAGGTACTCTTGCTTGTATAGAGACTCAGATGAATCGCTTGTCACTTTTTCCAGCTATCCTGGCCAAAGATGCTTGGCTCTTTACCTCAGAGAAGCTAGTGACTTGAAAGAAAAAAGGATGCAATTTGAAACATGAAAGGTTGTGACTAGAAGCATAAAAGGGTGCAATCCCAAACATAAAAAGGAAAGACTTGAGATTCAAAGAGGCACAATGTATGAAGCAATGTAAACTCAAATTTGAAGAGGCACAATTTACTGTAGGGTGCAAGTCAAAACATGAAAGAATGTAATCTTTGACAAAATTGGCTACAACCCTAAACACAAAAAGTTGTGAAGTGAGATACAAAAAGGTTTGATCCAAAATACACAAGGCATAAAAATGTTAAAATGTAAGGATCCCTAAAGGAAGATGTATATGTTTGGTGGGATACCTTGAAGGAGAATACCATGTTTATAGGTTGTTGGTCATAGAGTGTGAGGTGTGGAAATAGTGGAAAATGACAGCAGAACCACCTTAATTCTACAAATTGAACTTGGGACAAATTTGTAAAGCTTTTCTTAGACAATTGGCCTGGAAAAATCTCAAATAAAGGCAGGTTAGAATATGATAAAGGGCTAAAGTGAAGAAACAAACCTATGAGATTTGAAAATTAAAGGGTTTATATAAAGAAATGTCAATGCAGATCAAAAATTTGTTTGTATGACAAAGATAAAAAAATTGCAAGACTCAAAATTCACAACCGAATTTTGCTTATGCAAGTCAAACCCTTGAAGAATGATAAAAATTTTACTGCTTGAAATCACATTACAATCTTGTAACAAAGAAATTTCTAAAACTGAGATCAAGCATATGGATAAGCTTGTCTACAATAGTGACCACTATTAAGAGCATCCTAAACTGAAAGATGTTTGTTCTCAAAGTGCTATCAAAAAGCATCTTGAACTTTAACCTTTTCAACATCCAAACCACAAAAGGTGTTGTTGCAAGCAATCAATTTTCAACAGCCACATCTTCTGAAAAGAAAACAATGTTTGATTCTCATTGGAAACAATCATCTATTTCAAACTCTCTATAATCCACAGATTCATGTTCAAATATGATGTCTCAAAACTGATTTGTGAAGTGTTGCTCCTAATTCATGACGTAATCTCAGTATTAGAGAAAATTCTATTTTCATGTTCATCATCAAGTTAAAATTAATATTTTCAATTTTTCTATTAATCTTTGCAGAAGAAACTTAGTAGGGGTTAGATCAAGAAAGAAGGTTTTTAATACCAATATGAAGATTTTCAGTGACACTTTGAGGTCGAAATATTTCAAATGAAGCATTTATTAGACTTCGTTCGTACATTAATATACAGTTTTCTTATTATTACCTTTTATTTTTTGATATATTTTAGCTAAGTTAACTATAACCAACTATATGGATATTTATTAAGAGGTGACTAATAGATCATGGCTCTCTAATTTATAGCCCTCGGATACTTATAGTAGACGAAGGGGATCACATGGAATTGAAGTCGCATATTAAAGAATTATCAACTATACAAATAATGAGACAATTGAGATGGGGATGCAACTCACAAAATATAAACCTCTTGATAGATAGGTTAAGAGTCGTGTTGAATAGGTTCTCACTATGAAAGTGATCATTCATAAAGAATAATTACTTAAATAACATATATTATATACACCCATTTACCATTTAGTCGAGAGAACCTACATCCATGTCTCTTTTATATATTATATTATACATTGATTTCTTAACGAATTTCACCTAAGAGATCTATTGGTCTCTAATAAAAGATTTTAAGATTTGTTGCCCAAATTTGAATAACATACATGTTGCTCCCATTTCTGCTTTTTGGAAACGCTTCTTAAATAAAAACCCCTTGGAAACTCAAAAACCTATCATCTAGACTTTTGATGTTCCCAAACATTTCCATAAGTGTCTCTCAGCATTTCAACCAAACAAAAGTCCAAATTTGTGGTTTTAGAGGTGTTGTGTGGGTCTTGCACAAGACCTACATGCAACCCACATGACTTCCTTCAATAAAGGATTACTTCCATGCCAAAAACGACTTTGACATAGTGAGAAAAAACCCAGAAAATGATGAATATACAAGGGAAAAAAGGATGAACATATAAGGGATTACTTCTGCTTTTGCATTTTAGAATTTGTTATGTATCTTGTAAGAAATAAGACTACATGACATCTCATCTCCAATTTGTTGTTGATGCTTTTCTTTTGGTTCATCACTCAATCAACGAGGCCATGGAATTTAAATCAATACTATCATGCTATGAGAAGGCTCCTAGACAATTGGATAATGCTACAAAATCCAGCATATTTTTCATTAACACTGCCCTAGATTAACAGTGGATTATTGTGGATATTTTAGGGTGTAAAGTTGTAAAATTGCCATTAACATATCTAGGTATGCCTTTGTCTGATAAAAGGAAAGGAGCTTTGGGGCTCTTGCATAGAACAAAATATTATTTATCAGATTAAAAAGGTTACTTCTTCACCATCTCTCGAAAGCTACAACTCATAAAGAATACATTACAATGGAACTCTCGTATTTAATGTCACTTTCAATGTTGCAAGCACGTATAGCATCCGAAGTTGACAAAAATCAGAGAGATTTTGTTTGGAAAGAATGCGGGGAAAACCTTAGGTCTCCTGTTTGTAAGTGGGATAGGGTTTGCAAAGTAAAGACTATTGAAGGGGCAAGCTTGCAGAATTGTCGAGTTACGAATTTGAAATCAGAGGTAAAACTTGGGTTGGAGAGTATTCAAAGATCATGGTAAGAGTTGGGCAAAAATGTTACTTCAAAAATATACAAGATTTAGGGATGCAATAAAATTATTAAGGAAACGAACCCTGCCTAGGGGTCATCAACTTGGAACTTCATAAAAGAGAGTTTGCAAGTGATCAAGAAACATATTAGGTGGTCAATCAATGAGGGAGATTCTGCAAATTTGTGGTCTTATGCTTGGTTCAAGCTTTGTCCTCTTATTTTTTATCCATAATGACAACCATTGGGTCGGGCAAGTTTAGCATGCAAAAGTTCAAAACTTCAAAGGTCAAACTTTATATTGATGTGAGCAACAATTCTAGATCTTGCATTTCTATTAGCAACCAGTTTGAGGGAGATGATCTCAAACAAATAGCAAGTGATCTTTGAATACTCTCCATCCCAAGTTTTGCCTCTAACTTCAAAAGACACTTCAAGTGTTTTCTTTTCCAATTTTTGAGCAAAAGGATGAGTTGGTTTGGAATCTATCAAAAAATGGTAGATACTTGGTCAAGTTTGGGATTTAAGGCTTTGAGCAATCAAAATTTCCTATTCCCAATAATTTCCCTTGGAAGAATCTCTGGTCACTTCAGGCCTTCCCTAACACATCGACATTTATTTGATTAGGAATCCAAAGAAAAATTCTTAAAGTTGAGAATTGGTAAAGAAGAGGATGTCATGGACCTTTTAAGTGTGCCTTATGTAAGAAGGATCTAAAACATTGAATCATTTACTTCTTTATCATTCCTTTGCTTACACCATTTACGGCTACTTTTTCAACAATGAGAATATATTGGGTAGCTCCATAAACATTGAAAAAGTTCATGAAAAGTTGTATTAATTATTTCAAAGCAAAAGCATTATGCATCTTATGAAGGATTGGTCCTACCATTATCTATGGCTCGAAACAGAATAAGAATTTTCAAAAACAAATCTGGATATCATGCCCAAGTTTGAAATCATATTATTGCCTCTCTTGCAGAATGTTTACAAGGATGGCGCTCATCATGGGAAGCCTCCAATGTGGGAAAAGAGTGCTAGCCTCTTCATTACAGGATTTGAATATATCTGCGACAATCAAGTTAAAACAATGGATCTATGTCGATCTATATTAAAATTGAAATGTCCAAAAGTTGGGTTTATCAAACTTAATGTCTATAGTGTTTCCAAAGGAAATCCAGGAAAGCTGGCAAAGGTCGTGTTTTCTGGAATAATAAAGGCAAAATTCTCTTTACTTACTCACAATCATGTCAAACTTCAACTAAAACAATGCAAAGACCTAGGCACTTCTTATAGGGACCAAGATTGCCATTGAAAAGGATGAATATTATTTCAATTGAGGTGGGATTCACAAATTATTATTAATGTAGTAAAAAAAAAGGATGTGCAGATTGGATCAACAATAGCATTATTTTTTATATCGATCAATAATTGTTTAAGGCAAAATCTTGGAAATGTCAATATATCTATGGATAAGCAAACAAGGCAGCAGATAATTTAGCCAATCACGGCGTTGATATTCAACTCAGCAAAATTCAAATTTTAAAGGGTAATTGGCCAATGGAGATTCTATCTCTTAATGAAAATGATATCAAGGAGTTGACAGAGGAAATGTAGCTATTTGAGGAAAATGAACACTATCTTTAATAGAAAGGCAAGCTAGATAGGGTCCTATTGACCTAATAGCAAATCCAATGTTTTGATATTTTGACGGAAGTGGCCCCCAACAGAACATATACTTTATTTTATTTAAAAAATAATTTTATTAAAAAACCTACTTAACAAAGGAAACAAAAACAGGTGTATGGATTCCAAAAATTGCAAGATGAACATTCCCTTATGTTCTTGATCTCAAGGATGAGGAATCCCCTTTTCCTGCAACTTTTGTTGGAGCTATTGTGGATGGCACTCCTGGTGGTATTGTTGATTTTGATGATTTTAAAGAATGAGAGATAAACTTATGATGTATCCTATGCAATTCCTGCTGGCATGACATATCTAGCATCGTCAATAAAGTCTAGGTTTTGACATTAAGGATTGCAATTTGATAGGGAAAGCATTTTTTTGTCTTTACCCATTTCTTATTTTCTGTATTTATGTTTGTCAATCGTATTTGTTTTCCCAAACAGACATTTCCCTTTTTGTTTCCCTATTCCTAAGGGGTTTGGGAGCTCATGTTTTCACAAGCATTTCCATTTCAGAAAATGTACAAATTTCCCAGTTTCATCATTTAAAATATAATGAGGAAACAAGTAAAAAATAACAGTGAACTGGTTATTTTACTATTCACCTTTGCCAAAAACACAACAATAGCATAACATAACATGTAAATAAAACTAATAAAAATTAAAAACAATATCCAGCTTATATAAAACCAACCCATACATACCTCCATAGAAAAGTTATCAATTCTGTATGGCATAAAACCAGTGTCATCATCAGAAAGAAGAACAAGGTAAGTTGCAAGGCTTGCATTTGAATTACTAACACTTTTGGTCTCTCCGACTGCATGGTTAGCATTCTGCACTTCAATGCGTACCATCTGCAATGCACCAGTCTCATAATTCCGCATTTTAACTTGCGTATCTCCAAGCTTATCTGGAAGGAAGCTACCAGACCAATCCCAACCCAGTTCATCAAATCGAATGGATAAAAGTAGCTCTCTACAACGATAGAAAAAGGAAAAAATTTAGCATGTAAACAAAATGATAGGATATATAATAAATAAACAAATAAATATTTTATAGAAAGCTTCAAATAGTCACATTTTCCAAAGTAAGGTCTGCTATCCAGTAATTGGTAAAAAACTCCTTTTTTTGAAAATCATCAATGTGTATTCCAGCAAATGATCAAAGATATAAATACTTCCTGACACCTCCTAAACATGACAAGCTGACATACTATGCTGAAACATAGTAAAATTGCATGCTGTCGTGTAAGCATGTAAAAAGGAATGCCTCTCTAATGTTTATCCCTTTTAGCAAATGCAAGCAGTCATATTTTTTTTTTTTGATAAGTTGGAAGAAGGGGTTTTGAAAGGGTCCCCGAACCTTTTACATCACAACCACAAAGAAAGATAACAAAAGCACAAAACAAAGCCAATCTGAGAACCATCCAAGTTCAACCTTAGAAAGGGATACTGGATGAAGAACTCAAGAGAAACAAAAGAGAAGACAACTACATAACAGATAACAACTGAAAAAGCCAACAAAGGCAACAGGGTTGCAACGCAAACCTGCTAAACATCATTCTTTCCAGTCATCCCAGTCTGTTCCAAAGGAGGACCTTGGCAAAATAAAATAAAAATACAGATTAAAAGGTTTCCCAAGAACAAACCTTTTTCCACTGCACTTGATAACAGGAACAAGAACTAGCAGATGGAAGAGACAAACTCTCTGCTTTGAGAGGCCATTAAGACCTCTTATAATTCATGAAACAATTTTCATTTGCGGAGTTTGGGATGGGGCTTCTTCCCCCCTCCAAAGGAATTTTTTAGGTAGTCTCTAAGAGGGATCTCATCTAAGTTTTCTTGAATCTTTTCTCTAGAGCCTAACCTCAGGGTGGTCTGAACACCATTTGCAATTTCCTTCTCCATTTCCTTTTTCCTATTTTCCTGATTGGATGGTCTTCCCACCTTACGCTCCACCCCCACATCAAGATTACCCTTTTTCTGTTTTCTTGTCTTTGGCCCCATGTTGGGAGACAGGAGTTCCTTTTTGGAAACATTGCCTGAAGATTTGAATAGACCCTCTAGGGATATAGTCTTCAAGCCCTCCTTTTCTACAGGACTAGCTGTCAAGACAACCTCACCACTTGCCCTAACTTGAGAAAACACCTAATTTGTTGATAGCTCTTTAAGAGCTTCTAACGAGTCGAAATTTGAATTCTTAAGAGGAGAAACGAAAGTGGTACTAGCAAAGCAGATATTTACTTGGGCCTCATGCATCGACACCACATCTTCTGCCGAAGAAACTGTAGCCACCTGGCTGGGAGCTGGATGTTTCTGCACTTTCGAAATTAAAGTATTCTGGTCTCCTAGTTGTATCTGAACCTCAGATTCCAGTAAATGCTCTACTTCCAAAGGGGTTGCAAGCTCATCCTGAGAACCTTTATGGGGTTCGAGGGGACTCTGGCCTGGGATTACTTCTACCTCAGAGCAAGATTTTTCAACAAGCTTTGTACCAAAATTTTTTGGTTTAGGATGAACCACATCCGAAGAGGATGGATCCCTAGCCTCCTTTTGTTGCCAAACTTTCTTGTTGGGGTAGGACCCAAAAGAATGACCCAAACACTTACAAGATGAGCAAAATGGGGGTTTGTTTTCATACTCGATTGCTTGAATCCAAGACCCAAGATCAAACACCAACTCAATGGAGTTTGGAAGCTCGACTTCCAAATTCACATTTACGCACATTCTTGCGTAGATCATTCTTGATTGGTTCCTGGTAGCAAAGTCTATTGTGATCAACTCCCCAATTCCTCTGGCAATACCGAGCAAAATGTCTTCATGCCAATACTGAAATGGCAGCCCTAGGAGCTTAACCCAAAGTGGCACCATATTGAAACTTTGGGTGCTAGGGTTAAAATCGGGGGCCCATTTGCATTGGAAGAGGTCTCTTATACCATAGAACCAAGGGCCTCCCCACAATATCCTTTCCATATCCTCTTCACAACTAAGCTTGGCTAGGAAAAAACCCTTGGGGAGGGCAACAATTTCCAAATGCCCTTGCGGTTTCCATTTCATCAAAGCCCAACGCCGAATGGAATCCATATCAGGTCGGGGACCCAAAAATTTTCCAACTAGGTTGCATGCCCCCCTTTCCAAGGACATATTCAAAAGATCCAAGGGAACACAGAGCTTACCCTTCTTTGGCTTTAGGTTGAAAAGGCACGAGATGGCTTTCTTGGACTGCTTCCTCACAATGTTTGCCCAAGAGCACGTCGTCGGGTCGAAGGGGACAAGAGGGTCTACATTCCTAGGGCGTGCCAGCTTCTGCGATCCCACCACACCACCGAATCCCGCTCCAAACGAAAAATCCACTGCGCCCAACCCGCCAACGCTCCCGCCACTGCTCATTTCCTTTACCATATCTAGCATGAATGAAGCCCACAAACAACAGATCTGCCTACTCCTAAAGCTGCAATTTTCCACCATATCTACTCCTGATGTTGCAGATTTACGCCAAATCTACACCTAAAACTTTGGTTTAGGGTGGGCACCAAAGAAACCCTTAGACCCCCAGCCACAACCAACGAGGAATGGGTTTTTTGTGTATCCACAGGAGGGAGTGGGAATAGTACCCGGGTCGGCCACAACCAGCACCCTTTGTTAAGTTCCCCACCATGATCAACCAACTCACCCACTCAAGCGGATTTAAAACTTTGGTTTAGGGTGGGCACCAAAGAAACCCTTAGACCCTTGGCCACAATTAGCGAGGAATGGGTTTTTTGTGTATCCGTAGGAGGGAGTGGGAATCGTACCCGGGTCAGCCACAACCAACACCCTTTGTTAAGTTCCCCACCGTGATCAACCAACTCACCCACTCAAGCAAATAATGCAAGCAGCCATATTACACATTAGCAACTAGTACCATATTTTTTACAGTACAAGATGCTAGTCTTCCTTTAATTTGATACCTAAATACAAAAAAAATTAAATATTGTATGCTACTTATATAGAAATCCTTTCTAATGCCACTTTTAGCTCTCTTAAATCTTGGGCAAAGGAACTTTTAAAGATTGTGCAGCTGGAACTGTAAAAAAGTTGAAAAATGTAAAGAATGTGCAGCTGGAATCGGAAAAAAGTTGAAAAATGTAGAACAGCATTCTTAAAGCAAATTTGTTCTATGGAATACCTTGTGCAAAATTTAAGCATTTCAGAAATTGTTGAAGGTTAGACTGTTTACACAGATTGTCTTATTCAAAGTATATACATTAAAATTGTCATTTTATGAAGTTTCCCTTAAAATGTTCAGAAGATACTTAACATCAAATTGTTTTTCAAAAATTCTACACATGATGGATCGAAGATCTTTTTCCTTGTAGTTTCTTATGTCATTTTAAAATGGTTTTCCAAACCTACAGATCCATATTATAGTCCATCTGTTGTGTAATTAGATGATATAGTGGCACAATTATTCTTGCTCCAAAGTGAGTTATAATCTAAATACATTTGTAAATACATAATCTAGAAGAAATAAAGTTGTTTTCTAATGGCCAAGTGAAGTTTTCTTCACCAGGAGAATTTACTCATGTGAAATTCAAGTTTCCTTTAAGTGTATGTTTCTTGTCTGCATTTGTTTGGTCTTAATTTAAGTCGTTTATAGTATATTTCACAAACTCCGCACATGAAATTCAGCAATTAGGAATGGAAGAATATGCACTACAAATTGAACCAGCCACAGAAGCAATTGAGATCAATATTCACATAATATAGCATAATATATGTAGCTATTAATGCTAGGGAATGTGTTTGGTGCATTCCATCAATTTTCAATTGTGCGACTAAAGTATTTACTATTTATAACATAACAATTATTTTTGTAGTACTTTCTTGGTTACTACAGTGCACTGTAACAGCTCTTTTCGGCAAATCCCACTCGTCAATTTTAGTCATCCATAGACATTAATAGAATTATTATTATCTTATCATATCGTAAATAGTTTCTGCAGTTCCTGGTAATTTTGCCAAGGCTGCTATTAGAAAAAGGAAAAAGGAAAAAGGATTATCAGAATATGCTGTCAACACCTCTTAACGTCAGTCCAGTAAAGGTTGAAGTGCTCTCCAACTCTCAAGCGTTGATATGAATTAGTTCCACTTTGCTTGTAAGATAAGTCCCGGCTGCATGCATTGCTAATCACATATCTGCAAACACGATATTATAACAATTAGCTTCAAAAACTTATTACCATAGTAGAAGATCATGCTTAAAATAAGATCATACGGATACCAATACAAAGTTTTAGAATGATACAAATAGTGAATTTCTTGAGGCAATTATTTCCCACAGTTCTGTATTAGTTTCAAAATGTTTCAATTGGTCACCAAATCACCTAGATTATAACATAGATATTACAGTGCTATCACATTCACTGGTTTAATAATACTCTCAATTCTTGGCAACACGGAAATGCAATTAATGCTTTCAATTCTTAGCAACACAGAAATGCAGTTGTGGATAAAATAAACAGTGATACATAGGAATGCGCTGCGCCCCCCCCCCAAACAGTGTCCATCTTGTACCTGACATTCTTAGGATGGGAGGATAGGGATGAGAAGTATCCTTGGCACTCCATATTTGGGGAACTTGTTGGAGGTCATCACTAGGACATCCTAGTCCTTCCTAGCACGTCCCAAAAATGGGGCTGCCTGAGACACCTAGATGTTCTCAGGATGCCCAGGTTTCCTCAAGACACCATGGGGACACCATATGGTCATCTCTGGAATGCCTGTGCAACACCAAGATGGACACACAACCATATGCTGTTATTGTTTTTCTTTTTTAAAGGTAATGGGGCCCATGGGCCAACCATAAGCCTCATGATTTAGAGAACACTGATGATGAGCATGTTTTTGGTATTGCAGATGACTTCAAGAGAGGATGACAGAAGACTTTCAAATTTCAGTGTTTCATTGGCATTTTGCTTCTTTAGTTGGAACTTGAACTGTACCTGAAATTTTAAATTTGAAACGTTCCAATGTTTCAACTCTAATGAAATTAGAATTCCTAATGTCCTAAAGTTTTTGTTTTAGTGTGATATAAATCTCAACAGTTGTCCCTTTGAGGTAATGTGATGTAATTATTTTGCTTTTACATTGTGTAAGGTTGCATATTCAAGCTTTTAAAATCCATTTTGGGGCTTAACATTTGACTTATATTAATTTGTTTATATATTTTTCATGCATATTTATATATGCCATCTCCCAACAGTCCAGGAATTTGGGGCAAGACCACTATGTGCCAGAGACGTGGCTTGCTGTATTGCATTCTTTGCGTTCTGGATGGTCCATGGAACATAGAAAATAACCATCTCTTGCTGGCTATATACAGTCACTAAAATTGATCATACAAGTCTTTCCTAATTACCTGAGCACTCTGGATAAGAAACTTGTCTCCATAGCCACAACCAAAGTCACAACTTTCATACATAATGTTCAATATGGTGGACTTGGGGAAAAAAGACAGTGAAACAGAAAAAATACAACAGATAAAAAAAAAAAAAAATTATACATCTGAAAAACTTATCATAAAACTCTGTGTATACTCTTCCAAGTGCTATTGATTGGATTTGTAAATCTACTGGAAAAATCCAGAGCAACTGCTGTTTGGCAAAAATAAAATCTAAATTGGCCTCATTTTTGCTATTTCCACTTGCAAAGAGAGTAGAGAGAAGGTGAAATCAGACCCAAAAAAACACTCATTTGCATCCTAAAACCATTTTTTTCCCAGTTTTCAAAAATCTAACAGCCACCTAGCAGTTACGTTTGAGGTTTCAAAAAATAAATTAAAAAAAGAACCAAAAGAAAGGCTAATGCTACAAGGCCCACCTGATTACAAAGGACGAAAGACGAAAGACGAAAGGGGAAAAATTTGGTCAGCAGAGTACAAGGATAAGGTCAAAGAAGATCAACAATGGAATTTGAGACCAAAAGGGTAGACAACATTAAGAGGAATTTTTACCAATCTTGTATGGAGTTCCATGGCAATATGTCCCACCCCATGCAAAGTGTAACACCTTCAATAATCAAGAGCCAAATTTATTTGCACTTTCCCATAATATACATTCTCTGGAGTATTCATCTAACCACTGGGCCTAGAAACAAACAAATGCTTTTGAAATCCTAACCAACACAGGAAACATTCACCAAGTGTGAGGCAACTCAAAGGTGTCAAGAAATAGACACAAATAATTGGAACAGTATAGTGCTTGGGCCCTCTTACAATCCTAGTGAGATTTATAAGATGCATAAAAATAGCAAGAGGCCATTTGAAGAAGCACAAAATGTCCTTGAGGTTTCTTTCTGAGGAAGACAAGTTGACTAATAATTGTGATATGTAGTTATAACCTTTTATGGATAATATACTATCCATATTCTACCACAGAATAGCATCAACCATATTCAGTGTTGGTTTGAGCAATGCATCTGTGTATGGCCACAAAACCAGAATGGGAGATAACATGACTTGAAGGATTTTCTAACATCAGCCACTAGCCCATATATAACCATTCGGCTATGGTAGGCATCCCCTTGTACAACCACAATATGAGAACCATGGAAATTAGAAGGGATATGTACCAGCCTTATGTACTCTCTCTGGACTCTAATTCAATATGAAATATTAGAAAACACTATGTATTTATCAATCGAAAATAATAACAAATAAACTACACGTTAAATGACAACAAAGGGACTTGTAGATGCTCCAAGACTGAATCTAACAACCACCCAGCAGTTATATTGATGTGTGTTTTGTCATTTTTATGTGTAGTTTAAGGTTGTATCACTTACAATATTAATTTTGAGATTGTATAATGTTAATTAATTGTGATATGCATGAAAAAAACATTTTTTCCAATGAAAATTTGCATTTTCTTCAGTTTTTTCTTTGTTGAGTCCAAGTCCGAGTTGCCGAGTCTGCACCAAGTCTGAGTTTCTCGACTATGTCCAAACGTATTTGAAAACATGGGTACCATATCTACACATATCCAAACACTTGCCCCTATTTGTCCATACCTAGTGCATCCTGATACGACCTAAGCACATCTAGAGTTGTATCCACAACATGAGATTAAAAGAAGATAACACAATGTTTAAAAAACTAAATTTTAAAGGGTTTTCTGAGCTCTGGCGTTTTGGCGGGAAACCTTCTGTGCAGGCACCAGGCGAAGCTCCAGGGTCTCTGGTTGGAAGTCTCTTCCAGATCCTCCTGTGGATTGATACTACACCTCTCTGAAGGATTGCTCGTTGCCTTGGGAGGGCCCAATGGGGTCTCCTCCAGGATCTTCCGACGGGCAGGAAAAGCTCATATGCAGATAAATTAAAAGAAAACCCTGCATCTTCTTCCGATGAAGCTCAACGCAGTGCTTATCAAATGCTATTTAAGAATGCTGGAAAGGGTTTACCTGCAAACAGAGTTAACGGCTGCCTTCCACAATCTGCGTCCAGGCCAAAGATTGTCATAGAGCCAAAACTGGTTGAGGATACGATTATATACCGTGCTACCCATGATCTGATCTGCAAATTCATGGGTATTCGGCCCACTCTGAACTTCCTTCACACCTGGGTGAGACAGAACTGGGAGCCCATTGGTGAGTACTCTCTATGGCCTATAAGCAATGGGTATTTTATTATTAGTTTCTCTTCTCTAGCAGATAGAAACAGAGCATTTGAATCAGAGAAAAGGAACCACGGCCCGGCAGGATTATTTGTCCAACCGTGGAGAGTGGGTTTTGACCCTCGCATTGAGCCCACGGCTGTCCCGGTCTGGATACGGCTGTATGCTCTCCCAATGGAGTTTTGGGGTGAGCAAATCCTTGAGTTGATTGGTAATTCTCTAGGTAGATTTTTGGGAGTTTCAAGAGATACCATGGAAGGAAATACTGTTGTCTTTGCTAGAATATGTGTAGAAATGGACATTAGCCAGCCACTTCCTGCCGAGGTGGAATTGGAGTTGGCAGGACTAACCTGGATAAAGCAGCTAGACTATGAAGCCTTACCTTTCAGATGCAGAGTCTGCCATAAGCATGGCCATTTGGCTAGGTTCTGCCCAAATAGCCTGACCACAAAATCGGAAGCTCCGTCGGGAGCGTCAAATCGCCCCAGAGAGGGTAAGTTCACTTCGGTTAAAGATCCCCTCAATATCCCCCAGGGTTCTGATGCCCAGAAAGATGGCTTTGAACAGCAGAAGCGGAGGAAAAACAAAAAGAGAAATGGCAAAGAGCAGACCCAATCCAAGCCAACCAACCGATATGAAATCTTCAAATCCCTTGTAGATCAAGAAGACCAAGTCATGGAAGGAGTGGCCGGGAATGACGGGGATACTAACACCCACTCTCATGATCCTCTATCATCTACTCCTGTCTTAGAACAGGTGATTGAAACCCCTGAGACTCTGCAGCCAGAGAACCTAGGGGCTATGGTAATTCATTCCCCTGCACAACCAGTTATTAAGGATGTCCACATGGGAAGTGCAGAAAAGAACAGAGAAAGACCAGCGTTGGGGATCACCCAGGTGGAAAAGAGGTCTAAGAATAGTAATTCCCAAGGAGCTGGTAGAAAATCCAATAAGGATCTAATAGTAGCGCAAGGGGACAAGCTGATCAATGGAGGATCGGTGAGAACAATTGACTCGTATTGCTCCCAAGGTTTCCAATGATTATACAATCCTGGAATGTAAGGGGTTTAAACAGTAGAACCCATCAATCTGTTGTTCAAAGACTTTTAGGAAGACACAAAACAGACTTTTTGCTCCTTCAGGAAACAAAAATGTCTTCAGATCTTATGTGTAAAATTGCTAGTAGAATATGGAGGGGCGCTGGATATATGGATGTGGCGGCCCAAGGAGCTTCGGGGGAATTGTTACTCTGTGGAATCCTCTGGTGTGGATAGCAATAGAACATACAGCTTGGAGGGGGGTTCTCACATCTCTCTTTAAGAATATTGTTACAGCTGAACAGGTTTTAATTACAAACTTCTATGGGGCTCAATGCATTGATGGACAGCGGCTTCAATGGAATGTTGTTCATTCAATGAGATCCTCCCGGGAAGATTGCGATTGGATTGTTGCTGGGGATTTTAATGCCAAATTATCTGCCAGTGATCAGGAAGGTGGTTTCCCAGTTTTGGATCCAGGGGATAGGCTTCTGATTGCTCAAGTCCAGGCCTTTCACCTTGTTGATATCAAAGGTCCTGGTACTTATTTTACGTGGACTAATAAGAGAAGAGAGCCACACAGCAGGAAGGTAAAACTAGATCGGTTTCTGGTCTCGGAGGAAGCATTTGTGAAATGGAATATTAAATTTCAGATTTTGGAAGGCCCAGTTTCAGACCACTTTCCCATTGTCCTGGAGGGAGGGGCTAGGACAGGGCAGTACCATAAACCTTTTAAATTTGAAAATTTTTGGTTGCAAAAAGAAGATCTCCGAAGAAAAATTCCTCAGTGGTGGGAAGATGGCCGCCCACCTTTTGGGACTGCAATGTTCAAATTTCACAAACAGCTTCAATTTGTCAAGTGTAAATTGAAACAGTGGAGGCAAACTAACAAATCAGACTTCCAGCTCCAACGGGCCCCCTTGTTGGCCAGATGGGATGAGGTGCAAAAACATTTCAGGGAAGGAAACATTTCCGAGCACCTTAAATCCGAGGATGATGCTTTGCGCAAAGCGGTTGAGGATATTGATAACCAAGAAGAGATTTACTGGAAACAGAGAGCAAGAAATACTTGGTTATTAGAAGGAGACAGAAATACAAAATTTTTTCAGCGCTCTGCCTGTGCTAGGAGACAAATGAATACTATGGATTTCCTTCAAGATGAGAATGGATACTCTTTTGACACTCTTCCTGGTATGCACTTTCACTCAATGGAGTATTTCTCAAAACTCTTTAAGGAAAGCATGGAGCAAGATGGGGCAGCCCAAGATGAAGTTATTGCTGTCATTCCTTCTTTAATCTCTCCTGAAGAAAACCAAGCTCTTCTTAGACCTATAGATAAAGATGAACTTAAGAAGGTGGTCTTTGGGATGAGCTCTGGTAAATCGCCTGGTCCTGATGGCTTCCCTATTGAGTTCTTCCAGGCCTTTTGGGATTCCCTGGAGGAAGATGTTCTGGCTGTCACATTGAGGAGTCCAGAACCAATAAAAGAATGCTCAAGGCTCTAAATCATACATTCATTACTTTAATTCCAAAAGGAGCAGGGGGGGTTCATCTATCTGATTTTAGACCTATTGCCTTATGCAATGTGATCTATAAAATAATTACGAAGATTATGGCTGAAAGGTTAAAACCTATTCTGCATAATATAATTTCCCCGGAGCAAGGGGGTTTTGTTGAAGGGAGGCAAATTTTGGATGGAGTGATTCTTGCTCAGGAGGCCATCCATACAATGCACCAAACTGGGAACAAAGGAATGTTCATTAAACTGGATATGTCCAAGGCTTATGACAGGGTGGAGTGGGGCTTCTTGGCAAAGATGTTGACTGCCTTTGGTTTCTCTCAGGACTGGACAGACTGGGTCATGAGTCGTATTTCTACGCCTTCATACTCTGTTCTTATCAAGGGACTTCCCTCGCCTCCTTTTGGTGCCTCTCGAGGATTGCGGCAAGGAGACCCTTGCTCTCCTTATCTCTTCCTCATCTTGGCTGAAGGATTGGGCAGACTCTTTCTGAAAAGAAGACTTCAAGGTCAGATAACAGGTTTTAAGGTCGGGGCTGAAGTTTTGACACATTTACAGTTTGTAGATGATACTGGATTGGTGGGAGTGGCCAGCCTTAGGGAAGCAAGAAGAATCAGAGATACTCTAAATGTCTACCTCCGGGCCTCTAATCAAGTCATCAATGACAATAAATCCAAAGTGATCTTCTTCAATATTGATCAACGGTTACAGGACAGAGTTATTGAGATTTTAGGTTTCACTCGGACCTCTCTCCCAGTAGTCTATCTGGGGGTCCCTCTCCATTTCAAAAAACTAAAAATTGATGTTTGGAAGGACCTTTTGGATGGCATCAAAGATAGAATGAACCATTGGTCTAATAGATGGTTAAGTTATGGGGGTCGTCTAACTTTTCTGCAGTCAATTATTCAGGCCATGCCAATTTATAAATTCTCCGTCCTGGCTGCTCCCCAGTCTATTTGGAAAGAGCTGGATAAAATGGCTAGAAGATTTCTATGGGAAGGTGCCAAGGGAGAGAGGAAATGGGCTTTGGTTGGCTGGGACAAGGTTACCCAACCCAAGGAAAAAGGGGGTTTGGGACTAAGAAGCTCCAAGTTTAATAACAAGGCTTTGGCCGGCAAACCAGCATCGGAGGTGGATTTCTCACCAACATCCCTCTTCAGCAGGATTCTCTCTAGCAAATACCGGGTTCTGTCCATCCTAATGATGTGGGCCGCTTTCCACCTGGAAGGTTTTGGATCACCAGTGTGGCAGGCGCTCAAGCTTGGAGCTCAACTCATCAAAGATCAACTTTTTTGGAAAGTGGGGCGAGGGGATAAGGCTCGGTTCTGGACTGATTCTTGGGACCAGAATCCTCCCATTATTGCTGTTTTTCCTGAATTGCAACCGATAAAATCTGCTTTAGAAGATAAGGGATGGATTCAAATTGAGAGCTACTTTAACACTAGTCGTTTGGGGGACTACAAGTTCTTAAAGTTTAAGCGGCTGGATGAGTGGCCAATACCTATCCCTCCGGAGTTGGTACCTACTTTGGGAAAAATCTTGGCAGAACGGTTTCTTACTGGGAGAGATGAGGAGGATGAACTGGCCTGGGGCTATGGAAGCCTTGGGGTTTATACTGTGAAAGAAGGATATGGTGAGATCCTCCCAGAGCCCCCTCCACCCTTTTCTTTGGTTCTTGACTGGAGAAAGATATGGCATCCCCAGGGCTGGCCGAAAGTGAACTTTTTCGCATGGCAGTTTTTGCATAATGGAATTCTTACCTATGACAATCTCAGACTCAGAGGCATCATTGGCCCTTCCCAATGTGTGTTATGCCATAAGCAGGAGGAAACGGCGGATCATCTAATGTTTGAATGTTCTTTCACACGACAGATCTGGAAGCGCTGGTTCTCCCACTTTAATCTTCAGGCTAATGGGGTCTTGTCTCGAAACAACATATGGGAAAGCTGGAAGAAAGGTAGATTTAAATCCAATGCTCTTCGAATTGGTTGGGAGCTTGGTTTATTTTTTATCTGGTGGCAGGTTTGGTTGGAGAGAAATGCCCGTATTTTTCGTGAAACCTTCTCCTCTCTAGAAGGAATATGGCAAGTCATTTGGAGCAAAGTGGCGGAAACGGTTGCCATTCATACCGAGGGGGAAATTCAGTCTGCTTCTGAGCCTTTGGACGAGGGAGTTGTTTTTCAACAAAGGCAGGTGAGTGGTAGATGGAAACCTCCTCCTGAAGGTTGGATCAAAATCAATACTGATGGAGCGGCTAAAGGCAATCCGGGAAGTGCTGGAATTGGAGTTGTGTGCCGCGATCATGCTGGGTCTTTGCTCTATTGGGAACTGCAGGGTCTGGGATGTGCCACAAACAATGAAGCCGAGGCCTTTGCCATTAAATCTGCCTCCTTCTGGGCTGCCAAAAAAGGACACAGGAAGATTATTATTGAGTCTGACTCCCAAATTTTGGTCGGTGCTCTTGATTGTATGAGAAACTTTGTCTCGAAAGCTTGGAGGTTGCGGATCTTAGTTTCCCAAATCAAAGAGCTCTGGAGGGAATTAGATGATGTGATACCTGTCTATGTGAATCGAGACCTCAATAAGGCGGCCGATTTCCTTGCTAAGATGGGTGCTGAAAGGGAGGTTGGGATGCAGCTGCACAGTGACATGCCTGTGGAGGATGCAGAGATTCGACAAGGCCTTGAACGTTTTCTGAAATGATGTGCAGTGTTTTTTTGCTAAGGAAGGTTTCTGTCGCGATATCGCGACATGTCACGATATCGCGACATGTCGCGATATCGCGACAGGTTGCGCCCTTTTGGCCTCTTCCGGGTTTTTGTCGCGATATCGCGACATGTCGCGATATCGCGACAGGTTGCGCCTTCTCGGCCTTTGACGGGTTCTTGTCGCGATTTCGCGACATGTCGCGCCATCGCTGCCCTTGGGGAAGGCGCTTGGTGAATTGGTCGCGATTTCGCGATAGTTTTGGCAATTTGGTGAATTCGTCGCGATTTCGCGACACTTTTGTCGAAGGGTTGCAGGTGGGTGCTGTCGCCGCGACTTTGCGACATGTCGCGATTTCGCGCCTGTTGGCACCGCAGTGGGGGAGCCGGGGTTGACTGTCGCGATCTCGCGACATGTCGCGATTTCGCGACATGTCGTTTTTTCGCGCCCAGTTGACTTCTTTGCTCTGTGATGTGCTGGGCTTCCTTTGTGCTCCTTTCTTGTTGGGTTGCTTGTTGTTCTTGGTTGGGATGTGTTCTCTCCCGCTTGTAATTGTTCTTTGTATTAATTCAAGTTTTTCATTTTTTTCAAAAAAAAAAAAAACTAAATTTTAAAGATAATGACAATTGTCTTCTTAAATGAAAATATCCTATATAAAACTTATTTTTAAGTATTTATGTTATATGTTTCTACTTCTAATATATAAAATATATATTTTTTATGATGTTGTATCTAGTCGTATCCATATTAGGGGGTCTCAAAAAATTGTTGTATCCATATCTGATACTGTCTCCGTATTGGGTACCGTATCCTTTTCCACGCACCTTTGGCAAACATATTTTTTTATTTTTTAAAATTAACTAAGAAACAAATATAAAAATTAAAACTATGTAGAATGCAGTTCCAAATGCATGTGAAAACATGTCTAACTTATGCCCACATAAGTTACCCAATACAAATTGTACAATTTCCCCATTTTCATGTTGACTAAAGTTGTTCGACAAACTAGCTATTTTAGTCAAATTTTATTTGGTTGGCCTTCAAGATAGTTGAAATTCAAAATTTATCTATCGAGTTTGTGGAATCTTGTTACAAAGGGTATAGCATAGATCTGTCAGGCCAAACAAATGCACCTTGTGCCACAATTAAAGAATTCATTCCCAAGACCTACAGCCAATAGCAGTACTTCTATACTTGAACTGGTGTGGAGATGCATTTATTTCAATTATACATGAATGACTGGAAGCATCATGTTCAGCGATATTATCCTATTCTAAATTTAGTTATGTACTGTGATGGACTGTTACTGTCTTTTTGTATTAGTTTTAACTTTTAAGCATTCAAGAATTATGCCTTTTTTTCCATTGTTAAGACAGTCCTCCATTCAGGAATTTGATTATACATTATACTATGGCTTTATATATGAGCATCACTGTTTCATGCAGAATTTTCACCACTATCTGAATTCTATAAATATTTTTCTTGGCATAGAACCAAAATATCAATATAAATTTCATAGTTTACCCAGCAAAATGGAACCCAAAAAAAATGTATCCAACACTGGTGCTCCATACTTTCGGAAATGTCGATGCCATAGTAATATGCCCAAACATAACCATGCTCCCTTAGATCTCTGCCATTGCATGATGTTGGCTAACCGTTACAGTTCCAAAGCTGGAGAAGAGTTTGCATCCATGAAGATTATTTGATGGTTGTGAAGCCATTCTTGTTTGTGGCTCTCTTTCAGGTACAGTGCAGGAGCTAACAGAACATATCATAATGCAGAATTGGCACAATAACAGCGCATCACAAAATTCCAAGGTAGTACTACAAACTCAGACAAAATAGCCAGAGGTCTCATATAAACAGGTTAAATCATGTTACAAGACAACTTATTTGCTTAGACGAAAGCATTACTAGTTATCAAGGGCATTCATGTATGTTAACCAAGCAATACACAGAGTGAACTCTAATCTGTATGAAAGCAATTTCCACAGAGTTCATGTAAGCAACTGTAAAGAATGTAAGAGGTTTCTCCATGGACTTGGTAGCAAACTCTTCCTTGTGGGCAAGAAAATGAGTGCCTTATCCCATATGGTCAACATGCTCAATTTCTTCGGATATTAAGCAAAGATCCTATGACTTTTGGTTCATCTTCTAATCCAACCTTATCAATCCACCGGCAACATCAATTTGTTTGCAAAACTGAAAGTATTCTACCTCATAAGATTCAAAATCATTATCTTGGATAAGTTCAAACATTACTGTTAACCTAATTAAAATTTTTATATGGCAAGAACTTTTAATATCGGTTATCAAGAAATATTGTAAATTGCATTGTTACCTGCTCTCTAATACATTTATTTCATTAAACTCAGCATTGCAGAAGTAACATAGCTTCACCACATTTGAAGCAGCAACCACAAACAAGAAAAGCATCCTTTACCTGGGTTGAATTGTGACTGCCATGGTCCTTCCTGCACAAGCTCCTAAAACAGGAGTTGATATTGCTGAAATAATGAAAGCCCCTGAGGTGCATGGTTGAGGAATAAGCACCATAGAGGAACCACTAGGGGGATTAAGAGAAAATGGATCTGACCACAGAGGTCCTTCAGTCAGATTTTCTACATATTTAGATTGTCCCATTCTCAACCTGAGAGTTGGCTCAGCTACTTCGAAACCTTTTGCCGGTGAATGCATACATGCCTGTGGTTTAGGGATTTGATCAACTCGTCTGCCACCCGCTTCTCCACTGACATCATTATAGTCAGAAAATGACATGCTCCTTTCCCTTGTTTGCCATTCATGATTTCCATTGAATGGTGAAGCACTCGAAGACCATACACTATTGTTCTCAGAAGACCTGTAAGACCCTGAGACTGCTCTTTGACAAGGTAAATGGCTCCTGATTTTACAAGGCATGTAGTGATTTGGACAACATATTCCTTTGCTGATTGTGTTTCCATGTTTAGTTCCTACAGTACTTTGTAAGTCAACACAAGCAATTCCTATGCCATATTTCTGATTTGTTATTTCTTTTTGTTTTATAGAAGAATAACATGGATAGAGGATTCTTTGCCCTGATTTATGATCCATTTCACTGTCCATAGCTTCAAGGATTAAATCACTGCAGTTGTAAATCCAAAATGGTACAGAAAGCGAAAGTTCACGAGAGCCAGACAATGGATCCACTGTCTTCTCAACTTTTACAAAAACAGGAGGACCTTCAAAAAGAAAAATACAAAGTAAATGCATTTTACCTGAAATACTGACAAAAAGAGTTGCTTTTGGATGAATCAAAAAAGACCTAATACAAACAAATAGTGACATAGACATTGGGAATTACCCTTGCATGAATCTGGGCTAAGGATCAATGTTTCTGTTAAAACAATCTTTTCTGCCTGTGAATTAGACATTCCAATTTCTGTTGTGTACTCTGTTGCACGAGCAAACTTCATAAAAGATGGTGAAAATCCACCAACATGGAATTCTATGCTTAAATCGCGAACAAAATCAATGTCAAACACTGATACAGCATCTCCCTGGAAAATCACTAAAGATTAGAACCAAACAGTTTTTGCTACTCGTAGAATTCAACAAAAGTTCACATTAGACTTTATGTGTTAGTAGAACTACACTACAATTAATGGTCTAAGATGAATATTTTAGCTATCATTTTCATTATAGTTCAGTGCCTGACCTCCGAAACTAATACACGCTCCATAACATTTGCGCCATTCTCAACCAAAAATTCAAGGCATACTGGAAGACAATTCTTCACCACTAAAGGTGCAGTAAGTGTGATTCGACGAATAGAGATGGTATTTGTTTTCTTTGAAGAAAATGCGATACCAGTAAGCCCAGTGCTATTTAAATGCTTTCCATCACTTTGTTCTTGGAAATCTAATGAAGATTGCTTTACACAATCATTACAAGGGACTGCATTCTCTTGAACAGATATACAGCAACGAAATGGACCATTGCTGGGATGCGAAGGGTAACAAACAAAAGACCGTGATAAGCCAAGCTTGTTCTCTTGTGACAAAATATTTGAAAGAGATTGTGCTTCACTCCAAAGATAGCTGCTACCAAGGGGACGCCACCTCATTCGTCCAGTTTTGGCTAGATGCATGGGTAGTGGCAACTCTTGCCCTGGTAAAATAGGATCCATGACCTGCAAAAAAAACGGTTTACTAAATAAAAACAAAGTTTCAGAAAAATGTTTTTCTTATGAAATCCAAACTCCGTCTTCTGCAACCAACAATGCTAAAAGTTACTCTTACCTTTGGAGCAATTCCAAATGGAATATCAAAGCATACTTCTAAAGAAACAGGGGTTGCATTCACAAACGTGACCTGCAAAGGAAACTCTGTAGTCTATCAATTATGCATTCATATTCTGATTCAAATGGCACATGTTGAATAATTGTGTATATAGGTTATATGTTCTATACTGACCGTGGAGTATAACCTGACTAGCTTGCTATACCGCTGTATTGAAACCTCAAATATAACAGGCACAATGAACGTTGAATTTAAATCTATATTAATAGCATTCTCCTCTTGCATACTAGTTGCTGAAGAATGATCTTCTTCCTCGTGTGTTTTTCCTGTGCCTGAATTTTTAGAGAAATCAACTTCAAAGGATCTCAACCCTACAAGATCCATTGACATCGGCATTGAGGCTCTTGAAGTCCCTTCAAGCTGAATACAAATCATATGATGCTTTGTACCTGAGGCTTTTCTGTTGACAAACCTTTCAGAAGAATGGTTAGGTCTCCACCTCCGTAACAATTCTTCTGTTGTTTCTTCAACAAACAAAGGCACTGAAACACCAGGTTCAACAGCACTCCTTACTGCTCCATTCAAGGTTTCATTGTTCTCGGCAATTATAGGACCATGAATCAACCAGAAGTGTAGGGGCATGCCAGTGTCATTCTGAAGGAAATATGGTGCATATCTCCGTATATGTGTATTACTGAGAGGACTGTACTCTTCACTGTGATAAGTTCCAGGAGATTCATCTGACCTAATTCCAACTCTGACATCCTTAATCATCTCAAGTCCTCGAACAGCAGCCTGTTTATTAGTTTAATAAACAAATAAGGAACGACTAATGAAAATAGGGCTATGTAAGTTGAAATAAGTAGGGACCAGACACAAGGAACAGCAAAGAGAAGAAGGAACAGTTCAATCACCTGATTAAGACTTCAATAAGATAAAAATTAAACTTGGAGGAAGGCTATGTAAGTTGAAATAAGAGGCACCAGATACAAGCAAAAGTAGAGAGAAGAAGAAATGGTTGAATTACCTGGATTAACGCTTCAGTAAGATTTAAATTTAGGTTGGAAGAGGATTTAATATCAATGATTGTTTCAGGTGATGTGTTCAAGAGGCCATCATGTCCAAGTATTCTAATGAAATGGCATTGCCTATTCCATGGCTCAAGGAAAGGTTCCCATGCAACCTGCAATTGAAATTTTTCATAAGTCACACAAATTTTTATTGTTGACAGACTACCCCCAAGCCTAGATAATTTATGCAAGGTACAGAATTATTAAGTCCATGATTCCATTTTACAACCTTGTGAATGTTGTGGTAATTAATTTGCAGCTCCGATGAGAAGGAAGCCTCCATGTTTCCATTGATCCAATTTGCACAGAAGGATATATGTCTAATAAAAATTTCCATGATAGGTGCATTGCAGCTCCACTGAATCATATAAGCAGAATAAAAACGAGACCCAACCATCAAAATTGCATCATAAGTTCCTTGGCAGTAAACTATGATAAAATAATACACAAAGAAATGAAATACGACTGACATAGAACAAAGATCCTACTCAATAAGTAACAGTTTAAATTGGAACTCAAGAACATGCAGAAAAGGAAAAGCAACTGCGATGAAAGCATTTACAAAGTTGAAGATTATAATAATAAAATAACCAGTAAATTATAATTATGCAACTTTATTTTATTTACCTACTATAATGCCATCAAACGATTTGATTAAAACTCGATGAATAAATGCATCAACTGGTTACACTAATGTAGAATAGTCATCTCTAAGATTATGTACCTCTATACAATACTCATAGTCATATATATACACAGGTCAGGCATCTCTAATTGATAAACAGTTAAGGGAGATCTAGCATCTTGTCAACACATTTTGATTATTTTAACATGCATATGAGTTATTCCATAGGGTAACTGCATTAACAGAATAGGTTCTATTTCATATGGATGCCAGTCCCAAATCCACATAAAATGTCCTAAATATTTAATTGAATATGTCACATCAAGAAAATATAATGAAAACAGATTTGGTCAACGCATGCTATTATATATGCGCCTAATAATATATTTAACAGGGAACTAGGTCTTCTAGATATGTGCCCTATAAATCAAGTGGCATTAGCTCAACCAGTTAGATTCCTCAACATTTCAAGGAGGAGACCTAGGTTCGAATCTTGCCAAACGATACATGAATAATATCCAAACTTTGTTGTAATACCACTATGTGGTGATGATGTAATATGGGAAGGCCCGTTTCAATCCCGTGTAACCCATTAAAATATATATGTATATATATATATATATATATATATATATATATATATATATATATATATATATGTGTGTGTGCCCTATAATATAGTTCAAATTAAGTAACCACTGAGAAAGTACAGGGACATGAAGGACAAATCTAAACATCTAATCATGTTGACTTCCTCATAAACAACATAATTACAACACAACAATAAGGGATGTCCAACGCAAATGGGAAATGATTCTGAAAATGTTCTCTCTCCCTCTACCTCTTGACCCATTAATAGGTCGGAAAGGCTGCTTGCTCTAGCAGTCCAGCTGCTCCTGCAAGGCGAAGTGGATGAATGTCAAACTCAGCCTGAATAATACACTGTGGAACTGTTCTCTTAAATCTCTTAAACCTGATGAGTCATTGAAGAAATATAGTCTGAATCCTCTATCTCCTTATTTGTTTATCATTATGGCAGAAGGGTTGGGCAGATTACTCAAGTCTCAGGTCAGGCATGGTCTCATTCAGGGGTGGAAGTGGGATAACAGTTTGCCACCTCTTTCCCACCTTCAATTTGTTGATGATACTGCTTTGTTGGGAGTTGCCACTATCAAGGAAGCTGGAAACATTAGACAGTCTCTTGACATATATCTTGGTGCTTCTGGACAGGTGATTAATGAGGACAAGTCCTTTATTTTCTTCTTCAATACCCCCCCTCTTATTCAAGCCAGGATTGCTGGCATTCTAAGATTCCAGGTCGGGACTCCCCCCTTCATTTATCTTGGGATCCCGATTTCATCTCATCCTCTGCCTAGATCTTCTTGGCAGTCTATACTTGATAAGTTTAGAAGGAAGGTAAATCACTGGACTGTCAGATGGCTATCCTCTGCAGGTAGAGTATTGCTTTTAAAATCTGTTATTCAAGCTTTACCCATTTACAGATGTTTTGTGCAAACAGCTCCTTCTCGTTTCATCAAGGACATGGATGCTCTGTCAAGACAGTTTTTGTGGTCTGGCAAACTTGATCAATCTAAATGGAGTTTGGTTAGATGGGATTCCATTTGTAGGCCAGTTCAAGAGGGAGGCCTTGGGTTGCGACAGGCAACTCTTTCTGGGCAGGCTTTGGCTACAAAACTTTATTGGAGATGGTGTACCTCTCAAGATCAGATTTGGGCTAAAATATTATCTTATAAATACTTGAGAGGTATTTCTGAGGCAGATATCCCTAGAGCCAGTTTGGTTGGGAAAGGTTTTGTTATCTGGGACACTCTGAAAAGAGGAGCTAATCTAATTAAGCAGGGTTTGTTCTGGATTTGCAATCGGGGATCAGATGTTCTTTTCTGGGAAGATTCTTGGGATGGCCACCCTCCTATCTTGACTCAATATCCCAGGTTACATTCCCTAAGCATTTGTTTCTTGGAAGCAGGCTGGTCTCATGTGGAGGACTTTAAAAAAATCCAGTATTTTGGAAATATGGAGATGTACAAATGGAAAGATCCGCAGGAATGGCCCCAAGGGGGATTGGCCGAGGATAGAGAGGTGCTTGCTCTTATTCTTGCAGGGAGGTACTGTTCTTCATTGAGGGATAAAGACATTCTGGCTTGGAACCCTAATCCCAAGGGAACCTACTCTGTAGCCTATGGTTATCAAGTTCTTGATAAGCAAAATTTCGGGAGTCTCCCTGTCACATGGTGGAAAAAGGTGTGGAATAGATTTGCTTGGCCGAAATGTAACTTTTTTCTCTGGCTGGTAGCTCGTAATAAATGCCTCACTTGGGATAACTTGAGGAAGAGGGGATTTCGGGGTCCCTCTTTATGTGTCCTTTGTGGTAAGAATGAGGATGACTCTTCTCATTTATTTTTCCAATGCTCCCTTGCTAGAGACATTTGGCACTGTTGGTGGAGTGCCTGGAACCATCCTTGTTTTCATGTGCTCTCCCTAGTGGAGTTTTGGAGTAGTCTGGGCAGACCTCCAGCCAAGGCCCCCTTCCTCCAAGTGGCTTGGAATTTGGGCCCTTCTTGCATCATCTGGCAGATTTGGCTCGAACGAAACCGATGCATTTTTGAGGGAAGTCATTTGGCTGTTCAACAGATCTGGCAAAGGATCCTGTGTATGGTTCAAGAAACTATCCATAGTAAATGTGATGTGGACCCTCATTTGGACTCTAAGGAGGAGAAGGTACGACAGGCCCTTGGTTTGTTTGGGGTTGGTGTGAATTCTTCTAGCCCTAGTAGGATTCCTCAGCTTAGCAAGAAGGTTAGGAGAGAGGGTAGATGGAGACTGCCCCCTAGAGGAGTTTTAAAAATTAATACTGATGGGTCGTCCAGGGGCAATCCTGGACATGCTGGAATTGGTGGTGTTGGGAGAGATTCTGGTGGCGTGGTCAGTTTTTTCTTTTCCATTTATAAAGGTGTTCACTCCAACAATCTTATGGAAGCTCTGGCGATACTTGAGGCCTTGCAAAGGGGGTTTTCTCTTGGCTGGCGCAGGATTCTTTGTGAGTCTGACTCTCAAATTTTGGTTAATCTTTTAAACAACAAAAGAGTGGAGGATGTTAATTGGCAGTTGGCCTCTGTGACCATTCAGATTCTCAGAATGAGTGAAGAGTTCGAATTTATATCCTTTGTGCACATTCCAAGGGAATGGAATGGGGTTGTTGATTACCTGGCCAAAAGGGCTTCTGAGCTATTGGATACTCAGAGTATTGATAACTGGGAGAGTCTCCCGTCTAGGGATTCTCAACACCTACGGGAGTTGATCCATAAGGATGTTCAGACTTAATGTGGTTTGTTTTTTTTGGTTTTCTTTGGGAGTTGACCTTGTCTGGTGATTTAGCCTGTCTTGTTGCTTATTTGAGTCCTGGGTGGGGGCTCAGCTGTACTTTGTAATCCAGACTTTTTATCAATAAATTTTTACCCCTTTATTTAAAAAAAAAGGGTCCAATCAGAAAAACCTAAACTTGTGCTCTGGCTCTTGGATCCCTAAAGGACTGTGGACTGATAATGTAGTCAAAGAGGCACATCTTCCTACATATGTCCTAAAAGTGCAGCTGGAAACATTGGCACTCCAAGACTGCGAGGGATGCATATTCCTTGCAAATTTGCGACTAAAAATTTGGCTAAAAAATAAGGGAGGGGCCTGTAAATGGAACCCCAAGTAGCTGTACTCTGTGGTGATCTCAATCAGCTTCACTTCATAGAAGAACTAGAACTTGGAAAGGGCATTCTTTGATGTGTTGAAGTTCATCACCTTAATTTTACTAAGGTTGACAGCCAACTGTGAGTCACAAATGCATGCAAGAACATCCAATTGTCTTTAGAGGCCCTTAGGATTGTGAGCACAATGCATCACAGTTAGAAAAATCACCAATTAATCACAAGTTTTTCAGGTTTGCAATTTAATCACCCCCTTTTCTTGGAGCCAAGCAATGGGCAATTATTTGGCAAGAAATTGCCAAAACAATCACCAATTTCCCACTAAAAACTTGACTTTTCATATCAAGGACATTGTGGGCCATCCCAACAAGTTTAAAATCCGAGGCTGTATTCTTGTTAAGAGGATTTGGGAGGCTTGGAAGACTGTCAGTTCAGTTGTTTACTGGGCTTATATGGAAGAACGTAGGGGCTGGGTTCTTCCGTATAGATCTATTTGGGTTTGGAAGAAGAATGGGGTATATGCTTCAAAACTCCCTCGCCTCAGATGTAAGAGGTTGATTAAAAAAGGGATTGTGAAATGGTCGGATCTTTGGGATTCAGGGATTGGAGGGACTGATTTATGCAGTAAGTTTAAGCTGAAATCTTCTGACAGAGATGCTATTATGCAAATTCATTCTCTTCTTCCGTCCGAGCAGCATTTTAAATTAAATGGTGGGTTTCCGGGTCCCATATGGCGCGACTGGCGTTTGAGTTTTCATGGTATTATTACTTCTTATAAATCTGGCAAGATTTATTAAGGTCTTCTACCTTAGGTTTCCTTGCATATTGTGTTGAATAGGCGTTGGGGGAGTGTTTGCCTTGAAAAGAAATGGAAAACGAGACGCCCAAATATGGAAGTTCAGGATAGCTCCTCAACTCAAAGTCTTCTTATGGTTATTAATTTTTCAAGGTATTCACTGTAAGGCTAGATTGGCAAAATGGATGAGGATTTCAGATCATTGCAGTAGTTGCGGAAGGAAGGAAACTGTCAAACATATCTTTTGGGACTACAAAAATTCAAAGAAAGTTTGGAAGAACCTCGAGTGGACATATTTCCCTATTCTCGGGGATCAGTTTAGCTGGAAAATGGTTTTGTTTGGTGATGATTTTGGTTGTCCTCGGCATCTGTTGGGTGTGTGGACTACCATTAGAGCAGCAACTATGTATGCTATATGGAGGGCCAGGTGCAGTTTGGTCTTCAAGGATGCAGCACTCAGTGCTTCAGGGATTGCTTCTAGGGCTGTTATTGATATCCAGGATCAATGTAGAGCGTTTAAGAGGCTGATGATGAAAGACATTAAGGATTGTTCTGCTCAGGACAAATCTGATTGTTGGATGTCCTTGAGTAGGTTTTTGTAATCTTTGTATCTGCGATGTATTATGAATTCTTTTTAGTAATATAAGTAGTATTTAGTCAAAAAAAAAAAAAAATGCAATATGAAGGAACTGTCCAAGGGTGCTTCAGGGTCGTCTGGTTGCAATTGAAAATCTGCGCAGTGATTTTAGTATTGAAAGGGATCAAGGGGAGCCCGCTACCTTGATCCCCAACATAGGCGGCAATGGGCGTTGCCTGTCATATGTGTCATGCGGCTGATTGCACAAATGTTGTATATGTTGGTTTTTTATGATCATTCATGATCAGAAATTGTAATTGTACTCTAAGTCTCTATCTATGAAAATCTAATAGAAAAATCGACTTCCTGGCTCTCTACTTTTTGTTTTAAATATATTTTTCTATGACAAATTATTTTCCTTGATGTTTTTTTCCTATGCCAAGCTGCCAAGAACACTCCAATATTTTGGGTCATCGAATTTTTGCCAATTTGCAATTTTCCCAACTATGCGAAGAAGTACATCATTTGCAAAAAGCAATATACGTACCAGGATACGACATAGAAGGCAATCATTGTCAACATATGTGTTTTAATGAACAAATTCATAGGACACCCCTGTTTGACACCAATAGTGTTGTGGACATCATTTGAGAAACTGGACGTAGTCCAAAAGTGACCAACAACCATCTCATAAAGTCTACTGATAGCAGCAATAAAGAGCTCGGAGATGCCAATGTCCTGTAGCCTCTGAAACAAACTATGTCTAGGAATAGTGTTGAAGACCCTTCTAAAGTACACAAAACAACAGAAGACCTTACAAGACTGCTGATGAGCCTCCTCAGTAACAGCCCAGAGAATGAAAACACGGTCAGTGGGCTAAGAATCACACCTGAAACCAACTTGTCCTCTTGCTCCAGTTGATCTTATAGCTTCATATTCAAAACCATGACATAAATATTAACAACTTTGTGCCCAATCATGATAGTTCTGTGGTTATTGGGATCTGAATAGTCTCCAGATTTGTGGATGGGGTAAACAACATGATGTGGCCAAGTAGTGAAGGCAAAACAAACAACCTCATTGAATAAATCTGAAATTGGATGGCCAGAAGCCACAAATATTGGACGATAGAGCAATGTCAAATCCTATGGGAAATATTGCTCTTTGACATGAAAGAGAGAATACAGGGAGTCAAATCTTTGTCCTCACTCTTTTCTGTTTCTCCTTTTCTTGCTTTCCAACAATGCATTCATTTCCCTCATGACTTTCAGTTCCAACTACTTCAATAGAGTAATGTCATGAACTAGAATCCTTGCCAGGTGTCATTTGCAAATGCTAACTAAAATAACTTCACTCTTAAAAACCTCCTTGCAGTGCTTCCATGTTAGGTCTCTTTCCAATTCTATTGTGGTCAAGGGAAAAAGGAAAATAACGATCAGGCCGTAGGATTTACAGTTTTCAAAGATTTTAGTGAGTTAAAATGTCTCGAGAGGTACTACACCGAAAAGGCTTCCTTTAATTCAAGAAACTAATGCTAGCATAGTGGAATTTCTCCCAAACAATTGAAAATTTGATAAAATATAGGTAAAATCTTTGACAAATCTAATGAAAAATCAAATGTCATTATTATTTAGGCACTCCTGTTCTCCATAATGATGTCCACAATGAGCCTACACTCAAAAAATGGCACTTTTATGCATCCAAACTCCTTTTGCAATGTCAACTGACCTTTTTTGTTAAGCCTTCTGAGCCACAATAACTCATTCTTTTTTCAGAGAACTTAATGAAAAATTAAAAACTTGTGTGACAGTTGCAAGTAACTTACCCAGGCTAACATGCTAAGCCTAGTTGCAAATTTCCCAATCACTTGCCAAGTATGCCACTTAAGCCACAACACAGTAGAAATTGATTTTGAATGCTGCACTAACATTTAAGGTACACAAAATTCATTGGGATTCTTTTAAAAATCCAGGCCAGTGGACAAGCACAAATGACTCAAATCCTCAGATGGATGATGTTGCTTACTATTTTTCAGAAACATCCACATGACAAGAATCAACCATATACCATTTCAACCTTATCTCCACCTAGGTAATTTGGTCTATTTAACAAAAAGCAAAAGATCCTTGTACAACAAAAGACATTTATAGGTTTTATTGTAGATATCCCTCATCTGTTCCATTCTATAACTAAACTCGAGATTGCTATTTTTATTTTGAAGTCTAAATGAACACATTGATCTGAAATCACATGCGTAACTACACTGTTGAGAAAAACTGAAAAGACCAAAGTGCGTATGCTTTCTTTCTATCAAGTCCAAATCCATCATTAAGCATCCTACCAAAAAAAGGAGCTTCACATTCATACTTCAAATAGTTTGAGTAATTAACATTGTATCATGCTTTTTTAAAATATAATCACATCCTAAAACAATACAGATGCATTCAAGTGTACAATTGACAGTTTAATATCTAGCTAGGAGCAGTCTTCCACCATAGATAAGGAGATTTTTGGTGGCTATATCTAGAGAATTCATAATTTAAATTCTATTCAGCAAAATGAGAAACTAAATCTACTCCTAAAACCTTAATCCTTTTTTAAGCACACAACTTACTCATGGCATACAATAGGCAGTTGTACTTCATTCATTTCTAGCAATTGATCTAATTTCATTCTTTCCTTCTCTCTTCCAATTTTGACGGAATTTTATAAATAGAGCAGTACGTCTATGTCTCCATAGCAAAGATATGGCAACTCTTCTAACATTGTTCGAACAGTCCATATCATATCAAATCATGCAACTGTCTCACAGCAAACCTTTCAATCGAAGTGGATTAATAATATGACCAACTAGTGTCAAATGATCAGTGTAAGATATTCTTGCAATCTTATACTCCCATGATAAATTATCAACGTATTCTTCCTCTTTTTATAGACAAAGATTCTTACATTATGTGCACCACATGAGCCTTATTGTCAACCTAGATTTTCTTAATGTAGACTTGCAGCTTTAATGCCACTGACACTTTCAAACGGCCTTGAACCTATTCACCCACCAATATTTGATTTCATCTAACTATCATCTTGTGTTCAATTGTAGGCAATAGGACAGTAATGGTTGAGTTTATCAAATAATCTTAAGGCAAAGCACCATTCTGTGCAACAATAGTTACTACAGTGTATTGTAAAAGCTCTTTTCAATGAGTCCCATGCCCCATTTTGGCCAACAGTGAACATTAATAAAATTATCTCATCTAGGGCAGCTGAGGATAACTTCATCGAGGTGACCCTACACATTCTTGCAATTCGTGCTCTATAGATATATAGAATAACAGATCCTACAGAAATATTGTGCACTTGTATTGAGATATCTCAATAGTTTCTGTTCAACTTTGTTTCTAACAATTTTACATGAAAGAAAATATATGTGAGGTTGTGTTTATCTGAAGAGATAACAAGGTTATGTTTACTTTTACAGTTGTATTGGGATGCTGATTATGGAGTGATAACAAGGCTTATGACACAGTTGTGAGACACATCCAAATAAATTACAAATAAAAGATATAAGTCACATCCTTCAATTGTTAAGAAGACATTCAATGGCAACACAGGAAAGAGCATAAAAGAAGAGACATTGAATTGCAACCAAAGGTCTACTAGAGCTTTCACAGTAAGTATTGCTGCAATAATTTATGTACAAGAATCATCAATATTTCCACCATTTTTAGAAATTTTAATAATAGTTGGACAGTAAACATTGTTTTCAAATATCAAAAGCTGATAACACAACCATTTGATCAGTCCAATTTGTGCCACTTACCCTTCCATCACTTAACAGAAATGCAGCCTTCTGCACACAAACACCTACATCCAGTTTGAAATCTAACGGCGTTGAAGATGCTTTGATGATGTTTCCAAATTTGAAATTATACCAAAAGCAAAGGACAGGATAAGAAGACCAGATATCCATTTTATCGATTTCAATATCAAGAACGATTTTGAGTAGCTCTAGACTTTTGTCATAAATTTTCCCCTTAACTCCAATATCAGCAATATGACAAAATGGCAAACAATAAGGAATATGCTTCTGGAAAGCCTGTGTCTTTCCTTCTATCTGCATTATCCTGGCCTTAAAAACCCATTCCAGATCAGAAACAATCAGTTCATCAAGGACTGCTGAAAGAGAGAAGAGAACAAATCTTTGAACATGGATTTCAGACTCTACATAATTCTTTTCCGTATCATCCAATCTTATAGAAGAATAATCTTCATAAAGACCTTGTTGATTGTCAATGTTCCTAGAACAAGCTACAGCTTCACCCCCAGATGAGTAATCTGGAATATGAAATGAAATATTAAGAGTTTCTGACTTCAAGTGGAGACCTCTGGAATATCCAATTTCATTACCATCCAGCCTGTCACTGTGTAACTCAGTTGCATCTTTAAGCTCCCCTATATCAGCAAATCCCACGTCTGAACTTTTGGAAGAAGTATCTTGGATGATCCTTGCCTGTGAATTGATGCATGTAGATGCAAAAATAGCAATTTCATTCCAAGCAGTTAAATGTACCCATAAGTGGGTGCAAATAACAGAAAGTGTGCCTTCATAGCGCCTCATAGGCAACGTGGATAAATGTACACCAATACCTGGATGAGATGAATCTGTTGAAAGGCATTCCAGAAGGGTTAAAGAATTGATGGATGATATTAAGCGTGTGCTGAACATCTGAACAGCCAAAGTCTCAAAAGAATCATTTCTCCAAAAGCATGATACTTCAATTTGCTCTGCATCTACCTTTCCAATCAGGTCGAGACCTCCTGGAACATTTCCTCTTGAACTATGAAGCTTCAATGCTAATTTTGACATGACACATTTGATGTCTAAGGAAGTTTTGTTAGAAACTTTTGATATGCCTGTGTTTGAATGCTTAAACTCCAGTCTTGACTTCATGGACTCGGTCACACTTGCCCTAAAGAGCTGAGAATTTGTGCCTAAACTTGAAATTTCAAAGGCTACATTCTCAAAAACTTGCAGTCCCCTAAGAAAAGATTTTTCTGACAAACACAAACCAAATGAACTGAGAAGGCATTTGAGGATATGAAAAAAGGAATTCAACTTCATCATTTCTTATGGCAAGAATCTTTACATTTTAATTTAAGATCAGGATTCTGTATAAGATAGAATCAGTATGCATGGCTGACACCCATTCAAATTGAAAAAAATATCTTACCTAAAATATTTGCTACCAAGCTTTGAGCATTGAATATGATGCTTACGGGTGCCAATGCAGGCTCAGATGACCCCTGTGATACACGCGGAATTCTAACCGAGAGTGCAGCATCAACTCCTTCAATCAATGGCAAGTCTGAATTCGCATCACGTTTATCCTTCTTATTTGCATCTTGCTCACCATTTTTCACCACAGCAAATGACAATGACAACTGCCTGCTAGCAACATTGATAGAATCCAACCTTGCAGTGCCAAAATTGGCTACTGAAACACCTTCATTATCCTTATTTATGTCCTTTGATGGATTGGTACAGCTGGGAAGGAAAGAGAAAAATAAATAGGGCAAACCAATTTCCAGAACCTCATTACAGTTTGTTTCCACTGATAGAATAAGAACTGAATCAGTCACTTCCACTTTATACAAAAAACACAAATCTGTATTTTCACGTTCTGAATCTTCTTTTCTCTCCCATATGTTTGACTCTTCTCCTAAGTTTGGCTCCCAATCAAATGTAAAATAACCAATAATAACAGCTAAAAAATCACTGGGCACAAGGCAGCGTACATGTTGAATGCTTATGCTCAATTCAAGCTCAGGGTATCCAGAAATTGGCACACTTTTCTTTAAACGAAAATTCAGAATGGGACATGGATGTTGAACTAAGGGTCCCCACAGGATGTCACCGCAAGAAGATGCCCAAGCAGATAAGAGTTTGATATCCTCAAAAGAACCCATTATATCATAACAGTCATGTTTGTCAGAAAGAAGAATAAAACACTTAGATTTGTTAACCAAAAGACTGGCCAGAATACATGCAGAATCATGAAAATAAATATCAGAACTGTTGACTTCAAGTTCAATTTGAATTTCATATATACCAAAAACATCAGTTTTATAAGAATCAGCATGCATTTCCTTCACCTCCCCAATCCCTAGGCTCACTATTTCATTTTCTCGTGACAACTTTGTAGAAGCTGGTGTATCTTCTGACTTTGAAGAATTATCAAAGGCTGATTCATTTCTCTTGTGACTTGATGAAGCAGTCATGCCTGGTTTATCTGAGAATTGTGTCATTCTAGCATACTCGAACTGAATAAATGGAAACTGTTCAACTGACATACCTAGAGCATCTGAGATTGTCTCAAGCCTCAAACTAGACATGTCTAAATCTGTGTTTTTTATTTTGGATCCCCACTGCTGAGTTCTTTCTTTCTTTCTTATCTCCTGCACCAGACTGCTGTCCATAGTGTTCTTCGTAGATGATGAGCGCTCATGGGCAACAAGAGTGAGAAATTTATGTAGCATCCCAATTAGCTTTGGCTGGAAATGATATTCTAGATTGTTTAAGTAAATTTTTGTTCTATGCTCCAGAAAACCATTCTGCCATCTTTGATTATAATGTAAATAAAAGCATTTTCCCTCTGATCCACTTTTCAATGCTTTGTAACCATAAGCATTTGATACATTAAAATCAAAATTTTCATCGGTTTTGAATACAGTTGACCCTGCTGATTCAAATTTCTTTGTACACAAAACACTGCATAATAGATTCCCTTTCACAGGAAGACTGTCTATCTTTATCTTTTCTATGCCAATCCTGAAGTTGCATCCTGATCCTCCCTGGGTACATCTGAAATAAAAATAAATGCCATTATGATATACACTTCGTAACCTTGGAGAGACTACACAAATATACAGACCAAAGATGACCAATAAATAAAATAAAATAATCATAGTCCTTTATACATGAATATTGGTTAACTTACTCAGCATTGATGTTCTCAATTTGAGCGTGCAATGCAAGCTTCTCCTGGTAATGATCCCCATCATCAAAGGACAGTTTCACAAATGCCGACTTGAATTCAAGGCTTGCTTCATATCGTACAACTTTATATGTATCCGACGCAGAAATTTGACTCTTCAAGGGACTAGCTGGCTGACTGTTACATGAACTGTCAACATTAAATGAAAAACCTTCTGGCATTTTGCAATGATGGAGCATACTTTTCCTTTCAGGAAATGCTTTCACATGTTCATTTTTATAGTCACTATGCTCGGATGAGTAACTGATATTAATATCCTTCAGCACCTTCAATATAGTAGAAGAAAGAATGACGTGAATTGATGGCAAATCTCCACGCACCTGGAATATCAACAAGTGAAAAACTTGCACAATAGTCCTACCCTAGATCAATTCTAAGGCTGAGTTAAATATAATATAAAATGCCATTAGTTGTTTCTCCTAAATGTGTCTCCAATAAATCCAACACAAGTTAAGTCAGTTCCTACTTTTATCATGGAACAACAAACAGAACATAAACAAGCAATATACAATAATCATTGTAAGAACATAAGCAAACAGAGTCAGAAAAATCGGGGAGCAGTAATTGGATGATTTAAAAGAATCTTACGTTTATTCACTAGTACCATCAATGTTCAGTTTTATGGAATGATAGCAGAAGATAAATGTGGTTTAATTTTCAAATCAAGATAGAAGCACTTGAACTTCTGTATCAGCGAAAAAAAGAAATTCAAAATGCATGATGTACTGTTTACTCATAAAATTCAAGGACGTACAATGATAAGTCCAGGGATTTCAAAAAAACACCCATGTAAGCATTATTACATAATCTCCTTGTGAAAAATTATAAGCTTAAATAAAACTCTTCTCAAAAGCAGCATTGAAAGTATAAAAAAATAAATAGTTATTTATTCATACGAGGAGAAATGGGAAAATTCAGGGAAACATCTCAAAAGGAAAAAATTTGGAAAAATAAAATCGCAAAACGTCTGGAAAAAACAAAAAAAAAAATCTGAAATAAAAAGATTCTGAAATAAAATTCTAAATTCCACAATTGGGTTTATCTTAGTTAATTTGATAGAATTATTTTGGATATCAAATTGATGAAATAAAAAGCTTTGCTGACACTAAGCACAACCATTGTGGGGATCCATTTCCTAGCAGTATACAACCATGCAACTCTGATTTTAGACCTGCATTATTCACTGTCTTTCATTGGTGCATGTTATGCACTGTCATACCATCAAGTAACCATTCATGTAAACTGATATATATGACTCATATTAATAAAGACTCAAAATGTATTACAAAACAGTAAAATCAAAAGTTTCAGAACAAACAGAAATATAACATATTGAATGATTTCCTTGATGATCAATTATCTGTTGGAAGCCTGAAGAATAGGAAACAAAATACAATAGGTGTCAAGAAGAAGTTAACATTAACAAACTGCATCTGATGTAATGACTACCTCTTACCTTCAGCTGGCTCATTGTAGGCTCATCTTGCAGAATGCACAGATTGATTGTTGCCGAAGCCTCAAACTCCATAAAACAGATGTCAGATAATATCTTGGGGCTTTCCAGCTTTGCCTGCCATATCCATGCACCCAGTAGTGAGACAAAAAGATTAGCACACAGCTGCTTCCAATGTTCATGCCAAACAATCAGCTTTAGTGTTCTTAATTGGAAAACTTCTTACCTGAACACCAGATATTTGTATCTCAAAATTATCATAGAAAGTTGCAAGCATTGCCAAATCATCCTCTTGCTCAACCACAGAATGAAGAGCCAATTTCTTAGCTAAAGCATGGAGCTTGTCAACCTCATATTTCTCCGTCCCAACACTTTCCCTAACTGCTAACCCAAAATGCATAGATTCCACAAAGAAAACCTGCAAATATGTGATTAAAGCAAAAATATATAAATAGAAAATAAATCTTTCTGTGCAGCGAATGCCTAATACATCCGAGGAGATAGATCAATAAAAAAATGAACAAAAACTCCAGGCAAAAGACTCTTTTGCTACCACTTTATTCAGCAAGAAGAATAAGACAATTTGATGTATCTTCATAGACCATTCTATGTCTTACTATGATGAAAATCCAGCAAGTAATTAGACAATGGATAGAATATTTCTCATTAAAGGTGTCTATTAAAGCTGTCAAGATGTTCAGTTGGTTCATGTCTTATTTTAAATTGATCATAAATGTTTTCTGTGTAAACCTCAAAAAACATTGTGTGATCTATCACTTGTTATATAGAAAGAGGCCAGGCTTGGGAGTCGTACTAGCGTTCACCATTCAAACTCATCTCATAGATGCACCATACACTTCTGTAATGTTTTCTGATGTGGACACTAGTCCATATGCAATTAACCTTGGGAAAACCTTGTTGATAAGAACTAGTGCAATGAATTGTCCATTCAAAACAGTCAACTATCCCTGGTTCTGGGAAAGCATTCTGCCGTTTTTATAAGGCATGGGATGTAAAGATGGGTAAGAAACATCCCTGATATATCCTTGCAATATCGAGGACATGATGTGGATAACACTAGTCCATCCCCTAGTCCTGCTGGGACATCTCAATATTATCCCAAGACATTTCTGAGACTTTCTGGGCAATATCTGGCAGTCAGCACTGTTACAGGCTTACAGCGTTCTGCCACCAACGAAAATAAAAATAAATAATAGTAACATCAGCAGAATGAGCAGGTTGAATGGCCAATGAGAAAAGCTGCTGAGGGAGGGAACCTTTTCACTACACTCAAAAACTTTGCCACAGGAAACAAGGTGTTTAAAAGGTTTTTAGTTGCAAATAATGTTTTAGGAGTGGCTGTTTTAAATTTCCATTGAAGTTTCACCTTTTTCTTTTGCTTTCCACAATATATGAACAAGTAAACAGTTCAAAACAAACCCAGAAATGTAAAGAAATGAAAATGAAACTTCTGAATATAAAAGCCAAAACACTATCCACTAAAATGGGAGAAAAGGAGCAAGAATGAGGTAGAATGAAAGTGGAAGTACAGGAGGATGTTTTCATTGTATCCAAAGTTGTTGACTCTGACAAGAATGCGCTCACCATCTAATTGATCTATGTTCATTCTTCCCTGGTTAAATCAAATGCTCTATAGTCATGGGTATTGTACACACACAAACCACACCACATCTAGTTCCAATATTTGCAATGTTCTGAAAATTCAATCCAATTAGAGATTTGAAATTTTGGAAAATTTTGATTTAGGTTGGAAAAATACATATAATATATATATATATATATATATATATATATATATATATATATAATATCTATAAAAAGCTAATTAGTACTATAGTAATACGGTTCGTTGTAATCATATGAAATTACCTCAACCAGTTAAATTCCTTGACTTTCAAGGAGAAGACCCAGATTCAAATCTTGCTAAGCGATAAATGCATTATAACTAAGTTGTTGTTATACCACTAAGTGGTCATGATGTAATATGGGTGGAGCCCGTTTCAATCCAATATAACCAATTAAAAAGCAAAAAAATATATGGTTCGTTGTATTACCATGCTGCGGTTAGTTGAAATTCTGCGATAATGTGATCAAGATGTAATACGGGTGGGGCTGTTTCAACATCATATAACAAATTTAAATAATAATAGTAACATGTAAAAATATTTAGCCCATAGGGTTGGAGTCCAACTTGTGATAATGTTTGGCTCAAAAAGATTCCACCAAGATTCAATTTCCATGGGTACAATGATATTTTACTTTACTGTAATACCACTACATGATTCCTTGAAATACCACGATAAAATAGTCATTATATATTACAAGTGGGGCTCATTTCAATCCTATATAACCAACTAAAAAGAAAAATTGATATTTGTTTCATCCTCGGAACGTATCTAAATAATAATGGTAAGACATAAAAATATTTAGCCCATTAGGTAGAAGCCCAACTGGTGAGAATGTTTGGCTCACAAAGATCCCACCAAGGTTCAATTTCTATGGGTATTATGATAATATGGTTTGTTGTAATCCACCACATGATTCCTTGAAATACATAGTAATGCAATCATGATATAATACAAATGGGGCTCATTTCATTCCCACACAACCAATTAAAAAAGAAAAACTAATATATAATATAAGGGCATATAATTTTTGCATGCATTTTAGATTTTTCAAATTTTCTTCCCCAAAAAATCCAATTTTTCTATAGAATATTAAAAATTCAATATAAATAAAAGATGACGCAGATTAAAAAATGGTATGAGCTCAAATGGTTAAAAATATGAGCATTCAAGGTGGATACCAAGGTTCAAATCTTGTCACACAATATATGCATAATTGCCAAATACCACTATGTGGTTCATTGGCATACCATGGTAACATATTCATGATGTAATACAGGTCAGTTCATTTCAATCCCATTTAACCAATTATAAAAATTAAAACTAAATAAATGACACAAATTGAACCAGACGAGTCCAACCTGTCCAACAAATTATGATCAGATTGAATTTGGGCCAGGATTGGCCAAATCTTGCAACTGTGTTGGTAAGCCACAATTCTAGAATTATGCTATAGGCATAGCCTCAGTTACCATGTCTGTATTCGATAAGGATAAAAATTGGAAAAAAAAAAATCATCACTGAGAAAATCAGTAAATAAATTCGTCTTTAAGATGGAAAAATGAATTTGAATAATCTTATTAACTTAAATGTCTATACTTAAAAACAAAGATAAATATGTATGTTGTCACAAAGGCCTCTTTGAGTGAGCTGCCCCAAGATCATTTTAACATTTTCCCTAGTCATTTTGTTTCAAGCTTCCATTGTCATAGATGCAAAAGGGAGCCCAATAAATTTTGAAATGAATTACGTAGGTTATGTGACCCTGATTTTTAGCTTCTTTTTTAATTTTGTTTTTAAATATATAATACTATTTTTCCATTATTTGTCTTTCTCCAATTCTGTTCACCAAATATGTTCACATCAAGGGAAAAAAAAGGTCAAAATCTGAATGTTTTTGAAAAAATATGATGAATCTGGTAACAGAAGCAAGAGCAAAGAAATGTCTACAAAGAGCTTTCCTTGGTTGAGAACTTGATCTACAAAACATTTCTCTAATGGTGTTCCTCAATGAAGACACCAGTCAGCAAACATCTGCAAAAGAACAACTAATAGTGATGAGGCACATGAAGACCTCAACATCTCAACTGAGCCTTGACAACCTTTGCAATGTTCTTGAATTCACTCAGACTAAGGTACATTCAACAGAGAGAATCACCAATATTTGAAAGGGGCTTAGGTTAAAGAAAAACTAGGACATGTCTAATGAGTGAGCATTTTGATAATTGGGCAATATTTCCTACAGGTTACAAAATGAGGTATGCAATTACATAGTAGATAAGTATTAAGAAACATAAAATTCTTACACCCAGGAATACTTTAACTTGCCTCATGATAGACCGAAAAAAATTGTATTGATTTTCACAAATAACAAAAATAGTTTGAGATTCAAAACAATGTCCACCAGTAAAAGTAGTAAAAAGCAGCCTAAAGAGTCTCTCAATAAGAAAGCAACAAAAGAGTGTTTAGTGAAGAAGCAAACTTCATAAAATTACATAGCCCCATACAAATCTGGTAGAATATACTATTTATGTGATTGTTGGCAGTATGCTAAAGTGAAGACAAGAAACCATATTGAATCAATTAAAACCTACAAGTAATGTCAAATTCTTGTACAACTGTTTGGACGCATAGTTGGGACACACACTCAATGATCAATCACCAAGTTAAAAATCATATACGTTTACATGGTATACCTGTGCACATCTTATATAAATTCTCCTTTAAGTCTTACTGTTTTGGGTCTTGATATCTAAATCCAATACAGCCTTTGATTGTATAATTTTGTGAGCATTTTATCTCCCACATCAAGGTGAAGAGAACAGTCTCTTAGAATCAGATTTGATTCTTAATTTTTCAAGAAACCCTCATTGTTTCAGTTTTTTGACTGACTTCCACATCTGAAAAAGCCTTTCATTTTCTGGTTTTCTAGGCAAATTCTATTCAGAAAAAACAGTAGAAAAATCATCTCAAGCTTACCATCACCCATTGATGGTATAATAGCCTCAAGATTCCCTGGGTCACACAAGAGTACGGTCCCACAAACTATGACTGGAAGTTGACCAATAAAATTCCAATATATTGTAGGATTTGTTGCCTTTGTCCTCTCCAAAATGTGGATGCATAGAAATCAAATTCAAGAGAACAGTCTCTTAGAATCAAATTTGATTCTTGGTTTTTCATGAAGCCAACATTGTTTCTGTTTCTGGACTGATTTCTACATCTGAAAAAGCCTTTCATTTTCTGACTTTCTAGGCAAATTCGATTCAGAAATAACAGTAAAAGAATGATCTCAAGCTTACCACTGACAACCAAAACTCCATAGCCTCAACATTCCCCTTGGTCACATAGAGTACACTCCCACCAACTATGACTTGAAGTTGACTATAATATTTCTATATATTGTAGGATTTGTCACCTTTGTCCTCTCCAAAAGGTGGACACATAGAAATACTGCAAATTTACATGCACTATCTACTACAAAATCTAAAGAATATATTATTGTCTATACAAAGATTTAGGGGGGTACCTCCTAGCATCTTGATTATGTAATTGTTTGGATCTTAACTGTTGGGAAGCAAACATTTTTAAATATTGAGCTATAAAGAAGTGTTCAAAGAATGCAGGGCTAATTAATTCATTTCATCCTCTTCCAATTTCAAAGGCACTAAATGCCATTAAATGATATTGCTACACTCAAATGGTGTTAGATCTATGAGACTGTGCCTCCCTCAAGAAGCAACTATTTTGGGCCTTCCGCTTCCTCCTGATCAAGCATTGGATATTGCAGAAATACCATCTTTCATCATAGAGGGTCAACTACTGTACCTTGTTCTACAGTAGCCTCAAGGAAAGTAACATGTGATTCATGTTGCCCGTAGCAGAAACATACCATGCATTATATCATCATTAAAGAAAACTTGGTGTACCTGTCACCATCCATGTCAGAGTGAGGCAACCCTATGATTGAGGATGTAAAGTCTATAATGTGTTGTTCCTCACTAAATCAAGTTTTAAGCTGCATATAAGTCTTGTCTTTACAAGATGGTTTTTGTTTAATGGAAAACAACTGTGCATTCCAAATGGTGGCATTAGAGAGGTAATTATTCAAGAAGAACATAGTGAGGGAGACATGTCACCATGCTAGAGTGAGACAAGCCTATGATTGAAGATGTGAAGTCTATCGGGTATTGTTCCTCAACAAATAAAGCTTTAAGCTGCATATGAAGTCTTTTCATTACTAGATGGTTCTTGTTTCATGGCAAACAACTGTGCATTCCTAATGGGAGCATTAGAGAGGTAATTATTCAAGAAGCACATATTGGGGATCTTGGCATATTTTAAAAGCGCAAGACTCTTCAGCAGTTACAAGAACACCATTAGTGGGCAACCATGGCCAATGAGGTGGTGGCTATGTATGTAGATGGATGTCATATTCATCCATTTGACAAGGGAAAGAAACAAAATACGGGCAAAGTATCAGCCTCCACCAGTTCCCGCGGCACCCTGGCAAGACATTAACATAGATTTTATGTTGGAATTACCTCAGACTCAAAGAGGTAATGACACTAATTTGTTGTGTCAGGTAAATTTTCTAAAAAATTTTCTTTTTATATTTGTTGTAAACATCAAGATGCCTGACATATTGCAACATTGTTTTACAAAGAGGTAGTGTGGTTGCATGGGTTGCCACTATCTATCACCTCTAATAGAGATACTAAATTTCTGAGCCATTTCTTGCATACTTGGTGGAAAATGTTGGGGACAAAACCTCAATATAATTCTTACCTACCATTCTCAGACAGATGAGAAGACCGAAGTAGAGAAACGTTCCCTTGGAATTTCCTGAGGTGTTTGGTACAGAAGCAACCCATTTAATGGGTTTTGATGCTGCTTCAAGCAGAATTTGCTCTCAACAATTGTGTTAACCATTTTACAGATTATTTGTCATTCAAGATAGTATGTGTGATATCTCCTAGAGGAATGACAAAATGAAGGCCTTTATTTTTAATGCATATTTTTTCAGATGCAAATCAGCTTGTAAAGGGGATGTACTTCTTTAAAGAAGTCAAGAAAACTATTGAACAGCTAAATAAATATAAAAACATATCAGATACAATAAAAAGAGAAAAACAGTTCCATGTTGGAGGTATGATGATGTGTAAATGCATCAAGATCACTTTCCAAAAGGTAATATAATGAACCAAAAATGAATAAGTTGGTCCTTGCCAAATTTTGAGGAAACTAGGTAACAAAACTTATCTTTTGAAGCTGCCATCACAGGTGGACAATGCATCAATTTTTGAAATTGTTCTTTTGTTGCTGGATAATTCACCAATTTTAAAAAATGTTATTGTTGCCACATTTTGCACGGGGTGCAATGTTTTCAATTTTGTAGCAGTGCTGCTCTTCCTTTTCCCTCTTCCTCTATTTTCCTTTCTTCTTCTCTCCCTTTCTCTCTCTTTCCTACATTCTCTTTTTCCCCCCCTTTCTTGGAGCCCCTCAGTTGGATCTCAAATTTGACAGCAATTGCCCTAAAAAATGGCTAAGTTTCGGTGCGAAGTTCGCATTTCGCCCAGTTTCGGTGCGAAGTTCGCACTTCGCCCAGTTTCGGTGCAAAGTCCGACTTCGCTCCTCTTTCTGGGCGCACCTTGTAGCAGGCTGGCAGGTTGGCAGAAAAATGACTAAGTGCTGGAGCGAAGTCCGTACGGTGGCAGGAATCAGCTTTCACCTGTGCGCAGTCCGACTTCGCAACGAAGTCGGAATGCGCCCTTGACAGGTGTGCAGTAGGGAAACAAACTCGGAAATGCACCCAAGGCATGAAGGCCTTCCCGACTGCGCTGTTTCTGCCTGCGCAACCCGATGGCGCTCTGATCCCAAGCGAAGTTGGATAAACTGCCTTTCAAGGCAGACACGTGTCAAACAGCATCATCCATCATCTGACAAGTGTCCAGCTTCGGGATTTGAGCCAAGACGTGCCGAGCAAAAGGACGAGCATGGGCTGCACTACCTATGTCAGCTGCCTCATTTAGAGCTGATTGGAGGTTCTACCTGCTCCAGCTGCCCGCATTCCTGCCGAGAAGAAGTTCTACACAACACGCTGCCACGTAGCTGTCCAGCTTCCAGGAAGACCATGCTGCGGGTACAGTCCGGTCCGACAAAGGTCAGCATTTGCAGCTCCTTCGCCGCTTTTGTCAGCTAGTGTTTGACTGGGACTTTGTGCCCATTAATGTAATGGGAGGGACTCCGACTATAAAAACCCACCATGTTTTCATTGTAAAAGGGGGAAGGGGAATGTCTGTTAGGGAACCATTGTAACCGTGCTTCTGCTTATAAATATAAATTATATGCCTGGTTCTGTTCTACTGCTTTTATTCTTTATGCTGCCTCTCATTTACATTTATGCTTTACGCTTTCCTGTGTCACGGCTCGTTGATTCATTTCAGCATTTGGTGGTCAGGTGCCTTTAGCATTGCTTGTGCCATGGCTTGTTGATTCATTTCAGCATTTGGTGGTCAAGTACTTTTGAACTTCATAGATTAGAGGATACATAGAATAGATGTGGTAGCAGTTCCATCAGTTGTGTGTTACGTTGTCTGTCCGTAGTGGTGATTGATGCGTTGTCGTCTTTGTTAGTTCTCCTTGTAGGGAGAATGTTTGCTAGGGGACCATTGTAGTCGTGCGTATAAATTCTCTCGCATAACACATATACCGGCTCTGATATCTCTTGGTTGCTTTCTGTTTATGTGACTGTACGTAGTGGTGATTGATGCATTGCCGTGCTGTTAGTTCTCCTTGTAGGGAGAATGTTTGCTAGGGGACCATTGTAGTTGTGCGTACATTGCTTAATACAGAAAGTATACTTAGGTTTTGCAGTTCCTGGTTATATTTTGTATTTATGATGCAGTAAGTAGTGGTGATTGATGTGTTTCCGTACTGTTAGTTCCCCCCACCCAACTCCAATCACATTTGTAAATTCTTTCCGTTCCTTTATCTCTTTCCTGCACTCTTAGCTTAAACCATAAAACCCCCCAAGGAGCCGGCCTTCTCCGGAGATTGGCACGGAAGGCATCTCTTCCTTCCGGCCTTTCTAGCTGGTGGGCGAATCTGGGCGCATTCACACAAAATCCTTTCCTCATGGCAGATTCGTAACCAACAGTTATATTGTATAAACACAAAGAAGGAAAATATTCTCGCCAAATTGACAATACCTTTATAGGAAATCTTCCAAGTTGAGCTGCTGAACTGACAAAGAAGTCTCTGAAATGGTTGAATAAATTTTGAAAAAGAAGATTACTGCACATCTTGGCATTCATCCAAAGAATGCTACTTACTCAAATGGAAGAATCAACCCTACCCTACCCTCATGCCATATGGATATCTGAAGCAGAAACTTAAACCTGATTTGCTAAGAGAAATTCCATCAACAGATTTACTTCTCATCAAAGATTGAAGCAGGAGCTTTAAAGCTTTTCAAGTAGGAGGATTTGATGCAGAAGCATCGTAAAATCAACAAATATTTAATATTTCTGGTCATTATGTCAATAGTTGGATATTAATTATTTACTATATGTCAGTTGAATATTAATTATTAAGTGAGATATTAAATGAAGGTAACACATGTATTGAATAAAGGTGGTTAGTCACTTTACAAAGGCAGTTAATGGTTTTGTGACTTTTGTCCAGTGGTTTTGACGTGTTTGAAACCTATATCTTTGGGCATATGACTTCCTCCACAAAAAGAGTTGCAGTTGTGTAAAAAGGGGCTGAAATGTATGTTTTTGGGATATGAAATGAAAAGAATTCTATTCTTTCTAAAATGTGGCCGTGCTAGAAAGTAATCTATATCATGATATAATGTATATTGTGATCACATGTCCAGATCTATTTTCTTCAGTCCTTTTTCTTACATATATCCCTGCATTGGAAAAACAAACCTTTTCTGACTGATTTTTCCATATTATTTGAGAGGTTTTTTTTCCTATTTTTCCTACTCTGCAACTTATTGCAATCTCAAACGAGTATTTTATGGGACTAATTTTCTCCCAATTTTTCTCTACACGGATTTTTTGATTCATTGAATAAAACGTGACAAGCCTGAATAGATCATGAGCTTCGTCATTTATTAACAAGTTCTCAACATGGAGATTCAACACTCCAAACCACAAGTCATTCAGCAGAAAAACGGTTTTCTTCAAATATAGTGTGTAAAAACAAATGTTGAGGCAAGCATCCTTATTGTATTCAAAACACTTGAGTCAAAACCATTAGGTTGGCTAACAGGCAAACAACATATTATACATATGCACATGTTTCAGGTTGATCCAAAAGAACCTTAAATGGCTTGGGAAATTCTCACTTAAGATCCATATTATTTGATTATTAAATAATATTAAAAAAAGACAATAAAACAAATTTCATAGCTACTGCATATTTTTAAACTGTGCTCCACAAAATGTTGCTCTATAAACCACAAAAATGAAGCACAGTCAATAATGCTATCCCTGCATAGCCAAAATATGAAAGCAACTCTCCCAAAGCTTTCTCAAGAAAGAGAACAGAATGATGAGCAAAAGTAAGTAGCAAATTTAGCAATTTTTTCAAAAGCCGACTAAATGTAAAATTCAAACAAAAATTACCATCTTTGACCAACTGGATTCTCCATTGCACCAAGGAAAAACAAAATCTATATTCTGAAAGCTTGCTTCAATGGATACTCTCTTGCGATTTGAAAAAATGTACCTGCACAGTAGTCAACAAATTCCAGGATTTAATCCAGCAATAGATCATCCACTTCTTGCAGTTAAACAGATCAAAAGAACCGACTTAATCATTACTATGAATGGCAGGGAATACATACTTTGCTTTGGAAACAACTCGAGCTTCAATATTATCAAAACCATTTAGAGAACTAAGAACCTGCCCAGAATCAAATAATCCAGTTGACACTAAGTAGCTTTCAAAGATCATTCCAATCCAACTTGTGATAATAATAAGTCCATAAATAAACAAGATACACGTCTGCAAATACCTACAATATGTAAAACCAAGTTGCTATGGATGGGAAAAAAGCAAGAGATTTTAAAGTATTCAGGAAAAGGAAACAAAAATAAACCATAGTTGTGAAATGTGGACTTGCCAAAAATGCGGCAAGGCCAAATTCGTCCCACTATAAATTTATTTAAAAAATAAATAAAATTCAATTTATGTAAATTAAAAATATTTTTTACAAAAAAACACCGTTAATAATAAATGATTGAATTTTGAAGTCGATTCATATGAATTGCATGGACTCTTAAGTTGTTCTTCCTTTAATGCACTGCGAGGTTTTGAAAACGTAACCCTCCGAGACCTTGTAACTTTGCAGCTCTTCCATTATCAAATTGCAAGTCCCATCATCACACACCATCCTATTAAGGCACTGTTGAAGGCCCGACAACACCTCATAGTCAACATCAAATGAATCATTATAAAAGAATTTGGGGTTGAGATAGTGCCCCCTTACATGTGGTGGCCTATGAAACTGACAAGTCCACTGCGGATCAATCATATCCTAAATGGGACAGTATTTGGACTCTGCATACTTACAAAATGAGGTAATCACCCCTGTGGCCCTATCCACGACCTCATAGATACCTGTTGGCTTGCGAATTGGTTTCCTGAGCACAGTTTAGGAAATTTGAACTGAATTTCCTTCCACTTAATGAAAAAAGGGGTTTTTCTGAGATAACTGAACTTAAACAAGTTCAGCCTCAACCCAGAGTTAGCACCAACAGCAGTGAATCTGAGGGTTTAGGATCTATTACACGTAACATAAACTTGACATGCAGGAAGAAAACCAACATATATTCACAATATTTATAAACTTTCAACTGGATAGATTTCTCCATATTGAATGGATGATTTATTTATATATGAAGACAAAGACTGTGATTTGAAGATAGCATCATTTGGTAAAACTGAGATTATTATAAAGATAAACTCCCACTCATCAATCTACAATTTATTCACAGAGGCTTTCACAGAAATATCCCCATAGAACAACTGTAAATCAGTACGCAAGGAGAATATTGTAGGCAGACAAATTGATATGTCTGCGTAATTAGTAAATAAGTTTTGCCATTTTGTATTATTTTGTTACTTATACGCAAAGTGTTCGATGAAATGTGCGTACGTATAATTAATAAAGTCATGATGTATATTTCATATGATAAAGGTCCGAGGTGTAGACCAATTGGTTCATCCAAACCCCATAAGGGGGGCAGAGGTCCAAGGTTAAAATCTCGGGCCTCGCCGGACTGAACGCTTGTCCCTTTCCTGGTGCTTTCAGTGGCGTAAAAGGTTTAAAATGATTGTGGCATGGCGGTTATAGGGGCGGACTGTGCGAAGATCTGTGTGGCGGCTTCCGGGCGGACAGCGCAAAATACTGTGGCGGCCATAAAAGCTGGACAGCCTGCCCGGATTCGTGGCGGCTACCGATTCCACCATGTTAAAAAATAAAAAAATAAATAAATAAAATAAATATTTCATATGATAAAGTGTAATGTTATGTATGGTAAAGTCATAAAGTGAGTCATGCAATTAAATACCATTCAAATATGATAGCTTCAATACAGGCACATATGAATTTGCACCAAAAGTCGCAGACTTCTCTGCGGAATTTATATCAAAAAACACTATCTTTTCTTACATTCAAGGTCTGCATTACTAGCTACTAAAGCATATGCTCCTTGTGATACCAAAATGAGTGACCATTTTCCCTTTCTTTCCTTAATCATCACCATCACCACCACCTCCTAAGGGTCCAATACGCTATTTGCTGCTTGAGCTCCTTCTTTGTTATAGCAAAAGATCTTCCCCTTTGTGAAAGAGCTCTCTTTCCCATGGTTTTTGCACTCCCCTTAGGCTTTGCTATGTCTACAAGTTCGTCACCTTGAGAAAAACTGCACGATGTCATAAATCCTTCTTGACATTCGATAGGAGGACTTGTGGGAGACATGAATGTCGATGATCCTTAAGCCATAGGATGACCTCCGACTAACCCTTCCATCATTTTTTCATTGGGCACTTCTCTAGAGGACACTTTTATATCTCTAGAAGACCTGATCTCTTTGTTAATGATCTGAGCCTCCCCTAATTCCTTTTACTCCAAGGCAATTTCTTCTCTATTATCTCCTTCTTAGCAAGGGAGTCCTCTCCATCTTCCTATGCTCAATCCTCACATCCTACAAAGTCGGCTTCTCTCATCTCCACTCCTTCCATGTTGTTGCAATTGACCCAATAGTCTTTTGCAAGATCGGCTTCGTGATTGAACACGAAATTGGAGCAATAAGGGTATGTGGCTTTCAACACCCCTCTTTTGTAAGACCTTTTCCTTCTTGGGGCATATTCTAGCTGGTACATCCCTTCCACTATAAATTGATCAGCCTGTGTGTGGGATTTGCATGAGTAATGCCTGATGGTGAAAGGAAGTTTCACAGGTTTCTTCAAGCGCAACTCCTTGAACCCATTCATTTAGAGGCTGCAAGTATTACATCAAGATAAATTTGTGTGCCACTCAATATGGCAAGACATAAGGCAATGAATTCTAGCTGGCAACCCTGATGTATGATTTGAGGGTCTCTTGGATAAACCAATCTGGCATAGGATAGATGGCCTTCATGGTGTCTTTAGATAGCCTGGTGTTCTTGTCCCCTACCAGCCTCTCCATCATTGGCTTTATGAAATTGCTGCTGGCATGAGATGCTGGAAAACACTCACTCACAAGATTTGGTTGTGCAAGTCTGTCTCTGTCCCCAGCTATCATTGTTTGAGGGCTGGTCCTAAGGAAAATGTAGAACAAGTAGAAGCTCATGTAGAACTCTTCTTCAATTGTTTTCTGATCAAATATACCTAGTCGATTTTGGACTTCTTCACAAAGATCGTTTAGAATGAAATTAAAAGTTAGTGAACCTTGAAACTGTTAGCTATATCCCCAGTTAGGCTTAGTTATTGTTAATCCTAAAAATCTTTAAATAACTTTAACAAGTCTTGAAGTACAAAATTCCTACATGTTAGAGCCTTATATATGCTTAAATTAGCTTTATCCTGAAATAACCACCTATTCCTAGACACCCGAGTCTTAACATTTAATTGGTGAAAACTCACTCTCATTTGAATAGATATGGATTTTGATTAACTTCATTTCTTTCAAACTGATGTCCCTATCTCATGTACTCATCATTCTAGACAACTGTTTCCATCTTTCTTAAAAAAGTATTGTCCTTCCTGTCTTAACTTATAGGAAGCTAGTTATTGCCAGTCATTGCCGTATTATGTATGATGATCTTTGAAGCTATTTAATATATGCAATTAATATTATCCCTAAATATCCAAGTGGTCCCATGCTGAAATTGGTGCTCAAACTCTTCTTCTAGAAACTGTTTTTAGGCTTGTATTTACCATCATATACATAGCTCCATGGGCAACTCTGTCTAGTGGGTAAGATATCACTAGCTGGCCCTTTGAACCTCCAAGGATATTGCCTCTTTAGGTCTCACCAGGTGTAGGCACTTCTAGTATGACAAGGCTAAGCCTTCTCCTATACATCAACATTTCCATTGACCAACCTCCTCCCTTCAACTATTCTTTGCATACTCCTTGCTCTTTCCTTCCTTTTGAAACAGTTATTCATAGAGATGTCAGGAAAGATATCTACAAAAAGCATCTCCAAGTCACTTGAAATTCTCCTCCACAATCTCTCTGCTCGACACTTGTTTCCCATGCCATCCACGTTTTGCAGATTCTTATAGGAATAATCTCTTACCCAAAATACCTCAAATGCCATTAGTTACATGATTTATAAATTTCCTCAGCTCATTGAAGGATTTTCCCACACCAACTCTGTGTTGATACAAATCACTATGTCCCTTATGAGGACAAGATTTATTGCCTTTACACTCTTTCAATAGTGGAAGATGAAGAACATCTTATCTTTCTATGTCCAATCTATTACAAGATCCATAGGAGATACCACTATTTTTTAGGAATTTAGGTGATTCCCTTGCCTCTTTCTTTCACTATCCTAACCAGCAGCGTTTGGCTCCTTTCTTTGGAAGGCTGTAACTTTACAACCAAATTTATTACAAGAGATGTTACAATCCACCAAACTGATTACCTCCTTCCAAACTATACTATTAGTCATTGGTGGTATCATAGTTACGAAACTCGACGAGTCGCTCGGGCCCAAAATTGCAAGTTTACCAAGCTCAGTCGAGTTTTCCAAAAACCCGCCGAGTACTCGAGACTCGCGAGTTTTTGGAGTCCCGAGTAAAAACTTGGCCAGCACCGCACAGGTTGAGGAAATGCAATAGAAACCATTTTTTTCATTTTGGCTTGTTGCTTTTGTTGCAAATTGGAGAGAGAGCACTGCCTACCTGCTACCAAACCAAAGCAAACACAAAAGTGCATCCTAAGAGGAGATTTTTTACAGTTTGAAGGAATCTAGCAGCCACCAACAGTCGCCAAATGATTCATCTGAGGTAAGAAAAACTCTTTTCAACTGTTTTTTTCTCTTTTTCAGTTTCAAGCATGTTTTTTGTTCTTTTTTTAAGATTCAAAGTTCAAACCAAATGCAACAGTTGATCTAGAAAAACTCTTTCAAAGTTTCAGCTGTCTTTTTCTTTTTCTCTTTCAGCTGTCTTGTTTTTTTCTCTTTTTCTCTTTCACCTGTCAATGGTTTTTTTTTAAATTAGTTATATGGGATTGAAACGGGCCCCACCCGTAGTACATCATCACCACATAGTGGTATTACAGCAAAGCTTGGATATTATCCATGTATCGTTTTTGCAAGATTCAAACCTGGGTCTCCTCCTTAAACATTGAGGAATCTAACCGGTTGAACTTATTCCATTTGATTTTCAGCTGTCAATTTTTCAGCCCTAGAGAATTTTTATTTAAAACTCTAATAATAATAGAAGACATTTTTTTTTAATCTATAAAGTTTTCAACTATGTTTTTTTTTAATTATTTTTTGTTTCTTGTTTCCATGTGCAGCCACAAGAAAATGTCAACGAAAAGAGATCCAACATGGAAGTATGCAAGGGAAGGGGCTAAGAAAGAGGTCTTTGCAATTTTTGTGGATCTCCAATTCATCAAGGCATAAACTACTTCAAATACCGCTTGGCAAGGCAAAAAGAGAAAGATGTTAGGGAATGCCCAAAGGTGTCGACTGATGTTCAAAGAGAATGCAATGTCATCCTCTTAGACTACTCTAAGAAAAAATATCTCAAACAAAGACAAAGCGAGGCCATGAAAACCCCCCCTTCTCAACCTCGTACAAAGGGTACCAACAACACCTATAGCTGGCTTTACCAACAGAGTTCCAGTCCATCAGTTGCACACCCAAGAAGTGGGACGGAAGAGTCCTATTTTGCAGAACGTTTGATGCCAAGGTCATAACCCATGCTTGACGGTATGGCCGCGTGGAATGAAGAGAAGCACAAAGCAGTGAGGAAGGCCATTGCAAGTTTTTGGTATTTTTCCAACATTCCCTTCAATGTGGCAAAGTCTCCATACTGGCAAGGAATGGTAGATGCCATCGTAGTTTGCAGGCCAGGATTTAGGCCAACAACTTGTGACGATATTGGAGGTCATCTCCTTCACAAATCTATGAACGATATTTAGGTTTTGCTTGATGAGCAACGCAGGGTGTGGAGGAAGAGGGGTTGCACCATCATGTCCAATGGGTGGACCGATGGGAGGGGCAGAAAAAAAATAAACTAGTTGGTTGCTTCTATAGGAAGAATTGTCTTCCTCAAATTAGTGGATGCATCAGCACAAGTTAAGAATATCGATGCGCTTGCACAGTTTCTAGGGGAGGTTGTGTTAGAGGTGGGAGAGGAGAATGTTGTCCAAGTCATCACGGACAACGCAGAAGTATATGTAGCAGCTAGCAAGATGTTGTAGGAGAGATTCCCCACCCTTTTTGGACCCCATGTGCAGCCCATTGTCTCGATTTGCTACTCAAAGACCTTGGGAAATTACCTTGGGTATCAGAGGTTGTACAAAAGGTCAAATCTATTACAAAATTTATCTACAATCATACATGGGTCCTCCAGCTCATGAGGCAATTTACTGGTGGGAGGGAGCTAGTGCGGGTTGGAGTTACATGCTTCGCCACAAACTTCATGACATTGCAAAGCATTTTTGATCAAAGGGGCCATTGGCGAGGATGCTTGTGAGCCATCAGTGGACTGTCGAAGACACTACTAGATACCAACTCTCCAATGAGGAGCAGAAGGTGTATGAATATATCTTTGAGGAGCCCTAGTGGACAGCCATGGATGAGGCCATCAAGGTACAAGACTAAGTTTTTTATTTTATTTTATTATTTATTTTTAATTTAAATTATTTTTCCATTTGCAAATTTTTATTCTAAGTTTTTTTATTGTAAATTATTTTTCCTTTTTTTTTTCCAGTGTCAAAGCCTTTGGTGATGGTTACCCATTCTGTTGATGGAGAAAAATAACCAATGGGATATGTATATGAGGCTATTACAGTCCCATGTGGGAAATTATTGACTGGCAATGGACATCTTAGCTCTATAGCCCTCTTCATGCAATGGGGTACCACTTCAACCCCAAAAAGTTTTATGCTGATTTATTTGAGGCTGACTATGAGGTGATGTCTGGCCTTCGACAATGAGTTGACTGCATGGTGCCTGATGAGGAAACACACACTAAGATACAAGATGAGATGCAGCATTATAAGAGATGTGAGGGTGTCCTTTTCCCATCCTTGCAATGCATTTGAGCAAGGTCAACTATGAGGCCAGGTAACCCTCATTGAATTATTATTTATTTTTTCTTTTGAATGTGTATTAAAAAATAATCTCAATTTACGATTTTACATGTGAATTATTGAATTTCCTTTTTCTTGGCTTTTTCTAGATTTATTGTGGGAGGACTTTGGTGAATAAAAGCCCAACCTACAACGCTTCACAATAAAAATTTTATGTCAACCATGAAGCACTTTAGGTTGTAAGCGCAATTGGAGTATGTTTGAGCACATTCACTCCAAGAAGCGCAATAGGCTTACCCAACAAAATTTAAATGATCTTGTTTTTGTTCATTACGACCTTCGCCTCCACCATAACAAAATTGGGGAATCGAGTAACGAGGCCATTCACCTAGACGAGATTGATCCATCATCTGAATGGATCATAGATCAAGAGCAAGAGCAGCGGCAAGAGCCTCTCTTCTCAATGGATGATTTTGGAAACCTAGCAGAGGAGTTAGCAGCCAAGGCATAGGAAGAAGCACAGGCACAAGCATAGCAAAAAAGAGAGACTAGATATTCTACTAGGGCAAATGGTAAAGGCATTACAAGACATGGATACTGGGCCTATTCAAGCATTGTCATGACACATTTTGTAAATTGTACCTTTTTTATATTATAATAAATACAAGAATATATAAATTTCTTTAATTGAAGTATAGTTTGTCACTTTCATGTGTAGTTTAAGCTTGTAACACTTGCCACTTTCATATGCAGTTTAAGCTTGCAACACTTGCCACTTTCATATGCAGTTTAAGCTTGTATAACTTACAGTATTGATTTTTTATTTGTATAATGTTAATTCATTGTGATATGCATAAAAAAAACTTTTTTTCAATGAAAATTTGCATTTTCTTCCGGTTTTTTTCCCCCAATTTTCCCTTTTTTTGCCGAATCCAGAGTCCCGAGTTGGCCTTGCCAAGTCTGAGCTTCACAACTATGGGTGGTATTATGGGCCCTCATGATTGTACCACAGCATACAGTTGAGGACAGATCAATGAGACCACAAGCTTTCACTAGTAATGTTCCTCATCACCGACCCCTAAGTCTATGCAAGGAAACATGTCTCTAGGGTGTTCCTATGTTGGTAATCTGTGGACATTAATATATTTTCATTCTAAGTTCTACAAAACTCACAACGTGTCCTTGTTTCCCCATTTTGAAAGCCTTTCCAAAATGGAAACCCATTGAAAACTATCAAAACTCATTAGTAGACATGTCTTGGCATTCTAAGCAAAGACCTTTCTATGTTTCTGATGTTTACATTAGCATTTAATAAGTTTTCATGGGTGTTTCCATACATTTCTTGCCATTCTAAGCAAAGACATCTCTAATTATAGGATTTTAGAGGTGATGTGGGGGCCTTAGATGAGACTTATGGCATGGACAAACCCCTTTAATTAAAAAGAATTCTGCCAAAGATGACTCTAAGATGGTGAATAAAGAACCAAAAAAGAATAACTTAGAAATGAAAAACGTTAGAATCAAAGAAGCAATTCGAGGTTTTGCATTCTAAATCTGTTTTGTATCTTTAAAAATAGAACTACATAAAAAGGCAAACAGAAAACTGGTTTTTGGATTATGAAAATCTCAAGATGAACAATTCCTTGGCCACTCTTGATCTCAAGCACAAAGAACTTCCTCTTCATGCACTTTTTGATGGACCCATTATGGTTGTGGCTGTTTTCGTGTTGTTGTTGAGTCGGAACATCCCACTAAATTCTTGTTCACATGACATGTATCATCATAAATAAAGACTAAATTTCAACATTTAAGCATTGCATTTCTATAGATATAAAAATTTTGTGCCTTCACCCATTTATTATTTTCTCTATTTATTTGTCTATGGCTTTTTAGTTTTTTGAAGCATTTGTTTCCCTTACATTTCCGTGTCTCTAAGGGGACTGGGGACAAACATTTCCAAAGGTATTTCTATTTCCGAAACCATACACATTTCCAAGTTTCGTGCAACTTAGTTTTCATCTCACTTCATTCCATGAATGACAAGCTTATTTGGAAGCATTTCCAACAAAGATTTTGCTATTACTTATTATCAGTTTATTAGGGTTGAATTTGAAGGAGAATATATGTTTAACATTGCAATCATCTAAGAAAAACTTCTGAATGTCAATAGGTTACAACAGCACAATGCCAATCCATGTTTGGACATATGTAAATCATATAAATCTCTAAATTTGAGAATAGTGATAATTGATAGAGAATAATTTGATTTGACATCTCTTCCTAATACTAATTACTCAAACAAAGCAATGTCTCATAGCAGTTTGCAAGAACAACAGTGGTGACAATTCTCTTATACATGCAAGATAATTAATGTATTTGCTACCATAAAAATAAAAATAATTATATACAGCATTATCAGAGATAATGCACAAGAGCAATCAAAGGAAGAACAAAGAGGAAGCATGTCAGGGGGGAGTCCAGCACACTCAAAAAGCATTATTTGCTCAGCATTTATAGGGTACAATAGAGGCTGACAAAAACACTATGATAGAGAAATGGAATGTCTCTAGAGTTATCAATAAGCCTTTTACATTATAAATAGAATACACATTCTTCACAAAGCCACATCATTCAGAGTCTTTTATGGCAAGAGAAGAACAGCATTTTTTTCTGCATTAGGTATTTCATCAGAACAAAGATGATTACAGATTCCCAGGTCCAAAAAAGTTGCCTTGTAATAGAGACAACTGTTCCCACATACACCTGAAACAGGACTTGTCAAAGACACAATCTGCACATCTGCATGATTATCTTGTTGATAGATTTCCTTTAGGCCAGCAACAAGGATTGACAACTGTCTTCTTAGAGGCTACCATATTTACAAATTTTTACCATGACGGCAGACAATGGATCAATTCTCTTTATAACTTGTCATGAGACTCAAGGCAGATACCACTACATGTTCAGAGATATGAAGAAATCTTTATCAAGATATACGTACTACAATTAGAAGAGATACGTGGCACTGTCCTTCAAACAGTTTACTAAACATAGCAAGAACCTAATTTTCTTATAAAACAGATCAGTTTGAAGTTGGAACCACAGAGATATTACCAACCACTGCAGGAGCCCTCAAATCCTGACTGAGATTGGATGTTATTCATGATGGTGTGGTCCAGCCATTATTCTTTTCTCTCTTCTAAGGTTCTCAATATCCCATTTGTGGTTCTCAGAAACATTCCAGCATTTAACAGCTCTTCCTTTTTCTACCTTATCCTATCTTCTAGCTTCTTTTTTATTTTAGTCAGTTTTATGTTGGAGCTAAAATGACCACTCATTTTTCTTTTCTTTTTTAAAACTAAATATAGTTGCTTATTTTCGTAGTACTTTGTGGTTACTACAATGCATTATAATTTGTAGCAGCTCTTTTTATTGAGTCCCATTGGCCTACTTTGGCCATCTGTGGACATTAATAGAATTATCTTATCTTCTCTATTTAAGTTTTTAGTGCACAAGAACAAGAGAAATAACTAGTAATTTACAGTAATCCAAAGAACAACTAAAACCTTACCAGGTCTAGATGAGATTGAAAGGATGTCGGCAATTCAAGAAAATCAATTATATTCTCCAAAAAATCTGCATAATAAATAAATTTTAATGGATGAACCATAACCTGCAATGGCCAGCAAAGAAACCAGTTAACAAATAAATTACAATTTATTAGCTTAACTTTAACATTCAATGGTCTAGAGATATCTTTACTCACCTTGACAGATAAGTCAACATCAGAACCTTGTGGAAGTATCTCAACTTCAATTGTTAGAAATTGTACATATGAATTGCCAGAGTGATCTTCTGATAGCATGAAGTCATCAGAACCTAAACTCACCTGTCTCCACAAAGCAGAATATTTAGTACCTTATATGCAGTTAAATTTAATAATAGGCCAATATCGACTCTCTATTTGATTCTATTGAAAAGTACTATCCAAGCATGATACCCCATGAACAAATACTTTCTGTTTGCCAAAATAGTACATTCAGCTTAATATATTCCTTATATAAAGTGAACGGCTGTGTAAGCAACAAGTAATTAAAGCCAGAAAAAGTTATATGCATATACCTTATCTTGAAGAATATATGAGAAAGGAAGGCGATTGGTACAAGGATCAACGACCTTCATAGAATTGAAGATGATAGAGAAACGTGCTGAATCTTGCCAAAAATTAGAACTCATATTTGCCCCACAAAGTGTCATACAAATAATGGCTGTCTTCTTACTCCTAAAATAAATAGCAATGTCAAAAGCTATAAGAAATTTGTTCTAATATGTAAGCATTTTTCATCTATTATCTACAAATATTTTAATATAACTCATCATATGAAACAAATCATGAATTTCTAAACTATATACAAACAGATATAAAGAAATACAAGGAAAGTTAGTTGTAGATATTTCAGAAAGGACACTAAAAGGAAACTAGAGAAAGAAAGAAAGAACTTACATTAATGTCCATGAACAAGCAGAGTAACTTCTAATTAACTCAGAGGCTAAGAAAATGTTAATTAACTTAAAGGTTAAGTAAATGCCAATTAAATGGGAAAATCACAAACAAGAAATGCTTTTATGAAGCTGGACCTAATTGATGACACGGAGGAGTTACACTAAAAGAAACACACTCATCACACATTAGTGACGAAATAGCATGCAGATGATAAAGCATAGCAAGCACATTGCCTTCAGGAACCAGAGAAAGAACACCACCTAGAACTAACAGACACCATATTAATGTTTATGAGAATGACATAAGGCCTATGGACACAAAGCAACTCTGTTAACTGATGTATTTACAGTTGACACCTCTTATAATGATTTGTCAGGCATCTAGATAAGCTAAAGGTAGGCTGGTAAGAAAACCTAACATAATAACTTCTTAATTTATATGAGACTTAATGCAAATACATGGAAATAACAATTTATTTAGTCACCCACATGCATAAATGAAATTAAAGCTTCCTAGACTATGCACTTGTCCATGAATTTTCAGAGATAACCTAATGTGCACAAGAGTTACAAAGGATTTATAGATTTGAGTGGATGGAAAGAGATCAGACATTTAACATCCCGAAAGAAGCACTCACAACACCCCCCTTCTCACCTTGTCAAACCCAACTAAGCCTAGGCAATTTTTAAAGACACCAATGGCCTTGCCACTGTAGTATCCTAAGATGGCAGACTAATAGCATAATAATGTGAAACCATTGACAATGTTGAATAATAGAACCTATTTTCAACTCAGAATTGTTGGCAAAAATTCACAAAATCAAAATGTGGAAACATTATATTATTGAATCAAAGTCTACACAGACTACGGAGCATTAACCATTACTTTCTGTCATCCAAAAGCATAAGTGACTAGCACTAGGCAATAAGCATTTTCCTTAGTCTTTAACAAATTCAAACCAAAACTAACTTATATTCCAGGAAACTAGAATATGCTAGTTCTTAAACTATCTTGAGTATTCGCAATCACAGTAGTTAGAAGAAACTTACAAGACCAAGAGAGAACAAGCAAATCAACAGAAATTTCAAAACATCATCAATCTCCTCAAAGAAAATGACTATGTGCCAGTATAAATTAGAGGACAAAGCTCAGTAGCCTTATCTTAACATATAATGCACTAACACTTAGATTGCGGGGATACTTTACAGTATTGGAGAAAATAGAGAAGGAAACATACAAATTAGATCTACCATCTCATATCAAAATACGATGAATATTGTATATAAGCTTCCCAAGAAAACATCATCTAGCTATGAAAACATTCTTGCACAAGTTGGCATAGAAAAACAACAATCTCATGGTCCAAATAGGATATGAGACAAGAGAACAAGAAATTAAAAGAAAGAGAGAGAAAGAAACAACAACGTACATTATTGAAAGGCTAAGTAAACCAAGATAAGGCAACTTATGAGAACTCATCTTTTGACAGAGAAGCCAGACTCATCAAGGGCAATAAGTCTTCTAAACAAAAGATGTTGTTAGCTCCCTAAGCAGGCGCACTAGGGATAGAAGCAGTGTTCCACGGGGACGCGTCCCCCCGTTTCCCATGTCCCCCAGGACGGGGGGACGGCAAGGGGGACGTTTCCCCCTGTCCCCCTTTTTGGGGGGGACGGCTGCGCGTCCCCCATGGGGCCCAGCCGTCCCCCATGGCTGGGCGTCCCCACCAAAGGGGAAAATAAAAAAAAATAAAAAATTTAAGTTTTTAAGTTTTTAAAAAGGCTGGGCATCCCCACCAAAGGGGAAAATAAAAAAAAATAAAAAATTTAAGTTTTTAAGTTTTTAAAAAGGCTGGGCGTCCCCACCAAAGGGGAAAATAAAAAAAATTAAAAAAAAAATTAAGTTTTTAAGTTTTTAAAAAGGCTGGGCGTCCCCACCAAAGGGGAAAATAAAAAAAATTAAAAAAAAAATTAAATTTTTAAGTTTTTAAAAAGGCTGGGCGTCCCCCACGGCTGGACTATTTCAAATTTCTTATTGCTGTCATATTTGAACAGTTAGTGACTGAAAATTGTTAAACATGACAGTCTTTGTTTGAACATTGGTGGCTGAAAAAATGATGACTGTTATTACTTAAAATGATGACTGTTTGAACATTGTTTGAACTTGATATCCTTGGCTGAACCTTCAAGTTATAGTTGTTGAACTTGAAACAATTAAATGGCTGCAAATTAGTAACTAATATGAACATGAAAATGTTAAATGACTCAATTATGGCTGCACTTATGTGTTAGTAACTAATCTGAATATGAATGGCTGCACTTACATAATTGATTAGTAATATGAAATATCATTTTTGTTGGGTGTAGAATTCTGAATGTGTAGATTATTCTAAATTTCTAAAAAAATTCAATTTTTATAGTATTATACTAGCCGTCCCCGAGCCGTCCCCTAAAATCGACCTGCCGTCCCCCGCCGTCCCCGGAAACCCGTCCCCCCGTCCCCCAGGCTCGTGGAACCTTGGATAGAAGCCAGACTCATCAAGGGCAATAAATCTTCTAAAAAAAGATGTTGTTAGTGCTTTAAGCAAGTTTTCTATCTTCTTTGATTAGATTAGCTTATTTCCATAGTACCTTTTTGTTAACTACCATGAATTATAACAGCTCCTTTCAGCAAGTTCCGTTGGCCTCCTTTTGTCATCCCTTGACATTAATATAATTGTATTACCGGACTATAGTTGACCAATAATTTTGTTGCCTGTAACCAGAACTTGTTTGACAAAACCTGCCTTCTATGTAGTTATTGTGTACAAGTATCCTGGTGGGACAATCTATAACAGAACTCATCCAACTTAATAAATATTGATTTGTATCTCCTTCTAGCTCTACAGCAAATATTCTTCCAATGCAGAGAGCATACCTGCAAGACTGTTAGATTTCTTGGCGCTCATGATGTTATGGCCTAGAGTAGGCATAAACTTCACCAAGTGATCAAATGACAGACATTTTGTTCTTACATCCTTTACAATATTCCAACTTTATGATCCAATAGGCTCTGACATGAGTGTGGTTTTTTTTAACTACTTTTGCATGGCCTTCTGTAGATCAGCACTATCTACCATGCAGCAAAACAGGACTGCACTTCTCTGGCGTCAGGTTTCCAGCACCCTAATGCACCTAGGAGTCGCAGACAGATGCAGCTTACAAGTTTTCTATCTTCTTTGATTGCTTCCATGGCCATGGACGATAGAAGAGTCTTGAGGGGTTGAACTCCATGTCCTCATGGCCATTCTCTTTGGAACACCATTAGATCCTATATTGACCCTTTTGGGACACCATTAGATTCTACTTTACATCCCACTATAGATTAGTGTTAGCACTTGGATCCACTGCAGCTCTTCTCTCTTTCCTTTTATTTGACTGCTGGCTCTCTTCATTATTACCTTTAGCATGTTAAGATTTACACATTTTGGGTCCAACCCTCAAGGCTGTAATATTCCATACAGTTATTCTACTATAGTGTAGCTTACCCTTGTTTCTTTACTCTAAATCATAGTTGAGAAAATAGGAATCGGCATTTTTTAAAATCAGCAATAATCAGGAATCCGCAAAAAATTAGGGAAAGAATCGGCAAAAAAAAAAGGGAAAGAAAACGAAAATTTTCATTGAAAAAAAGTTTTTTTCATGCATATTACAATGAATTAACATTATGCAAATCAAATACTGCAATAAAAGCAATGATCCATGTCAAGACATCATACAAGGCTCAAGCTTTAAGTACACATGAAAGTGACAAAACACATCTTGTATTGCTTATAATATGAAAAGGTACAAAGTTACAAGTAACAACAAGGAAAAAAAGGTTTCATTTTTTATATGCCTGCACATGGAAACAAGTAACAACAAAGTTACAATCACTTGAAAAAAAGAGAAAAAAAAAAAGGACCTAAACATTATACCAAAAGGCTAGGGTTTAGGGTTTAAAATTGAAACATTGACAGCTGAAAAGTGGGCTTCATACATAGTTATCAGGCAACAATATTTACTTAAAAAGAGGAGGAAAAAAAAACTAAAACCAAAACCATAGGGCCTAGACTAGGGTTTAGGGTTTAAACTTCAAGTTCAAAGTTCAAAGTTTCAAATTCAAACATTAACAGCTGAAAAATGGGCTTGCATACATAGTTACCAGGCAGCAATATTTACTGAAAAAGAGGAGGAAAAAAACAAAATCCTAAACCCAAAACCCTAGGGCCTAGAGTTTAAAATTCAAAGTTCAAAGTTTCAAACATTAACAACTGAAAAATGGGCTTACATACATAGTTATCAGGCAGCAATATTTACTTAAAAAGAGGGTTTAGGGTTTAGGGTTTAAACTTTAAACTTTGAAGTTCAAACATTAACAACTGAAATATGGGCTTGCATAAAAAAAACCCTAAATCAGTTGCAACCTTTAAAAAAAAAAAAAAATTGTATATTTTTTAAAAAAATTGGCAAAAAATCGGGATTCTGTAGATTTTTTGCAGATTTTCTCAACTCTGCTCTAAATTAGCTTATTTTCTTAGTACTTTTTTGTTATTACAATGTACTGTAACAGCTCTTTTCAGCGAGTTGCATTGGCCTAAGTTGGTTATCTGTGGATATTAATAGAATTACCTTATCTACCAGAGATGAGAAAGGTGCAAAAGAAAATTCACATAATATCCAAGGGAGTTCAGGTACATCATGAAATTTCTTCTAAAATTTGCCCACGTTCATAAGTTAACTGTCAAAAGAGTGCCCTACAGAGGGCGGAGGGATTTACAGTATTATAGAAGTTTTAAGTTTTCTCAACCCAATCATTGAACATTCTTTTGCAAACCTCACTCCGTTTGATGTAATTTGTTAACCATTTTAGTGTAGCAACAGATATTTCAATAAATTTGATCACCATATCTGATTCATATGATGTAAGTATCAACTTCAAGTTGTTCAATAAGAGAGATCGCCTCTAAAACACTTATTGATTTCTCCTCATAGAATTATAAGTCAAAATTCAACAAGTATAAATCAAAATCAGGATAAAGAAATAACTCCACCAAAAAATATCTATCTATCCAACAAGAAATCTTTTTCATGTTGTAGCTCACAAGTTATCACTTGTAAACAAACTCCAACAAATACCACCATATAAAATCAACGGCTAGACAATAACATAACCTCCATGCATCTGCTATTATAACTCCAGAACAGAATAAACAACCAACCCACCATAATATTCAAAAAGAAAAAAGCAAGATTAAATTGCTACATATACTTTGCCAGTGCTATGCATGTTTAAGTTACATTCACTACCAAAAAAATATAACATGAAATATCCAAAATTCAGGCATTAACAAAATTTTACCCAAAAACAAAGATTACTAGAAACACAAATCTCCATCTATGCAATTATGTTGTATGTAAACACTGACAAGTAGAATAGAAGGAAAAAAAAAGTAGACTACTTCATCAATGTAAGCAATGACCAAAACTAAAAAGCTTTCAGGGGAAAATAGAAAAAATTACATGCTATTTAAGTTCACAATAACTCGTTGGGCATCGATCGATAGAGACAAGTAGCAATGGCTTTTTGAAACAGTTTCGCTATCCAAAATTGAAACTGGATTGTACGTTGTAGCCTCATAAATGTCCTGTTGATAAACAGACATTAATATGTATCCCACATGCTTCCAAAAACAGTGTCTTGTTCATCAAAATTGGCAAAAAGGAATAAAATTAACAGATAATTTGATAAAAAAAAACACCTTGATAATATCATATGATATAATCCCAGCAAATTGATTAGAATCGATTGTTCCCCCTGCCCCAAGCATCCCAAGAGACAACCAATTCAACCATCCAGGCTTACTGGCAACTCGTTCGTCAATTTGTTGCTTTTCAAGGCCAGTGCCTTTGCTAACAGGCTCTAATTCAAGACTGTTTGTTTTGAGAGGCATACCCTGCAACAATTTTTCAATAGATTAGAATTTTTATATCAGATCTAATGACATCCTGTTGTCAGACAATAGAGACGAACTGACTTTATCCCAGGTCGTGGTACACATATCTGCCATATGTTTCATATAATGAAGTAACAATAATGTGAATTTGAACAAGTCCAAAAAGTCCCAATATACAGGTAATCATTTACATTTTCATATCCAAACACCAAATCCTGCCCAGTAAAGACAGCCATGATTCATATCAAGGACTAGGCAATGCAGTGTAACAGACAATTTTCATGGAGGAAAACAACATAAAAACTAAAAGGACAGAAGTTAAATAATTTCCACAAATGTCAGAAAAATAGATAACTTGAAACTAGAGGTTAGGATGATAGCAGTAAAGGGGCATCACAAATAATATCTCACTCGAAAAAGTAATAGAATAATGTTGGCACATCAATGCCACAGGCCAGGCTAACTACCAGTATGAGTCCAAGAACATCAGAGACACATGACTTAGAAGGAATGAAGGAAATTTATTAATATGTGCAGGTGACCAGAGTAGGTCAACTGGACTCAAATTGTACAGTTGGTTGCAATATCCTGGAGGCAGCCAAAAGAGTGCTCCAAAGAATAAAAAAGGTACAATTTACAAACGACGACTAAGAAGAGACATATCATGTCCCTGTGTAAACATCGCGTGAAGCACGATGATTCAAAAATGGAAGCCCCAACCATCAAAGCCCATCTGACGCAGAGGCCAACCAGATCTTTGTCATCTGGTGTGGTTTCCAGCTTCAGCCCTTACACACTTGGGAAATGTTCAGCACTTAAATAGAGCACGACTTCAAGTAGCCCATTCACATTCCACAGGTTGGGAAGAAATGAATTTACCTCAACATGACCATGTGACTCATACTTCATCAACAACAAAATTAACTCGATGCAAGCCTTTCATAAATTTTAAGTCTTGCACTCTGCACATTACTTATCTCAAACATTTGTCAGGCATGGCTCAGAACAAGAGAATAATAAACAAATAACACCACATTTCAGAGTTAGTGAACTTATCTCTTCAACTTACTCCCACTAATATATCTTTCATTTGTCAAGACTCATTACTCTTCTCGGATATTTCTTCCAATCATTTCACGCCCATCTACATCTAGCATTCAGTTCTACATACCTCAAGAAGAAAAAAAGTAAATCCCGTTCACGTAACATCAGCCCACAACTAGTAGCTATGACTTATTCAGTGGCTCAATTCTAAATCCAAAGTCCATTTTCAACCAAATTTCAAAAGAATTTCTGAAAGATGGTTGAAAAAGAACTGTGTTTGGATGAAGACCTCAAAAAGAAAAACAAATCCAGAGGAAAGAATGATTGAAAAACTCCAGCTTCAGAAATTTGGTCCAAATTAGCAGCCAATAAGTATGGCCACTTTCACAAAACTATGACCAAATATTTTAAGGGTAAAATGGGAAAAACAAAAACGTTGTGAGTCTATACCCACGTAGGAACTAGTAAACACAAACAATTCATTAAAATATTGACACCAATACAAAGAAGAAAAATGATGAGTCATAGGTAATTAAACTAAACAAATATCAAGCCTTTAAAGAGGCCCAAGGTGATAAGGAATACAAGGGTCAGCCTCAACTAGGCACAATAAATTAATAACAAAATGCTCCCAAAGGCACAAATGCAAGCTGAGCATTAGTCAATCAAATAACACATGGAATAATATAACAGAATGCCAATCCATCCATTCTCTCTCTCTCGTTTATCAAATCAAGCTGTAGAACTCAAAATACTTTTAATTTCTTATCCTCAATTATTTATAGTTGCTGTTAATTAATTTAAGTTCATCTCTCTTTCTGTCCTGACCACCTCCTTGAGAGCAAAATTCAAGTAAAGAGTCATTCAATGAAGCACAGCATGCTAAGCAACAAAATGGCAAAGGATCTTGTATCCATTCATTGTAATCTTTGTTTTTCCCACATATCAATCAAGCTCTGCCAAGATATTACATTGCACGGGATCATCACATGATGACAATAGTAAAATGCCAAATAGGTGCATAAGAATCTTCAATGGAAGGACATCGCCACAAACCTCTCCTGGGATTTGAGCATAGCAGCTCTTCAAAGTGACGACCAACATGTACCAATGACCCAATTGATGATTTTTTCTTAATTGACCCCAGGTCATCAACCAATTTTTTTTTTTTTTAAATAGGTTCTTTTCATAACTTTTGGCCTAATCTTTGGTTTCAGGGTGGTTTTTGGAAAGAAATACTCTCCAATATTTTGAGGGTTGGCTCCTCATATCTTTTTGTTTTTCGAAGGGCAAATTACTTCAAAAAAATTACATGCTGAACATTAACAATAAAATGGGGCATGACCGTACAATGACCACTTGGGATATGTTTTTTAGGGTTTTCAAAAAGGAAATATGAGAAGACTAAAAGAAACCAAATTTGTTGCACTTATAACTAAATGAAATTGCATACATAAATCACAAATAAAGCCTTCCACAGAAGAAATAAACCCTCATTTCTCATCATGCAAAAGGACACTTGAAAAGGGTACTTCAGTTCACAGCATATTCAATGGGATTTGAGATACTTTGGTTGTAGGAGCTTCTTTGGTGTTTGACACCCTCTTGTGAACTCTCTTTAATAGGTGTCTAAGGTGAGACATCGCTATCATCATGATCCTTGTCTGGATAAGAACTTTGTTCACCTTCACTTATACAAGCCCAATACCCTCCAAGTCTCATTCTTTTGCTGAAGTTTCTTTTGATTATCAAAATTGACCCAACAGTCTTCTTGTTTTTCTTCTTTACATGTAAAAACAAGATCACTCCCTGAATACAAACTTCTGAGTACCTTTCTACTGTCATAAACACTCCCTGAATACAAACTTCTGAGTACCTTTCTACTGTCATAAACTATCATAATTTCAACAAGCTGAAGGGGACATTCAGTCATTTCCAACACATAAATCATTTGCATCTACACTTATTCTGTAAGCACATTCACAAATTGTGAATGGAAATTGAATTGGTGGCTTTCAATATTTTGTTGGACAATAATTTTTTGTAGGTATTATTGCCTGCAAAAATCCATAAGCACAAATTCATTAGTGAGTCTTACTGGAAAGGAAAATGCTCTGTTGAACCTTCCAAAGACACCAGTGTAGAAATAGTTACTAATTTCTAATTACCAATCAGCCATAGGATAAATACCCTACAAAACGTATTTTTGAGATACTGAAATCAGCATCACCTGTCAGTTCCTTGATGAATCTTTGATAGATTATCATTGATTGAAACGTATTTCATGTATTATTGATCTCTATAATTATCCAGAAAGCAATTAAGGGCAGATCCCCAATCATCTAGGTTCACAGAATTACTGAAATATTTTGCATCCCTTGAAGAACCTGAGCAACAAGTAGAACAAATGTGAAGATATAAAAGATTTCTTACTTGATTGAATCTCAGTTAATTATTGAGACAGAGACCCACTGATGCCCATTGTAGAACTGCACTTAGGAGCATTAAAATTTCTCTGATGCATCCAAACATCCAAGGAATGAATCTGTCCTATTCTTCATTTCCTGTTCTGCTCAACAACATAATTGAATCATTATGTGCCTCGTTGAATTTGATTTATAAGCACTACGGATCACGTGGAAATTCTTTGTCCTCTTCTTGAGTAGCCAGTTGTCACTAATGTAATGAAGATACCCATCAGTATAGGCATCCCATTTCTTCTGGCTATCAGAAAGGATAAGGATTGTGTGTTTCCCCTTCCAGAGGAAGATTCCTGAAAATAACCTCTATAACTTCATCTCTGCATATAACCATGTTTTCAACTGTGTGGTCTTTGATTTCTCTTGTGCTGACATCGATATGCTTTGCACATTCTAAAACCAAGCTGTGATTGCTATGGATTGAATTAGCCCTGATTTACATGTGGCATACTTGGGTTCTTTAGATACCCTCTTCAACAAGTCATCCCCATATTTGTATCTGAAATTTGAGAATACCCTGAAACAATAGAGCATCAAATGTTGGTAAATACTTGAAGTTTATTTTTGCCTTCGACTCCCTTGATTGTGAAAAGCTTTGTTTTTGTCTTGATAGGACAATATGATCTAATGTAGAACATCATTCAATACCTGACAGTACCTGGACCTGCAAAACCTAAGATAAAACCCTGGTCTGCCTTACTTCTAGTGGACGGTAGTTATGATGTTGTATGAGATGATTGGGAGTTACACAGTTGGACCACATAGAAAGGCATAACATGGATATTGTATCGGTGATTTTTCAAGTCTTACCAAATCTGTTGTAAGCTTATATTATTATATTTCTGCTATATTAGATTACAAGACATCAAAGCAAAGATAACTCATCGGTTTCAAAAAATAAACAATAAATACCGCTTATTGTCAGCCACCAATTTTAAAGAAAACTATGAAATGTTCTATAGTACTGTTAAGGGATCATCGTGATGCCATTTGTGTGTTGTGAAAGGCTCTGAATAAAAAAGGAATAGATCTGCTTATATATTTCTCACCATATCATGCAAGGGATGTAGCAATTTCACAATAGTCCAGACATTAAAGCCAAACTTAAAAGAAATAAACCACCTTGACTACAAAAAAAAAAAAAAAATTTACATGCGTCAAATTTTTTAAGCAGACAAGTGAGATCAAAAAGGAACTAGAAGAAAATGACTACTAATGATGAAAAATAAGAACTAAGCCCCAGTTCAAAGCAATTTCTAAAACAATGGCACCACTTCCCAGACTGCAATAAGAATCCTTCATTTCTAGAAAATATCAGGACCCTGTAGATTGCAAATCTACTTCGATTAGATGTCAAGAAAGGAAAACAATAAAGACAGGGAGGGAATACTGACATGATTTGAACAGGTTCCCCTTTACCAATGAACTCTGGATGCAAAAAATAATGAGACTTGTAATGAAGTAAAATCCATTACTGACTAGCAATTCAAAGCAAACACAATGGGAACAAAGCAAAAAGTTCAGAAACTAAGACACATAATTTGTTTCTATAAACGTTTTGTGTACTTTCTCAGCAAATAGACCAAGTGAGTTGTACTAAATAACCCCACATTGACTTTCGCATTGATGACCTTCATGAGGAGATTAGTTCAAGAGATCAAAACTCCATATCAATTAAGTTGACAGAATACTACCTCTATCTGCAAGCGACTTTCTGCAATAGACCTGTAGTTGAGAATCTCATCCATGTCAAGCTCTTTCTCCAGTTCCTCTAGTTCATGAAGACTATCATCATCAAGAGGCTACATCAACAAGCAAATTAGTACACGGATAAGACAGTTTATTTTATATTTATAAATTAAAAATCATCTTATTTTACCCAAGATAAAGTGTTAACAAAGCATCAGTGGTCAACTATGCCATCCACATTTGACATGGTGTAAATACATTGGCTACTCAATTTAGACAATGTTCCAGGTTCCAACCATATAAGAAAAAGACACAGCAAAAAATAGAAAAAGAAATAGCATTTATACAGTTTTTGAGTCCCAAGGAATAAAATGGTTTTTTTCCCTTTAAATCGTGGAACCCTATTAAATACATGCAAAGAAAATTCAGTTCATCTGATTTTAAACAAATTTCAGTTCACTAATCTTCACTGAAGGCACACAAAATGTGGCCAAATATGTGTAGCACTGTCTTGAAGACCAATCCGATTCTAGGTCTGTGGGATATGTCATTTTGAATGATGTTAATTTTGATATGGTAGCTATGACAAAGCATCAAGAAGCATCCGGCCACAGCCATGTCTGCCCTTAGCTCCTTCAATGCAACAGCATACCTTTGCACCATACCACTATTTCTGCCTCAAATCTCCTCAAGGTGGAATGAGAAACTGCCTCTTGTAGCTTCTCCATAGAGATCTTCCTCATCAAGCGTTCATTCTATTCTTGTGTGATAATTAATGGGATATTTTGCAAAAGCTTTACCTTGAACTTCCTTTCTTTCCCAACTTCTAACAGAATATTTTTCAAATAATTAATTGTTTCCTTCCTAATATCTTCTTCTTCCTCAATACTTCTTCCTTTTGGAGTAGAGATAGTTTTTGTTTGACGAAAAGAAGAATCCTTTTTGGCTGTAACGTAAAAAAAGTTGGTATTTCTATCCCCTTCCTTAAGCAATCTTTCCCCGCTTTTTTGGAATAATATGACTCTTCCTTTTTCAATACATTATGATAATCAGAAAGTAAATGTTTTTCTTGCTTATAAGTATCTTGGCCCGTTCCATTGATTTCTACTATCTCTTGTCTATGTAGTTTGATATTATACTCTATATGTTTCTCTATTTCAATCTCTTGTCTATGTAGTTTGATATTATACTCTGTGTTTCTCTATTTCAAACCCCCATGAAAGAAGTATGCATATCGCATTCATCTTTAAGGATGCTGTACTCTACCTGAACAGAGGAGGTGTCCTCTGTACTAGACAGCAGGAATAGCAAACCATTAACCATCTATGTTCAAGATATCAGAAAGGAATAATTATACTGTTCAATAAAAGTAGAAAAGGCTGAACATATAATGGTAAAAAAAAAAGTGATTGAGCTAAATGGTAGAGACGTTTTTCGCAGGACTGCCCAAACTGCCGAACTCGTTTCGGCCATATCTCACTCATCCGAACTCGGATTGAGCTGAAATTTTGAGGGTAGATGCCTGAAAAACCCTAGAACGTCTCCACCAATTTTCATATCATTTGGAGCAACACAGATCCTAGCGCATCCCTATGTGTGAACGATATATTTGGCAAGCGGCTATGCGAGGGTTTCATCCGGGTTGAGTGCAAGCAGCTCCAGAGGTTGGTTTTTAGGGCCTTCGGGCCCTAGCGGCCAATATTTTTGTGGTTTATGCTCAATATTTTAGCAAGAAATGTTGCAGGGGATACAAGATGGGTTAGAAATTTGTCTTTCAACAGATCATACTGTGAACTTGAGTGACAACGGCTTCCAATTTGCTGCACAAAAGAAAAGTGAAAACCATACCTTTCCACGGCGTCTAGGGCAAGGATTAAAGAGACCACGAAATAAGTTTCAAGCAGTTGATCAAAAAATGGCTCATATCTCAAGTGAATCTGGTGCTAAGGTGCACCCACAAAATAATTCTACCGTGAAAACCCCTGTCAAGGGTAAGAATTTTGAAGACTCAGTCCCAAAAATGAATTTTAGGGATGCCCTTCGTGGTGGACAGCCTCAGCCCAATGCTAATATCAATATTAGGGCTTCTCATAAACCTCTAAGAATGCCTAAGATTGATCCCAGGAAAACGGAGTCGGGATGTCTTAAAGCAGCTGATGGAACTCCTATTGTTAAGCTTGATATGGGTAACATTCAGACCGGCATTGAAGATTTGGAAAAAAGAGGACTAATTTGTCGGTTCGTGGGTTTTCGTCCGAGTCTATCTCGCTTTCAAAGTCTGGGCTGCAAAAGTCTGGAAAACTAAAGGTGAGTTACAAATCTCTATTTATCCAAATGGTTATTTTCTTGTTTTATTTGCTAATAATGAAGATAGAGAGAAAACTTTTCAAGGGGGTCCTTGGTTTTTTGGAAGGGCAGGGCTTTTCATGAAGCCCCGGCATACTAAATTTAAAGCCGAAGAAGAGATGCCTTCTATAGCTCCCGTGTGGGTTAGACTCTTTGGCCTCCCTATTGAATTTTGGAATCCTACTGTTTTTTCTTCAATTGGAAACTCTTTAGGAACTTTTATGATGACTCGCTGATTGTACTCAAAATTTTGAACATATTATTTATGCTCGAATTTGTGTTTTAATGGATTTTGACAAACCCCTACCTAAAAAGATCACATTACAATTTGGGGAAGACACTTGGGAGCAAGTAGTGGACTATGAGAACATTCCTTTTCGTTGTAGAATTTGCCATGAATATGGTCATTTGGCCAGTGCTTGCCCAAATAAAATTCCCGATCAAAAGAAAGAAGATATAAACTCAAGCAGGTTTCCAAATACCTAAGAAGAAGAACACTAAAAAAAACCAAGTAATGAAGGATCAATCAAAGTCATTTGCTAATATGTTTGAAATCCTTTCCACAAATGATGTCCCAAGTGAGGAAGAGGAAATAATGGAAACTGAAATCTTAGAAACACAATTTAAATATGAAGGAAAGAACTCAGAGACAAACCAACAAATCAAAGGTTTTCAACAGAAAAAAAAAGGAGAAAATTTACACAAGAAAAACAATATTTCAAATGTCAAAACTTCAAATAATGCAGGTCCCAATATAGACTCCATTGAACCATCTAGTAAAATTTTGGCTGTGTATGAGCATTCTTCAAGGTTAGAAGCCATCTCAGATTCAATTGGAATAAGTCAAGAAACAGGGAAAAAAAAATTGAAGATGGATTCTAATCAAAAAGTAGGTCGCAAGACCAATCAATATCATATGGTAAAAGAAGGTGAAAAGCTTGTAGAGGAAGGTAAGATTAATGCCCTTCCCAACATTTTTAGCCCCGGTATTAATGAAGATCATCACTTGGAATATTAGAGGACTCAAAGGGAGTCTTTCAAAACAAAATGAAATTAGAAGAATGATTCAGATAAATCATCCACATCTTGTTTTCCTTCAAGAAACAAAGATGTCAATGGAGGATATGGACTTAATTGCCAATAAAATTTGGCCAGCTGGAAAAGTGGTTTCCCTCAGTTCCCAAGGGACTTCGGGTGGCATTGCTTGTCTTTGGGACCCAAAAGAGGTAGTTATTCACCATATGGTTGGCAGTTGGGGTTTGTTGGCTATAGCTATTCAAAGTAGACATTCCAACCAGATTATGCTCTGCATTACTGTTTATGCCCCGACTTCTTTGGAGGAAAAAAGAAGACAGTGGAAGGATATTACTCATATTATCTCTCATTTTCCTAAAGCTTGGATCTTGATCGGAGGAGATTTCAATACCATCCTCTCTCTAGATGAGAAAAGGGGGGGAAATAGAAATTTGGACAAAAGTACTGACCTCATGAGCGAATATATTGCAAACCTCCATCTTGTGGATATCCAACCTGATAATGGCCTTATGACTTGGTCTAACAGAAGGCAAGGCTTAGCTTGTATAATGGAGAGATTGGATAGGTTTTTGCTCTCTGAAAATTTCTTAATCCATGGTCACATTCCTAAAGTGAAGACTCTTAATAATGCTGGTTCGGATCATTGGCCAGCCATGGTGGAAATGTGGAAAACCAATGTGAGTTTCTCTCCTTTTCGTTTTCAATTAATGTGGCTTAGAGACATTTCCTTCAGACCTCGTGTGCAACAATGGTGGAAGGAAGGTAAACCTAGGCATGGGACTAAGATGTTCTGTTTTGCCAAAAGACTGCAATACATTAAATCCAAAATCAAGACTTGGAACTGGAAAGAGTTTGGGGATGTTCATAAAAAAAAACATGAAGTTATTGCTCATCTTGAAAATTTGAATAAGAAAATCCGTTTAGATGGCCTCACAGAGAAGAGAAGTGCAGATGAAATTAAACTCACAACTCAGCTTAGAGGAATGGGAAAAAAGAGAAGAAATCTTATGGAAGCAAAAATCTAGAATTCAATGGCTCAAAGAAGGAGATCGAAACACAAATTTCTTCCACAAATCTCTTCTAGCTCGAAGATCTCACAACTTTATTTCTTCCTTAAAATCAGATTCTGGAGATGTTGTTTATACTTGGGATGGCATGAACTCTATTGTTGTTGATTACTTTTCCAATCTTTTTGTTGCTACTCCTCTTGACTCAGCTTCACAACAAAATGTTCTTCAAGCAATCCCTTCTCTTATCACTTCTGAGGAGAACTCTATTTTGACTGCTCCCGTTACTATCAATGAGCTTCAACAAGTAGTTTTTAAAATGCAAAAAGGGAAAACCCCAGGTCCCGATGGTTTTCCTATTGAGTTCTACCAAGAGTTCTGGGATATCCTTCATGTTGATTTATTAGAGGTGGTGGAAGAAGCCAGGAAATCCAAAGAAATTTTGAAGGTTATCAATAAAACTTATATTACTCTTGTTCCAAAAGCTCAAGAGGTTGATCATATCTCAGCTTTTAGACCTATTGCTTTATGTAATGTTCTTCTCAAAATTATTACTAAAATCATGGCAGAAAGGTTGAAGCCTCTTTTGCATAAGATTATTTCCCCGAGCAAGGGGGATATGTGGAAGGACGTCAAATAGTAGATGAGATAGTTCTTGCTCAGGAAGCCATCCATTCCATGGATATGCAAAATTCTCCTTCTATGTTCATCCGGTTAGACTTATCCAAAGCTTATGACAGAGTGGATTGGCACTTCCTTATCAAAGTTTTGAGGCAATTTGGTTTCTCTAAGGATTGGATGGATTGGATTATGGGATGTATCTCTTCAGTTTCCTACTTAGTTCTTATCAATGGCAGGCCTTCTCAGCCTTTCCCAGCTTCCAGAGGTATTAGGCAAGGTGACCCGCTATCCCCTTATTTATTCATCATTCTTGTTGAATGCTTGGGTAGGACTATAACCAAAAAGAGGGAAAACAAAACCCTTGAGGGAGTTACCATTGCTCATGGAGCTAGACCTATCTCTCATCTTCAATTTGTGGATGACTCTACCCTTTTAGGTAAAGCTACGCTTAAGGAAGCTTCTAATATTAAGCAAATCATTAGCTGTTTTTCTAAGGCTATCGGGCAGCTGATCAATGAAGACAAATCTAAAGTTATTTTCTTTCACCGCTCTGCTAGACAGGAATCCATGGTCTTGGATAAATTAAGATATAAGAAGACCTCTCTTCCAATCACTTATTTAGGTATTCCCATAAATATTCAAAGGCAGAAAAATAAAGATTGGAATTGGTTGTTGGACAAAGTCAAGAAGAAAATTGGAAAGTGGACCAACAAGTGGCTTTCTTCTGGGGGTAGAATCACCTTGGTAAAATCAGTCCTTCAAGCTATTCCTATTTATGTTTCTTCCGTTTTGAATATCCCAAAGGCTGTTCTTCGAGAATTGGATCAAATCAGTCATCGTTTCCTTTGGAGTGGTACTAAGGAGAAAAGAAAATGGGCCTTGGTGAAATGGGATACTTTATGTCTTCCTAAGAGTGAAGGGGGGTTAGGATTCCGGTCTTCAATTAATAACAACAAAGCTTTAGCTGCTAAATTATATTGGAGGATGTTGCATAACCCCAATGCTCTTTGGGCCAATAATCTCCATGCTAAATATGCTGAGAACAAAAGTCCCGAAGACCTTGTTCGCTATCAACTTCCTACCAAAGGTTCTCCCATTTTAGCAGTTCTTAAGACTGGTGAGGATTTGATAAAGAAAAAATTATTTTGGATCATTCATAATGGTCAACATGCAAATTTTTGGACAGATTCTTGGGATGGTCACAAGCCTTTGATAACTCAGTTTCCCGATTGGAGGCCTTGGATGGAGGAGCTTCACCGAGCTAATTGGATAAAGGTGGCTAATTACTATTGGTACCATACTGGTAATTCAAAGGTTGGTAGATATTGGATCCCTATTGAGGACTGGCCTATTCAAATCCCAGAAAGGCAAAGACAAGATATCCAAGGCATCCTTCATATGAGATCCCTCTCTTGGTCCCATGAAAAAGATTGTTTTGGATGGAACAACACTACTAAGGGTGAGTATTCAGTTGCTCAAGGTTATTTGACCTTATGCCATAATAATCCCAACCATTCTTTCGACATATTTTCTCAATTGTGGGCTCAAAAGCTCCGGCCTAAGGTGAGGTTCTTTAATTGGCTTTTATTGCATCGTAGGGTGCTTACTGGTGAGCAACTTATGAAGCGTGGTTTTCATGGCCCTTTTAGATGTGAAATGTGTGAAGAGAATGTAGAAAATATCAACCATCTTTTTATTGAGTGTACTTTAGCCTCTGAGCTATGGAGGAGAATGGCAACTTTACTTGGCTTACAAGTGGTCCAATTTTTTCACTTTTGAACAACTTTGGAGGGATTGGCCTAATCAAGAGGGTGTTGATCATTTTATTAGGCACTTAGTTTGGATGGGTTCTACCATTCTTCTTTGGAATATTTGGAATGAAAGGAACAACCAAATTTTTAATCAAGATAGGAAGGATATTCACTATATTTGGCAAAAGACCATAGCCAACTTAGTTGAATCAGTCCATCAACTCCTTAATCACCCCCAAAACTCCCACCAAAGATGGGATCAAGTGATGCAAAGATTGAAGATTAAACCTTCTAAGGGCAACCAACTTAAAGGGAATGTGAGTATTAGTAAGATGGATAGGACTAGAAATTGGCAACCTCCTCCTAAGGATTTTGGAAAAGTCAATACTGATGGAGCCTCTAGAGGGAACCCTAGAAAAGCCAGTGTGGGAGGAATTGGTAGACTTTCGATGGCTCCCTGGTTTTTACTTTTGCTGAGAATTTGGGTATTCTTTCCAATAACCTTGCTTGAGGGGTATGGTATCCTTAGAGGCCTTCAGGAGGCTACTAAGGTTGGATGGGAAAAGGTGTTAGTTGAGTCTGACTCTCAACTTATGATTAATCTCTTGAAGACTCCTTCTAAGAATCATAAGGTGGATTGGAGAATAAAAAGAATTATTGAGAAGATTCAGTTAATCCAGATGGGATTTTTGAAAGTTGATTACAATCATGTGGTCAGAGATCAAAACAAGAGTGCTGATGCTTTAGCTAATTGGGCTTTGGACAAAGGTGATCTTACTTGTTATGGCCACCCTCCTATATGGTGGGCTTCTCAAATTAGGGAAGCTCTTCTTTCTATCATTTCTTTGGATGGCTCCAGCTTGAAGGTACCTAGTTTCTTCTTGTTTTTTTTTTTTTGTTTCTCTTTGGTTCATTCAGTTTTTTTTAGTTCCCTAGCTCATTCTATTCTTTATTTTGTTTCCTCTGTTGATTCTTGCATTAATAGTCTTCTGGTCTAGATAGGTCATTGTTTTGTTCATTTTTTTTTCTTTTGTCTTCTTTGTTTTTTTGTTTAGTTTTTTAAGGTGGGTGGGTTCTTTTGTTTTGTTTTGTTTTTGTGTTCTTTGTGTTGTTTTTTGTTGTTCTTGTGTTTTTGTTGTTTTGTTTTTTTTTATGTTTTTTGTTATTGTTCTTGTGTTTTTTTCGTTCTTGTTCTTGGGTTTCTCTTTGTTTGTGTTATTTCATTTTTTTATGTGTGAGTGTTTTCTATGTTTTTTGTTTTTGTTTATTGTCTGTTGTTGGTTGTTTTTATTTTTATTTTATTTTTTTTTTAGGTTTTGGTTGTGTTTATTTTTCATGTTTTTTTGGGTTATGTCTTTGTAGTGTTCTGTTGTTTTTGTCTTGTTTGTGTTTTGTTATGTGGTTCTTGTGTTTTTCTATGTGGTTTGTGTTGTGGTTTCTTTTATCTTATTGTGCGTGTTTGGTTGTGCTTTTGGTTTTGACACACTCAAGGAGCATGTTTTTTATTTTATTTTATTATTTTTGTTGTTATTTACTTTTTTTAATTTGGTTTTGTGTGTTTGTTTGCTCCTTGAGTATGTCAAAGGTGGTAGGCCAGGTCCGAGTCCTGGGCGTTTTTGGCGGAATGGATACCCCTGCCTCCTTGGGTCTTACCCGAAAGTGGCATCCCTTTTGGGATGTTTTCCACAAATAAAAAAAAAAAAAAAAAGTAGAAAAGGCTCAGACACAAAGCAGTTTTCACAATAATGTCTGATTTCATAGTGTACATACACACAAAAAGTCCTGATGCATATGACCTTTTATCATCCATATTGTAATTTATCTTAACCGATGCATTCTATGTACAAAATTTCAATATTATGAGTTTACCACATGATATAGGTACATCACTTGATCAAATTCACCACACTACCTTTGACAAGAGAGACACATACCATTAAATGATACTCTTTAACAATGTTTTTAGATATATAGATCTATGATTAATATACGGTTGAATCATTTCAGCATGTCACATTACCTTCAATTAAACTTTCACTCAGCATTAAACCTTAGATGAAGTTGAAGAGGATTTATGTATATTCATTGCAAAATGGAACCGATGCATTCTATGTACAAAATTTCAATATTATGAGTTTACCACATGATATAGGTACATCACTTGATCAAATTCATCACACTACCTTTGACAAGAGAGACACATACCATTAAATGATACTCTTTAACAATGTTTTTAGATATATAGATCTATGATTAATATACGGTTGAATCATTTCAGCATGTCACATTACCTTCAATTAAACTTTCACTCAGTATTAAACCTTAGATGAAGTTGAAGAGGATTTATGTATATTCATTGCAAAATGGACTCCTATTGAGCACTTTTGGCCGCCTAAGGCTATTAATGTACTTTCTTCCTAACGTTCAACTATGTATCAAGCAAAGAGTGCTTGAAACATAAAGCAGACATGTAAGACCAAAGATGCTCTTCAGTTCTAAGCAACCTCAAGAAAGTTGCTGATGTGAACTGCCTCAGGTCGCATGGGCTAATCTCTGTCATCCATGGACAGAGGCATAACTTCTTCCTTCCTTCCCTTCTTACACTCATGCCTTTCAATTTTGATGCACAACTTGTGTGAATATTGATATGACTTAAGAGAGAGAGAGTTGCTGCTATGTAATGCTAATCGTGTAGATTATTAGGGATTTATCATGAATATTAGGATAATAAATTACAGATAACTTCAAGGTGGTGATTAACCTCTGCACTCAAGATGCAAACAAATAAATTTCTGGTTGAGATATTTTGTCACGCAGATTCTATGTAAAAGTCCCACATAGTACTTTTGAGAAATACATCAAGGAAGAACTTGAAGAAAGGCCACAAATTTGAAGTTTCTAGTTTTGACATTTTCTCAAAATATTGAGCACACAAAAGTCAGTCAGTAGTGTATTTCTATATAGATTGTGTCTTTAAAATAGTGAAAGTCTCACTTGCAGTGATCACATCCATGAATGCTGGAATAGAATTGAGATGTCTCATATACTCGTAAATTTCATCATTCAAGTCAATTGATGTGAACATTACTGAGAGTTGATTTTACCAAGGGAACCTTGAGCCCTTGCTTTTGTGTTGTTAACCCATGTCAAGATCTGTGGTTATGAAAAATTTCACCCAGGGGATTGGAATTAAGATTACATCATTAATCATAGGGTTGTCAATATCTCCCATATTAGTGGCCCATAAGCAATCCTTGAACAATCTCACACCCACTTGTGATTTTCCTCCAAGTAACAGTCCTATTACGTAATGTTTTGAATTTAGCTTCTTATATGGAGGGGATTTTTTTAATCAATGGATCCTATTGCAGCAGACATTATTCTCACTCGCATTAAAAAAGATCAATGCTGAGCATGCAGACAGTTCAGAGTCTACAAAGATTTACATAAGAACATCTTCAAAGTTACCATTTTTGTGTATCAGGGTAAGATAGGATTGATGTTACTAAAAAATCACATAATCTAGCAACAAATGTGACCTTAAGGATATGCAATTAATTTTTTGAACTTAAAGTAGTGACATGTACAGTCTAAAACTATGTAAAGGTAACTATCTTGAGATACAGCATCAAATCATTCAGTTGCTCGAACAGGACAATACGCAATCCAAGACTCTTCATTTTGCTCTTCTGATCTAATAGTGCCAAATGAAGAGCATAATGAGTGATGGTTAGGCACCAATTGCTGTGCTTCCAGAAATTGACTATGAAGAACTGCCACCCACTTCCCAAAATCAATGACCTTCTAGACCAGCTTCAGCTTGCCAAACATTCTGTTAAGCTAGAAATTATCACCATGTCTGCAAGCAGCCCTATGACGTCTACAAGACTGCCTTGGGCTCTATAAGTGGTTGGTAATGCCTTTTGGCCTCAGCAATGAACTTGCCACACACATGCGCATTATCAATGATATTGTTCGCCAACATCTTGGAAATTCTGTTTCTGTCTACCTTGATGACATCGTGGTCTAAAATAAGACCTGGGAAGAATACTTAGTACATGTGAAGATAGTGCTACATCCAATTAGCCAACATAAACTCCCTCCCAAGATAAGGAAGTACTTTGAAGTTTGAACAAACATCCATCAAGTACTTGGGATTCAGCGCTGACAAACATTGAGATCGCCTACTGTGTCAAATATACCTCATCTTGTAAGTATGAACATTTAGAAAAGTTCAATCACAATTATTCACATGTCCCCCATTAACTTACTCATAAGAAAACTCTATTATGGGATCCATATGCAACTAAGGAATTCTGTCATTTGAAACATAGCTGAGAAAATCAGCAGAAAATCACGATTTTTACCAATTCTGATTCCAATTCGGTCTTCCCAAGTAAATTGGGATCAGGAATCGCCATTTTGCTAAAAAATTGCGAATAACGATTTTTTGCCCAACAAGAAAATATCGCCCGCAACAGCACACGTTGGGGAAATGGCATAAATTGTTTGTTTTTTTTGCTTGTTCCAAACTGGAGAGAGAGCTCTACCTACCTGCTACCACACCAAACAAATTACACTAGTGCATCCTAACAGCGGGTTTTTTGCAGTTTGAAGAAATCTGGCAGCCACCAACAGCCACCAAACAGATTCATCTGAGGTAAGAAAAACTCTTGCAAACTGTTTTTTTCCTCTCTTTTTCTATTTCAAGCTTGTTTTTTGTTTTTTTTAAAGATTAAAACCAAATGCAAAGGACACCCAACTATTACATTTGAGCTAGAAATTTGAAAAACTAGGTCAAAGTTTCAGCAGTTTTTTTTTCCCCTTTTTTTCTCTCCTTTTAAGTAATGCTTCATAAGTATTGATGACTGATAACTACGTATGCAAGCCCATCTTTTCAGCCATTTTAAACTTTAAACTAGGGTTTAGGGTTTTTCTTTTTTAAGTAATTGTTTGTTGTAACTTGTTTCCATGTGCAACCACAAGAAAATGTCGAAAAGATATCTAGAATGTTAGTATGCAAAGGTAGGGGAAAAGAAATGGGACATCTATTGCAATTTTTGTGGGTCTCTCATTCATGGAGGCATATACAACCTAAAACTCCATTTGGCAAAACAAGTGTCAGGATATGCCCACACATGCCAGTTGATGTTATGAGAGAATGCAATACCATCCTATCTAACAAAATGGAGAAAAAAGAGCTCAAACGAAGACAAAGCAAGGCCATGTCAACCCCCCCTTCTCTATCTCCTACACACTATACCGGCAGCACCTTTAGCCGATTTAACCAAAGAGTTCAAGTTCATCAATTGCACACCCGGGTAGTGGGACGAATGAGTCCTATTTTGGGGAACGTTTCGTGCCAAGGGCACAACCCACGCTTGAGGAAATGGCCCCACGAAACCAGGAGAGGCACAGGGCAACAAGGAAGGGTGTTGCCAGTTTTGGTATTTGTTCGACCTTCCCTTCAATGTGGCAAGGGCTCCATACTGGCGGGGCATGGCAAATGCCATCACAAGTTGGGACGGAGGATTTAAGCCGCCAACTTATGACGACCCTAGGGGCCCTCTCCTTCATGAATCCATGGACGACATTCAGGTTTTGCTTGAAGACCAATGTAGGGTGTGGAGGGAGGGGAAGAACCTTTATTAATTTTTTGATTGCTTCTACAAGAGGAATTGTATTCCTCAAGTTAGTGGATGCATCGACATGAATTAAGAGTGTCGAAATGCTTGCAAGATTGTTGAGGGAGGTTGGAGAGGACATTTGGGGAGGCGAATGTTGTCCAAGTCATCACAAACAATGCAACAACGTATGTAGCAACTAGTAATATTTTGGAGGAGAGATTCCCCACCATTTTTTGGACCCCATGTATAGCCCATTTTTTCAATTTCCTCCTCAAAGACATTGGGAAATTACCTTGGGTGGTTGTACAAAAGTCTAGGGCTATTACAAAATTCATCTACAACAATACATGAGTCCTCAACCTCATGAGGCAATTTAATAGTAGAAGGGAGCTAGTGCGGGCTAGAGTTACATGCTTCGCCACAGACTTCGTGACATTGCAGAGCCTCTATGATGAAAGAGGGTTATTGAAGCAGATATTTGTGAGGAATGAGTGAAATTCCAAACAAGCTACTAGATGTCGACTCTCCGGTGAAGGGCAGAAGGTATATGATTGTTTGTTTAAGGATCCCTTCCGGATAGCCATGAATGAGGCCATCAAGGTACAAGACTAAGTTTTATTATTTATTTTTTTAATTTAAATTATTTTTCCAATTGTGAAACTTGTATTGTAATTTTTTTTTATGTGCTTTTATTTAAATTATTTTTTCTTTTTTTTTCAAGCAGCTATCAGAGCCTTTGGTGGGAGTTCTCCATCTTGTTGATAGAGAGCAATCAGCAATGGCATATGTATATGAGGCTATGGATAGGGCAAAAGAGGCATTTGCCTCATTTTATGGACATTGTCACACCAAATACGGTCCCATTTGGGATATCACTGACAAGCGATGGACATCTAAGCTCCATAGCCCTCTTCATGCAGTAGACTACGTCGACTCTCTAGTGAGGGGCAGAAGGTACATGACTATTTGTTTGAGGAGCCCTTCTACATAGCCATGAATGAGGCCATAAAGGTACAAGACTAAGTTTTTAAATTTAAATTATTTTTTCCATTTTTGAATCTTGTATTCTAAATTTTTTTATTGTTAAATACTTTTATTTAAATCATTTTTCCTTTTTTTCAAGCAGGTATCAAAGCCTTTGGTGAGGGTTCTCTGTCTTGTTGATGGAGAACAATCAGCAATGACATATATATATGAGGCTATGGATAGGGCAAAAGGGCCAATTGCCTCTTTTTATGGACATTCCCACACCAAATACGGTCCCATTTGGGATATCACCCTGGTTACAAAAATCGTCAAAAAATCGCCAGAATCGCGAGTCATTCGCGAAACGAGTCACTCGGCAAACTATCGCGAGTAATTGGCAATTTTTTGCTGATTTTTTGAAAAAATCGACCGCAGCGGTAGAGTTCATGGACCAAGCCATGGAATTCCTCATTGTATGTTATATAATAAGCTTGGCTTGCAACAACACTTCTCAAATCTCAATAAGCCATTGGATGTCCTTCCTACTTACGTATTGCTTGTATGGCATACTAGCAATTGTTGGTCTCAAGCACAAATGCATGCTACAAGTTGAGAACTAACATAATAGCTGAGAAAAGAACATCTTTTAAACCATAGTTGAGAAAATCGTAAGGACCTAAACCCTTACAAAAAAAACCCTAAACCCGTTTAATGTTTAAAAAATATTGATAGGATAGTAGCTAGCTAATAATTTGGCTTGCATATATCAATTTAGTATCTATTTAAAAGGAGAAAAAAAATCCTAACTAGGGTTTTGGGTTTTAAATTTGAGAACAGCCCTAACCTAATTTCAAACAACCCTAATCTAATTTCAAACAAGCCCTATCTATTTTGAAAAAAAAAAAAGAGTTTGCAAAAAATCTTAAGGACCTAAACCCTTACAAAAAAAACCCTAAAAAAAATTAAAAAACCCTAAACCCGTTCAATGTTTAAAAAATATTGATAGGATCACTCTAAATGACATCAAAAATTAGGAAGCAGGTCAGAAAGAAGGATGATGATGGCGGGAGCGGGAGCAGGAGCAGGAGCAGGAGAGGGAGTAGGACTGGGGACAGGTTCAGAGATTGGTGCAGGTTTCTGGGCGGGATCGAGATCGGGCACGTCTGGGCCCGGGCCCGGGCCAGCAGGGCCCTCGGCGGGCCCAGAGGATGGCTCTGCGCCTGAGCTGAATGGTGGCCAGGGTGGGGACGACATCTTGGGCCCGGGCCCCCAGCCCAGCCTCGATGAGAGCGCAGGCCTCGGGAAAAAGCCTCCTGATCCTGGGCAGGGTTCTGTCCCTGGCAGGCCCAAACCCTCCTATCAGCAGATCTTGGCGGGCTCCAGGGCCCCTTCTCGGGCCCTGGGTCTAGGACTTTCCCTCGAGGGCACCCACATTTCTATCCAGGAGGAGGTCTACTCCTCCTTGGTCGCTGGATCCTCTGCCTCCCTGGTAGGAAAATTCCTGGGAGGGCGTCCAGACATGGAAACCGTCCGTAGATGGGCGGCTTCCAATTGGAAGGTTTCCGGGCATATTCAGCTGGTTGCCCTTACCAAGGGCTTCTTCATCATCAAACTAAATAACAGCGAGGACGCCAAAAAGATCCTGTCGGGCGGGCCCTGGTTTCTGGGACGCAAAAGCCTCTTCCTCAGGCGTTATGGAGCTGACTTCCACCCCAACACCCAAAGCATCAACTTTGCCCCGGTCCGGGTCCGTCTCCCGCACCTTCCCTTCCACCTGTGGCACGAAGACGTCCTAAGACTCATTGCTCAGTCGGTCGGGGACCTGGTGGCCTTCGACCCCGCTACCAAGGCAGGATCCCGAATGGTGCATGCCAGATTTTGTGTCAACGCAAATCTCGAATCTGAACTCCCCTCTTCGGTGACCATCTCTTCTGGGTCCTTCTTTTGGCGCCAGTCCCTGATCTACGAAAACAAACCTGCTTTCTGTCCCACCTGCTGCACTCAGGGTCACCTCTCCCACCAATGCCCGGTATCCAAAAAGGCTGATGGCCCTATCCCCAAACTCCCTTCCCGATCAGGCCGGGCCCCGTCTCGAGGGCCCCCTCGCGACGGCCACAGATCCCAGGCCTGGACCAACAAGGAGGCCCCCCTTCTGCCCCAAAGGACTCTCATGTGGACCCTGGTCTAGAGGTCGGTCTTCCTCAGGTTTCCCCTTCCGCTGCTCCCTCCCCTGGGTCGTCTTTCGGGGCCCCGATCCCAGGTTCTCCCTCCCCGTTTCGAATCCCTCCCCGCAGGCCCCGGCTTGCGCCCCCGGCCTGCGAGCCGCTCGGGCTTTCCCCGCCGGCTCCCACCTCTGTCAGGGTTCCCTTCTCCCCCCTCACTCCCGCTATCCCCCCTCGACCCCCTCACGCCCCTCCCGGTGGCCCTTGCTAGGCTTCCCCCTTGGAGTGCGGATCCGAGAGGTCAGATGAAGAGGTTGAAGGCAGTTCTCCGTCCGGGCCCGATGAAGTCAGCCCCAAGATGACCCGAAGCGAGGACTTTTGCCACAGACTTTGGCAAGCAAACTCAAAAGAGGGCGGCCCACCCCGGGCGACCAGCAAGACAAGGATCACCGAAGATGACATAGCCAATGGCTCCCAGGCAACTCTCTTTGACGTTGGCGCGAGTTTCTCCAAGACGGATGCCCTCCGACCCAAACCCCCCGCTCAGGCCGGGAAGGGGGGCAAGCGACCCCACAAGGGTGTCAAATGAAGCTCATCACCTGGAATATCAGGGGACTCAATGGGGCCCCCAAGAAAAGGATCCTCAACCAACTCCGCAGGGATCACCGCCCGTCCTTCCTCCTGCTCCAGGAGACCAAAATAGATGACGCTGCTGCCCGACGCGTAGCCCAAGCTACCTGGCGCAATTACGAGTCCCTCGTCCACCCTCGCGGGCTGGCTCAGCCAGGGGTTTGATGTGCATGTGGGATCCCCGGTCTTTCGAGGGGAGACTCATATCTTCGTCTCCCGGAATAATCAACATTCTGGTCCATTGCGTGAAGTCAAGGCGCTCGTGGATTCTGTCCAACGTCTACGCTCCTAACAGCCCCGTCGAGAAAGCGGCCTTATGGAAGGAAATCAGCTCGATGAGAGAAGCCTTTGCCCCCTCGCCCTGGATCCTGGCAGGGGACTTCAACAGTCCCTTGTTCCTCTCTGACAAAAGTGGGGGCTCAGCGGTTCCGAGCAAAAGCATGGAGGACTTTGGAGCCTTCACCGCCCTCAACGAGCTCATGGACGTCAGCCTGAAAGGAGCCAGGTTCACTTGGACTAACAGAAGAGTGGGAGCAAGCCATATCCAGGTCAGGTTGGATAGAGTTTTCTTGTCCAAGGAAGCCCTTCCCATGTTTGCCGATGCCACCTTGTTGGCCCTCCCCAAAATCGGGTCTGATCACAGCCCCCTCCTCGAAACCGATCATCGCCCCTCCCCCAAGCGGCCCTTCCGGTTCGAGTCCATGTGGCTGCATCATCCCGACTTCCGGGCCCAGGTTGGCCGCTGGTGGGCTCCCCCAGTCCCTGGACGCCCCGCTGAACAAGTCTTTCACAAGCTTAGACGCCTCAAAGAGCAACTCAAGGTATGGAATAAAGAGGTGTTCGATAACATCTTTGAAAGCAAAGCGACAGTTAAGGAAAAACTCGAAGTCCTTGAATCCAGATTTCAAGCAGGCTCCCAAGACCCGGGGCTCAGGGAAGAGGAACGCCTCGCTCTCAGCGAGTACCATAACATCCTGGCCAGGGAAGAAACCTTTTGGAGGCAGAAGTCGAGAGCCCTGTGGCTCCAAGAGGGCGATGCAAACACAAAGTTCTTCCATACGTCGACGCTCAGGAACAGGGGGTCCAACAGAATTGCTGAGCTGGTGGGCAGCGACGGCAGAATTATCAAGGAAGAAGAGGACATTCGGGCTGAAGCCACCCACTTCTTCCAGGAGCTCCTAGGCGACAGCCCCCCATGTCCTCAGAAGAGCCAGAATCCCTTCTGGAACATATCCCTTCTTCTCGTCTCGGCCATGGCAAATGAGATGCTTGTGCAGCCCTTGTCCGACTCGAAATCCATGCTGCCACCTTTTCCATGAAGGCTGAGGCTGCCCCGGGCCCGGACGGGTTTCCCCCCGATTTTTCCAATCCTTCTGGGACCTCGTCGGGCAAGAAGTGTGTGCTGCCATCCGGGACCTTCAGACTGCCAGCTCCATCCCCAGAGGTATCAACTCCACCTTCATAGCCCTGATCCCCAAGACCCAGGCAGCCAGATCCCTCTCGGATTTCCGCCCCATCAACTTGTGCAATGTCCTGTACAAAATCTTGACCAAATCCATGGCCTCCCGCCTCAAGGATATCCTTCCCCTGATCATTGCCCCCCGTCAAGGAAGCTCGGTCAAAGGCAGACTGATCACAGACGACGTCATAATCATGCACGAGGCCATCCACTCGGCCGTCCTCTCCAAAAAGGCCTCCTTTCTGCTCAAGTTGGATATGAACAAGGCCTTTGACAGAGTTGACTGGGATTTCCTTTCCAAGGTCCTCCTTAAGTTCGGGTTCCACCCCTCCTGGGTTAGGCTCATCAGCAATTGCGTGTCCTCCCCCCGGTTCTCTATCCTCGTCAATGGATCCCCTGCTGGGTTCTTCCCCAGTTCCTGAGGCCTTCGCCAAGGTGACCCCCTGTCCCCGATCCTCTTCATTATCCTGGCTAAGGCCCTGGGGCGTACCATCTCGAGCGCCGTTTCCCGCGGTCTCATTTCGGGCATCAGGCCTGCGCCGGGCCTACCCCCCGTGTCCCATCAGCAGTTCGTGGACGACACCATCCTCGCCACCTCAGCCTCGATCCCTCAAGCCAAGGCCCTCAAGCATATCTTGACCCTGTACGAGGAGGCGGCCGGGCAAAAAATCAACCTCCGAAAAAGCAAGATTTTCTTCATCCATACTCCCTTGGCTAGGCAAATCAGAATCGGGTGGATCTTGGGCTGCACCCCTGGCTCCCTTCCCTCCTCCTACCTCGGGCTTCCCCTGTTCACAGGTGCGTCCTCCAAGGCCCTCTGGGGCGGGATGATCGAGCGGATCCAGAGGAAGCTGGCCCCCTGGAAAGGTCACCTCCTCTCGCAGGTTGGCAGAGCCACCCTCTTGGCGGCGATCCCGCAAAGCATTCTGATATATTTCATGTCGGTCTTCATAATCCCGGCCTCCATTGCAGCTCACATCAAACAAATTCAGAAACGCTTTCTCTGGTTGGGCAGCGAAGATAAGAAGAGGATTCCCCTGGTCTCCTGGTCCCTGGTCTGCCGCCCCAAAGGTGAGGGAGGGATCGGGCTCAGGCGGGTGACCCTCATGAACAAGGCCCTCTTGTCCAAACACGCCTGGAAGGTGTTCACCAATACCCCTGATGAGTGGGTCAGCATCGTGCGTAGGAAATACTGTCATCATCACCCCTTCCTCAGTGAATCTCAGACCCGAGATGGATCAGCCTTTTGGAAGTCCCTGATCTCCACCAAAGACATTATCCGAAAAGGGACCAGATGGATCCTCGGGGACGGAGCCATGATCGACTTCTGGGAAGACAGATGGATTCACGACGAGGCCCTGACTGCTGACAGAGATCTCCTCATCCTCAAACCAGGGCTGGCGGACAGAGGGCCCAGAGTGTCGGCCTATCTTTCCCAAAACCAGGGGCGGGCTACCTGGAAACCCATCCTGAATCCTAGGCACCCGCTCCAAGCTGCCAAGCTCCAGCGCCTCCTCAAGGTGACTGTTATCCCGTCCTCCGGAGGAAACGACAGATGCGTTTGGCATGGCACTCCCAGTGGCGTCTTTTCTGTCAAATCTGCCTACAACCTTCAAAGAGTCCCTGACGAGGCCCCCTTTCCAACCCGGCAGGTGTGGGCCAAGAAGCTGATCCCCAAAATCAGCCACTTCGTATGGGCGGCCGTCCAAAACAAGATCCTGACGATCGAGAATCTGATCAGGAGAGGCTTTCGATCCCGAACGGATGCTTCCTTTGTTGTGCTGCTTGGGAGTCCACTAATCACCTCTTTATCAGCTGTCCCTTCTCTTCTCAAGTCCTGGGCCTCATCCTTTCCCAATTCTCTATCCAGTGGGTGACCCCCAACTCCATCTCTGACCTCCTGTCACAGTGGCCCAACCCCTTTGCCCATCCTTTCATCCGCTTCCTTTGGGACTCCCGCCTTCCTCATATGCTTTGGCAACTCGGCTCGAGCGCAACAACAGAGCCTTCTCCTCCCCGGCCCGTTCCCCCTAGTGGATAGCGACCAAGGCGGTGACCTTCGCCCTTGAGAATTCCCGCTCCATCCCCTTGACCGAGGCGCCCCGACGGCTGGGCGAGGCCACCCTCCTATCCTCCCTCAGAGTTCTGCTTCCCCCCGGTCCCCCCCCGCCCCCTCCCGTCGATCGTTGACAAGGTGGACTGCCCCCCGGATGGGTCAAGCTTAACTTCGACGACGCTTCTAAAGGAAATCCCGGGCCCTCTGGTGCAGGCGGGGTCATCCGAGACTGCCACGGGGCCCTGATCATGGCGTATGCTGCCCCGCTCGGCAACCAGACTAACAATTTCGCCGAAGCAGCAGCTCTACTCAGCGGGTTGACCGCCCTCAGGGAGTCACCCTCAAAAGTCATCATCGAGGGCGATTCCCAAGTTATTATCAGAGCCGCCCGTAGCCCGAGAAACTGCTCTTGGCGCATTCATAACACCATCCGGGAAGCCCTCTCCATTCTCCAGGGTCTCCCCGACCACGCCTTCCGGCATGTGTACAGAGAAGGTAACAGGGCGGCTGATTTCATGGCAAACCAAGCCATCTCAGCTGAAGACTTCACCACCTGGACAACGAACTTTCCCGAAGCTCTGATCCAAATTACTTCACAAGATTATTCCAACAACGATGAGGACCCTGGTGCATAGCATGCCCCGATTCGGGGCCCCGAAGTTTCACCGTCGTGGCTTCCAATGGCCAGGGGATTCCCCCCTCTGTGTCGCCACGTCGACTGGACCCTATCCTTCTCCTGCCCGCGAGTTGGTCATCCCGATCCCCCTCACGGTGCCAAGTGTCACCGGCCACGTCAAGCGACCGGCTCATCCCGGCCTGGTTTTGTGTTGCTCTGTTGGCAGTTCTGGCAATTCCAAGACGGTGTGCGCGTCGGCCCTCTCCGACCTTCCCGCCCTGGACGCCATGCCGTTGGATCCCCTTGCTGCGTCAGTTTTCCCGCGGCTCTATCCCGTGAGGTACCCTCAAGGTGATCCCCCGCTCAGTTTGTGCCACCTGGAGCGCTGGCAGTGGCCCTCCTCCTTCGCCCCGCGTGGCAGCCGTCAGCCGCGCCCCCTCGCCCCTTCCCCCTCGTGTCGGACCCGGCCCCTAGCGCTCATTCCCGACGCCGACGGCTTCCCTCCCTCGTGGCCCCCTGCAAGGTTTTAAATCTGTCATGTGCTGAGTTCTCCCGCACTCTTGTCTGCTTCCCCCTTCCCCTGTCCCCCCATCTCTGGTCAGGTATCCCTTGTTTCCCCTATCCCTAGGCTGTCAGTTCGACCCTCATGGCTGCCAAAACTGTCTTCCTCGAGCCTTCCACGCTCGAATTGAGTGAGTCGGCCAGGCTTTTTTCCAATGCCAAAAAATTTACCCCGTTCTTCAACAAATTTGCAGGAGCCGACGATGAAATTACCCATAGCTTTCTGGATTCTTGGAATGATGGCGAGGTCACGGTGAAGGGTCTCCACTTCAAAGTGACCAAAGAGTTCTTGACGGAAGTTATAGGCCTGCATCATGAGGAGAAAGGCAGAGTCGTCAGACGGGATAAGCACAATTGGGAGGAGGAGTTGTCCCGCTTCCCGGAGCAACAGTGGGACAAGGCTAATCTGTTCCGCTCCAACCTCCCGGCCCCCTTCGATGAGGCCATCATCCCGGTGATGCAGTACATCACCTACGACGATCCGGACCAGCGGCTATTCAGCTTTCACCTCAACTACTTCAACCACCTCCGAGGGGCCACGTTGGTCAACACCCCTCGATTCCTACTATACTCCTTGGGCCTTTCCATCGACCGTGCTCGCAGAAGCCACTCCCGGCCCTCCCACCAAGGCCTCATGGTCGTCCTGTACAGGCATGCCCTTGCTAATCAGCCGCAGCTCCACCGCATCCCTCCCCTGTCCTCTCGTTCCCCCCCGAAGCGGCTAACTCTCCCGGTGCCTCCCCTACAGTTTCTAATTCCAAGGAGTCCCCCTACCCCGAAGCGACGCAGACCCACTCGGAAGTGCAGGACTCCGGCCCAGGGCCCCGACTCCTGGTGCCACTCGCAAAGGCTCGTTCCCTGGCAGCAACAGGGCTGCTGGCAGCACCAAAAAGGCCAAGGTGGAGGCCCCGGAGCCCACTGAAGTCAGTTCCGACTCCGGCAACAGGCTGCAGAATTTGGCTATGAGGGCCCTTCTCGACACGGCAATTGGATCCCTGACTGCGTCTGCCCAAGCGGCCTCCTCTGCAGCCAATGCCCTGGCCGAGCTCCGGTGCAGGCTGGGCGATGGCCCCGATAGGGAGTAAAGTTGTCCTGCCAGGTTGGGCCCCGTTCAGGCCAGGCCCGGCCGCAGGGCCCACCGGAGCAATGGCGTGCAGTTTCTACGATTTTGGCGGTTGGCGTGTTTCGGCTTTTACTGGTTATGGTGGCCTCAGGCCAAGTTTTGATGTTATGTTTCCTAGTCGGTCCTTTTTGTAGGCACCAGGGCCCCGGGCCCCGGATCATTGCCCATGGGCGCAGCCCCGGTTTTTATTCGTATTTTCAGCCTCGGCTTTTTATGTAACTAAGGTTTTGGGATCCTTCTCTAAAAAACCCGCTGTAAATATATCGTTACTTATCAAAAAATATATATATATTCATAGGATAGCAGCTAGCTAATAATATGGCTTGCATATATCAATTTTGTATCTATTTAAAAGGAGAAAAAAAAAAAAAACTAAACCCAAAGCCCTAGACTAGGGTTTTGGGTTTTAAATTTGAGAACAGCCCTAACCTAACTTTAAACAGCCCTAATCTATTTTTCGAAAAAAAAAAAAAGAGTTTTAAAATAATTTCTGACCTTGAATGAATCTTCTGGCTGAATGTTGTTGGCTGCTGGATTCCTTCACACCGCAATCGCTTTCGCTCCTAGGATGCCTTGGCGTAGTTGGTCCAGGTGGTAGCAAGGTAGGAGAGTATTTTTTTGTCTTTGCAAGAGGTCAAGAGAGAAAATTATAAAAAACTGTTGCTTTTTTCTATTTATCAGCCGCAAGCTCTACCGATGCGGTCGTCTTTTTCAAAAAATCAGCAAAAAATTGCCAATGACTCGCGATAGTTTGCCGAGTGACTCGTTTCGCGAATGACTCACGATTTTGGCGATTTTTTGACGATTTTTGTAACCAAGGTGATATCCCAAATGGGACCGTATTTGGTGTGGGAATGTCCACAAAAAGAGGCAATTGGCCCTTTTGCCCTATCCATAGCCTCATATACATATGTCATTGCTGATTGTTCTCCATCAACAAGACAGAGAACCCTCACCAAAGGCTTTGATACCTGCTTGAAAAAAAGGAAAAATGATTTAAACAAAAGTATTTAACAGTAAAAAAAAATTTAGAATACAAGATTCAAAAATGGAAAAAATAATTTAAATTAAAAAAATAAATTATAGAATAAATTAAAAAACTTAGTCTTGTACCTTGATGGCCTCATTCATGGCTATGTAGAAGGGCTCCTCAAACAAATAGTCATGTACCTTCTCCCCCTCACTAGAGAGTCGACGTAGTCTACTGCATGAAGAGGGCTATGGAGCTTAGATGTCCATCGCTTGTCAGTGATATTCCAAATGGGACCGTATTTGGTGTGACAATGTCCATAAAATGAGGCAACTGCCTCTTTTGCCCTATCCATAGCCTCATATACATATGCCATTGTTGATTGCTCTCTATCAACAAGATGGAGAACCCCCACCAAAGGCTCTGATAGCTGCTTGAAAAAAAAGAAAAAATAATTTAAATAAAAGCACATAAAAAAAATTACAATACAAGTTTCACAATTGGAAAAATAATTTAAATTAAAAAAATAAATAATAAAATAAATAAATAAACTTAGTCTTGTACCTTGATGGCCTCATTCATGGCTGAAGGGATCCTTAAACAAACAGTCATATACCTTTTGTCCTTCACCGGAGAGTCGACATCTAGTAGCTTGTTTGGAATTTCACTCATTCCTCACAAATATCTGCTTCAATAACCCTCTTTCATCATAGAGGCTCTGCAATGTCACGAAGTCTGTGGCGAAGCATGTAACTCTAGCCCGCACTAGCTCCCTTCTACTATTAAATTGCCTCATGAGGTTGAGGACCCATGTATTGTTGTAGATGAATTTTGTAATAGCCCTAAACTTTTGTACAACCACCCAAGGTAATTTACCAATGTCTTCGAGGAGGAAATTGAAACAATGGGCTATACATGGGGTCCAAAAAATGGTGGGGAATCTCTCCTCCAAAATATTACTAGTTGCTACATACGTTGTTGCATTGTCTGTGATGACTTGGACAACATTCGCCTCCCCAAATGTCCTCTCCAACCTCCCTCAACAATCTTGCAAGCATTTCGACACTCTTAATTCATGTCGATGCATCCACTAACTTGAGGAATACAATTCCTCTTGTAGAAGCAATCAAAAAATTAATAAAGGTTCTTCCCCTCCCTCCACACCCTACATTGGTCTTCAAGCAAAACCTGAATGTCGTCCATGGATTCATGAAGGAGAGGGCCCCTAGGGTCGTCATAAGTTGGCGGCTTAAATCCTCCGTCCCAACTTGTGATGGCATTTGCCATGCCCCGCCAGTATGGAGCCCTTGCCACATTGAAGGGAAGGTCGAACAAATACCAAAACTGGCAACACCCTTCCTTGCTGCCCTGTGCCTCTCCTGGTTTCGTGGGGCCATTTCCTCAAGCGTGGGTTGTGCCCTTGGCACGAAACGTTCCCCAAAATAGGACTCATTCGTCCCACTACCCGGGTGTGCAATTGATGAACTTGAACTCTTTGGTGAAATCGGCTAAAGGTGCTGCCGGTATAGTGTGTAGGAGGTAGAGAAGGGGGGGTTGACATGGCCTTGCTTTGTCTTCGTTTGAGCTCTTTTTTCTCCATTTTGTTAGATAGGATGGTATTGCATTCTCTCATAACATCAACTGGCACGTGTGGGCATATCCTGACACTTGTTTTTCCAAATGGAGTTTGAGGTTGTATATGCCTCCATGAATGAGAGAACCACAAAAATTGCAATAGATCTCCCATTTCTTTTCCCCTACCTTTGCGAGTCACTTGTCACCCTCCATTTTAGTTCTTGAACTCTCAATCTAAGACTTGAAAACATCAACATCTAAAGCATGCTTTGTGCATTCAGCAATTTCATTCAGTAATTATGTACAAAGACATCACCAACAAAGTAGTGAAACTGTTAATCATTTTTCATAAAGACACAGCATATTGAAAACCTAAAACATGGCCTGTAATGAATGGAAGGACCATTCCCTGATTCAGGATTGGTGATTGTATAAGCTCAGTCAACTTCGAATCCAAACAGGCCCTATTTGTCAATTTATATTACAGAAGGCTCATTTCTCCTCCAATGGTCAATGTTGTGGCATGTAGAAGACCTTACAATATCTTCAGTGCTATTTTCATCGCCTTATATGCAGAACCAGATTGAAGGTTGAGGATTTCATTCATCCATGCTCTCTTTAGATCAAGTCTAAGACTCTCAATCAGAAGCTTGGATTGTGTCAAAGCCGTTAATGGTCTCTTTTCAACCATGGCGGTCAATTTCCATGGATTTAAATAACTAGGTTGTGCACAACTCAATGCCAACATGACTGCATTTTTGTTGTAATGTTCTGGGTTTCCAAAATGGCCATCTTTAAGCAATGCACAAATTCAGATTATCCTCTTAAGTATGCAAACATGTTCTTCAAGCATGTACGAATCGATTTTTACCTACCCTCCGCTATCATTTTTTGTGTGATTCATATTTTCTAAATCACTTTTCGTGAACAGCATGCAGTCAACTTGTTTAGCAAGTAGACTTCTTCTTTTTTTTCATTTTAGACTAGTGGCATCTTAGTTCATGTTTTCCACATTAATCATCAACTAAATAAGCAGTGGAACAACCAATTATACATTATGCAGCATAGTTACAACCAAAGCTATGAAATAATAGTAAAAGAGCAGTCTAGTACTTGTGCAGGGGTTAGATAAAGGATGAAAGGTTTTAATTCAATAACAAAGGTATTCTTCAACAGGACAATTATTTATGAGACAGCGAATTTCTGAATAAGCAAGTTTTAGCAATCTTTCTATAGTATAGAATTTGCATGACTTTTAAAGATTTTAAAGAGCACCTCCAGAATTTTGCATACATAGGATAGAACTGATTTCACAGGCTAAGAAAGAATGTCAGATGCAGGTATTAGATGCAAGGTCTTCACCAATGCACATCCCCAGTGATGTTACTACCAAAGAACAATACCAATCAATTTAGGGAATCAGAGAAAACGATCTTTTACAATTCCATTTGCATATACCATTATTGGAAGAAAACACAAGCGAATGATAATCATTTCTTGGTGGAATTTATGTTTACAATCCATTTATCATATCTCAAGAAATAGAGCTTGAAATCATTATGGGTTCAGGCTGTAGAATCCTTCAATAGAAATCAAATTAAAAGAAGGCAAGAAACAAGCAGAGCAAGCAGCTATCATTCAGGACTCAAGAAAACAGAATGAAAGATTGATAAAAACTACCTAGGATGATGGAAAAGAATAGAGCTAAAATTTGGAAAATGAGAAATTAGGAAAATCAAATGTACGAAAGGGAATGAATTTTTAAGTAAAAGGTATTATCGCACTAGGAAGCTTTCGGCTGTTCCTTCCAAGACAGACCAGGTAAGACCCTCTCTAGTACCTTGGAGCTTGACAGCCTTGCCTGTGTCTACCCCAACCTTTGGCAGTAGTCATTCAGTTCCCCCCTTGGCCTCTATTAGTAGTACACATCTAGTTTAGTTTTCCACTGTCATATGTGTTGTAATTAGAAAAGCAATGTAGTAACAGACAGTGGACACACGGATGCCTTTAAGCAACACCCTGAATGATCTTTGACAGTTGGTAAGGTTGTTCCATAACATGCACCTACACAGGAGAGATTCAGGATTGTGAAATCAGCTGGGTCACAGTTAATATTACTGCTATGCAAAGGAATGTGTGAATGATCAAAACAAACCAAATCAGAGAGTCAGCTACATGGCCATTATTCCCTAAACACAAGGAATCAACCAATGATCTGGCATTTGCTGCCAGTCTCACAAAGACATATGATAGCTAGTTGCCACACTTGCTTGGGATAAGTTTAAAACAAGGAGTCTATATCTCTGTATGCCAAGCTGTGACTGATGAACGATATCAGAAGAGAGTTCTGCTAGACGACTATAACTAATAAACAATGTGAAAATAAAGTTTTACTGCCACTCATGTTCTTACAGTTAACTATTGATTGTGTATATCTAAAATTTGGTGAATAACCTTAAAAAATACAGCAGATTTACTTGACAAAATACAGATACTGATATGCCCTATGGGGTAGACTAACTGAAAGAAGCCTGAGTGTTAGCCAGAATCCAACCAGTGTTCAAGTCCCCCATGAGGCCAGTGGTCCACCTCATGCTCATATGGTGGCTATTTACCAATTCCCCTGTACAACGGAAAAAAATATATATATATCCTTTTTTATAGCCCATGCGGTTTGGAGCAATGGTGGGTAGTGAAGAATTTCATATCATAAGCCAAGGTTCAAATCCCATGGGTGAACCTTAACATTTGATCTAGGGATCCTCACTCCTATTGACATCAACTTGCAATATTGTGATTAGGAGGGGTTGACCCTCTCAACTTGTTGTTGGAGTCTAAGTGATGTATGAAAAGCCTTGTTAGCAAGTCCTCCTTATCCAAGTAGAATATTCCCAAGTGAGAAATTTTTAGCCTATGGGGTTTTAGGGCAATTGGTTGAAACTGATGAATGGCACACTATAAACCAAAGTTTGAATCCTATGGGTGAGCCTTAACATTTAGCCCATGGGATTTAGGGAAATTGGTTATGAATGAAAAGTTTCACATTGTAAACCAAGGTTCAAATCTCATGGTTGAACCTTAACATTTGAACCCATGGGGTTTAGAGCAATTCGTGGGGAATGAAGAGTTTCATACCATAAGCCAAGGTTCTAATCCTATGGCTGAACCTTATCATTTATCAAATGGCATAAGCTCAACCCATTAAATTCCTTGGCTTTCATGGAGGAGACAGGTTCAAATCTTGAAGCAATACATGCATAATTGCCAAGTCGTTGTAATACTGGGTGGGGCCCCTTTCAATCCCATATAACCAATTCAAAAAAATAAAAAGTACAGAAATTGATACATGTAATTCTTTGTATTTTTTTGGATTTTATGTTCCTACATTGTTTTCAACTATTGCTATTGTAGTTTGCCACAGAATACCCTTAAACTGCAATCACGCATCACAGAAATTTAGCTTAAAAATTAGTACTACAGAGGAGAATTGAAATAGTTAAACTAGTCATGCTTTCCATTTGTTAGGCATATGTTACCCAAATCTAGTAGTGAAAAAATTTGATATTAAGAGCAGCCCATGTTCTTGAGATAAAAATCTTGCACCCTAACTCACCTGATCTTGTTGCAGGTATTCCAACTTTAATCTGTATAACATGATATACTTTCTTCTAGTAGCCCTGCAGTACCATGTACCATATCAAACTGAGAAATAAACCAAACATGGGCATGTACAAAGAGAGAATTTTAAAGGTGGCAAGAGAGGGAAAGAGGAGGGAAATGAGAAATCAAAATCCAGTTAAAGACATGCATAGTCTTTCAAATGTAACATAAGACTGGAATTTTAAACACTAGAATTTAGAAATAATCCAATTAGATTCATTGCAGGTCTGTGTGATAATATAACATGCACTTCAAATTCTGGAAAACCCAAATATCAGTTACAAATTTAAGATTCTTGAATACTAAAAGGTCCATAAAACATGTATATATAAGATTAGTGATTTACAAAGCAGTAATAAGTAGCAGTATTCTAGTCTTTTTGCAAATTTAAGATTGGTAGTTCATTTGTACATTCTTCCCTTCTCAGTATTCTAATAAACAGAAAAGTTAGCAGAGGATAATTAGCCTCAACAGAATATGTGAAGTTAGAATATCAGGTAAACGATAAAAGGCATATTGTCTGGGTGGTAATTTTTACATGCGCAATTCAAAATATTTCCAAGAGACACGGCGCATCTTTTTGCACACATCAGCTAAGACTGCATTTATTGCATATTGCCACCAATGTCTCTTCCATCCAACCCCAGTTCTATGCAGGGCAGGTAGACTCCAAGGTCGAAACCGGCCATACCTGAAGAATAAACAAATGAGTATAACAATTAGTCAAACACAAACATTCATAACAAAAATGCTATAGCATTTCATTTGTAAAATGAGAAGGAAAGGAGAAAAAATAAGAAAAATCACTTAATGAACAAATGACTGAATTAAGCAAGCCACTCACTCCATATACCCTCAAAAGTATCTTAAATGTAATCACAATGACCAACAAACATTGTCAGAAATTCGTGGAAATACATAGATAACAGAATGAAGTCACAAAACATAGAGCAAATCAACTTTGCTTTGAGAATAAATTCACCAATCATATTCACAAATGAAGCAACAAATTGCTTTAAAAATAAAGCAAAATTGCATATAAAACTTCATGGTAATACATAGACAATGGAATAAAGTCACAACACACGGCAATTCATCAACTTTAATTTGATAATTATCAACAAATTAAAACTAATCCTAACCTGCAGGACTTGTTCTTCTGAATGAACAAGGCAGATAAGGAAAACCTCCTTTGGCACAACAAACATAGATAAATGGATAACTGGGATTGAATTCAAAGGCAAACATGTAATTCAATTTCTTTGTCATAAGCAGTTAAACTATAAACTGCATTCGGGGCAAGTTATCTTCAATCCATTGTCCAAATCCTTTGATCATGCTCAAGAGGAGGTTGTGGCAAGGCGATCATCTCTTTCAAAGATCTGTCTAAAAACCACAAAGGTTCTTTTCCAGGCCAAATTGCATTCTCAAATCACAGATCGCAGGATGACAAGCATCACAAGTTTCGTCTTGCCAAACACACATAAGCTAGGAGGTCATATCTGCACCATCTGGAATTTCAAGATTAGAAACACTTTAGCAGTAAGGATTGTGGACAGAAAAATGACAAAGTATTCCATGGGATGTCAATAGTGAATGCCATTATTCCTTATGTACAGAAAGGAAAGTTACCAAAACAAGCATGATAAAAAATTTGCATGTGATGTCTAATAAGATTAAAAAAACTGCTTCTTGGAAATTGGGCTTGGTCTCAAAATGTATGAAGACAGCTAAGTCAGAGGATATTCCACTAAAGTAACACACTCCTTGAGTGCCAGTTGTTCCATATCTTAATCATTTCTTTTAGCATGTTTTGGTTTATCCATTTTGTGTAACCCTCAAGGCTGTAATTTTATGTCATTCAATTGTTCCACTTTAGAGTAGTTTACTCTAGATTCTTTCCTCTAGTGTAGCTTGTTTTCGTAGTACTTGATGGTTACTACAATGCATTGTAATTCGTAACAGCTCTTTTCAATGAGTCCCAATGACCTACTTTTCCCATTTGTGGACAATAATAGAATTATCTTATCGTATGATTCTATTAACCCTTATTAACATGACAATCTATATTCCATCAGCATAAAAATATCAATAGTAAAACTTAATTGAGTGGAATAGTGTCTCTTGCATAGGCTTTCATGCAAAAGATTATCTGACATCATATTGCCCAAAATCCACAAACTTAAAAGCAAAGAAACATCCATGCTCTTACCCAAAATCCACAAACTTAAAAGCAAAGAAGCATCCATGCTCTTACTGATAAGTAAGACATGCAACACACATAGAAAGGACTAAATACCCAAATAACAATATAAACATACTTCCGTAAAAGATTTTAATTCCATTGCAGAAGAATGATCTTAGGAAATCCAATTGTAACAAAAATGACTTACTTTTCCCTTAATCTGCTTATAGAAACATCATTCCAGAGCACCAGAATTTGATAGATTTGGATATCATCCAATGTCAAGACCTATAAGAAAAGGATAAGATCGAAAAAATTAGATTAAAAACACACCCAAAAAAAAAACTATCGTAACAATTCCAACATAAGGCAAGATATCATCTAACTTCCATGAAAAATTTAAGAAAATATTTCATAGTACAGTACACGTGGGAAAAGAAAATTAGCTCCTACAAGAGCTCACCAAATCATTAAGGTCTAAAGCAACAGCATATTGAGGACTGCCACTTCCAAATCTTCCAGACCTGCTCACCTGGGTTGAAAGGAATTGTCAGAAAAAGCAACCAAATATTCAACAATTCTAAGCAGGAAATGTGCCATGCATCTAAATAAAACCTAAAAGTATATGAAAGCAAAGAAGCAAAGTCATTATATGGAGGTTTTCCTTCATACAGCTCTTGATGGTAAGCATGGACGTAACAGTTCTTTTTCTGACATAATATAAACAACAAATAAAGAACAGTTGAAAACAAAATTATGGTGCATTAATAATAAACTCCTAGACCATTCTATATGGGTTACACGGCCTCACACTACTAAACCATGTAAGGGGAATAAATACTGCAGAATCTAAGGACATTTAATTTTTGTATTTGGTCTACTCTCAATATTGTTTCTAGTGACAAAGCAACACAAGTACTCACTTTTTAAGGGTAAGCAAAAAACAATACATTATCAAATTAAAAAGGCACCATATTTAGAATCTATCCATAATAAGTTGTAGATATAAGTCACCAAGAATTAATATGTTTTCCAAGCATTGCAGGTTTCTAAACTAGGCAATGCAGATCCACTCATGAAACTCATCACAGGGCATCAGCAAGGTGGGACTCTACATGAACCCATAATTGCATAGTAATTTATCAAAGACTTCAACAAATGAATGGCCAATGCATAAGGATCATTGAGCTATATAGATCCAACAAACAACCAAGCCAATCAAGATATCAAGAATACGAGGAACTCTGAAGAAGCCAAGAAGTTTAAAACAAAAGTCATGAATAAAGCTGAATTGAAGCAGATTTGAAGCTGAATGAAGGTGTATCTTGAGTTTGCTAATGTGGTGCAGCAATGAATAAAGCAAGCAACAAAGATTTGCATTCTGCAAGACATGCATTTTTCCTGAAACAGAGAAAGACACCATTAGACAGAGACAGGGGATCCTAATGATGGTTGCACATTACACCATTTTGATTGCTGCCTTACCTTTGGTAGATGATGTCATTCTCCTCCTTCATACTCCTGAGGTCTTACAGGGTCAACTTGATGCCCTTGCTTACTGTGATGAGCTTAAAGCCTTAGACAGATTGTTGTTGATCTTAGTAAAACTGAGATATGATCTTAAACACATCCAAAGATGCTCTTTCCACATTTTGGTTACCTATAAAGGATCACAACAGCCTACACTTATTTGGGAATCCAGTTTTCCAGACCATCCTTCAGTCTTAGGAAAACTACCAAGTCATGCATTTGTAAGGGTTGTGCTTCATTATCTTTCCTTGAGTGCCAGTTGTTCCAGATCTATGTTGCAGGAAACTCCTAGGGTGCCCTTATTTCCCAGTTTCAGAAATTCACAAACTCCTGGAAACTTGTCATCTTGGCTTCCTGTGTTTCTTGGCACTTCTAAGATACGTTTCCAATGTTTCCATGGATGCTCCCACCATCTATTGTCATTTTGAACCAAATAACTAGGGTTGAGGTATTTTGAGTTTTCATAGGTATTGCATGAGGCCTAAATTGGACACACGCATGACCCATTTTAATAAACAGCAAGCTACTATAAAAACAGCTCTAGGATGATGAAAAAGGAAACAAAATTAATAATAATGTAAAAATAATTATAGGTTGGGATTAGTGAAGCTAGAGAGTCTAAACCATGTGGCGACCTCTTTGGCTATAAAGAGGAATTGAAGCATTTATGATTTCATTCACTCAGTGAAGTGAGCACCTCAAAAAAAAAACATAGGGGATCTAGTTTTTTCATTCTAATCTTTATCTTATTTATTGCAAAAAAGAACAATACAGAAGAAGGAAAACAAAAGATTGGGATGTGGTCCTATAAATCCTGACTTAGATATTTCCATGGCTGCACCTCTTAAAGATGATGAAAGTCCTCCTCATACATCAGATGTTGAAGCCATAGGAGTTGGGTCTTCTTTCAGTTTTGGTTCTGATTTTGATAAATGTGAGGATTAAGAACTAAGTTTATAGTGTATCTTATGGATATTAAGATAATATTGATGATATTTTATATAACATAATAGCTATGAGATTATAATGTAGTATCATGCAGAGAATCAAATATATATATATATATTCAGTCAAGCATATCAATATACATGTTTCTAATATCATTCTCACACTCAGCTACACAAGCTCAAAATTATACTCAGGTTCAAATGCTCTCCCATGCAAAACCATGACTTCAAACACCATATTCTTCTGCTTGAACTACCACGTTCTTCTTTGACAGCCGTGTAGACCTAGAGGGAAATGTAGAATCAATGGCGATGAGGAGGGATAACCTGCACCGCAGAATGCAGAGAATAACAGGTAAAATACAGAGATCGAGGGCAAATGGGAGGGAAAATGTGCATCCTTTTTCATCCATGGGAAACAAAAGAAAGAATTTAAGGAGAAAATGTGGAAAGACCTCTGTCTATTTTTGCCCTAACACTCTTGATCATTTGACTGCTAAAAATAAAATTGAACTGTCATTTCCTTATTTTATTCAATGTTTACGCTAAAAATCATTTTCGCCCACTTTTGTTTTACTGCAGCAAACTTCAACAAATAAAATCGCGTAGTATATACACTTTTACTGCAGCAAACCAGTTACATCATATATATATATATATATATATATACTTTTCATTCTTTGTTCATTTCTTCTTCTTTTTTTCTGATCTTGTAGAATGTATTATTGATGCAAAATATTTAATTAATTAATAACTGAGGAATATATTATTCTTTGCATCTGATTAATAGAAACTAATTAATTAACCCCTTATCATAGCTAGTTATAACATAAGATTACTTTGCATCTGGTTTGCAATTCGATTATTAATTATTGAAGGCCATTTATGTTTTCTTTTTCAAAATTTATATCGTTAATACATTATATCAAACCAATCTCTTGATAAATTGAGTTCTTTTGGTCATATTATTACACCTTTGGCTAATTTAGTTCGATGGAGGGACAAGCCAGTAGCTCTTTCCATTGTCCAAGCACGATTAGTTGGATTAGCTCACTTTTCCGTAGGTTATATATTTACCTATGCAGCTTTTTTAATAGCCTCTACATCAGGCAAATTTGGTTAATTCTTTTTCATCAAATTGAGGGAATATTTATACTATTAATGACAATAATATCTCTGCAGAGAAAGAAGAAGTAATCAACGTAATATTTATCCATCTCAAATCTGATCTTTATTTTTATTCCTGGATACCAACTGGCAGAACCATTATCACAAGAAAAAGTCTTATTCAGAGAGAGCAAAAGAGGATACCAACTGACAGAACCATTATGACAAGAAAAAGTCTCATTCAGAGAGAGAAAAAGAAACAAAGATAAGGGAAGTCTCATCATTGGATGAAAAATTGAAAATTCATAGAAAATTACAATCTTCACCGCGTAATAGTGCACCTACACGTCTTCATCGACGTTGTTCTTTGACTGGAAGACCTAGAGCCAACTATAGAGACTTTGGGTTATCCGGGTATATACTCCGTGAGAGAGCTCACGCATGTTTGTTGCCCGGGGTAACAAAATCGAGTTGGTAGGAGGAAAAAAATTATTATTAATAGAAAAGCCCCTCCCTACATAGGGGGGGGAAATAGCATTTCCAATGGTTGTTCGGTGTACCGTGTTTGTTTATTATATAAAAAAAATAATAATAGGATATTGCGGGGTAGAGCAGCTTGGTAGCTCGCGAGGCTCATAACCTTGAGGTCACGGGTTCAAATCCCGTCTCCGCTAGAACACGGTAAATTTTTCTTGCCCAAAGAGGATGACTCTGTCATTTGAGAATGGAATGACAGGTAAGAAAAAGTTGTGGGGTGTATATATATATATATACACCCCACGACTGTTTGCTTCTTCTTTACTTAAACATCTTTAAGGAAAACCATCCAATATCTTGTTCTGCCCCTTTTGTGCCGTTCAATACTTTTCAACTCAAATCTGCAGAAAGAATGATTTTCTTCTTCCCCTGTTAGGGGTGGCTAGGGTCAAGTAGGGTAAGAAATGATCAAGATGAGGATATACCTAGCTAGGTATGGCTTTAAGGGGCCCTGAAGTAAACTGAGACGCATGCAAATAGGAGAATGACCTGAACACCCCTTTACCCTATTTTAAGGATTACAAGCATCCCAGACCTACATCTCGTGTGGAACCTGGAGAGATGTTCCACTGACTTTTATTTTATTTTATTGGGGGGAAGGGGAAAGTGGGAGGGTTGTAAGCAATCCAAAAATATTTAGGACTGGTATAATGGACAACAGGTGACAAAAATTGTGTATATTATATAATATATACTATAATGTAAAACTTATCTCTTTCGAAAAAAACAAAACCAAAAGAATACTAAAACTAAGGTGCATTGAAATAAGTCAAAGATGTCCAATAAAGACTAAGAACCTTGCATTAGCTGGTGTAAAAAAACATCAATTGCTACTTTCAGTTTAAAATAGCTTTATTTCAAAGTAAAATAGGTACATGTTCAGCATACCATCAAAGATAGTGTCACGTTCAGTGGTTTGAGAATATAATTGAATTCACCATTATCTGGAGGTAAATTGCTAAACAAATCAACTCCATCCCTGTTTCCCAAGGATATATCTTTTGAATATTTTTCATTTGAGTTCCAATAAAGTCCCATATCATGAATCTCTACTAGTTTATGCACCTGACCACCTTTCGACTTCCCCGCTGCAGAAGTTCTGGCAACAGGAAAACAAATTACAACTCAATACAAATAGTTATTGTTTCAATAAACACCCATACCCACAATACTTAATATAGTATGAAACTTCTTGGTAAAATCAAACTTGGACTTGAATCAAAAGCAAGCCAAGATACTAAATGATAAATGCATGAAAATTAGCAGAAACAGCAAGAGAGAATGGGATGCATCAATTCTCATGTTTACATGTATTGCACGGTGAAAAGGAAAGAAGAAAAATTAATGAAATAACTTCAATCTTTCTTCTTTTCTTTAATCATGTGGATGAGAAAAAGAATATTTTCACAATTTTGTTCAAATCAAACAAACAAAAAGCTAGACTTGAAAGTGTTTGTGTAAATTTACATGACTCAATTTGCAAGCAACTGTATGTGGACTCTTTTAGAAAAAATTATTAATTGTTTGGACTAATGTTTAACGTTCATATGTTTAAAAGGAAAAACACATCGAGATAGAAGAATTTTTCTCTTGTATTCTGTATTTTTAAGAACTTGGCACTTTTAAATTTTGTGTAAAACTAATTATGAATAAATTGTGGAATATTGCATGATACATTGCATCATATTTGTACGATGGATACTGGAATCTTAATCCAATAACAGCCAGATTCTGGCAGAAACTAAAGTTTTCATTTGAATAGTCATTCAAATTTCCTCCTTGCAAAGAATCAAAATACATGATCACTTGCACAATTTAAATCTGCCAGACATAAGCAATTGAAGGAATGCCTTGCAAGAAAATGCAACCAGACAATCATTTAAAATTTCATATATGGCATTTTGCATGCAAAGTCCTAGCATTTTCCAAGAATGATGATGGCTCCTGGCACAATCGGACACACATCATGAACCACTTTGAAAGCAAAATCAGGTTTATCCATACAGAAGAGTCTGCCTAAATTTTCCCCTACCATATAAAAGTCACATCTCAGATAAGTAGGTACCAGATTAGGCCTGTCCAAATGACATTTCTCAAAGAAGCTATTGATGATATATTTGGTCTAGTAAGGATCCATTTCTGCTTCCCCCTTCATTTTGTATTTACTTTTAAGTATTTGGAACCCCTTTTCTTTATTTCTCTTTTTTCTTTTTTCAAGTTACAGCCTTTTTACTAATTAGGCCTTTCAAAGGGCAGGTCATGACATTAATACTCTCCTTTTCTTTCTTTCTTTCTTTGCAGAGTTATTAAAAAACACATCATATAAGTCATTATCAGCTGAGAATACTGTTTTTATTAGTCACCCCTTTCTTAATGGCAAAATCAAAAAATACTCACAAAGTGTGACTATATCTAAACCATAGTAGCAAAAACTCGGACTAAGCTCGGACTCGGAAAGGTTGACTCGGGAGTCGGACTCGGGAGTCGGCAAAAAAACTCGGCAAGACTCGGAACAAAACTCGGAAAAAAAAAACAAATTTTTATTGAAAAATAAGTTTTTTCATGTATATTAATTATTAGTATATTCTAACACACTTACTCAACATTCAACATTATACAAATAAAAAATTAAAAAGAGAAAGGGGGCATATTCTTTCTTGTATTCATCAAAATGTTATTAGTACAAAATGTGCTCATGAGCCATGACAAAATACAAGGTTAAATAGCAGTCTCACTAAGCAAAATTTTGGATGGTCGCACCTATTTCACAAGTTTGACCTAGTTTACATATATGAAACCCAATGTTTTTATTGCTACTACTATCCTCTCGGCGTGGCGTATGTTGACTGTGTTACAAGGTGGCATGAAAGGAGTTTTGTCGTTGGAATTGATGAGTCTGGTGATACTGTGTTTTATCTTGTCCAAGATCCTCCTAATCCAGGTTTGCCATCCGAATGGACAGTTATCACTCCAAGCAAAGACTTGATGCGATTTGTAGGCAACGTGTATGCTGCTGCTACTTTTCAACTGTGAATATCAATAGTCCAGTCGGAAGTGCCTCCAACGTCATGGATTATCTATTATCTATCGTCCAAAAAATTCTGGTTATTTATTGTTATATGGGCATGATCATCTATGGAAGGATTCATATTAGTGATTATCGTATATAAAACATGTATTGTACTATGAGTTTCTGATTTAATAATATTAAAAAAATAGATTTACACATTTATTTTAATAAATTTAATAATAATTTTAAATAATAAAAATAATTATTATTTATATCAAGTGGTATTAATTTAATTTGTTAGATTTCTCAATATTTAAAGAGGAGATCAAGATTCAAATCTTGTCAAGCCATACATAGATAATATCTTAATTTTATGGTATATACGAATAACACCCCTTTCAATTTCAGGTAATTAATTTTAAAAAATTATTATTTTATTTGTTCAACTAAAGTTATGATTAATATGATAAATTAAAGACAAAATAAAACAGGTTTAAAAGTTTAGTTAAATTAACTAAGATCTATAATTAATTTAAAAGTCTACTCCTAAACCTTCTCTACCTTCTCTTAACTAAGTGTGGTCTAAGCCTTCTCTTAAAATCTATAATTATAATTAACTAAACGTCCTTTACTTCTAATCTCATCCTAAGTCAAAGCGGCTGGAACCCCCCAAAAATAAATAAAAATTCAAACCAATCCACCAACAGCAAATGTTTTATTGATGTTATTATTATTGAAATACGTTAAAAAATTAAAACCAAAAATAAATATAAAAAAATTATTATTAAAATATATTGAAAAATTAAATACACAAAACAAATTTAATAATAATTAAAATAACTTTTAATATATATAAATAATACTTAAACTACCTTATACATTAGGATGAATAGGCTAAACATTATAATACACTCATATTATATTCTATTTAATCTACAGAGCATATATACCCTATTTCCATAGCATACATATTCTATTTAATCTACATAGCATACATACGGCAAACCAAAGCTTTAGGGCCATGGAAAACAATACGGCAGTGACGTCGGGATTCCTAGGGGCACTAATATGGTGCTACAAATCCTGCTGTTATATTTTTCAACAAGTACAAATATTTTGTCCTGTTTTATTGCGAGAACGAGCTTTATTTCAGTTGTCGCAAAGCCTGACGAAATAAGGAGTTTGCTCAGCTGCAGTTGTGGGGTGGTAGCGTCGCAGTGTTGCACAAAAACGACAACTTTATCAGACCCGTCCCACAGCAGCCCCTCCTCGCCTCTAAAAACCCTGTCCCAAAGCATGACAAAATAAGGAGTTTGCTAACACGTTATCAGCTGTAGTTGAGAGGTGGAAGCTGTCCCAGTTGGAAAGGAAGAACGTAGAAACAACTCGAAAGGGCAACCTCCAAACTGCAACGAATACGCAGACAGACATGCATGGATGCTTCGTTGTTTCAGAGAGACGTCGATGTACTGTTGTCATCTTCAGCAAATAGCCCCGACCGAGTTTTTTTTATTTGAAATTTAATTTTTGTTGGGACGAGTCCCGACATCGGGACTCGGGAGTCCGGGCCGGACTCGGACTCGGCCCTGGACTCAGCTGGACTCGGCCGAGTCCAAGAAAAAACGAGTCCGAGTGGGCTCGGCGCGGCTGAGCCCACTCGGACTCGGACTCGGCCGAGTACTCGAGAGTCCGGCCGAGTCTGACTACTATGATCTAAACCAAGACACACTGCAGTCTAAAGTGGAGAAAGATTATCATGAAACTGCATCTAAAGATGGATGTTCCATCACATTCTCCAGCAACAACATTGGGACACTTGACTTGCTAATTTGGGACTCTGACCAACCCATCTCACATACTCTCCTCGAGAACAGATTGACTATTACAATTAGGGAAGTATAAAAATAAAAATAAAAACAGACAATTACAATTAGGAAAGTAGAAAAAAGAAAAAGAAAAAACAGAGTGACTCAATATTTGCCAATAATAAGGCTCATTTAAGAACAAGACACAACATGGTAAATCCTGTTCCACTCCTACCCTCAATACCCTCCATTGTCTCCTAGTGCCACTCCTACTGTCCCCACAATGAAAAGACACAAGACTATCTCACCTTCTGGATAATGTTTATGTGTGATCCCTCATTCGTTTCCAAGATCCCAACCCTCGCCAAAGGGTACCTCTTGCAACAAGGAAACATGAGACAATTAGACGTTCAATATCTGTTTTTACTCCTACATTCCATTTAATGTGGGCAAGGTGATAATGTAGATATATTTTGTTTGTTGCTGTTGTTTCCTCAATTTGCATCAATTAGGTCTCCTTAATGACCAGCATTGATTGATGCCTTGACCGTGGCTGGTGGAGGGTTCAAAGCTCCAACAATTGATGATATTCAAGGCAACATAGTGAAGGAGAAAGTTAATGATGTCAACAAATTGATTGACCATAAATGTCTATGCAACAAGAAAGGCTCAACTATTATGTCCAGTGATAAGACTGATTGAAGAGATCAAATGCTGCTCAATTTCCTTTTTGCTTCTTGAGAAGCCAAAGGATATCTAAAATCGACTGAAGCTTCTGCAAAGTTTAAATTTTTATTTTTTTATTTATATATAAATTTGAATATCTTTGCAGTGTTTAATGGGAGCTTGTAGTGGAGGTCAGAGTTCAAACCATTGTCCAAGTCATCATGAACAATACAGCCAATTGTATATCTGCAGAAAGATCACTTATGCAGAAATACCCAATATTCTGCAGTCCATATGCATCCATTATCTACATTTTGTACTTGAGGACCTTGGGCAACCTGCTTAGGTGAGACTGATTGTGGAAAATCCCAAGGAAGAAAAAGGCATTTGCAAATACGTTTACAACCACGTTGGAATGTTCAACATGATGAGGCAAAACACAAGAAGAAAGGAGCTTTTGAGACCAAGAATTACAAGAGTTGCTACAACCTTGATTATTTTGCAATATTTATTGGATGCAAAGCTGAATTTGAAGAAAATGTTAGTTAATGGCGAGTGGAACACTAGAATTTTCAAGAAAGGGATGGTTTGGGGATTTTTTATTGATTTTTCAACAAGGCCAATTTTTCGAGCAAGACAATCAAAATTATACAGCCTGAGTGTGCCTGACAGTGAAGGCCTGGGTACTCTAGATAGGAAGTCCAAGGTTCAAATCTAAAGGGCAGTAGGATATGTACGCCTCATAGGAAGATAGCACAACACAAGTGCCTCCTTAATAGTGGACATTGGGGAGTACGGTGTGGTGTGATATGCACAACGCTAGTGGACCTTAATAGTTGACTTCTCATTTTATTAATAATTGTTTTCATATCTTAATAATGCTTTTATATTGCTGGCATTTCTTTACTGTTTCTATTTGTTGTTTACAATTGGAAAAGCCTTTAGTGAAGCTTCTTCATGTGCTTGATAGAAATAAGGCATCAATGGTTGGGTAGGGCCAAGAAGGCCAATAGATCTTCCTACAAATGGGTAGAGAGCAAATATCATTGACCAAATATGGCAATTTCATCTCCATAGGACTCTACATGCTGCTAGGTACTGTTGAACCCAAAATTCCGTTTTTTTATAAATTTTGAAGTTGATGCAGAGATTATGAGAGGCTTCTACAGATGCATTAAGATGATGGAACAGATGAAACAACAAGACAACAAATCCACAAAAATCCCCAAAAATGGCCATCAATAATATTTTTTCTTGTAGAAGAAATCAAGCATGCCAGGTGGTAATTATTTTGCTTGATTTGTAGATATATGGTGGGAGACTTTTGGGTTCGAGTGCCCACATCTTGAAAAACTTACAATTTATATTTTGGAGCAGCCATACAGGGCTTTTGGATATGAGTGCAATTGCAATACATTTGAAAACATTCACTCCAAGAACCACAATTGGTTGGCTCAAGAGGGGTTAAATGACCTCATTTAAGCATTGCCTTTGCACAAACAAATAAACAGGACCAGCTTGGATCCTATTGTAGCACAGTAATGATATTCCACGTTTGAAGGAACATGAAAAAGGAATTGACAGAAAATATTAACAGCAAACAGCATTCACCATAAATACAAGAAAAGAGTTTCAGAAATAAAATGGAGCAAAATTGCACATTGCCATTGTATTCATTTATGAACAGCAAATACACAATTCAAGTACAGCAGCAATATCACAAGTCTACAGCATGTATTCACTCAACAGATGCTTCAAAGAATGTATCACGCAATCATACACTATGCCAATGATGATGTTATTCGAAAAATGTAAGGGGTCTATTTATAATACTCCCAAACAGGGGAGGCAATTGCCAACTTCATCATATCTATCCCTAACTACCCTTACATGACAGCTCATAATGCATGAAATTCTTTTTATTTGCACACTAACCATGTCCGTCATTTAACACACGAAGACATTTTAACAATTAGTGTGCAAACTATACTAAATGACAAAACTTATGTACAAAAAAAATTGGTTTCTGTGCTTTTCTCCATATGCTCTTGTTTACGCTTGAGGTGGCACCACGACAAAATTGGCTGCTACATCTGCCCTCCCCTCTAGATTAGCCAACGTCCTCGTTGAAGACTATTATTGCTCCTGAAGGCTCAGACTCTATTGCGGTTGTGGAGTAGACTGAATATGAACAGGTGCAGCCATAGTTGAGAAAATTGGAATTGGCAAAGAATCGGCATTTTTAAAAATCGGGAATCGGCAAAAACATAAACCGAAGAAAATGAAATTTTTCATTGAAAAAAAAGTTTTTTTTCATGCATGTTACAATGAATTAACATTATGCAAATCAAATATTGCAATAAAAGCAACAATTCATGTCAAGACATCATACAAGACTCAAGCTTTAAGTACACATGAAAGTGACAAAACACATCTTGTATTGCTTATAAATCGACAAAAAATCAGCGCATTGCGATAATTTGCCGATTGCATTGCCATTTCAAAAAATCGGCAAAAAATCAGGATTTCGCAGATTTTCTCAACTATGGATGTAGCTCCCAAATCCTGAACTAGCATCTTCAAATTTCTTGTTTCAAGCGCTTGGCATAGGTTTAATACCGTGCCCATTGGAAGCCATAATGTTGTGACTTTATTTCAATTTTTGCGAGCCTAGCATGCAACTCAACTTCCCTCTTCTCTGACTCTACAAGTTGTTGACCTCTCTCTACAATCAACCGGTCTCCATAGGCTACCTCCTAGACTTTTGCTTCAAGAGCTTGTTCCCAACTTCCTCATATCTATCCCTAACTACCCTTACATGACAGCTCATAATGCATGAAATTCTTTTTATTTGCACACTAACCATGTCAGTCATTTAACACACGAAGACATTTTAACAATTAGTGTGCAAACTATACTAACTGACAAAACTTATGTACAATCAAAATTGGTTTTTGTGCTTTTCTCCATACGCTCTTGTTTATGCTTGAGGTGGCACCACGACAAAACTGGCTGCTACATCTGCCCTCCCCTCTAGATTAGCCAACGTCCTCGTTGAAGACTATTATTGCTCCTGAAGGCTCAGACTCTATTGCGGTTGTGGAGTAGACCGAATTTGAACAAGTGCAGCCATAGTTGAGAAAATTGGAATCGGCAAAGAAACGGCATTTTTAAAAATCGGCAAAAATCGGGAATCAGCAAAAACATAAACCAAAGAAAATGAAATTTTTCATTGAAAAAAAGTTTTTTTCATGCATATTACAATGAATTAACATTATGCAAATCAAATATTGCAATAAAAGCAACAATTCATGTCAAGACATCATACAAGGCTCAAGCTTTAAGTACACATGAAAGTGACAAAACACATCTTGTATTGCTTATAAATCGGCAAAAAATCAGTGCATCGCAATAATTTGCCGATTGCATCGCCATTTCAAAAAATCGGCAAAAGATCGAGATTTTGCCGATTTTCTCAAATATGGGTGTAGCTCCCAAATCCTAAACTAGCATCTTCAAATTTCTTGTTTCAAGCGCTTGACATAGGTTTGATACCGTGCCCATTGGAAGCCATAATTTTGTGACTTTATTTCAATTTTTGCGAGCCTAGCATGCAACTCAACTTCCCTCTTCTCTGACTCTACAAGTTGTTGACCTCTCTCTACAATCAACTGGTCTCCATAGGCTACCTCCCAGACTTTTGCTTCAAGAGCTTGTTCCCAAATTCCTCATATTTATCCCTAACTACCCTTACTTGACAGCTCATAATGATGAAATTCTTTTTATTTGCACACTAACCATGTTCGTCATTTAACACACGAAGACATTTTAACAATTAGTGTGCAAACTATACTAAATGACAAAACTTATGTACAATCAAAATTGGTTTGTGTGTTTTTCTCCATACGCTCTTGTCTACGCTTGAGGTGGCACCACGACAAACTGCCCTCCCCTCTAGATTAGCCAACGTCCTCGTTGAAGACTATTATTGCTCCTGAAGGCTCAGACTCTATTGCGGTTGTGGAGTAGACTGAATTTGAACAGGTGCAGCCATAGTTGAGAAAATTGGAATCGACAAAGAATCGGCATTTTTAAAAATCGGCAAAAATCGGGAATCGGCAAAAACATAAACCGAAGAAAATGAAATTTTTCATTGAAAAAAAAGTTATTTTTCATGCATATTACAATGAATTAACATTATGCAAATCAAATATTGAAATAAAAGCAACAATTCATGTCAAGACATCATACAAGGCTCAAGCTTTAAGTACACATGAAAGTGACAAAACACATCTTGTATTGCTTATAAATCGGCAAAAAATCAGCGCATCGTGATAATTTGTCGATTGCATCGCCATTTCAAAAAATCGGCAAAAGATCAAGATTTCGCCGATTTTCTCAACTATGGGTGTAGCTCCCAAATCCTAAACTAGCATATTCAAATTTCTTGTTTCAAGCGCTTGGCATAGGTTTGATACCGTGCCCATTGGAAGCCATAATGTTGTGACTTTAGTTCAATTTTTGTGAGCCTAACATGCAACTCAACTTCCCTCTTCTCTGACTCTACAAGTTGTTGACCTCTCTCTACAATCAACTGGTCTCCATAGGCTACCTCCTGGACTTTTGCTTCAAGAGCTTGTTCCCGCACTGCACACTCAGACTTCAAAAGCCCTATCTGCTGATTTTGCTTCTCTTGTTCCTCTCTCAACTCCTTCACTTCCTATTGTACATTTGCCAATCCTGCTTCAACTTCCTAGTCCACCCATCGAAGTTGCTCTTCCACTTCATTCATCTGAATGGATTGTTGTTCCTTTTGTAGTTTCAAATTGTTGGACATTTCATGGAACATCTCCAATCCAACTATCAACCACTATAGCAGATAGGCCAAATAGTTCATCCTAGAATATGTAGATTCCAATTTAGGTATCAGATTCAATTTCTTCACGACCTCAAATGCATGATATGTATCAAAATTATCCTCACCAACACACTCAGTGTGGGTATCGATACAACACTGTGGTTCCCTCTGCCAGCTCCTTCCCGCCAATCATGGTCTACACATTACTGCACTCACCAAGTTCCCATCATTGAACTTGGGGTAATTCAACAAAGTTTTGCATCCTTTCCTCATTCTAAGCCCAAGTAATCACCCTGCCCAGTTCTGCATCTACCCTCATTTGCCACAGGCGCTATTCTTTGAGGAAACTAACTTGAATTTTGTTGCACATCTTGTTAATTATGCCACTCAAATTCTTAAAGAAATTGTCACCTTGTTCTTCGATTCTTGCGTCATATACTAGGGGTTTCCTCAAATTTGGCACATCGATGAGCATGTGTTCACTTGTATAATTGACTACCCGAGGTTTCATCATCATCTGTGGTGGTTTCCTCCTTGTCCTCCCCACCAACTTCTCCTATGGCATATTTCCCCTTGTCGACTTTACCTCTCCTACACCTATGGTTGTAGATGTGTACTTGGTTATTTCTCTCTTCAGCCATTTCTGCGTCTCCTATTGCTTTGGTCTTTCTACCACAAAACATGTTCTAATATAGTTTACCCTTCTCCTATAGCACCAAAGTCTATGTTGTCATCTACGCAATGGTGGAAGCAATTTTGATGGGCATCTCATTATCCAAGGGAAGGGAACCACATCACTCTACTTATTCTACAAATTGTCGCCATAGGATGGTAGCAAAACTCTCCTGTTGGAAAGTTGGCGCGTCTAGCTGCATTCCTCCTTTGTACAATCCTAGTGTCCCCAAGTCATCTCCAAATCCCTACGGCCTCTCCAATTCTTCTAGAGATGAAATGTCCATCGCCTCCAAAGCAGAATCCATGTCATCATCTACCACAATCAGTACCAATTGTGCCACTCCCATGCAATTTCCTCTCCTCTCTTCTACTGTGCCATCTCCTCCATTGTCATTGTTTCTTGCACAGCTACGGATTGATGCAGTTGTTGTTCTACTCATGCAGCCTCTTGTGGAGCCCCTCTCCTCATATTGTCAATAGCACCTGTGGTGTCTACATGCACAAGTTGGCTCCCCGAATGCACAAGTGTGACCTCTGAACTTCCTTTGGTGACTTGTTGCATTGTGGCTTGCGCAACTTCACTAGATGGCACCGCAACATCTGTCTGGCCCTAAAAGTGATAACATTGGCCTCCCACAATGTGTGAAGTGTCTCCATTATGTTTTCCAACCATGCCAACAACTATGGTTTGAGACGGTCCCTTGGGAGGTATGATCTTGACCATTTGCCCAGACTAAGGCTGAGATGGTCCCTTGGGAGACTAAGGTTGTTGCTACTACTCCCTCTACTTCCACTGTTGTTCTAACTACTAATTCTGCCTCATTTTCTAAAACAACTGCCTCTACTAATCAAACTATCGATCCAACTGTTTATGCCTCTTTTCCTCTCGCTCCAACTCCTCAACAATGGGTAGACGCTCCTCACTCCCCTCTGTCTCGAACTCTTCATCTTCTTTAGCTAATGCATCAATGTCATCACCATCATCCTCTTCTTCTCTTGACCATAGCCAAAAGAGCAAAATAACAATTTTACGATGAAGATGTATTGCCCTTGGTTATTAAAAAAATCCACGTCTCGAAATCAATATTTGCAACCATAGTTGTCATATTTAGTCAAACCTTGACCAAAAATTTAGGGCATGCCAAACCAGTCCAGTTTGATTTGGCCCTTTTTAAGTCTTGAAAATTATTCCAAAAAGAACACTATACCTTTAAAAAATCCCACAAGAGCCATTGACACCTTTTCTGGACACGCAATTAGTGTTATTGTGGGACTGTGGGTTCATTCAAGGACTGCATGCATTTGGAGCAGTTGATTGGAGAAATAGACGCAATTGGTGCAGTAGACATCATTAGGAATGGAGGAACAACTAGAACAGACAACCATAAGATCATTAACCAATTAGTTGGAATTGTTCGACTTCAAATTCAAAGGTCATAGAAAATCAATATGTTGGTAGTTGTCTACTGAAAAGTAGGAGCCATTATATATTAATACATAGACTTGCATTATATAAAAGAAAAAAAAGGTAATTTAAATAATTTGCAGATGGTCATAATTATTTATATGAATTATTTATACATCTTAAATTTTATTTTATGTATGTCAATGGTTAATTTTAATATCAATTTTATGAGTTTGAAGATTTCATTTTATACTTGGAATATAAACAATATTATTTACATATTATAGTTTTTATTTGTAGGATTAATATTTTTATATTATTTAAAATATTTTATTGAACATTTATTATTTTATGCTGAAGAACAAGGGGTTGTACTCAATCCCCCACCTTTGACAAATCACAACTCTCTTCTTTAGAGCTTGAGAATTTACAAACAAATTCAATTCTCATATCAATTGAGTTGCTATAGCTAGAAACCTATATCATTTTACATAAAATGTTTGAATTCTTGATTTTTATTTTTTGGATCTTTTTCAATTTTTTGTGTGAATACAAATATTCTAGAATTCAGCATCCTTCTTGACATTTTCCTACAACAGCCTTCACAATACCAAAACTTCACCTCTACTATCTATGCATTGCATCTTAGTAGAGTAATATTTCTAAAACATCACACTATCATAGTCCGCTTTACCAGATTTGGATTGCTAGTTTCCTTCTTGAAGCACAAGTGCAACCACAAAAATTATAATAAATAATTTATATGGAAGCACATTAATGTTAGCTACAAGCTTTCAAACCCTACTCAGTATGAAGGGACCAAGACCCCTCATAAAATCCTGTGTAAACTCACTGAAAAAAGAAAGCACATTAATGTTATAAAATAAAGCAAATATTACCAATGGAAAACATTAAAGTAAATCTTAATAATTATTTGAATCAGGCAATCAACATTTTCTTGTTAGCTTCAACTAAACTTACTACTTCCTCTAACTATGGAAAAGAGAATTCAACTTCACGGTCCTCAATTAAAACCCCTCCATTGGCTAGCCTATCTGCACATTTGTTTCCTTCCTTTAATGTATGTGTAAACCTGATTTATTCCATTTCATTTGTTTGTATATTTTTAACCCTTCTAAAGCCACCCAAGTTTCAACTTCATTATTTATCTTAAATCCACTATTGAAAGCATAATGAGACAAAATCTCTCCTCTATTATTTCTAATTATTCCTCCTCTTGGTCCTAGATTTCCTTTAAATGCTCCATCAAAATTCAATTTGACCAACACCACATCTAATGGTTTCCACTTTATATCCTTTGCCTTCTTTTTCTTTCTCTTGTACCCAACATCATACTTCCATTTTATGACTTGACTCCATCTATCAAGGCTCTCTGCTTTAGGAATAGGGATTGGGTGAGTTGATAGGGTTGGTTTAGACTCCTCTATGGCTAAAAAAATATTACTTTTCATTACCTCTAAACCACTTTCCTTTCCTTTAAAATTCTTCTATTCCTTTCTAGCCATACAGTCCAAAGTACTTTATCTTTTGATATATCCCAGATTGTCTATAAAGCCATTCTTCGATTTTGTCATTCATCACCATGCATTTACCAAACATATTAAGAATCCATTGACATAGTTTCCAAACAATTAAGTAGTGTCCCAAGAGATGGTCCATACTTTCCTTATTACAAAGGACAAATTGTGAGGGCCCATGAAAACCCCTTTTCATAAGGTTATCCCAAGATAAAATTCTTCTATGACCCACTAGCCAAACAAACATTTTGAATTTAGAAATGCTTGGACTATTCCAAATATCTCTCCATATTCTTGTGATATTCCTATTTTGTTGGTGCTCTACATTATATCCACTTCTTGTTGTGTATTCTCCTGAGCTATTCAACTCCCAAATCAACTTATCCTTGGCTCCCCTCGGAATAATCATTGTTGTTATCTTTCTCCTCAACTACCTCCTAGCATCAATGTCTTGTATATTTTTTCCATTTGTATATTCCTTCCTAATCCTTGTACATAATGTTTGAAACCCTATCACCATATTTGTCTTGAAGTAATCTCATCCATGGTTTCAAAATTGGATCTAGATTAAGTGGTTTTTTATCACACCAAGTATCCATCCAAATAGAAAAAATTTCTCCAATTCCCACCACCCATCTTAAACCTTTAATCACTAGAGCAATTGATTTTTTAAATCGTTCCATAGTGCAGAACCATTTGGTAGAGAGAATGCAGTAAATATTAAGCTTGGGTCATTGGGCTCAACATACTTAGAGAATTCTTGCCCATTGTCTTTGACTCTCTTCGTACAATCTCCAAATTACTTTTCCCCTAAGAGCTAAGTTTGCATCCATAAGAACTCTAAAACCGAGACCTCCCCTAGTTTTATCATCACACACTTTGCTCCATTTCACCAAAGGAAATTTCCTTTTTATCATATAATCCTAACCACAAAAATGACCGCATAATATAGATTAAACTTTTTTCTATCTATTTTGGCATAGTATACAAGGCCATATAATATGTTGGAATGGCCTGTAAGACTGATTTAATTAGCTGCACTCTTCCTGCTAACAATAACCATCTACCTTTCCATGCCGGTAGTTTATTTTGAACTTTACTTATAACTGGATTCCATAATTTTATCCTCATTCTCCCCTCAAATAAGGCCATCCCTAGATAAGTTGCTGGAAATTTTGCCTCCTCCATCTGAAGTGACCTGTATATCATGCTTTGATTTTAGTTGGGGTGTTTAGGAATTAAATGTTGGATTTTGTCCTATTAACTTTTTGTCCTAAATTTCTTTCATATTCCTTTAATAAGTTGTTCAAAGCTCTAGCCTCGTTTATACTTGCCCTCTCAAAAAAGGTTGTATCATCTACAAACTGTTGATGGGTGATGTTGTCGATGTTATTTTACTAGCCTTAAGTCCACTTATAAGCCCATATTTGTTAGCCTTCTTCAAGTTCCTACCCATAATCTCTATCATAATAATGAACAAATATGGTGATAGAGGATCTCCCTTTCTAAGACCTCTCTTGGCTTTAAATGATTCTCTTACTAACCCATTGACCAACACTAAATATGAAACCGTAGAGACACAAGCTTTAATCCATCTAACCCATTTCTTCCCAAATCCAAACATTTCTAATACTACAAAAAGAAAATCTCATTTAACCCTATCATAGGCTTTACCCAAATCAAGTTCTAAGATCATTGTTTTCTCTTTTCTTGAAGCTTTTGAATGCATAACTTCATGAGCTACTATGATCCCATCTAGAATCTGTCTCCCTTTCACAAATCCTCCTTGCTCTTCTGAAATATTTTTTTCTAACAGTGGTCTTAACCAATTCACCATCACTTTGGAGATAATCTTATATGCCATAGTACATAGGATTATGGGTCTAAATGAATCAAACAATTTTGTATCCTTCTTTTTTGGAACCAAGGTGCATTTATTTTATAAGGTATGTATTGTTTTACCCTAGACTATTCCACTGCCACCAATAAAGAATCCTTCACTATATCCCAATTATGTTGATAGAATGTTGCAAAGAGCCCATCTAGACCTGGGGATTTATCCTTATTAAAAGAGAAAAGAGCTAAATAAACTTCTTCTAGAGTAATAGACTCCATTAGTTTCCTATTGTCTTCATATGTTATAATTGAAGGTACTTCTTGTAGAAGTTTATCATTAAGAACTTCAAACTCCTCTAATCCTAGAATATTTTGATAAAAAAACCTTGCCTCCTTTTTTGTTTCCCTATGGTCTTCAATCCAAACCCCTTCTACTGATTTAATTCTACTAATCCTGGATGTTGATCTTTGTACTATAGCCATCCTATGAAAAAACTGTGTATTTTTATCTCCTTTTAACCAAGTCTATCTCGATTTTAATCTCCAAAATTTCTCTTCCTTATTCAAAATATTATGATATTCACCAGGCAACTCCCTTTCCTCCGAGCTTGAATTATTATGATTACCTTTTTGGAATTTTGAAAGTTTATCTTTTAGTTCTTTCTTCTCAAAAATGTTTCCAAAAGTGTTCTTGTTCCATTCTTTTAATCTAGATGTCATTGATTTAATTTGTTTTGGAAGTGTATACAACCCACCGTTTCTTGAAGAATTCCACGTTTGTGCTATCATATCAACAAATTGAGGATGGTCTTCCCACATCTGCTCATAATTAATATATGATCTTTTTTGAATTCACTTACCACCATTTTAACTCTCATTGCCCAGTGATCTCAACCAATCCTTGTCAAGATATTAATTTTAGCACAAGTCCCTTCATCTAGCCAATGATCTAAGAGTATGCATCTATCTATTTTTTCTGCTATTAGGTTTTGGCCTCTCCTGTTGTTGGTCCATCTATAGTTGTCTTCTTCAAACTCAACCTCCCATAGATTATTGTTTTGAATAAACACTGAGAAATCTCTCATACTTTGGGTAAAATTTCTTAATTCCCCCTAAATTTTTTTCCAACTTGGTTATGGCATTAAAATCTCCTATGATCATGAATCGGGTTTCTTTGTCTTTACTTCTCATAAAGTATATTAAACACATATATTATTATAAAAATTTGATAATTTTAAAAACTTTAAGAAAATATATACACACACCTGCACACTTGAACCGAATCTCCCTCGTACAGACCAAACATTCTGAACCTACTGACTACATTCGCAACACAAGGCAATATTCTATTCCCTTAGTAACTACATTCGCAACACAAGGTAATATTCTATTCCATTTAGCGAAGCACAGTGCTGCACAGCTATGAATAGAACCCATTTCCATAGAAAAAGGAAGAGAAAACATATGATCATGAGAATATATCTGACTTTTCATAACCTAAATGACCTTGCAATTTAAGCTGACCACCAGGAAAATCAATTTTGAGCTACCATGTTGACATATTTCTGAACCAGTTAGTTGAACTTCAACCTCTTTATTTGCATAACTTTTTTGAACTGAATCATTTTCCAATAACCACCAAGCCACGAATATACTATGTTTTGTTATCAATAAAAAAAGTGGATATTCCCACCAGAGAAATCCCAAATTGAACAGAGCTATATTTTATTGTGATGTATTTTGAACTGATTAAATTTCACATCCCATATCTAAGAATACATGACAATCTATCTCGTTCATTTCCTACTTTTGTGCTCAAGACAATTTTACTGACAAAGCTTTCATCTTAAAGTGGTAGCTTTGATACAATAGACGAGATTGAAAACTGAAAAATTTTATAAATGGAAAAGATTTAAAACAACCTGGCAGAAGAGGAGAAAGCTCGGGCATCAGCTGTCATTATTGTAAGAGTAGAAAATATCAAACCAAATGAAAAAGAGACCTGCAAAATAATAGGATATGTGAAATTACTTTTATTCATTAATGATACCAAAGTTAGTAACAAAAGATCAATGCATTTATTTAAATTTTTTGAAACAAGTATGCACTACAACACATCCTCATATTCAATTGATTTTAAAGACCAAGAAAAATTAGTTTTTCTTCCAAGGTTTGTGTTCTTCAGCATAGATTTAGAGCGCTATTTTTCCATTTCATTTTTCATCTTCTAAAAAGAAAACTAGTTTGAGATATAAATATTTGTTCTCTCTCTTGGAGCTTGCCCCTCCTAGACTGCTCCCTCCCCCTTCCTCTCTCTCCATTCTTCTTGGCGTGCACTCCTCTCTTTTGGACTCCCCCCCTCTGCTCTCCCTTTTCTTTTCCCTTTCTCTTTGGCCCGGTTGTTGGGTTTCATCTTGTATTTATCTTAGTTCTTTTCTTTGTTGGGCTTTTAGCATGCGAGCTGGCAGTTATTATTGTCCTTATTATAGTCCCTTGGGTCTTATTTTGGCCCACCGCGGACATTAATAATATTTCATTTCATTTCATTTTTCTCACACACACATATATATAAATATGCACTGAGCTTTTGACCTGCCTTACTATGGTATGGAGTTGAACTTACATCACTCTTTTACAAATGTACCTACTTCAATTACACCCCAACTTCTAAGACATGTCCTCCAGATCATAGTTGAAAAAATCGGTATAGGATTGGAATCAGCGTGGAAAAAGAATAGGAAAAAATTGGGAATCAGTAACAATTTTTCATTGAAAAAAGTTTTTTTCATGCATATCACAATGAATTAACATTATGTAAATCAAATATTAATATTGTAACTAATACAAGCTTAAACTACACATGAAAATGACAAATATTCTTGTCTTGCTTATAATATAAAAAAGGTACAAATTACAAAATGTGTCATGAGTCACGACAAATACAATGCCTCAAGATCTTTGAATGTCTTTGCCCTTTGCCCTTTGCCCTAGTAGAAGCTCTAGTCTCTCTTGGTTGCTATGACTGTGCTCGTGCCTCTTCTTGTGCCTTGGATGATATCTCCTCTGCTAGGTTTTAAAAGTTTTCAAAATCATCAATAAAGACGAGAGGCTCTTGTTCCTACTGTTGTGGCTCTATGATCCATTCAGATAATGGATCAATCTCATCTAGGTCAATGGCCTCAGTACTTATTCCTATAATTTTTTGATGGTGGCGGCAAAGGTTGTAATGAACAAACATAGGATCATTCAACTTTTCTTGTGTAAGCCTATTATGCTTCTTGGAGTGTATGTGCTCATTCATACTCCAATTGCACTCACAACCTAAAGCTCTGCATGATTGAGATAAGACTTTGATGGCGAAGACTTGTAGATTGCGCGTATATGCACCAAAGTCCTCCCACTATAAATCTGGAAACAACCAAGAAAAAGGAAATTTAATAATTCACTCGTAAAATCGTAAATTGAGATTTTTTTTAAAACAAAATCAAAAGATATAATAAATAATAATTCAATGAAGGTTACCAGGCCTCATATTTGACCTTGATAGAATGCACTGCGAGGATGGGAAAAGGACACCCTGAAATTCCTTATAAGATTACATCTTAGACTATATCTTAATGCGCATTTTCCCATCAGGGTATATATGGTCAATGCATTTTCGAACGCCCGTCATTACCTCATAGTCGGCATCAAATGTATTAGCATAAAAAAATTTGAGGTTGAGGTAGTACCTCACTACATGAAGAAGGCTATGGAGCTTTAGATGTCCATCTCTTGTCAATGATATCCCAAATGGGACCATATTTGGTGTGGGAATGTCCATAAAATGAGGCAATTGCCTCTTTTGCCCTATCCATAGCCTCATATACATATGCCATTGCTAATTGTTCTCCACAAAAGGCTTTGACGCCTAAAATAAAACAAAAAATAATTTAAACAAAAATATTTTACAATAAAAAAAAATTACAATACAAGATTCGCAAATGGAAAAATAATTTAAATTTAAAAATAAATAAATAAATAAACTTAGTCTTGTACCTTGATGGCCTCATCCATGGCTATCCAGAAGGGATCCTCAAAAACAGTCAAATATCTTTTACCTTTCACTAAAGAGTTGGTATCTAGCAGCTTTTTCGAAATTCCACTCATTGCAAACATCTACTTCAATGACCCTCTTGCATCATAGAGGCTCTACAATGTCACGAAGTTTGTGGCGAAGCATGTAACTCCAACCCGCACTAGCTCCCTCCCACCAATAAATTGCCTCATGAGGTTGAGGACCCATGTATGGTTGTAGATAAATTTTGTAATAGCCCTAGACTTTTGTACAACCTTTGACACCCAAGGTAATTTCCCAATGTCTTCAAGGAGCAAATTGAGACAATGGGTTGCACATGAGGTCCAAAAAAAGGTGGAATCTCTCCTCCAAAATCTTACCAACTGCTACATACGTTGTTGCATTGTCCGTGATGACTTGGACAACATTCTCCTCCCCAACCTCCAACACAACCTCCCTGAGCAACCCTGTAAGCATTTCGACACTTCTAACTTGTGTTGATGCATCCACTAACTTGAGGAATACAATTCCTCACGTAGAAGCAATAAAAAAATTAAAGTTCTTCCCCTCCCATCGGTCCACCCATCAAACATGATAGTGCAACCCTTCTTCCTCCACACCCTGCAATGGTCTTCAACCAAAACCTAAATGTTGTCATAAGTTGGCAGCTTAAATCTTGCGCTGCAACGTGTGATGGCATATACCATCTCCTGCCAATATGGAGACCTTGCTTTATTGAAGGGAAGGTTGGAAAAAAACCAAAAATTGGCAACGGCCTTCCTCGTTTCCCTAAACCTCCTGGTTGCACACAGCCACACCCTCAAGCGTGGGTTGTGCCCCTGGCATGGAATGTTCCGCAAAATAGGACTCATTTGTTCTGCAACTGATGGACTTGAACTCTCATGGTGAAATTGGCTAAAGACTTTGCCAACACAATCTATAAAAGGTCGAGAAGAGGGGGTTGACATAGCCTCGCTTTGTCTTCGTTTGAGCTCTTTGATCTCCTCTTTGTTAGATAGGACGGATTTGCATTCTCTCATAACATCAATTGGTACTTGTGGGCATATCCTAACATTTTGTCCTGCTTGCTTTACCAAATGGAATTTCAAGCGATATAATGCCTCTATGAATGAGAGACCCACAAAAATTGCAATAAACCTCCCCTTTCTTTTCCCCTTCACTTGCATACTTCCATGATAAATGTCTTTTCAACATTTTCTTGTGGCTACATAAAATAAAAATAAAAAATAAAACCTAAACCCTAAACCCCAGTTTAAAGTTTTAAACAACTGAAAAGGTGGGCCTGCATACATAGTTATCAGGTAGCAATACTTATGAAGCATTACTTAAGAAGAGAAAAAAAACAAGAAAAAAAAAAGCTGAAACTTTGACCTAGTTTTTCAAATTTCTAGCTCAAATGCAACAGTTGGGTGGCTGTTGCATTTGGTTTTAATCTTTGAAAAAAAAAAAAAAAAACATGTTTGAAATAGAAAAAGAGGAAAAAAACAGTTTGCAAGAGTTTCTTACCTCAGATGAATCCTTTGCGCGGCTATTCGTGGCTGTCAAATTCCTTCAAAGTGTAAAAACTCCACTGTTAAGACTAGTGTGTTTTGTTTGGTGTGGTCGCAGTTAGGTAGAGCTCTCTTTCTAGTTTGGAACAAGCCAAACGAGGCAAAATGAAAAAAACAAACAATTTATGTCGTTTCCCCATTGCATGTTACCAGAAGCGATTTTTCCCTTTGGGAATCGCGCTTTTTATTCCCGATTTTTGCAAAATGGCAATTCCCAATCCCGATTTACTTGATAAGGCCGAATCAGAATTGGGAAAAATGGCGAATTTTCTACCGATTTTCTCAACTATGGTCTAGCCAGTGGGCCAGATTATTGCAGTACCACATTACCATTTCATGACAACTCTATGAACCTCTAACATAAATATTTATCTGAAATATTTATCAAAAAAGAACAGAAGTATTACTATGGTAGACAGCCCATGATAATGCAACTTGTTGCAATGCCATGTTCACTGGTAGAACAGAAGTATTTCTATGGTAGACAGCCCATGATAATACAACTTGTTGCAATGCCATGTTCACTGGAATACCATTATAATGTACTCATGATGTAAGATAAGTGAGGCCAATCTTAACCCCATATAACCAATTTGATATCCGAAAGAGAAAAAGAAATAAGACCAAAAGCATTTTCTATTGAGGCAAAACCTACATGTGTCGTTTGTGAATAAGGAATCCCAAATCTATAAAATCTTAAAAACAAACATAATAACTAGATAAGATATTGGATCAAATGGCATGAGCTCAACCAGCTAAATTCCTTAACTTTTAAGGAAGAAACCCAGGTTCAAATCTTGCCAAGAGATACATGCATAATTGTCAAGTTGTTGCAATACCACTATGTCGTCATGATAAAATACCGGTGGGATCCATTTCAATCCCTTATAACCAATTAAAAAATAAAACTAGATAAGATATGGGGATGAATGGTAGGTAATTTTACTCAAATTTTATAATACTTTGCCAGAATAAACAAAAGCAAAACATCAACTCGAACCTTTAGAAAGAGCGGTTGATACAAGGATATGAGGGTGCCATTAAGCACCCACACAATGATCAAGACAAGATGACACGAATGCAATGGATCAGGTGGTTGAGGAGTATTTATACCAAATACAAAATCCTCAATAATAATAATTACAAATCACTTAGCCCATTTTGACATAATATTACGCATAAAAGGTTAGTTACAGTTTACTAAACCCTTGCCCATAACACATTTGGAAGATAGGGTTTAATGAAGGTTAATCATAATAAGCTTTAACCGAAAGGTCAGTCCTAAATGTCAAGAAAGGAACTTCTTCCTTTCAATTCACAAGGGTCTCCACCTGATAATTTACAGGCATGTCCTCCATAGAGAGTCTAACAAAGCAATTGTCTCATGCAATGTTGGCCCCTCGGCCCCCTCTAATCTCTGAGAAAGCCCTTCCCCTGTTGTTCCTGAAGAAGCCGATTCGAAGCCTACTTCTCTCAAAACTAGCCACATGCTCGAGTTCGCACCGAAGCCCGTGGCACTCCATCAACTGTTAAATCTGAAGGTCGTCGTTGCTCTTCTCAAAGCAAATCTCGATTTGGAAAACATAAGTCTCCCATCATCCTAGAGCAATATGGGGACTTCTTCGAAGAATCACCCGCTGGCACCCAGAAAATCAAGCGTGAAGACGCTTCTTTGCAATCTTCCTCCCAGAAAGGAGCTCCTCTTTGCGGCTCCTCCAAGCCGTCCAATCAGCGTGCTTGCATACCCTTCATCACCAAGAAGGGTCATGTCCAAGAGTTGGATGATCTCATGAGCACGATGGCGTGGGCCACTAAGATGAATTCGTCACTACTACAACAAGCCTCTGTCATCCAAGAGGAGCTCTGCAACCAGCTTTAAGGTGACGATGCAGCGGATAATGTTGAATCCCCTGCCCCTAGCATGGATGGTTGATGAGTTTATGGCCCTCGTTTGAGGTTCCCTTTGTGTGCGTCTTTTTGTTTGCTTAGGCGGTCCTTCTGGTTTGGAGACCCCCTCTTTTGTTTCCTTGATGTCCTCCTGGAGACCGTCTCTGGTCATTTTGTTGTGTCTCTGGGTTGTGGGAGTTAATCTCCCTTGTTGTTCTTTTTGTACAAGGTTCAAGGATCCTTTCAAAACCCCTTCCTCCAGCTAATCAAAAAATAATAATAAGCTTTAACCAAAGGCACATAGGGCTAATTACATCAAAGAGTAATATAGTACATTGCATAAAGATTGCCTATAGGCTTACACAAGATTAAATCATACAACGTCATCCTTGACCAATAAAGTTAGATTACACAACTTTCAACACATTTTCTTGTCTTTAAATACTCTCAAAAGTTGAGCCACACACATTACCATGTGCTTCAATTATAGTCCATGCCAAATTGGATATTCATCTCTCTATTCTTGCCACTATAACAAGTTTAAAGCAATGCACCATGCAAGGGTTGTGTATAAATAAAAGAACAATAGTTGATAAGCAAGACACATAAAAGAGACATCCATTCATAACCAATAGTCATAGGCTGTGGATATCCATCTACAATGTCAAATATGACGAATTTGAATAATGTCAAAGAAAAGGCTATTTTTTTCCTTGTACTCCTGTGTCTTTAACCAAAAATCTTGCGTGAAGACATCCAATAACCCTGACATAGTGTTATATAAAAACAAAGACACTCCACAACAACATAATGGCTCTATATTCACCCTGTATCAAACACTATATTAACTTGATAATAAGTTTATTATGAAGGCCTATGTAACTCCCAATTCAGGTTCCCCGCAAGTCTTGTAATTTGTCATCAATTATTGCAATGCATAACATGGTTATTACAATATTAAAAAATTAATAAGTGTTTCTTGATATTTGCCTGCTATAGAATATCAAACTAAATAGGCAGAAGCAAAGAGCCTCACTCAAAAATTTAGCTGCAATTAGAGCTAAACCAATCAGAAAGGAAGGATTCTACGCAATTAAAATCAAGGAAATGCATCATATGCCTCTACCGAGACATCATCAAGTCATGTCAACGCAGAAAGCATAGCCAGTTCAACTATCTCCTCGAAGAGGAAGACAAAGTACGACATACAAACTTATTTCAAGAATCAGGTGGTTAAGAAAATTATGAAGTTCTAGAATCACATGGTTGAGGAAATGATAAAGGACCTAAATGTGAAGGATAATAAGCTTGACATAGGGGGGCACCCCCCCCCCTTCAAGGACTCTATTTCACCATCTCCCACATTTTCGAGACATAGGGACAGGGACAAAACTTCCATGGGACTTGGGGGCAACCGTTGTGGCATCTAGGGCCCGTTTTGGAAAAAGGGCCATCCCAGGACACCCAGCCCTCTCCAAAACGCCCAAGCATCCCCAAGATGTCAAAGATGTCCTCACTGTGTCCTGGGGACGTCTACGCATCACCAAGCTCCCTCAACGGACCCAAGACAACAGCGAGACACTCAGGATGTCCCACAACCAGTGTTGGGACGTCTGAGCATCCCAAACAATGTCCATCCCAAACAAACTATTAATTCTTGGGTTATTGGCCTGACTCTAATGTTTTGGAAAAATGTCAATGTTTGATTGCAGGATCAAGAATATATAACATATAAAAATCAACATATTTGTCTTCACTTTGAAAAGGAAAGCAGTTTGACTTTCTTTCCATATTAGGGTATAAGTTGTAGTTGTATATTCTAATATGAAATATTAAATCAGACAATTTGTTCAAAGTTTGATATTACGGGCCATTATATTTCGATTTTTTGCTTATTTCTAACATCCTTGAAACCATTTTGTTTATTCAAGTGCTTTCTTCATGGAAATGACTGTTGTCATAAATTAGTTAATAAGACACATTTCTGAACAAAATATCTAGTCCTTTCTGTAAGCTTCTTCAAAGCATATCATGCATAGGTCATCCACAATTCATGAATATTTATGTTTTTTTAAAGGATATATGGGATTGAAACAGGCCCCACCCATATGACGTCACGACCACATAGTGGTATTGCAATAGCTTGGCTACTATGCATGTTTCATTTGGCAAGATTTGAACCTTGGTCTCCTTAAAAGTCGAGGAATTTAACCCATTGAGCTAATGCCATTTGGTGTTCATGAACATTTATGTTGTTCATTATATATCATGCATTATTCAACCTCGCAATTATCAATATGGGTGTAAAATTGTTCTTCTAGTGACTCTGCCAAATATGCCTATGCTCTCTTTTCAAAAGTCTCATACTATTTTTTAATTCATCTTGGAATCATAGTATTTATGGGATGGGATGTTGACCCTAAGAATGTTGAAAGGCTAAGAAAGAGAAATCCTATGCTATGAGAATTTACTAGATAGTTTCAATGCTCAAGGAATTTACTGAGTAATCCTATGTTGAGCTAATGCCATTTGGTGTTCATGAACATTTATGTTGTTCATTAAATATCATGCATTATTCAAACTTGCAATTATCAATATGGGTGTAAAATTTTTCTTCTAGTGACTTTGCCAAATATGCCTATGCTCTCTTTTCAAGAGTCTCATACTATTTTTAATTCATCTTGGAATCATAGTATTTATGGGATGGGATATTGACCCTAAGAATGTTTAAAGGCTAAGAAAGAGAAATCCTATGCTCTGAGAATTTACTGGATAGTTTCAATGCCAAAGAAATTTACTGAGTAATCCTATGTTATGTTCACCCTTGTTGAGAAAATCGCCAAAATTGCGATTAAATCGGGTCTCATTGCTAGGCCGATTTAATAGGTAAACTATCACGAGTACGGTGACTCAATGGTAATTTTTTGTCAATTTTTTGAAAATTTTGGAATCGGAGATTTTTTGCCGATTTTTTCAAAAAATCTGCGATTTTTTTTTTTTAATAATATTTTTTTTTTTCAAGCTGTGGCCAATTTAGGTTTTTTTTATGCAAGCCCAATTTTCAGCTGTTAATGTTTGAAATTCAAAGTTTAAAATTTAAACCCTAAATCTGAAACCCTAGTTTAGGGTTTTGGGTTTTTTTTCTTTTTTCTTTTTTTTAAGTAAATATTGCTGCCTGATAACTATGTATGCAAGCCCATTTTTCAACTGTTAATGTTTGAAACTTTGAAGTTTAAACCCTAAACCCTAGGCTAGGCCCTAGGTTTTTTTTTTCCTTTTTTTTTTTTTTATTGAGTAAATACTTCTTATACATATACATATCCGTCGTGGGGATTGAACCCGGGTCACATCACCGATAATGCAAGTGGCGTCCTTGCCGATAGACCACATCACGCGGATATTTTCCTCCTCTTTTTAAGTAAATAAGTAAATATTGCTGCCTGGTAACTATGTATGCAAGCCCATTTTCAGCTGTTAGTGTTTGAATTTGAAACTTTGAACTTGAAGTTTAAACCCTAAACCCTAGTCTAGGCCCTAGGGTTTTGGGTTTAGGATTTTTTTTCCTCCTCTTTTCAGCCATCAATGTTTCAATTTTATACCCTAAACCCTAGCCTTTTGGTTTAGGGGTTTAGGTTTTTTTTCTTTTTTTTCAAGTGATTGTAACTTTGTTGTTACTTGTTTCCATGTGCAGGCATATAAAAAATGAAACCTTTTTTTTCCTTGTTGTTACTTGTAAATTTGTACCTTTTCATATTATAAGCAATACAGGATGTGTTTTGTCACTTTCATGTGTACTTAAAGCTTGAGCCTTGTATGATGTCTTGACATGAATTATTGCTTTTATTGCAATATTTGATTTGCATAATGTTAATTCATGGTAATATGCATAAAAAAAAAAAAAAATTTAAAAAATCGTTTTCTTTTTTTTTTTTTTTTGCCAATTCCGATTTTTTGCCGATTTTTAAACCAGTCGATTTACTACCCGATTCTGATTTTTACAACTATGATGTTCACTATTTATTGGGCATCCAAATTGCTCAGTAAATTCGTACAATTTTACATAATGTTACATTATGTATTTATAAGTTTTGCTTAAAATATTCAATTTGAGGCATATATATATTTTCTCTAGCCAAGCCGCCACCATCCCAAAGACATGTCCCCTCATACCGTCTAGTCCCTATCCCATAAACTCCATGGAAAATAGTAACAAGCACAAACCTTACTATTCAAGGGCTAATAGTCAAGCAAAGGCCACATGTCTAATAAAGAATACGTGATGTACAAAATATGGAAAAATTGTTGGCCAATCACTATATTGGCATATAAGACTTGTTACAAACAGACCACTAGATATACTCCCTTTCAACTCATGTATGGAAAAAATTTTCTCTCCAATGAAATTCTTTGTTACTAGAATGAAATGGAAACAAAATATCAATTAGGAAAGAGAAAACTTACAAGAACTACATCAATTATGTCATTTAGATGATCAGTTTCCTAATGCTCCTCCTTTGTTCTTTATGAAGCATTGTTATGAAAACAATTGTGGCACTTACATTTATTATTTTAACTAATGCTTCTTATGAGGGCATTTTACATGGCAAATTACTCTTGTTGTTTCCTTTCTCCTATGGTTCTTTCATAACAATGTTTTATGAATTAATGCTTTCATCCTTGAAATCTTGCTTCTTTTTTAAAGTTTACTATGGCATCTTTCATTGGTGATCATATCAACTTATTTGAATCTCTTTCCATGTTATGCATCTATAGTGGCTTTTGGTGTTTTCTATGCTTTAATTATCACGAAGCAATTATATCCTAGCATTTTGTCCCCAAGGGCTAAGTTTTGGCGCTTACCAAGAAGAGACCTAGGTTCAAACCCTGGGGGCATGACTATTTGCAAAGGCAGTAGTCTGACCTAAATTCGCTGAGTGCGCGCCAAACTAATGACGATAGTACCAATCCCGCGCGACCGGTGGTTCCCCTCACACGGGGTTAAAAAACAACGAGGTGGAATAGGGGTTATAGGGGGCAGCCCCAAGATTTGAACCTTGCTTGGTAGTAGAAAAGGACTGTGGATGTAACCGATTCCCCTATGTATCAAAAAAAAAAATTACATCCTAGCATTTTCATTCTTGTAAGGCTTTTGTTCCATGCCACTCAGAACCTTTTGTTAATTTTAAATCTTATAACATTTTTCTTTTTTGAATGCATATTCCTTTTGCTTTATTTTCTATCTACAAAGTTTTCATGCATATTATAATTTCTATGGACCAATTTCATAGTGTCTTATTCCTTCATGCTTTTATATAGCAACTTTTGATCCTTATTTGTCCCTATCGGAACTATCATAAGGGGCAGGTGGTAAAAACTAGAGGCATCATGCCTTTCAACCAATATATTTTCAAAAACATTTATGCTAATTTCAATTTTCTAATGTTGAGAGGATTTTAGGCCTACACTGTTCGTTCTTTTGACCACAGTAAGTTGTATATGCATTTGTACGCATTTGGTTGTACATTAATTCATTGGACAAATGGAAGATAATAACGACTTCGAAACTCGCAGAGTTTTGGCATCATCTTGACTTGTTCATACAAATCATTTAATTTAAATTGGAGTGGCAATAATATATATAATTCATTTTTATCATTGTTAGTATTGTTAGAAGTATTACATTATTTGGTACCTTGCAAGAATATTGAAAGTACCATGTAAATAGTTTAGTTTAGAGTCATGTAAATATTTGAGTATATAGTAGGTGTCATGTAAGTGAGGAGTTATGTAAGAGTTTGTCTTTTAGTGTGTGTAATCATTAGAGGTTTGTTCTTATGTGGATATGTGGAGTCAATAAGAGATTTGTTATTATATGGAGTCATTAATATATTTCTCCCATGAGAAATATGAAGAGTTAGATCTCCCGTGTGTTTGAGAAGATGAAGAGTTAGTGTAAGTAGAAAGGTCAAGAGTTATGAATGTCAAGAGTCTCATATCCATGTTGTATATATTGAAGACAAAGCATTGTAATCGGTGATATAGTGAGAACAAGCCTTGCATTGCCTATATTAAAATATTCATCAATAATATTATTCAATAAGTGTGATATTGAATATATGCATTTGTGTGAATATTTTATATTGATCCTATGAAAAATATAGTTGAATTGCTAACGGTCGTATCAAAGTCACTATTCTGGAGAGCCACTATTGTGAGAGCAGTGTGAGAAATCTCCATTGTGGAAAGCCACTATTGCGGAACATTACGGCTCAAAGAATAGCCAAGTTCAGAACGTCATTGTTGGAGGAGAGAACCTCGGTGTGAAAGAGTCATAGCTGAGAAGACAGATATGGAAGGAGAGTTTCATTTAAGTGACCATGTTTGAAAGAAGCATGAAGTCTCTCATTGTGAAAGAAGCCAAAAGTTGAGAGTGGCATTGAAAGGCACGTTGAAGGAGTTAGCTAGAGAAATTGGGTTGGAAAGAGCATTGTAGAGAAAAGCACAGGAGAAAAGAACAAACAAGTGGTTGAAGTGAGACTTGGAAGGAGTCCACGGTAAATTAGAGAGCTATAGAGAAAAGCACAGAAGGAGAAAAAGCAGGCGGTTGACAGGTGGCGGAAAGTTAGAGTGCACAGACCATGGAAAACACTGGAGAAGTTCTAGAAAATTCAAGTGCAGGAGCACGGACTGGAATAGGAAGGTGAAACGTCTGGTAGCAGAGACTGCTAGAGACACCTGATAAAGAAGGTGTTATAACGTACGGGAAAGGAGTCAAAAGTTTTCTAAAGCGTGGAGTTGCAGTATAAAAGACGTGCATGTCGAGTATTAATTAAGTGCAAAGGTATTAACATTAACCTTTAAATTATCTGATTTAAGAAAATAAAGGAGAAGAAATTATTTTAAGAAAGGAAAGTTTGGAGAAATTTAAAAGTTGGAGGAAATTATTTAAAAGAATGAAGAATTACGGGTAAAGATTACCTTGGAAGAAGTTATATTATTTGAAAAAGTTTTTTATTTGGATGGAAATTAATTACTATGAGCAGTATTATTATAAGTAAAGAAAAAGAATATTGATGGAAATTATGAGATAAATTATTAAAGTGGAGAGAAATATTATTTGAAGAAGAAGATTTATTCATTGAAGGAAAAATTATTAATATATTTGATGAAAAAATATATTATTTGAAGAAAAATTAATTGAAATTATTAGAGGAAAATTGAAAAGAAGAATTATTGAAGAAGAAAGGGGAAAAAATATTAAATTTAGGAGTAATAAGGATTTCAACAACAAAGGAAATTAATTATATTGAAGGGAAAATAATTTATTAAAATTGAAGAAAGGAATATTTTTTTCAAGAGTTTTGTGAAGAGAATATTAAAGTGAGCAAAAGAATTGCAGAATTGTTCAAAGAATTATTGTTGAAAGAATAGAGACATAATTAAGAATGTTGAAGATAAATTATTTGAAGGTTATCTTAAGCCAAATAGATAACAAAAGAATTTGAAAACAGAAAATTGAATCAGAAAATATTGTTGAAGGATCTATATTTGAAAGAAACAAGAAATAGTGAAAACAAGGGACAAACAAATCATTTTATCAAGAGCAGAAACTAAAGTGAGGATATTAAAGATTGGTAAGAGACAAATATTTAAGAATATTTTTCTTCTCTAAATTAGATTTGGAAAGATAGTATTGGTGTGCATATTAGTAAATAATTATTTAAAAATGTTCAAAATGGGTTCCGAGATACCATTCATGATTAGTTTTCAAAAGGTTCCGGAATGTCGTTCAGCAACTTTTAAAGAAGCAAACCTTGACTTGAGTAAGGAACAAACTAAGGCATCATGGAAATTGTCAAACAATGAAAATCCTTTATCATACAAAATCAACCAATATGGATAAGAAAAACCTTCTTCATGGAAAAAGAAATGGAAAAACAAGAGCTCAAGATAACAAATGACCTATGGAACTTACTTCAGTATAATCCGATTATAAATAAATGTATAGTAAAAGACACTTATAATTTGGAACCAATGAAGGCTCATGTGAATATGACAGCAAATGTGTGTGGAAAAAGGGATTTGAGCATAGACAAAGAATGTACAAAAGGCATATATGTTGGTACAGAATGTGTTGGTTTGAACTCTTAAACAATAACAAAGATATGATAACTTGTTAGCTACAGAAGGTTATGAAATATGATGAATTTGAAAAATTTACAAAAGCAATTGGGATTAAACAAGGATATGATAGAACAGGATACACAAATAACAAAGATGATATATTGTTACATTCTACATTTGATAGTATTAATAACAAGTTTGATAATTATATTTTCAAAGCTAACGTGCCATGGGATTCAGATAACAGCAGGAGTATAAGCTATGACAATGACTGGTAATATTATTATGATAACTTGCTCAAAAGTGTGACATATTCAGGTATTAGCTACTATCAATATTGGGATAGAAACAGATACCTCTTGAAAAAAGACAAAGGACAGATTCAGTGCCCGAACCTGAACCTGAAGGAATACTAGAGTCAGAAAGAACAAGACCAGGATAAAGAATTGAAAACAAATGAAGGCAAAGGACCTTACCAAATAATGTAATACGGAGGGGTGTTAGAAGTATTACATTATTTGGTACCTTGCAAGAATATTGCAAGTACCATGTAAATAGTTTAGTTTAGAGTCATGTAAATATTTGAGTATATAGTAGGTGTCATGTAAGTGAGGAGTTATGTAAGAGTTTGTCTTTTAGTGTGTGTAATCATTAGAGGTTTGTTCTTATGTGGATATGTGAAGTCAATAAGAGATTTGTTATTATATGGAGTCATTAATATATTTCTCCCATGAGAAATATGAAGAGTTAGATCTCCCGTGTGTTTGAGGAGATGAAGAGTTGGTGTAAGTAGAAAGGTCAAGAGTTGTGAATGTGAAGAGTCTCATATCCATGTTGTGTATATTAAAGACAAAGAATTGTAATCGGACATAGTGAGAACAAGCTTTGCATTACATAATATTTGCATTGCTTGTATTAAAATATTCATCAATAATATTATTCAATAATTATGATATTGAATATAAGCATTTGTGTGAATATTTTATATTGATCTTGTGAAAAATATAGTTGAATTGCTAACAAGTATGCGGAGTAGGGACTACTAATGATCTAATGGCAAGTGTCGACAATAAATCAAGAAGCAAATACAGTGTTTGTATAGCGACTAACAATGTTGGAACTGCCTAAGCTCATTAAGTAATGCTGGACTAGGACATATGTCACACACAAGACTTGGGCCAAGTACTCTTGAAACTTCAAAAAGGTGACCGAGGCCTTCAAAGCTTTTGAAAGGCCTCATTTAATTTTACGAGCCTGTGTGGCACCTTCCAAAACATCACCAGCCTTGTTGGAAGAAGTATGTGCTTTTGGTTATGGTTCTATGTGGACCAACCCTCTCCAAATAGGGACTGTGCCACCAAGCAGACCTTGTTAGAACAAATGTTGTAGCTCTTTGCATAGAGTGCTTGATTTAACGTTTTTCTCATTATTTCAAATTGGAATATTCTACCATGAAAAATTGAAATGGTTCTTAATCACACATTTATCTAGATCATGACACTAAATGGAGCTTTTCATAGGTAATTTGCTTCTCATCTTTTTTTAATTGGTTATATGGGATTGAAATGGGTCCCACCCATATTACAAATACATTACAACAATTTGACTATTATATATGTATCGCTTGGCAAGATTCGAACTTGGGTCTCCTCATTGAAAGTCGAGGAATTTAACTGGTTAAGCTAATGTAATTTGATTAAAATGTTAAGGTTCACCCATGAGATTTGAACCTTGTTTTAAGATGTGAAACTCTTCGTTCCTAACTGTTGGCCACGGATAAAGGCCTGGGTCCTCACAATGAGGCAAGCTCAATGCCCTGCGAGCCGCCAGGAATCTTGGGAATTTTGCCACATTAAATTTTTTGATAAACTTTGGCCTAAGTATGGAGCTTTAAAGCGGCAAAGAGCATGCGGAGGTGTTCGGGTTTTCGCGGGCCCTAAACGGGGATGAAAAAATGGATGAAATGAGCTATGGATATTCCATCATTGCAGATATTTTCGCAAGCTTTCCGGTGATATATTATAATAGGCGATTGGGTCAGCGGATCAAAAGTTATGGCCCCGAGAAGCAAAACCAGGAAGCTCAATTTCAGGCCAGAAATTTGGCTAAGTGTTGGCCGCCCGACTTCGCTGTGCCGCCGCCCGACTTCGCTGCGCCGCCCGACTTCGGAAGAAGAAAAGTGCAAAATTTGGCTAAGTGTTGGCCGCCCGACTTCGCTGCGCCGTCCGACTTCGGAAGAAGAAAAGTGCAAAATTTGGCTAAGTGTTGGCCACCCGACTTCGCTGTCTTCCTTAAGCGCCATTCGTCGTTTCCCCCTTCATCAGCGGACTTCAGATCATGGACAAGTGTGCAGTTTCAGGATTTGTGCCTGCTATGATATGACAAATAATGTGTTGTCAAGGTACGAGGTAGATGAACATTGAAGAACAAACTGTACCACATCTACCACATTTAACCGGACCTGGCTTTCCCATCCACCAGACCTATCCGGAGATGTACAGTTTTCAGAACAACCATATCCAAAGTACAAATACAGCCGACAGGGGTCTCATCAGAGCAACTTTTTACAGCTTTTGCCGGTTCTTGGGATCCGTGCATGATTGTAATTTGAGGGGAATTTCCTGCTATAAAAGGCAGTTTATTTCTTTGTAAAAGGGGGGGGAACAGATTGCTAGAGGACTCTGCTATGACGGACCACCTTCTACTTAATTCAAAGCATCCTTGGCTCTGCTTCTTGTCTCTGTCTTTTATGCTGCCTTCTGCTAGTATTTCTGCTTCATGTCCATTTATATTTCTGTCCGTTTGAATTCTGAATCCTGGATTTGAGCATTGGTGATTATTTGGATCTGGAATACAAAACAAAAGGATACATAGGATAGAATCGCAGTTGCAATTTCTATTACATGCTTTGTTTTGATGGTTGTTGGTTCGGATGCAAATTTGCGATCGTGCTGCTTGTTCTTCCCCCACCCGAAACGCATGATATTTACATCTCTTTCCTGTTCCCTTATCTTTTCAATCTCTTTCCAGTTCCCTTAATCTTTTTAATCTCTTTCCTGCACCCTTATCTAAAACCCCCCAAGTAGGTTAGGAAAGGATCCGGCCTTCTCCGGAGATTGGCACGGGAGGCATCCCTTCCTCCCGGCCTTTCAATGTTGGTCTGCGGGTCTAGGGCGCATTGACACACCAAGTCCTTCCCAGGTGGCGGATCCGTGGCCAATAGTTTCTAGCACGCCCGGTGGGACGAACAGTCTCCATATTTTAAGGAAGCCCGAGTTTGGTGAATCTTCGGCTTGCCTTTATCTAGCAAAATCACCTGGCGACTCTAACTGAGCTAAAGATCCAGATTTCTTGATCGCAAGCGCTTTTTTAAGCTAATAGCAGACACCCCGGAGGAATCAAGGTTTGGTGGGCAGCCTTGACCTCACAAGCGGAGAAATGAATGTTCACCTACAGTCTCCATATTTTAAGGAAGCCCAAGTTTGGTGAATCTCTAGCTTACCTTCATCTGGAAAAATCACCTGGCGACTCTGACCGAGTTGAAATATGGAAGCCCGAGTTGGTGAATCTTTGGCTTGCCTTCATCTGGCAAAATCACCATGGCAAATCCCTCATACTATGCAAAGACCTAGAATGCAGCTGTGTGGAGCTGAAGAGGCAGATCTCGTCCAAGGCCAACGGTGGGATTATGCAAACACCACCCAAGCGATGAATACTCTGGTTGCTTGCAGTTTCCATCCGGAGACGGACCAAGAGGAGGAACAAAATCCAGCGGCAAATTCTGAGTACACGGAGGGCACATTTTTGCACCCTTTTTGTGTCCTAGGGCATAGCACGCAAGCATTCAGCCAAATCCCAATAAGCATGCCTCACCAGGAGGCTGATCCTGAGGAGACCCCGGCAGAAGGCCTATCGCCGAAAAGCTCCTGCTATCGCATCAAGGAGTTGGAGGAACCCATGCTCGAGAGCCCACAGGTGGTGGATTCTCTAGAGTTGTGGTATTGGCTCCAACTATCACCGCAACCAATACCCGAAGAGGGCTCCCGTGTGGAAAATCTCCTTGCCACATTGTTCATCAATTGTATGGGTATCGGCATGAATGATAACCTGCCACGTTGCACCATGTTCGCGACCTAGAAAACTTTGGGAGGCCAGCCGGACTTCAAAGATCAACTGAAGTACAATCAGATCTGGTCCGGACACTGCAGGTTCACTGGATAGGCAACCAAAGCTAGATTTGTGTTGAAGGCATGCCAATCATGTCGTAAACTTTTGTGTAAATAATATAAATAGACCGGCTAATAAGCAAAGTTTCAGTTGTTTTCTTAGTTTAGTTTGTGCAGTTTTTTTTTTAGTGTGCCAAGGGGGGCCATGGGTGCCAAGGGTTTGAGAAGGAGGTTGTTGCCGACAATGAGTATCAAGAGGACAGCGAGGGTGACTCTGTTGCCCAATGGATAAAGGCCTGGGTCCTCACATTGAGGCGAGCTCAATGCCCCGCGAGCCGCCAGGAATGTTGGCAATTTTGCCACATTAAATTTTTTGATAAACTTTGGCCTAAGTATGGAGCTTTAAAGCGACAAAGAGCATGCGGAGGTGTTCGGGTTTTCGCGGGCCCTAAACGGGGATGAAAGAATGGATGAAATGAGCTTTGGATATTCCATCATTGCAGATCTTTTCGCAAGCTTTCCGATGATATATTATAATAGGCGATCGGGTCAACAGATCAGAAGTTATGGCCTCGAGAAGCAAAACCAGGAAGCTCAATTTCAGGCCAGAAATTTGGCTAAGTGTTGGCCGCCCGACTTCGCTGCGCCGCCCGACTTTGGAAGAAGAAAAGTGCAAAATTTGGCTAAGTGTTGGCCGCCCGACTTCGCTATCTTCCTTAAGCGCCATCCGTCATTTCCCCCTTCATCAGCGGACTTCAGATCATGGACAAGTGTGCAGTTTCGGGATTTGTGCCTGCCATGATATGACAGATAATGTGTTGTCAAGGTATGAGGTAGATGAACATTGAAGAACAAACTGTACCGCATCTACCACATTTAACCGGACCTGGCTTTCCCATCCACCAGACCTGTCCAGAGATGTACAGTTTTCAGAACAGCCATATCCAAAGTACAAGTACAGCCGACAGGGGTCTCATCAGAGCAACTTTTTACAGATTTTGCAGCTTTTGCCGGTTCTTGGGATCCGTGCATGATTGTAATTTGGGGGGAATTTCCTGCTATAAATGGCAGTTTATTTCATTGTAAAAGGGGGGGGACCATATTGCTAGAGGACTCTGCTGTGACGGACCACCTTCTACTTAATTCAAAGCATCCTTGGCTCTGCTTCTTGTCTCTGTCTTTTATGCTGCCTTCTGCTAGTATTTCTACTTCATGTCCATTTATATTTCTGTCTGTTTGAATTCTGAATCCTGGATTTGAGCATTGGTGATTATTTGGATCTGGAATACAAAACAGAAGGATACATAGGATAGAATCGCAGTTGCAATTTCTGTTACATGCTTTGTTTTGATGGTTGTTGGTCTAGATGCAAATTTGCGATCGTGCTGCTTGTTCTTCCCCCACCCGAAACGCATGATATTTACATCTCTTTCCTGTTCCCTTATCTTTTCAATCTCTTTCCAGTTCCCTTAATCTTTTTAATCTCTTTCCTACACCCTTATCTAAAACCCCCCCAAGTAGGTTAGGAAAGGAGCCGGCCTTCTCCGGAGATCGGCACGGGAGGCATCCCTTCCTCCCGGCCTTTCAATGTTGGTTTGCAGGTCTAGGGCGCATTGACACACCAAGTCCTTCCCAGGTGGCGGATCCATGGCCAACACTAACCAATTGCTCTAACCCCATAGGCAGTAATTTGCTTCTCATTCAATATGTCATTTTATAGAGGTTTCTCATACATATGGAGCCCTTTTTCCCTATAAGTACCATGTTTTACTTATTACTAATGATCCTTGATTTCATGGCACTTGTACAACCTGATTTGGATGCTTGTATTTATCAAGTCTAATAGCAACATTGCTTCTTGTTGTGGCTGATCCACAACACACCCCAAACTTGGGGACCCACATTTTTTGCATTCTTTTAGAGAAAATCTCAGTGACCCAGATGCTAAAAAATCAGAAAAGGGGGCAAAATTGCACAAAGTTGAAAAAGTGTCGTGAAATCGCGACATGTCACAAAATCACGGTCGAAAATGAAAACATGTCGCGAAATCGCGACATGTCGCAAAATCGCAGCCAAAAATGAAAACATGTCACGAAATCGCGACACGTCGCAAAATCGCGGTCAACGCAGTCAACGGTAGCAGGTGGGAGAAAAGTGTCGCGAAATCGCGACAAGAAATGACAAAGGAGCATGAAGCGGAAATATGTCGCGAAATCGTGACATGTCGCGTTTTCGCGGCTCCAAACAATGAGGTCGTACGGAAAGCAAAATATGTCGCGATAGAAAAACAGTAAGGGAGCCCGAGATAGAAAAACGTCGCGAAATCGCGACAACATGCAGCAAAGATGCCCGAAGTGGAAAAACATCGCGATTTCACGACAGGTTGCAGCGAAGGTGCATGAAACGAAAAACGTCGCGAATCCGCCGAGGAAAGGGATGAACGAAAAACATCGCGAAATCGCGACAGAAACGAGCCGAGGCGTATGGAAGGAAAATATGTCGCGAAATCGCGACACGTCGCGTTTTCGCGGCCAAAAGTAGCTAAATAGTACGGACTGGAAAAAGGTCGCGATTTCGCGACAGAAAGCCGCAAGACAGCTCTGAATGAAAAATCGTCGCGATTTCGCGACAGGTTGCAGCCCAGTTGTACGAAACGAAAAAGGCGTAGCGATATCGCGACAAAAATCAGCGAAGGTGCCCGAAGTGGAAAACGTCGCGATTTCGCGACAGGAAAGCAGCGAGGGCGTACGAAGGAGAAAAGCGTCGCGATTTCGCGACATGTCGCGTTTTCGCTGGGCGCGACGGCAAGAAAGGTTGCTGACAGGAAAACGTCGCGATTTCGCGACATGTCGCGTTTTCGCGGCCAGGAAGGCGGACAAGGTTACCTGCTATTTTTTGTCACGATTTTCATGGGGCCGTTACAGAACATGCAGAAAGTGCAGAACACGTGGCATACATGTATAAGGGTTACAGAAACATTACATGCATAGAATATTATCAAACGTTTCAGCATTAAACATGAATTCAAAAATAATTTGAAAGGCGGGAATATGAAATGAAGCAACCTGGAAGACGAAATGAATCGATCGGGAAGATGAAACAAAGCATCACAAGCCAAAACAAAAAGCATTACCAAGCTTTAAAAGAAGGAGCACAGGGCAGATACAAGGGTTGGGAACCGTTGGAGCAGAGTTGCAGTGCTAGAGGCCAGAGGGTCATTCTGGGCCTGCTTTGGGGCTATTTTCCTTCCTTTTGCTGGTTTTGAGAAAACCAGAAAGTTCTGCTGCTGTAAATGACATATTTTTAATGCAGAGTGTTCAGAAATTTGCATCTTGTGGGCAAGAAAGAAGGAGATCTTCTGTGCATGTTACAGATTTAATGTTTATTCTTTCATTTTTCATATTTCGGATTTATAGATAATGTTAAATGCCATTGTTGTGGGTTGCATTAGGCGAATGTTCGAAATATGAATTTTATTTCAAAACCCTTAGAATCAGCACTTAGCTTATCGGGATTGTGCATGTTTGCAGGTCCAGTAAGTTAGGTTGCATGCATGGAAACCTCACGGCTTCGGTTTTGCCAGGACGGGATAGCATCAGACTGGATGCAATTTTTAATTTCTTTTCTTCACATTTTATTTTCTTTTGCTGTATTTTATTTTTCAGAAATTCCAATTTTATTTTCAAGCATTAAAATAAAATGAAAAAATTAAAAAAAACTTCAAAACCCAAAAATAATTCCATTCATGTTATGGCATTTCATTAAATTTTATTTTGAAGTTGCAGCATGGTCATTCAAGGATCAAATCACATTTACTTTATTAGGGTTCAAGGAACAATCATTAAATTTCACAGTAAGATAAACCACAGTGCCCCTTGTTTTCAGTTACTTGCAACCACTAAGGTATTCCAAGCATTTTAATTAAATATCTTTTATACACAGATACAAAATGCTAACATAACAGGAACCTTGGAGAAATTGTTTCTTTGCAAGCAGAGGATTTAGAACCCAAATCCTACCGGAGAGTGTGCTTTCACAATTGGGTGAAAACACCACTCAACAGATTGGCGCTAGAAGGAGGGCTGAAAAGGGTTTATTTTATCGTGATTTTAGATGCTACGGGTTTATAATTGTTTAAGAATTTTAAATTGCTAAATATTTCAAGCATTTTCGGCCTCTAACACCACTCAACGGATTGGTGCTAGGAGGGCCGTACGGGTTTATTTTTAGTGTAATATAATTTTAAATTTTTGTATGCATTAGTCCTCTAACATTCAGCAGATTGTAAAAAGGACGGTCTGAATTTATTTACTTGTTCTATTTTAAGCAATTCAGGTATGCTGTATATTTTTCTCGATTGTTCATACAGAATTAAAGTGATTTGATTTAATTTTTCAGAATTTTGGTCTCATGCAATTACTTTTCATTTGATTTTAATGAATACATCTCTTAGTTGATGCTAACTTGATTTTTGTTTTATATTGCAGGTTGAATATTCAACAGATTTGGTTCTAAAATTACATTTTAAGTTCACTAATGGCAACACTTGAGGAGCAAAGGGTATCCCCGAGAGCTGAAATAACATCTCTAAGAGAGAGAATGGTATTAATAATGGAGGATTATTATGAGGGTTTACATGTGATACCCTATCATATTCCTACAATGTTATTGGATTTTTTACGGTGTTTTAATCAAGAGGTGCCACTAGGATACTTGCAAAAACTGCATGTTTACAAGGATGCATTATGTAAATTCCAGATTTTTTATGAGGAGATAGCTTGTAAATTATTCGCATACATTTTGGATGATAGACCATTCTTTTGGTATAGTCAACTACCTATGGAGGTTAGGACTTCTTGGATACAACTAGAAGCAGCCTATCTTCATCATTTTGGTAATCAGGCTGACTTAGAAATATTGAAAAATCAGTTTACCTCCATATGTAAAGAGCCTAATGAATCCTTAAGTCAATTCAATGGAAGATTTCGTGAGTTGCACTCCCAAATGTGGGAAAATTTTAACACATTAGAAGAGGAAGCCATGGAAGTATACCTAGGAGCCATACACCCCACACTTGCTTCACTCATTGAAGAAAAACTGAGTGGTTTGTCCCTAGAGAAAATCCATGAGGTCTTAGAAGAGATAGAACGACAAGGTCTTGAAGAAGAAAAGGCACAACATGTTCATATGAGAGATTGTTCTTTTGATGCCAACCTACACCAACCATCAAACATAGCACCCTCCACTCCAATGATATCTAAGGTAAATAATCAAGGGGATGAATTTGAATATCCAAATCTTACAACCACCTTAGATGTAGTCCAAGAGGAGGTGCAAATTGCTAAGACAACATCCACTAGTGAGGATCATGTAGAGATACACGATTATCTAGATGAAGGGGTTCTAAATTCAACAATGTTTGATATATGTGATAAGATGGAACCTGCCATGGAATTAAATGAAGTGGTTGAAAGTAAAATGGGGAGACAACCAATAAATGAATTTGAAGACATGACAGAATTTCACCACTTGTTCTTGGAAGATACTATTGATGAGATGTGTAAAATTAAGGATCAAGAAATTCTTCACCCTCCAAATTGTGATAATGAATCATGGGTTACTAATTTGGACAATGATAGCCTTATAAATTTGAATTCAAGAAATAACCCACTTTTGGAAATAATTGAACCATCTAAGGAAGGTGAAGATGAATTTGATGAGAAACACATTGATGAATTGGAAGATGTTGAAGAAATAGTTGAACGTCACCACTTGATTTTGGAAGATGATTATTATGATGCTTGGAAGAAGTGGGAAGACTACACTCAATCCAAAGCTACTAATGAAACTTGTGTGCCAATTGATATGCAGGATGACATAATTGCCTACTCAAAGGAAGATATTACAACTCCTGTACAATTTGAGGATGTTTTGGAAGAGGGTTTCAAATCTCATCAAATTTTGGAAGATTATAATGATCCTAATGCCAAGGACAAAGAAGAAAATGAATGGATGAATGAATCAAAAGATCATGTCACAAATATCATGGAGTTTCATCCCACAAGTTTGGAAGATAATTTTTATAATGGTTGGGGAAGATATGATAATGCATTCTTTTCTCACATCCCTATAAATGAAACTCATATTTCACTTGACATGCAGGATGGTGAGCCTTCTACATCATACAAAGATCTCATATTTGCAGGATTTGAAAAGGTGACAAAATTAGATCATGTGGAATATAAATTCATTGAAAGTGGGGATGCAAGTTTGCATGATGATTTTGAGGATTCAAATGAAGAGATACCATGGATAGTGAACAAAGAATTGGAACCAAATGACAAAGAGATGGACAAATTGGAAGCAACTCGAATGAAGGATCATCAAGATGAGTCATGGGACATACACTTTGACCAAGAGTGTTTGAGGATTGAAAAGGATGACCATATTTTGAATTTAAATAATTTGAATGATGAAATGTCATTAAAGGTAAATGAAAAACAAGGTATAATTTTTAATCACACCTTCAATAACATTGTTTTAATGAATGGAAAAGAAGTTGATGCACTTGAATTGTTAAACCAAATTCATCAACAATTGCTAATTGAATCTAGGATAAAAACTTTTAATGATCCTAACTTAGTAAATATCCTAGATGCTTGTAAATTGTTGCATAAATTGGATTGGCCTACAAATTTGGAAAATAATTTGGCCTTAAAATTTGTAGAAATAGGCTCTTACTTACAAAATTGTATATTTGAAAAGGATAGCCTAATTCTAAATCAAGGAAGGAATTATGAAGTTTACATTTTAAAGAATAGACATGATAAAATTGAAAATCATTTATTGTCTAATCATTTTAGTAATTTGATGCTCACCTATGGGAGTATTATTGGAATCAAATCAAATTGGTATGGTGAGCATGGCAAGTGGAAATTTGTTGCATTGTTTGGTCTAGTCTTGTTTTTGTGGGATTCTCACAACATTTGGTATGCATATCATGTTATATTTTTGTTGAAATGTTCTAACCATGTGTGGGATCCAGGAAAGTGATAAGCTAAGCTTTGCATCATCTTGTATTATAGTGTACATTTGTATATAAATTTTGGTTTTTGGTTTTTGGTTTTTGGTTTGTGTTTTCAAATTTTCATTTTTGGGATTGCAGTTTGGTTTTGGATTGAATAAGTTTTAATTTAAAGTTGTGTGTTTATTTGACATTTTTGTTTGTTTATTAAAAAAAAAAAAAAAAATGAATGATGAAAAAGTTGCCTTGGGATGTTAACTTATGCTTAAGGTTAGGGGAATATGAAATATTGGAATTGTCCTGTAAAAGCTCCACAAGTAACACAAACATCTTAAGTTATATTATTTGATTTTGTGATGCATGAAAGAGTCAGTTTTGCATGACAAATCATTTCATTTGCAATTTAAGAGATAATGCATTCATGTTCCATCTCACTTTACATACATTTCATCTTAGTTGCATATGCATCTTAGGTACAAATCATTAAAGTATGTCAAATCCTCTTAGGGTTGTGTTATAACATAAAAATAAGAATGAGTCCTAAGGTTGGAAACTGAGTCTTGAGATATCTAGAACCAAGCACGTCTCATACATTAAAAAGGATCTTGAGCAAAATGGTCAAAACCTAACTTGGAAGAGAAGGTTGGGCGAAAGAAGTTTTCATGTCTATCCTATTTATGCAACATGATCCTTAAAACAGTGGTTTTGACCACTTCCATAGAACTTAAAGCCTAAATTCAGAGTAGTAAGGATAGGGTTAAATCCTCATCGAACTTAGGTTGAGGATCCAATTCCCCAAAGCTTTGATTTGACCTACATGGAGTAGTAAGGATAGGGCATAAATTCTCATCTCGCTTAGGTTGAGAATCTGATTCCCCAAAGCTCCTATGTCTCATTTCATGTTAAATCTTGGATTGGAAGGATCGTACTACTTGTCCTCTGCAAAGGATGGGTAGTCATCCCCAAGGTCTAAGCAATAAATTAATATTTTCCATTTACATCTAAAGTTTGGATTGGAAGGATCGTACTACATGTCCCTAGCAAGGATGGGTAGTCATCCCTAAGGTCCAAGAAGTAAAAAATAAAATTTTCCCATCTCATCTTTATATTGGATTGGAAGGATCGTACTACTTGCCCTCTACAAAGGATGGGTAGTCATCCCTAAGGTCCAAATAAATGAAGATAAGTTTAAGTTTTGGATTGTGGGGTTAAGTGTGCCCATGCATGGCAACATGTCTTGTCTAAAAAACAAGACCACTGTTTGTTCAAAGGGTTAGACTAGCATGACCATTTCTTCCATAGTTGGTTAGATTATTTTGCTCAAAGTGAGGTAATGAATTCTAAATCAGAATAGTAAGGATAGGGTCAAACTCTCATCTCGGTTGGTTGGGAGTCTGATTCCCCAAAGTTCTGATTTCACATTCACTTGCACATGGGTTCAAGATAGTAGGGACTCATAACCAACTTTGGGATATAATAAAACAATTCATTAGTGGATCCTAAGAGGGTTTGGCAATCTTGAATGTTTGTGTATGATACTAGAAGAAAGACTATGCATCTTATAAAAGCAAAATCTCTAAGCATAGTTATCAGGTTACACAAGTCATTTACAATCTCACATATGCATTCATGTAAAACTGACAATGGAATGTTGATCAATTTCAAACGATAGGGAATGAAATTCATTGCACACACCGAGCTAATACTTGATGATTCTGATGATTCATATACTTCTGATCCTTGGGCATTTGTTTATATTTGTTTATGTGCTAACACATGTTTTCGTGTTTGTATACTTCTAGGTAGGGTTCTCACAAAATGCTCGGGAGCATTTGACAGCAGAGTCACCATTTGTTGTGGCTGATCCACAACACACCCCAAACTTGGGGACCCACCTTTTTTGTATTCTTTTAGAGAAAATCTCAGTGACCCAGATGCTAAAAAATCAGAAAAGGGGGCAAAATTGCACAAGGTTGAAAAAGTGTCGCAAAATCGCGACCGAAAATGAAAACATGTCGTGAAATCATGACATGTCGCAAAATCGCGGCCAAAAATGAAAAGGTGTCGTGAAATCGTGACACGTCGCAAAATCACGGTCAACGCAGTCAACGGCAGCAGGTGGGAGAAAAGTGTTGCGAAATCGCGACAAGAAACGGCAAAGGAGCATGAAGCGAAAATATGTCACGAAATCGCGACATGTCGTGTTTTCGTGGCTCCAAACAACGAGGTCGTACGGAAAGCAAAATATGTCGCGAAATCGCGACATGTCGCATTTTCGCGGCCAAAAATAGCAAGGGATCCCGAGATAGAAAAACGTCGCGAAATCGCGACAGCATGTAGCAAAGATGCCCGAAGTGGAAAAACGTCGCGATTTCGCGACAAGTTGCAGCGAAGGTGCATGAAACGAAAAACGTCGCGAAATCGTGACAAAAATGAGCGAAAGGGCATGAAACGAAAAAAGGTCGCGAAATCGCGACAGAAACGAGCCGAGGCGTACGGAAGGAAAATATGTCGTGAAATCGCGACACGTCGCGTTTTCGCGGCCAGAAGCGACTAAATAGTACGGACTGGAAAAAGGTCACGATTTCGCGACAGAAAGCCGCAAGACAGCTCCGAACGAAAAATCGTCGCGATTTTGCGACAGGTTGCAGTCCAATTGTACGGAATGAAAAAGGCGTAGCGATATCGCGACAAAAATCAGCGAAGGTGCCCGAAGTGGAAAACGTCGTGATTTCGCTACAGGAAAGCAGCGAGGGCGTACGGAGGAGAAAAGCGTCGCAATTTTGCGACATGTCGCGTTTCATCTGGGCGCGATGGCAAGAAAGGTTGTTGATAGGAAAATGTCGCGATATCGCGACATGTCGCGATTTCGTGACATGTCGCGTTTTCGCGGCTAGGAAGGCAGACAAGTTTACCTGCTATTTTTTGTTGCGATTTTCATGGGGCCGTTACAGAACATGCAGAAAGTGCAGAACACGTGGCATACATGTATAATGGTTACAGAAATGTTACATGCATAGAATATTATCAAACGTTTCAACATTAAACATGAATTCAAAAATAATTTGAAAGACGGGAATATGAAATGAAGCAACCTGGAAGATGAAATGAATCGATCGGGAAGATGAAACGAAGCGTCACAGGCCGAAACAAAAAGCATTACCAAGCTTTTTGCAAGCAGAGGATTTAGAACCCAAATCCTACTGGAGAGTGTGCTTTCACAATTGGGTGAAAACACCACTCAACACTTCTTCATGTAGAGAGACTTTATTTCTGCAATTCCATTAATGCTCCTTAGTTTCTAACTATACATCATTTATTATGATATTTTTACAATGGAGCTTTCTTCCACTCATTAGAATAATTTACAAGATCCTCCTTAGCACCCTTTACAATGAAATTGGCATTATTTTTTGAAAACTAACTATTATTGTTTTTGTTTTTGTTGTTGTTGTTTGTTGTATGAAACGTTAATCTTTAATATTGTGAGGTAACTTTCTTCAATCTCCCATGAGAGGATGAGTTTCATTGCAGCTACTACATCTTTGGAGTTGTTGATTGTGTGGGACCAATCACAGTATTGACGACCATCATCATACATAATGGTCGTCAATATAGCTATCAAGACATGATGTAGAAGGCAACCATCATCGACATGTGTGTATTGATGAATAAATTCTTCAAGCTAATCAATGTAGATCCCAAAGAGTGAAGGAGAAAGAGGGCATCCTTGTTTGACACCAATGGTGCATCAGACATCCTTTAAGAAACCAAAGTTGTCTGAAAACGACCAACAACTACCTCATATAGTCCCTTGATGGTGGTGATAAGGAGCTCCAAGGTGTCGATATCATGTATTCTTTGAAATAAAATATTCCTGGGATAAAGTCCACAAAACAAGAAAACACTTTAGAGGACCATTAGCAAGCCTCCTCAACAATAGCCTTGAGAGTGAAAAAATGATCAATAGTTTGATGATCCCTTCTAAACCTAGACTGCTCTCTTGCTCTTTTGAGAGTTTCATATTCAAAATTGTTGCACAAAGCTTGGAATATGTGTGCCCAATCATGATAGTTACGTAGTTATTTGGATTTGAATGGTCCCAAGATTTGTGGATGGGGTGAATAATATGCTGTGACCAAGAGGTAGGGAACCCAGAACAAACAACCTCATTGAATAATTCTAGAATGGGATAGCCAAGAGCTTCAACACCATACTCAAGAACTCAGCCTGAAATCCCTCAAAATCAACCGCCTTGCTAGTGCTTAATTTATGTATAGCTCTTTTGATATCCCTTGAAGAGAAGAGGTGACATGATGTTGGTGGGACAGAGATAGAAATGGTGGCCTACCTTGAGATATCATATAAAGAATTAGCTTGGGAAACCTACGACTTGTCATTAATGCATATGACATGGGGCTTCCTACGAAGAAGAGTGAGTCAAAAGGCTTGATGAAGAGCATCCAGAAGCTCACAATGCATAGTGACAAGAAACTCTCGCTTCTTACGTCAAATGAGGTATTTATATTCCCTTCTAATAGAAGATATAGTTGTAGGATCACAGATAAAAGCAAAACAAAGCTTTCGATGCATGGACTTACATTCCTCATTATACCAACGATTCATGGGGCAAGCACAAACGCAAAAAACAGGCTTTGGCTAAGGAAAGGTGTGGGGAAAGGAGTCAAGGGCTGCATCCCATAACGTATGAGACAAAAATTCATATTTGGTTGTTGTTGTGGTGGAATTAGAGAGCAGTATCAAGACATCAATTGGAAAAGACAAGCAGCATAATCATCGGCCAAACACAGATCAAAATGAATCATGGGATGGTTGGTAGGATTGGGTGATGGAGGAGGATAAGATGGAGAGGTAAAAGAAGTCAGGGAGAAAGTCAACATTGCATGATCATCCAAAGGAAGCTGACTAGATAGCTTAAAGTCGTGAATATCAAAAAGCAAACTCCTGCTGGTGATGACATAGTCTACCACACTCGCACCTCCTGCATGTGGAATACAAGTGAACCTGAAGGAGTTAGGAAACTTAGGAACCCCATTGAGAACCAAGAGACCATGTGACTCACACAACTAAATTGAGTGTTTTCCACAAGCTGTAACATGATGCTTTTCATCTGAAGAAAAACTTTTAGCCTGTATGAATTATATAAGATATCCCAATTTCTAAATTGACTTAAAGGTAGTCTACATACTCCCTCATTAAACTATTATTTTTCTACAAGAACTGGCACAATGAAAGGCAATCCAGAAAGTCACACAGGTTCTCACATTTGTCTTTCTGTCTTCTTATTTTATTTCATGTAAATGTCTCTATATGGACATTATCTAGTTTCCTTTAGTTTGCATCTTCCTTGATTGACTAGCCTACATAGCTGGTCAAAGGAAAAGACATTATTTTGTTGATCAAAGAAAGGTTTTTACTTGCATTCAAGTTTTGGTTCTTCAAGGGATGACTGATTAATATTACATACCAGAAGTTGTATTCTCTAGTTATTCTTGTGAATGTGGGATAGAAGGTATGTATAAATAATATCCATGGCATTGTAAAGATTGATCCCTAGATTTTTGAAGATGAAGGCCATAATTCCCAAGATAACTTTCATGCTAAATATTGCATCCAAATATAGTTATCTTGGGAATAATGGCCTTCATCTTCAAATATTTAGCATGAAACTTCTAGATAGTAAGGAGCTCCAATGGATCCAAGCGCCGACATTAATCTATAGTGGGATGTAAAGTAAAAGCACAGTCGTTGTCGTCACCAACTATCTCAAAAGGGCCAACACAGGATCTAATGATGCTCCTAGGAAAATGGCCAAGACTAAGAGGGCCTAGTTGGGTAATCTTGGGAGGACATGGAGATTGACCCCTCAAGACTATTCTAGCATCCAAGGTTGTGGAACCAATAGAAGAGGACAAGAAACTAGTAAGTTGCGCCTATTTGCAACTCCTCGGTATGTGAAGGGTGGCCAAAACCCGACGCTAAAGAAGTACAGCTTTGTCCCATTGTAAGAAAGAAGAAAAAATTGTAGCCATAGTAGCCAATCTTGTATGCAGAAAAGGTCGCACAAATCTATCATTAATATTATGGACATTTGTAGTTTCCAATGAGCACTTATTACTTTGGATTGCAGAGATAGGGTGAAAGAATGAGGTGATTAGTCGAGTAGTAGTTTGTCTCCCCTATAATAACCGACGTCGAAGAGTCATAGCTTCCCTGAGGTAAAGAGCCAAGCATCTTCGATCAGGATAGCTGAAAAAAATGGCAAGTGATCCACCTGAGTCTCTATAATGGCAATAGTACCTCCCTCAAATCTCATAATAAATATGACACCTAAAGATGAAATGTTCTTTGGTTTCCACCTCTTGAATAGAGCAAAGACTACATACCCTATCCTCTTGAATAGAGCAAAGACTACATACCCTATCCTCTTGAGGAATATAGTGGTCCATCTCCATCCATAGTTGATGTGAGCATACTCTAACTAGACCAAGAGGAATCCTAAGGCTGTTGTAGGCTAGTGAATTAACATGTTTGCATAATTAGTGAATAATTTCTATCATTTTGTGTTATTTTGTACTTCGTATGCAAAGTGTTTGATGAAATGTGCATATGTATAATTAATAAAGTTATAAAGTCGTGAGGTAATATTGTATGTGACAATGTGTAATGATTAGTAATGTTGCCGAATAAAGGAGAGTGTGAGGACTCTAAGAGGGTGTCGCATCAGCAAAATTCAATGCCATGGATAAGTCATTAGTCATGAAATGAAATGTAAATGTAAGTCACATACATGTCAAATGTAACTAAAGAAAATTATGAGGTGTCAAGTAATTAGTAAGTTGGAGGATGCAACTACCTCCTTAGTTGTATAAATTTGACCCTTCCTTCGTTCATTTATATAGTTGGCCAAGGCGGATTGTTGGTCAAAGTGTGTGGTTAGCATTGTTGGCATGAGAGTAGATACATTACACAGGCATTCTATTGTATATGCCCGAAAGAGACATGTTGCACAAGACCGCAGATTGTATATGTAAGATAGTGTCGTATGCATTCCATAGTATAGGCAAATGCTAATGCAATATCTACTCATATTCATCCATCATCTATTGCCTTTGTATGGTCATTGCATGAGTTGTTATTGTTGATTACTGTAGTAGACAGATTCTTTCAGTTGTATCTTTTCAAGTTCTATTACGCAAGGTTGAAGTCGTCATACACTGAAGTTGTCGTACAATGATAGTCGTACGGCAAAGTTGTCATAACGTGATTGTCATACATTGAAATTGTCATAACGTGATTGTCGTATATTGACAATTGTCATACAGTGGAGACTAATTGTCATACAGTGGAGACTAATTTTCGTACAATGGAGACTAATTGTTGTATAGTGGGGACTTTGTGCAGTATATTGAATGTTAGCAGTCTGGAAAAGGGCAGGTCGTCCTATTCGCAACCTAAGCCGTCCAAACTATTGTGTCAAGTAGTCTAATATACGTTGTGTACATAGTGTATGCATTGTATTTGAATGTTATTCACATTGTATAATTTGTTCATTTAAGTAGAAATGGAATTGTGTTGCAATATGATGTATTCAGTTTCTATACTTGTGTGTCCAATGTGGCTCAACATAATTAGGACAAGTAATAATGCCATTCTTAATCTTCATGAAATGCTTAGTGTAGAAGGCCAACATAGGACTAAGAGGTTGGAATGGAGCGACCCAAGTGATCTGAATATATTATCAATAAACATCATCTCTGACTACTAGATTAATTACCCCTTTATTAGGAAGAAGGGGAAGAGAAGCATTTAAAGAGTATTTGAAAGGAGGTAATTGATCTATAGAGATGCCAACTTATTGAAGAAGAGAAATAACTTTTGAGTACCATCCACGATGAGGACCAAAAGAGCCCCCAAAGGTAATGTATTATGGATTGCAAAGCGCCAAATATGGGTATCTCTCTCAACCTGAGGTGCAGTCACCCATGGATCTCAGGTGATGAAGCTGAAAAATAATTTTAAAGATGCTCTCAAGACGAAGAGAATGACCGCCAAACTCAACATGAACTATACATTGGGGAATAGTTCTTTTACATCGGATAAATCGCTGATGCAAAATAGTCTAGACCCTCTCAATGCAAGCCCAATCAACACAGCCTACACTTGGACCCCAAATCTCAGATACATAAAAGACTGTGGATTTGATAGATGCAATCAAAGAAGTTCATCTTTATAGGTATGTCTTGAAAATGTTGTTAAAAGCATTGGTTGAGAGAGAGAGAGAGAGAGAAATGAAATGAAATGAAATATTATTAATGTCCGCGATGGGCCAAAATAAGACCCAAGGGACTATAAGAAGGACAATAATGACTGCCAACTAGCAGGCTAAAAAGCCCAACAAATAAAAGAACTAAGATAAATACAAGATGAAACCCAACAAACGAACCAAAGAGAAAGGGAAAAGAAACGAAAAGGGAGAGCAGAGGGGGGAGGGTTGCAATCCAACAGAGAGGAGTGCACGTCAAGAAGAACGGAGAGAGAGGAGGTGGGAGGGAGCAGCCCGGGGGAGCAAGCTCCAAGAACCCTCCAGAAACTAATCTCTCCTAACAGTCGAGGCCGAAGTACCAGAACTGAAGAAGTCCATGATATGTCTCTGCCCACTGCTAGTTCGAAACCCTGACAAACTGTCGGTGCGCTGTCTAGTGACCCTGCTTCTGTCCGAACTGGATGATGTCGAGCAATTCCAATTGAAGTCACCTGGTCCGTCAGAGTTGGTGACGTATGTTGTGATGAGTCGATGTTGAGGAGGGTGAGATTCATTTAGAGAACTTTTATGTCGTCGAAGCTGAGTTATCTCCCTAAGAAAGAGTGCGAGACAACGTTGGTTTGGGTATCTGAAGAAGGTAGAAACAGATCAAGAGTTGTCTTTGTAAGGCAATGGAACGTACCTCGGATCTCATAATAAATGGGACAACAAAAAATAAAGTGATGAACGGTTTCAACTTCACCCAAGGAGCAAAACAAACAAATATGCTCCTCCGTCGGAATATGGTGATCTGACTCAATCCGAAGTTGGTGAGAACACACGCTGAGTTGCCCAATAGTGATCCGAAGACTATGCAATGTGTGTTGCTGAAGGTATTGTGAAGGAACTATTCTACCCTCCTGAATTTGTAAGAAGTGCTCATGATAGAAAGACAGCTTGGGGGAAAGAGGAGCAACAGGAGATATCCATGTGCATCTGGTGTTCTGGTGACTAACATCCTTCCGAATATCGTGGAGCATCTTCTCCTTACTAAGCCAAGAGGGGGGGAGAAACCCCAAAGAATAATGCGGGAGCCTGTCTATCCCTATCTGAATGCTAGCCAAGAGAGCAGAAACCAGAAAATATCAGCTCCTCCGGCCTCCTTGAGAACTCGGAGAGACTTCCATCGAGGAGCAAAGGGCGAGGTAAGGGTATCGCCTGCAACCTTCAAGGGTATCTCCGAAAGTATGAATTTTGTGAAAATAATGATAATCAGGAATATAATCTCAAGCTGGAGAGGAGAAACCCCAAACTCTACCAGAATAATAGAGCGGGGGACTGTGCCCTTGCAACGAATGAATCGTCGAAGAAAGAGTGTCTGGACTCGTTCAACCCGTGACCACTCAGTCGAGCCAAGGCTAGGACCCCAAACCACTAACCCATAAGTAATAGTTGGCTTGACCAAGGCATCAAAAATCCTCATCTTCACAAGTATATCCTGAAAATGTGCTTTGAAGCAATTCCTCTCTAGCAAAGACAGAGTTGCATATCCCTTACACACCCGGGCCTAGGCGGTGGGTTTCATACTAAAAGTGGGACCGGTGAAAAGAACCCCCAAGTACACATAAGAGGTGGTGATATCGACCTCCCGACCTTGGAAAGAGAAGTGGAGATGAGATAGAGCCTCTTTGGTAGTATTGAATACCATAACCTTGGTCTTAGAAAGATTCACCGTCAGCTGTCTCGAGTCACAAAAAGCGGCAAGCTTGTCCAGACAACGCTGAAGCCCCTTAGGAGAAGAGGCCAAAAGAACAACATCATCAGCAAAGAGGAGAATACAAATCAGCACATAGTGAGGAAGGCAACCATCCTCTGCATGAGCATTCTCCTTAATAAAAATCTCAAGGTCGTCGATAAAGATCCCAAACAGTGTCGGGGAAAGGGGGCACCCCTGTTTCACTCCTATGGTGCTAAGAATACTGTCTGAAAGCCCTTGAGGGGAGCGAAACCGACCTTTCACAGTCTCATATAACTGTGTAACCGCTGTCAAAAGTTGCCTAGAGATGCCAACTGATCGTAGTTTCTCAAGAAGTAAATGTCGAGGCACCGTGTCGAAGGCTTTCCTAAAGTCAACAAAGCAACAATAAACTTTCGAGGACCTGGAACGCGCTTCCTCAATAATAGCTTTGAGCACTAGAATGTGATATGTGGTTTGGTGATCTTGCCGAAAACCAGCTTGGCCAAGAGCCCTGAAACCCCCCTCCTCCAACCTTCGGGAGAGAAGCACATCCAATGTTGTGGCATAGAGCTTGGCAAAGATATGCCCAATCATGATAGTCCTATAGTTATTGGGTTCATGGGGATCACCAACCTTATGAATGGGGTGAATGATATGTTGAGTCCACGAATCAGGAAACCCAGAACAGACAGAGAGATTAAAGAGATTAGTGAGGGGCCCAACAAGAGGGTCAATACCATGCTTCAAAAATTTTGCCTGTAACCCATCCAAATCTGCTGCTTTGCTCGTACAGAGTTTCCAGATAGCCTGCTTGACAAGACCAGTAGAAAAGAGGTGGCACGAAGAGGGGGGAGGGAATAGTAATAGGACGTTGATTAGGGATGGTATAGAGGGAAGAGGCATGAATGGTCCAAGAGGAAAGATCCATCCCATGAGTAATCCGATCACGAGGGAGGATAAGGCGCCAGAAGGATTTAGGAGACTATTGAAGGGAGTGGATAAGATCAAGTAGATGTCGAGAGAGGAAGAGACGCTTCTTCTTTCGAAGAAGCATCCTATAGTCTTTGTGAGAAATGGTATAGAGCTGGGAAGGATTCTGAATGGCATATTTCAACCTTCGGTGGGCAGACTTACATTCCTCATCATACCAGATGTTCATGGGGCAATGACTAGGGGGACGAGGATGAGGGAGAGGACAAATAGTGTGGGGGTAAGAGTCCAAAGCAGCCTTCCAAATAGTTTGGACCAAGCAAGCAGAACGATTGGAAACATCGAGAAGAGAAGACACCCTGGGGAGAACCTGACGCAACCGGTCCATGTAGGTAAAGGAATAATAATAGTCAAAGTCTATAATGACTCGAGGGGCTGAAGGGGAGAGAGGAGGGGGAGGAGTAACATGAAGGGAAACAGTGGATAACGTAAGTGAAATAACTAAATGATCGGTAAGGGGGGGAGGGTGATTAGAGACGTTAAATTGGGAAATGAATGGAATGAGGGTGGTAGAGAAAATAGCATAGTCGACGACACTGGCTCCACCACTATGAGGAAAGCAAGTAAACCCACTGGAATCCGGAAAACAAGATATACCATTGAGAACTAGCCTGTTGGATTCACCCAACTCAATCAGATGCTTACCGTAAGCAGTCACCTGTGTGTCGCTAGAGGTTCGAGCAAAACCAAGGTCCTCAAGATCCAATTCCTAAGTCTGCATCTCATCGGTTGTGAGGTCATGAAGAGAAACCTGCATAGGTCCGGTCCGAGCATTGAAATCTCCCAGCAGAAGTATCTCCCTTGAAGTCGAGTATCTAGTAATGTCCTCATAGAGATCCTGGAAAGGGTCCCCGTCCGTGTGAATAGCAAAATTGGACGTGGTGGGGGGAAAGTAACAGGTGGCAATGTAGATATCCCAAAGAGGTGGCTGACGATGGATTTTAATCCATAAAAACCTGGAGTGGGGGTCGGTCGAAACCAGGGATACCGAACCCTGGAGCCTATCTCTGATAAGAGCAACAACACCTCCCGATCCTCGAACCCCCCAGAGCGTCGAGTGAGTTTCCGACAACTAGACCACCAAAAGTAACCAGAGATAACTGGAAGGGCCCGCTCAGGACTCTCATGTGTCTCACGAGATAAGAATGATGTCATGTCTGCCAATCACATCAAGAAGGGACCCTGGGGCAGACCACATCATACCATTGCAGTTCCAGCAAGCTATAGCTAGCTTATCTGCCACCCCCCTTCCGTGTCGATGGAGTCATTCTTTAGGCAAGGGTTTGGACCAACCAGGTGGGGGAGAGTCCCTAATCACTGCACGCAAATTATGAATAACTGCCCACTTGTTGGCTTTCCTGGCTGCGGCTACTTGTTCCCTAGCTTTCTTCAATTCTGCAACCTGGAGTTGCGTAAGGTCCTCATCAAGGTAGATCCAGCTTTCCGTTTAGCCCTCAATGCCTTCATACGCTCTTCCGCATTTTTGAAGCGTATGATCAATGTGGAGTTGGGAGAGAACCATGCTCTCTCGAGAGTAATGTCTGTTAACTCAAGAGTGTTGTGAATGAAGGCATTTCCAGCTTGAACCGGATCAGTAGGTTTGGGCACCCCACGAACCCTGAGATTGAGCGCTTTCGCATTACGGATCCTTTCTTCTTCAAATTTAGCTTGGACAGCCAACTCAACTATGGGAGGGGGGTTCTTCTTTTCGGCTACAACCTGAACCCAAGATTTTTGGTCGGCTAATTTTTGGCTTTGTGCAGCTGATGCTTCCTTGAGACGTTCCTGCTCAACAAGAAGAACGGCTTGTTCATCTCGAATTTTTAAAATTTTAGAGTGTAAATTCACAGAATTCTGAAGAGGTTGTTCTGTATGTGCAGTCTGCAATTGAGTAATGATGGTTTGAATTGTTCAACCATTCAATCAAAGGCATGAATATTTGTTTTCAGATGTAAGGCAATTGGAAGATCCTTCTGATGAAGTCTTCTTAGATGTAAGATAAGATAAGATAATTTTATTAATGTCCACAGATGGCCAAAGTAGGCCAACAAGAATCATTGAAAAGAGTTGTTACAAGTTACACTACATTGTCGTAACCTAAAAGTACTACAAAAATTGCACTATACAGTTGTGAAATTTGAGATCAAGTTGCCATTATAATAACCCAAGCGTAAGCCTCACTAGGCATGCTCCTTGTGTCTTGTAAATGTTCCTGCCTTTAAGGTCGGTAACAAAAAGCTCAGATACAAGTTGCAAGCAAATGTTGGTAAAATATAAAGCGTTCAAACACGGCCTTATAGCAAAACGCGTTTTTAAGCTTGACAGTGCTTCCTAAGAGAAAATGCATCCTCTCTCTACAATAACAAACCTTCCTAGCATTTACTGGTGAACTCGTATCAAGTGTCCAATTTTACACACATAAAAGAATGATAAATGAATTACTGTATTTTATCATATTTTTTTGTTCTTAAATGGTGCCAATCACTGAACAGTATTGTAAGATATTCTCTCCTTGAACATTCACACCCCTTTCGTAATTTGCTTAAACAAAATGAAAAGCACTAAACAATCATATTAAGGTCATCTGAACCTATCTAAAATCCAAAGGAATGACTTTCCACTAGTTCACTTCTTGAACACCTAAATTCAGAACTAGACACACCATGCAGAGTTCGAACATAGCTGCAGATAAAAAACTTATGAAGTTTGGCTGAAAATAATCCCCTTATCAAAGAACCACTGTCCCCTCTACAGAAGCATAGATTAGCAAGCCACAAAACATATAATGTAATCCAAAGCATACGAGAAAGGGTTACCTTTGAATCAGGATTATGATCTATGTATCTAATGTGAACGTTCTTGATCGTTACTTGAATGTTGTCAATGATCTGAAAAAATGCACAAACATTAAATTAGAAGTAAATATTACAGATAATCAAATAAGTAGTGTGAGAAAATCAAATGTTCCATGGCATGACTAGCATATCAAAACGTCTGCAATAATAAACAGATAGTTTTTGCATGTGCTCTAACCCGACCATCCTTATGAACATATATGGACATAATCGCTGTGCAACAGCTCTAATATGTAAAACATGAAAATGCATTACATCCTTAAAGTATCTATTACAGCCCTTCTCACCTTTGCTGGAAGGTTAGAAATTAAAGTTTGGCCAGCTTGATCATCTGACAACCAACACCAAAAAGAACAGACATTGTCAAAGAGACAAAAACGAAGAGCAACATTGGCAACTCATCTCGTATCACCTATTCTATGAACTCAATGTGATTTGTAATTTTTATAACCTAAGAACCCTCTCACGTTATGGATGAATGACAAAACAATCTAATCAAAGAAAAAATCTACAATCAACTAGTTGTAGACTCACTCCCATCTTGCACAATATATTTCTGATATAATGTGCCATTTTATTTGAGAAATAGTTTGCATATAAACATGGGAAAATGAATGTGCTGCTGAACCCTCAACAACTTTATGAGTTATACTATCCAAATTCTTAAGAAATGGTCCTTGGACCAAAGTAATTGTTTACCACAAACACGCTTTGACAATTTTGCAAGCTCTGCCGCTGCAAGCTGTGCTCTCTTTCCTGCCCATTCTCTGGCTTGCACAGCCTCTGCACCCCACTGTGATTAAAACAGAAATCACAACTGCCATTCAGAAACCTTCTGATGATCTGACAAGATCATCTTGCTATTTTATACACTTTTATCTAAAATTCTATGGCATTAGTTCCAATTTCCACAAAAGCAAGCACTCTAGAATGTCAAAATATTTTTGCTCAGTTTGAATGCACAATTCATCAGACGGCACCTCAGCATCATCTCGTTGACAGGTGCATATAAACACATCCTCGAGAGCAATAAGTATCGGGTCCCAACCAAATTTCTTCCAAGGAATCTTTATGCTCAGCTTCCCAATCACCCCTGTCATCCAAACCATGACAACCATGCAAGAGTATTAATGGAACTGCAGTCAAAATCTCTTAAAAACCAAAAGATAAAACTCACAATATCATCCACGTGTAGATGGATTAAAAATATTAAACAACAGTTTTTATACATTAATCTTATTACAAGGATACATTGCCAGAACCTCAGGTAGTAAGAAAACTGTTTTTGGGTGAGCACCATCATCTTTGTGCTAATTTCAAAAGCACTTCCATCAATTTATAAGAATCATAAACGAAATAAAATAAATAATGAAGACAGCTGATATTGTATGATAAAATACAACTTCTCTTCACAAAATGGCTACACTTCAATGGCAAGGTCAAGTTTTCCTTGGAAATACCGTTATTTATTATTCTATCCAAAGACCCAATGAAACAAGAAAATATGATAAGTATATGCCAGGTTTCTTATTTAATATAGGCATAGCTCCAATTGTTCCCATAAATAATGATAATATTATCTCTTTTTGGTCTTGAAATAAAACGGAGAAGGAGAGAGCTGAGAGAAATAAAGAGGAACAATATGTTGGAAGTATTACATTATTTGGTAACTTGCAAGAATATTGCAAGTACCATACGAATAGTTTAGTTTAAAGTGTGATTAATATTTGAGTATATAGTAGGTGTCATGTAACTGAGGAGTTATGTAAGTGAGGAGTAATGCAAGTGAGATGTAATGCAAGTATGGAGTTATCTTGTCATTTAGTATGTGCAATCATTAGTCTTTGTCCTTATGTGGATATGTAGAGTCAATAATAGATTTATTATTATATGGTATTTCTCCCATGAGAAATATGAAGTGTTAGATTTTCCGTGTGTGTGAGGAGATGAAAAGTTTGTGTAAGTAGAAAGGTCAAGAGTCTTGTGAATATGAAGAGTCACATATCCAATGTGTATATTGAAGACAAACCATTGTAATAGAGGATAGAAGCAGCTTTACAATACAGTCTATGTGCATTGCTTGAGTTGATATATATATTTTCATCAATAATATATTTTTTGTGAGTTTGTTATTATCATGGATTGAATATATGTAATTGTGTGAATATTTATTCTTGATATTGTGAGATCCTATGAGGAAAGTATTGAGTTGCTAATAGTGGTATTAGAGCCACGTTAGTCTGAGTTGAGAGCCAAGTGTGCTGGAGGAATTAAAATTGAAAACAGGTTTATGGTGTGATAGAGTCCAAGAAGTTGGAAAGCTAGTTTGGCTAGAGCGTAGATGAATATTGGAGAGAGGAAGGAATGCATGAAGACATAGAAGGCTGCAGTTGTCCAAGTTATAAGCACCCAAGCATGGAGGGAAGCTCGCTGATATAGCTGCAAACAAGTTTAAGTGAGTCATTGTTGTGACCAGAGTGCAAATTGAAACGTTGAAAGACCAACTAAAGATAGGAGAACGATGGAAGAATGGTGTGCAAGTCTGAGATAGCAGACCTTGAGCGCCATAGTGAAAAATGTTGTGCCAAAGTGAAAGGAGTTGATAGTGCCTGAAGAAGACAACTGGAACGTTAGGAAGGAGCAACAGGTACCTGAGAAGGACCAAAGAAGATGACAGGTGAGTAGGCGTCAACAAGAGAAAAGTTGATTGAGACGTTATAACATAGAAAGGAAGGAGAAAACCACCAGATTGTTGAAAAATATGCAACATTAGAATCATGATGCGTAGATGCCAGAGGAAGGAATACTCCAAACCAAGATGTGGCAGCAAGTAAAGCTTATGCATATAGCATATGTAAACAAGAAAGAAGCTAAATGGTACTTAGCAATGTGTAGAGAAAACCTTAACTTGATTGAGGAACAAACTAAGGTATCTAGAGAGTTGAAAGAAATAAATCAAGTAAAAGAAGAAATATCAAACAGTGATTTCATTCCAACAAAAAGATCACCAAGACAGCCAAAATGGTTAACAAGAATGGTAAAAGAAGTGGAAGAACAAAATGAAAAAATGAGCAATAAAATGATAACAAAACTTACTTCAGCAAAAGAAAATTGTGAAACTCATGTTAGAAAACACATAATTTGGAACCAATGAAGGCTCATACAGCAAATGTGTGTTATGACCTTATCCAAGAAACAGACTTGAGCATAGACAAAGGATGTACAAAAGGCATGTGTTGATACAAAATGTGTTGGTTTGAAGTCTTCAAACAGGGATATGATAGAACAGGATATACAAATAACAAAAATGATGAATTGTTACATCCTACATTTGAGAGCATTGATAACAAGTTTGATAATAATACTTTCAGAGGTAATGAGCCATGGGATTCAAATAATAGCAGGGGTATCAAGGACAATATTGATATCAATGATGGACTATATTATTGTGATGACTTGCTCAGAAGTGTGATAGGTACAAGTGACAGATACTACCAGTATTGTGATAGAAACAGGTACCTCTTGAATAAAGACAAAGAAGAACAGATTCAATGCCCGAACCAAGAGTACCAGATTCAGAGCAAAAAGACCAAAACCAAAATGAAGAATTGAAAGCACATGAAGGCAAAGGACCTGTTGGTTACGAATCTGCCATGAGGAAAGGATTTTGGGTTAATGCGCCCAGATTCGCCCACCAGCATGAAAGGCCGGAAGGAAGAGATGCCTTCCGAGCCAATCTCCGGAGAAGGCCGGCTCCTTTTGGGGGGTTTTCTGATTTAAGCTAAGAGTGCAGGAAAGAGATAAATGTACAGAAAGAATATACAAATATACTTGGAGGTTGGTGGGGGGGAACTAACAGTACGGCAACCAGCAATCACCAATACTCACTGCATTATAAATATAAAGCACGACTGAGAACTGCAAAATCTAACGTATACTTCCGATACCCAAGCAGTGTACGCACGGCTACAACGGCTCCCTAACAGACATTCCCTACAAGGAACTAACAATACGGCAACACGTCAATCACCACCTACGGACACTAACATGGGTAGAAAGCAATCATAGAGATATCAGAGCCAGGTATATGTGTCGTGTAGAGAATTTAACCGCACAGCTTCAATGGCTCCCTAACAGACATTCCCTACAAGGAACTAACAGTACGGCAGCGCACCAATCACAAGATACGGACCAGCAACTTAACACACAACTGATGAAACTGCTACTACATCCATTCTATGTATCCTTTTAATTAATGAAGTACAGGGGGTGCTTTAAACAAGCAATGCTAGAGGCACCTGCTCACCAAATGCTGAAATGAATCAGCGAGCCGTGACAGGTTAGCCTAAGGCATGAATAGAAAGGCAGCATAAAAAACAGAAGCAGCAGAACAGAACCAGGCATACAAATTATATTTATAAGCAGAAGCACGGTTACATTGGTTCCCTAACAGACATTCCCCATCCACCCTTTACAATGAATTCATGGTGGGCTTTTATAGCCCGAGTCCCTCCCGTTACATTAATGGGCACAAGGTCCCGATCAAACATAAGCTGACAAAAGCGGCGAAAGAGCTGCAAATGCTGACCTTTTGTCGGACCGGACTGTACCCGCAGCATGGTCTTCCTGGAAGCCGGACGGCTACGTGGCGGTGTGTTGGGCAGAACTTCAATCTGGCAGTGATGCGGGTAGCTGGAGCAGGTAGAACCTCAGATCAGCTTTGAATGAGGCTACGGCACGAGCGGTGCAGCCCATGCTCGTCCTTTTGCTCGGCACGTTTCGGCTCTAATCCCGAAGCTGGACACTTGTCAGAAGATGGGTGATGCTATTTGACACGTGTCTGCCTTGGAGGGCAGTCTATCCATCTTTGCTTGGGATCGGAGCGCCTCGGGATGCGCGGGCAGAATACAATGCAGTCGGGAAGGCCTTCATGCCTTGGTCAAATTCTGAGTTTGTCTCCCCACTGCGCACCTGTCAAGGCGCACTCCGACTTCGCTGCGAAGTCGGGCTGCGCACAGGTGGAAACTGGTGTCTGCCGCCGTTCGGACCTTGCTCCGGCACTTTGTCATTTTCTGTCAGCCTGCCAGTCTGCCAGTTGCAAGGTGCGCCCAGAAAGTGGGGCGAAGTCAGACTTCGCACCAAAACTGGGCGAAGTGCGACTTCGCACCAGAGCGGGCGAAGTGCGTACTTCGCACCAAAACTGGGCGAAGTGCGTACTTCGCACGAACACTTAGCCATTTTTTAGGTAACTTTTTGGAAAGTTAAAAAACCAAGCTGGGGACTCCGAGAAAGGGGGAAAGAAAGAGAATGCGGGAAAGAAAAGGAAAGGAGAGAAGAAGGAAGGAAAATAGAGGAAGAGGGGAAAAGAAGAGCAGCACTATTACAAACTTGAAGACATTGCACCCCGTGCAAAATGTGACAACATTTCTGGCGGCTCGCGGGGTGTCGAGCTCGCCTCGGCGCGAAGAATCCATGCCTTCATCCTTTGGGTGCAGAGGAACTTGCCTCCCCTGCCTTTTGCTGCTCTAGCTGTTCTCCTTGCGGCAACTGTTCTTCAGATTCATCCTTGTCAGTTGCCCCCTCGGAATCACCTTCCGAAAGCTCTCCATCTCTTGCTTCTGCCTCGCAAATGCGAGTGTATGCCGCCTGGGCTTGACGCCAGGCTTCTGCCTCGAATGGCCGGCGGTCAGCTACATCTTCTAATGCCGCGTGGAAAGCAGCGACCGCGTGCAGGTCGATGGTGAGGTATCTTTTTTCTAACTCCTGGAAGTAGGAGCTGATCTTGGAATATTTGGACACCATCCGAGTGACCTGATTGTCTTGAATTGGTTCAGTCCAGCTATCAATTTCAGCTGTATCTGCTTCAAAGGACTGCCAATTCCTTTTCACCTGATCTAGGGTGAGAAGCTCGCCATTCTCAACAAAACCTGGGCACCCTAGTTCAGAAAGAGCGTGAAAGGGGGCCAGACAGATATCCCTTTCATGTCCGAATGCATCAAGCATTCGTCTGGCAACCCTCACCTCTTCAACTTTTTTGAAATATTTGTGCAAGGTCACCCTTGCACCTGCCCATTCTGCAGCGAATGAGGACACGGGAGAAAATTGGAGGCCGTTGCGCTCGCGCTCCTGAAGATTTACCGCCAGGTCCAGCCATTGCTTCGCCTGACGCTCGGCCTCCTCTACCACAGGCTTTCCCTGGGCAGAAACTTCTTGAATTCTGGATGCGAAATCCAGAACTGCCATCGCCTTAAAGGTGTGGGGCTTGCATTCCCGCAGCAAACCAGCCCGCATCTCCTTAACCTTTGTCTTTGAAAAGACCGTCGCTTGAGATGCTCTCTCTGCAAGTTGCGACTGCGCTTGCTTCAAAGACTCCTGGAGGTGAGAAATCTGCTCCGAGGCTGCTTGCTTTTCGGTTGCGGCTTGTTCTTTGAGAAGCGGCCAGCTGGGCTTTGAGTTCATCTATTTCTTGCCGCGCCGCTTCCAGCTGCTCCGTGGACCTAGACAGGTCCTCTTCAAGCTGCCTTGTTTTATCCTGCAACCCGAAAAGTTCTTCCTGCTCCTCCAGACTTTTGACAAAGAGACTGTCAGCTTTGCGCATAATCGACTGAATCTGATATTGCTTGTTAATGTCGTCAAAGCTCTTCTCCTTTGTCTGGAGCTCGTAGTCCGCCCTGGTCATTTCCCGGAGAGGCTTCTTCACTTTTGGGATTATTTTCTCTGTTGTAATCACTCTCCTCTCGAAATTGTACTTTGCGCGTTTTACCGGGGCGGCTATCTCTTCAGGTCTCCTCCGCTTCAGGTTCTGAAGGAAAGAGACAGAATACTCTACAGCTCTCGTTGCCAAGGGCAAGTCGTCTGTATTCTGGAGGTCGTCCATGAAATCTGGTTCCCCCAGCCTAGGGTTCTGCTGAGACGTCTCTCCTGCGGGAATGGGATCAGGAGGAACCGGACGGACCTTGGAAGAATCGGCCGCTTGTGGGGGCGACCGGGAAATGGAGATGGGAGCGGCTGATACTGTGAGGGTTTGAAGCGGCTGAGAAGGTGGATGTGACGGTGACCGGACGGTCTCAACACTAACTTCAGGCGAAGGGTTTGGAGTTGTGCTCAGAGAAAGAGAGACGTTAGGGTTCTGAGCAAACTGATCAAAAGAATGGGGGCCGCTAGAAGGGCGCGGAGACGGAGAGGGGGATGCGGTCATAACTTGCTCGGATTGAGCGGGAGACGGAGTGGGAGTAGGACTGGATGAGACCAAAGAGACAGGGGCAGCAAACGTACCTGCGGGCTCCGCCTGAGCCGATGCTGGATGGATGTCTGTGCTCCTGATTTCGGCGGCTGGCTTGGGACTGCCCAGAGAAACTGTCTCTGCGGCGGCAGAACGCGGCTGCGGCTCTGCGACTGGCTGCTGCACTATCAGGCTAGGTCGCCTGATTTTCTCAACTCTCTTCCGCTTCTTCTCCTCCGGAATAACAGTCGGATCAGGGGAAGGAGATGAAGCGAGTGCAGCGGCGCTGAGGCTCCCACGGTAAACTTGTACCGGGGTTTGACTTGCAGAAGGTCTGCCGCAACCGGTCTGCTCTGTGGCGGTGCTGGCGCCTTTCGTGCCTGAGGGATTGCCTCGGGCGTTGCTTTGACTAACTCTTTCGCCTTCTCAGGCGCCGCCTTGGAAGCCACGGGCTGCATTGGTTCGACCTGGATGTCTGCTGGGCCCACGCTGGCAGTTGCCGAAGTGTACAACTGTTGGGAGGAAGACCCTCCTTTATAGTCCTCAAAGGGGCCTCGGGGAACGTAACCTTGATATGCGAACGGCCGCCAGCTGTCATGATGCTGGTCATAGAGAACCGAAAAGTCGTCATCTACGGCCAGATTTCTTCTCGTGGACTTGTCGTGCTGCGTGCGGCATCTCATCTTCCAGCATTCAGTAATCTTTTCTTTAGACCAGTTAAGGCCTGCTATCTTGGATAGAAATTTTTTGAATCCTGGAGATGTGAACTGGTGGTCCGGGTTTCGCTTGGGGTCATATGTCACCTCCTCACAGTAAAAATCCTGCCAAGGAGGAGAAGCTTCCATCAATTCGATTTCCCAGTCAAGGTCCACATGGACCACATCGCACTTATCTTCGGTTATATCTGCCCGGGGGCAGAGATGTGCGAACTTTCCCCTTATCCCATATGGGTCATACTTCCAACGCTGCGGCAGCAGAACCAGGCCAATCCGGGAAAACTCTTGCTCAAGGTAGACATGCTGTCCTACCTCAAAAATCTCAACGTTTGCCCAGGAAAGAGGGTATTGAAAAATCTGTCCTCTCTTCTTTCCTAGGCCGAACTCCTCTTCAACATAGTCCATTTGTCGGGCAACCTCCATCCCGAACAGATGCTCTGAGCACCAGTAGGGCAGCAAATGGGGTTTGCCCTTGAATCCGTAGATTCTAACCACAATCCCTTGCGTCAGTCTGAAAACGTCCCCGAGCTTCTGATTTATCAAAGCGCTCGTCATTTCTCTCGGGGGACGGGGGACTTCGCTTTCGCTGAAGACTGACATGACGAATCCCAGAAAGTTGAAGTTGAACTTGTAGTAGGACCCTTTCCGGTATAAGTCATCCGTCCAGTTATAGACGGGCTGTGGCTCTCCCTTCTCGTTGACCTTCTTCAGGTTTGGGATCGGCATTCGGGGGTGCAAATGGTACAAACAAAGCCAGGCTAGAACAGAACTAAACCGAAAATCGGTGGACTGCTTCTTCTGAATTTTGACCAGGCTGGAGTGGATGGCGTATGCCAGCCAGTCTGCCCAGTCGAAAAAGATGGGACGTTTTCCGCTTCTCTGTGCTGCCGGTTCGTAGGATTCTCCGCATAGGAGACATTCTGCCAGCGCTAGCTGGTACGGCTGTACCAGCTCATCAGAGTCGCAGCCAAGAATTGATGCCAAAATGGTATACAAGTACTTGCTCTGAAATTGTGCCAAGGGCATGGGGCCAGTTGGCCACTGTCCGGCTGCAAGCGGGGCGTTCAGCTCTGAATTGAGGAAATCCCTCATCCGTTTGGTATTCGCGAAGCGTCCCGCCTGCTCGCCCAAATTTATCTTTCTGAGGATGGTGCTGGAGTCATACTCCAACCCTGGGGCGAAAGCTGGCTGGACAGTCTCCTGCGCAGTGTGAACAAGGGTTTACCGCTGGAGCTGCAAATTTGCCGGGTAGCTGGTCTGTAGTGTCTGACAATTAGGTCTACCAGTTCCGGGCATTGGTGGACAGGAGGGCACAAGAATTTGAACAGATTGGATTTGTACGCCGCTCCGAAATGGTGGGAGGGCGAAACTTTGTCTGCCTGACTCTCCACATTTGCCCGCAGCTTCGTCAAGCTCATAGAAAATGAGCCGTCCTTGTACCCCGCTAAGTAATTTAACGGAGGTGGTGGGGCTTGCCCATGCTGTACCTTTTTCATCCGGGACTTTGACTTTCTTTTTGGTAGGGTTTCGCTTCTAAAAAATGCTCGGTCGCGGTAAATCCTTTGGTTCGCCACTTCCATTGGACTGCGCTGACACTGGCATCTTTCCTCGGTCCATCTCTTCGAATCAGCAATAATTACAGGTTCAGGTCGTCTGCAGCAGATTTCGCTGTCACAGGAATAATTAGCACTGTCCGAGGAATAATCTGTGTAGTCTGGAATGTTTGAAAACATCTGACCCCCTTTACTAGATAAAGACAGCGCCATAAATGCCGCGCAGGAGGGGGTAGGTCGGCTGTGTTAAGGCTCTTAGATGGCTGCGCAGGAGAATGTTTGGAAAAAGTGCACTCCGGCAGACGTGCCATGTTCTTTTGCTTGCACTTTCGTTGAGGAACGTGCAATCATTAACTCTGTCTTGGACGCTGCGCCATGGCTGACGTCACGGCCGAAATCAGGGCACACTGCTCAAGAAAGAAGCATTGGTGCGGAAACCCACTTTGAAACGGTCGCAACGCGCCTTGGGCCCAACTTGGGACCTTTTTTGAATTTTTTATTCATTTTTTTAATATTTGCCCAAATTGGCCCAGAAAACGAGGCGCCGTCGGGCTTCGCCCAAAGTTGGGCGCGACCCGACTTCGCCGGCGAAGTCGGACTTCGCCCGAATTTCGGGCGAAGTTCGAACTTCGCGCGAAGTGCGCGTTGAACTGCTCTGTTTCCTTTGACTGTCCGAACTGCGCAACTTGCACATTGAAGTGAGTCGGACTTCGCCCGAAGTTCGGGCGAAGTGCGAACTTCGCGCGAAGTTCGCACTTCGCGCGGAGGTTGCGCGCAGTTCGGACTTCGCACACTAGCCGGCCGAAGTCGGACTTCGCGTGCGAAGTCGGACTTCGCCCAAGGTTGGGCGCAGTCCGTCCTCCTTTGCTTTGCAGTCTTTTCCTTGAACAAGCTTCGCATTTCGGCTGGCCCGAAGCCCGACTTCGCTGCGAAGTTGGACTTCGGCCAACACTTAGCCAAATTTTTTCCTTTTTCCTTTTTTCTTCTTTCTTTGTTTGCTTCTTCTTTTGTACAGCCGAACTTCGCCCATCCTGAGGGACGACGACGGACTTCGCTGCGAAGTCCGTCTTTCTCTCCCGTGCCGCAGTTAAGCTCAAATAATAAAAAATAAAATTAAAAGCTGAAAACAGGAAACTGTACATGCTGGGAAATGAAAAAGCATAAGGGAAAATTTTTTACAAGGAAGGGCCACTTGGGCACCTTCAGCAGCGGTAAATCTTTAAGTGGAACCCGTTGACAGGGATAGGTAGGAGCTGACCCTCCATATCCCGCAGTACGTAGGCATTGAACTGGTTCACCGGAGCAATCTGATAAGGGCCCTCCCAGAGAGCATCAAACTTCCCGTGATTACCCGGTTTTGCTTTATATGAGTCCCACTTCAGCACCAGGTCCCCGATTTCGAAAACTCGGGCAGTAGTGCCTTTTGCAAACCAGCCTTGGGTTGCTGCAATGTGATCAGTGAAGGCCCGGTATGCAGTTTCTCTGTCTTCTTCCAAGCTGCGGGGAGTTGGCACGAGTCTGTCGTCCACCGGGTCTCCGCTGCTCCTGTCTTCGTCAATCATCCACAGGGCAGGGATCTCGATGTGTGATGGCATGACGGCCTTCTTTGCCATAGACGAGCGCATAGGGGGACGTTCTGAGGGATTTCTTAAATGCAACTCTGTCCGCCCACAGTGCCCGGTTCAGGAGCAAGTGCCAAGTCCGCTTGTTTCTTTCAATGGTCCTCCGGATGATCTTCGGGGAGGTTCTTGTTAGTAGACTCGGCAAGGCCATTCCCCTGCGGGTAGTAATTAGAAGACATCTTGTGATAGATGCCAAGTCTGCCAGTGTACTCCGTGAGTACAGCGCCTACAAATCCCGGACCGTTGTCGGTCACAATCGACTCTGGAACCCCGAAGCGGGTAATCAGGCTCTCAATGAACCTGATGACCGTTTCTTGGTCTGCGTTCTTGGTCGGGATTGCCTCCGTCCACCGTGTAAAATAGTCAGTAGCTGTGAGAATAAACTTGTGTCCGGCGGAGGAGTTAGGAGAAATCACCCCAATGAAGTCTAGACCCCATTGCTGGAACGGAGTCTCGGTTTGAATCGGTTGAAGGGGCAGGGGTGCTTTTCTGTTTCGGCCAGCAAACCTCTGGCATTGATCACATTTTGAACAGACCGCATGCGCGTCTGCAAATAGAGTGGGCCAATAGTACCCAGCCCTTATTATTTTTAAGGCCGTTGGCCTTGAAGAATGGTGACCCCCAGGCATCCCGGAATGAAAATCTCCGAGGACCCTAGGCTGGTCTGATTTTTTGACGCACCGCAACAGGATGCCGTCGATGTTTTTGAAATAAAGCCCCTCGGGGCGAAGAGTGTACTTGAGTGCACCCAGCCGAAATCTCCTTCGTTGTGAGGCGTTCAGGTGATCGGGACATCTTCCGGTGCAAAAGTATCTCACCAGTTCATCTGTCCAATCACTCCCCTCCGATAAGGAGTTGGCTAGGTAGATGCGTGTCGTTGTGTCCTCCCACTTACAGGCGGAGATGCCGGCTACAGCGCTTCGGGCCAATTCCTGACACAAGGCTCGGCCTCTGATAAGCTTGGTGGGCCGCACTTCAATGTCAAACTCCTGGATCTTGGCAATCCATCCCGCTCTCTTGTGACCCGGTTCTCCTTGTAAGATGAAGCTTCGAACGTCCGGGTGAATCACAAAGACAGTGGTCTTGCTCTGGGAGACAAAATGCCTGAACTTTCGAAGGGACTTCATGACAGCATGAACCTGCCGCTCTATAAAATTATACTTTTCTTCATGCGGCAGGATCACTTGGCTCGGGGAGACGCTATGGGGCGCTCCTCACCATCGTCTCCCTTCGAGTCGGGACTGCAGCGTAACTTTCGGGTTCTCCCACTGCATACAGGATGAAGTCCTTGGAGTAGTCCGGGTTTGTCAATACCGGAGCTTGCGCAATTCGAGCCTTGATTTCCTCGAAGGCTTGCTCTCTCTCATCAGTCCATTCGTAAGGTGTATCTTTCTTCAGTAGCTCGGCCATAGGCTTGATCACCTGTGCGAAGTCGGGGATGAACTTCCGCACGAAGTTAATCTGACCGAAGAAGGACTGCAGCCCTTTTTTATCAATGGGGGCTGGCAAGCGAACGAGGGCTTCTGCTCTGTCAGGGTCAATGGCGAGGCCTTCCTCGGAGATGACATGTCCCAGCAGCTTTCCTTCTTTTACCGCGAAGACAGACTTCTTCGGGTTTATAGAAATGCCGAATTCTCGACAACTCTCAAATATTTGTCGTAGGTGCGAAACATGATCTCCTCGTTGATGAGAGAAAACAGTCATGTCATCAAGGTAGATGACAATAATTTTATTGAGCAGCTCTCGGAAGGCCAAGTCCATGGCCCTTTGGAACGTGGCGCCAGCATTGGATAAGCCAAACGGCATGCGCTGATAGGCGAACGTCCCCCACTTCGTGGTAAACGCCGTCTTATGTTGGTCTTCGTCTTTGACCCAAATCTGGTTGTAGCTGGAAAATCCATCTAAAAGTGAAAATCTCTGGGCTCCGACAACGATATGTAGAATCTGGTCGATTTGGGGAAGCGGATAGTGGTCCCGGAGGGAAGCTTGATTTAGGTTTACGAAGTCGACACAGAGACGAATGTCGCCATTCTTTTTCCTCACGGGCACCAAATTCGCGACCCAAGATGAATGTTTGATGGGGTAGATGATCTTGGCCTCCAGCATCTTCAAGAGCTCGGTCTTCATCATGGCCTCAATCTTTGGATTCACGGCCCTCTGCTTCTGTCGGAACGGCTTGGCGCCATCCTCTAGCTCAATGGTATGTTTGGATGACGGTTACTGTCATACCCCCTCAAATCCTCGTAGCACCGAGGCCACGATGTCGGGGGAACTCCTGGCACGGTGATCCGATCTGCCCAAGTTCCTCCGACGTGCAGTCTATTCCGACCTTGATAGTTTTACCAGGTTCAAGTTCCAGGTCAGCATACTGCCTTGGGTCTACTTTGATTCTGTGAGATATTGCTCTGTCATTCTGATCAAAGAGACTTTCTAATGTAATCGGTCCTTTTGGGACATGATTATTCCGTAGCTTGTATCAACCCCTCATATTGCTCGTCATCGGGGTCTCTACCTTCGATTACACACACTTCGTTAACCGGGGAATGTGACGATCTCCTCGTCTCGGCCGAACACTTGCCGGTGGGTGTCCTTATCAGGCACAGAAGGCCTGTAGATAGTACGAACCGGCTTCGGTCTCTGGACAACGTCTTCAGCCGGAACGTACCTGGCTCCAACAGACGCCAGAATATCGGCGTGCTTGTTTTTCTCACGCGATATTGCTTTGACATTCAACGAGTCGAATGACTCCATCAGGTCCCACACTCGGTTACGGTACGCTCTAAGAAAATGTTGTTTGGATGCGCATTTCTCCGTAACTTGGTGACACACCAGCTCTGAATCTCCGAAGATCTGCAGGTGTTTGATCCCGAGCCTCTCCGCCTTTCGCAAACCCAAGCACAGGGCTTCGTATTCCGCCGAGTTGTTAGTGCAGCTCCAGGCCAGCCTGTAGGCATAGTCCTTCTGGATCCCGTTTGGAGAAACCAGAAGTACCCCTGCACCGGCGCCATTCTTGCATCGCGCGCCGTCAAAGAAAAGCTTCCACAGCTCTTCGGGTGCGGGTCCCACTTTTTTCGCAGCTGACACGTCAAGCCTCTCGGGCTGTACAATGGAGTAACAGCCCTGCTCTGTTCCGATTACGGCATTGAAGTCCCGTAATGAGAACTCATCTTCAAGCTGTAGCACTTCGAAGGCTTGCTCGGTCAGCTCCACTGTCACCAGTTCTTCCTCTGACAACTGGACCATGCAGTCCAATTCTCCTCCGGGTATCTTGTCTACTAGGAAGGGGGAAGGCTTCTCATTAAAAATTTTCAGTCTCCTTCCTTTGAAGGGCACTTCCATGTGTGAGTAGTCTAGAGGCGGTACCCGCCCAACTTTGCGGTGAACTCCCGAGAGAGACACATGCCGAAGTAAGGCTCTGAGTCGACAATCACGACCTCTTGGATGACTACGATGTCGAGAGCTTTGTGCAGTCGGATAGGGATGTCCTTTATGACACCAAGCTGTCTTAACGGGGGTGCCGTCTAATTGCAGCACGCCTTGGCTGCTCCGTGTGTATTCCATCCCGATCTCATCGCAGACGGCCTTCGGCATCACGGTCGAGGAAGCACCGGAATCCACCATGCAGTTGTGAACTATGTGCCCTTGCATCCGTAAAGAGAGATAAAAGGGTGGCGGTCTGTTCTTCCCAGTGGCGGAGACTGTCAAAGGTTGAACCAGGACAGCGGGCTGCATCTGCTTGCCGCTCTTCATGTTCTTTAGTGATTCTTGCAGCAGATCTACCTGGCCTGGGAGCAGAAGGGCATCATACATGCTGATTCTAGCGGGAGTTCTTTTCAACTCGTCTACAATGTGTAGCCCGAGGTACTAGCTCCCTCTGCTTGTTTTGCTGGCTCATACTTCGTCCGGTACTGTTGGGTGGCCTCAACTCGCTGTCTCTTGGTCAGAGACGGGTACTTCAGCTTCTCCTGGGCTTGTTCTTTGGTTTCAGTTGGAGGCTGAGGTACGGGAGCCTTAGCCGGAGTTGGGGCCTTTGCTGGAGGTTTGGCTGGAACAGCGGCAGCCTTTGCTGGAGAAGGCTTGGTTGGAGCTTTATCTTTGGATGCCTTCTCCTGGGCTGTGTAAGGCCACAGCCGCTTGTATGGCGGCAGCCCACCGGGCTGCGGTTTTCTCTTCTTGCGTAGACTTGCAAAGGTTTGGCCGCATCCGCGGCTTTCTTTTCTTCCTTGGCAGGTGACGCTAGATTCTCTTCGGGGAGGGCAAAGTTGGCCTCGCCGTCCAAGATCATGTACAGCTCATCGTCTTCTATAGCGCTGCCGGCCAATGTCTGGATGTAGTGCTGGTGCAGAGTGCAGTCTTCCTCCGAATGCGGGTCGTTGCACGTGGTGCACCAGTTGACCTGGTCGGGAGGACCAGGCGGGTCTTCTATAGCAGCATTTCTCGGAGGCGGACGCCTCTGCGGCTGATGTTCCGGGGCTTTGTCTTTTGTCAGTGCGGGTGGCGCATACGGCCTCCTAGGAGCAAGGTCCATCTGGGCCTGCTTCTTCTTCATAGCGGTCATGTCATTGGACATGGCATGGTATCCGGAGGCCAAAGCCCGCACCTCCTGTAGAATCGTGTTTTGGATGCTGCTATCAGGTAGCGGCAATTGTGCCGGTGGGGGCAATGCGGCCAATGGAGGAGGGTTAGAATAAGATGCGTACTGTGGGGGAGCAGGAAGTGCTGGAAAATGCGGGGCGGGAGGAGGCGGATGAGGGTAATGCAACTGAGGCGGGCCGTAAGGAGTTACGACCGGCGCCGGATTCCACTGCTGCTGGGTTTGCTGTCCCGATGTGGACGGCGCACCACCAGAAGCAGAAGGATACTGTGATCTGGGGAAGTCGGGATGAATGGGTTCCTGCACCCTGGACGGAAGCCTGCCGATGGAGATAATGTCAGCTTCAGCTTGCTGGGCAGCTTCGTACAGCGCAAGAAACTCGTCGATTCGGCGATCTTCGGCGGCCAGGCATATGTCTGAGTTGAAGGATCTCAGATAGTAGTGAGCAGCCATGCCGGTTGAAGGCCGAAGTTCGCGAGGTACCCGTTTCCGGGATCTCGCAAACCTGATGTTAAAATCAGACACCTCCTCTTGAGGATGTCTCTGGATAGCTTGGAACTGATGCAGTAGAGAAGTAGGGTCAGCAGACTCGTTGCATCCTTTTACGAGCCTTCTGGCAAGCTGGGGCCACCCTGTGATGGATCCCTCTGGCAGCGATCTCCACCAGTAGAGAAGCTTTCCCCTCAGGGAAAGGGCCAGCAAACGGGTCTTCACACTCTCATCGGTGATAGTATGCAATGCGGCCAGGGCAAGGATGTCCTGGATGTGCTCGTACGCCGTCTTACCGTAGCCGTCGTATGTGGGAATAGACTTTAAAGCGGCGGGGGCACGGCTTGCTGTCCGACCAGGGCCAAGGGCCCCGTAGGAGTCCACCGCCGGGAAGAGATCATCGTCATTCGGTCGTTGAGCGGCCATTTCTTCTTCTTCTTCTTCTTCTCTCCGCCGTCGGTTGTGTACTCGGTGTCGGTACTTTCCGAGGATGCGGGATCTTCTTCTTCCTCGGCCTCTTCTATTTCGTACTCGGCTCCGCCGATTTCAGCTTCGGCTTCTTCTTGTATCTCGGCCTCGGCTTCGTCGACACGAGCTCGCGGGTCGGCCCGGCTGGGAATCTCGCCTCGGCGTTGATATCCAGTTCGTAGAACTCAGGCGGGCTTCTTGGATCCCTTGCTTGCCACCTTCTTGTGTGCATGAAGGTGTTGGGACCGGTCTCTCGGACTCAGAGGATTTGTTCGTGCGAGTCGCCGGTGTTCGATTTGGAACAGCAATGAAGCGAACACCGGTGCTTCAATTCTGTCGGGGGTGAGAAACTTCCTTGTCTCACCAGGTGCTCAGGAACCACTGTCAGCGCCAGGTGGAGACTGATCAGAAAATTTTTCTTCAAACGTGGGACCAGGGTCCCACCGGGCGTGCCAGAGAAACTGTTGGTTACGAATCTGCCATGAGGAAAGGATTTTGGGTTAATGCGCCCAGATTCGCCCACCAGCATGAAAGGCCGGAAGGAAGAGATGCCTTCCAGCCAATCTCCGGAGAAGGCCGGCTCCTTTTGGGGGGTTTTCTGATTTAAGCTAAGAGTACAGGAAAGATATAAATGTACAGGAAGAATATACAAATATACTTGGAGGTTGGTGGGGGGGAACTAACAGTACGGCAACCAGCAATCACCAATACTCACTGCATTATAAATATAAAGCACGATTGAGAACTGCAAAATCTAACGTATACTTCCGATACCCAAGCAGTGTACGCACGGCTACAACGGCTCCCTAACGGACATTCCCTACAAGGAACTAACAGTACGGCAACACGTCAATCACCACCTACGGACACTAACATGGGTAGAAAGCAATCATAGAGATATCAGAGCCAGGTATATGTGTCGTGTAGAGAATTTAACCGCACAGCTTCAATGGCTCCCTAACAGACATTCCCTACAAGGAACTAACAGTACGGCAGCGCACCAATCACCAGATACGGACCAGCAACTTAACACACAGGCGGTGAAGCTGCTACTACATCCATTCTATGTATCCTTTTAATTAATGAAGTAAGGGGGTGCTTTAAACAAGCAATGCTAGAGGCAACTGCTCACCAAATGCTGAAATGAATCAGCGAGCCGTGACAGGTTAGCCTAAGGCATGAATAGAAAGGCAGCATAAAAAACAGAAGCAGCAGAACAGAACCAGGCATACAAATTATATTTATAAGCAGAAGCACGGTTACATTGGTTCCCTAACAGACATTCCCCATCCACCCTTTACAATGAATTCATGGTGGGCTTTTATAGCCCGAGTCCCTCCCGTTACATTAATGGGCACAAGGTCCCAGTCAAACATAAGCTGACAAAAGCGGCGAAAGAGCTGCAAATGCTGACCTTTTGTCGGACCGGACTGTACCCGCAGCATGGTCTTCCTGGAAGCTGGACGGCTACGTGGCGGTGTGTTGGGCAGAACTTCAATCTGGCAGTGATGCGGGTAGCTGGAGCAGGTAGAACCTCAGATCAGCTTTGAATGAGGCTACTGGCACAGGCAGTGCAGCCCATGCTTGTCCTTTTGCTCGGCACGTTTCGGCTCTAATCCCGAAGCTGGACACTTGTCAGAAGATGGGTGATGCTGTTTGACACGTGTCTGCCTTGGAGGGCAGTCTATCCATCTTTGCTTGGGATCGGAGCGCCTCGGGATGCGCGGGCAGAATACAGTGCAGTCGGGAAGGCCTTCATGCCTTGGTCAAATTCTGAGTTTGTCTTCCCACTGCGCACCTGTCAAGGGCGCACTCCGACTTCGCTGCGAAGTCGGGCTGCGCACAGGTGGAAACTGGTGTCTGCCGCCGTTCGGACCTTGCTCCGGCACTTTGTCATTTTCTGTCAGCCTGCCAGTCTGCCAGTTGCAAGGTGCGCCCAGAAAGTGGGGCGAAGTCAGACTTCGCACCAAAACTGGGCGAAGTGCGAACTTCGCACCAAAGGGCGAAGTGCGTACTTCGCACCAAAACTGGGCGAAGTGCGTACTTCGCACCAACACTTAGCCATTTTTCAGGTAACTTGCTGGAAAGTTAAAAAACCAATCTGGGGGACTCCGAGAAATGGGGGAAAGAAAGAGAATGCGGGAAAGAAAAGGAAAGGAGAGAAGAAGGAAGGAAAATAGAGGAAGAGGGGAAAAGAAGAGCAGCACTGTTACAATACCGAAGACATTGCACCCCGTGCAAAATGTGACAACAGGACCTTCATACCAAATAATGTAATATAGGGGGGTGTTGGAAGCAGAGTTGAGAAAATTGGCAAAAAATCGGCAGAATCATGATTCCACGGTGATTCTTTGAAATGCTAAGTCCAATGGTGATTCTTTGCCGATTTTTTTAAAAAATCGGAATCAACAATTTTTTCAAAAAATCAGGAAAAAATCATGCATGCAATTTTGAGTATTTAAGAATAAGGTTTGCACATACAAAATTCATAAAATAGGTGGTTCTAAGTCATAAATATCACCACCTCCATTTTCCTAAAGTAGTAGAAAATCATCTCCTTATAGTAAAAATGAAATAAGTATAGAGCTTGTCCCTTGCACTTTAGGGTTTCAAAGGCAACATTACAAAGAAAGTAGTATGGAGGATATCCATTGCAATTTACTGTTTTAGGGCAGAGCATATAAAGTAAGAATTGTGGAGGATGGCTCTTGCACTTTAGTGTTTCCAAGGCAACAAATTAACATAAAGACGAGAGTGTCCTTCAAGCTATCCCTTGCACTTCAGGTTCTCAAGGACAGCATAAACCTAGAGTTGATAAGTCAAATTATGAAGAAGAGAAGGATGAGGATGAAAGCATTGCTGAGAATGGGAAAAGGAGAGGATCACCCTTAAAGCAGGAACAAAGAGAAAAAGAAATTAAAGGAATATTAATCTAGGGAACCAGAAACAAATATCACAAATATTAAAAATAAAGAAGTGGGATTAAGCCACAAATAAGAAGAAAACAAAAGTAATGATGAAGATAGTATTTTGAAACATTTGGCCCCAAAAAAGAGTTATCAAGGAATTAATAGGTTGTTATAGTTCTGAATTTATTTTAATACAAAAAACAAAAATAGGTAATGAGGAACATAAGGTTGCATTCAAAAAGATTTGGAAAATGGGGGATTGTCTAGCGGTTTCTATTATGTGAGCTTTAGTAGGTATTGCAACAATATGGAATAATCGCAAAGGGATGGATAATTAGTAGAAGCAAGAAATAATTGAGTTGCAATCTTTTTTGTAAGAAAAGGAAAATATCAAAGTTGAAGTCATTAATGTGTATGCTCCAATTATAGTTACTCTTCATGATAGATATTAGAAGGACCTCAATTTATGTATGTTAAATGCAATGTTGATACACAATTGCAATCTATAGATTCTAGGAGAGATTTCAACAGTTCTATCTCCTTTGGAAAATAAGAGTGGTGGTTTTCCTGAATGATTTTAAATCAATGGAGAATTTTGCTTCTTTTGTCATTTCAAATGGCCTTTGGGATGCTATTCCTTCAAGCTTTCAACGTAAATGGGAAAATATACGTTTTGGGCAAATTCATGTACCATACAGATTGGACACAGATTGGACAAATATTTGTTATCTAATACATGGCTTAAGACATTTATTGCCAACAAGATCAGCTCACAAACCTATTCTCTTGAAATGTGATCTATTCAATAATGGTCATCTAAAGCCATTTCATTTTCAGTCTATGTGGATCCAAGACTCTGATTTCTTCCAAATGTTTGTTATGACAGGATGAAGCAAAGTTTGAAGGATCAAATCTGTAAAAGGCTTGTTCAAAAGATGAAATATCGAAAGGCGCAATGAAGATTCAAAATATCAAATCCTTTGGTAACATATTTAAAAGAAAGGGGATATTAAATCCAAGCTCAACAATTTACAAGAGACAGTAGAAATCAACAAAAATGGACCAAGAATCAAACGGCACGAGCCCAAGTGGTTAAAAATGTGGTCTCCTCATATGGAGACTTGGGTTCAAATCTTACCAGGCTATATAATACCACTATGTGGTTCGTTGAAATACCACGACAATACGGTCATGATGTAATACAAGTAGGCCTTGGTTCAAACACATATAAGCGATCTAAAAAAGAAAAAGAATGGACCAAGATACTAATGTACAAGAGAAATAAATACTTTCTAATTATCATAAGGTATTACAAAAGAGTCATATTAGGCCTACAAATCCAGGAAAAGATGGTTTAAGAAAGAGTATAGAAATAACAATTTTTTTGGAGCTACTGCTAAAACTGATTTGTCATTTGTCGAATCAAAAATATTTTAACACCAGATACAAGAAGTATTAAGGAGGAAGAAAAGATTAGGAAGAAAGCAATCACCATATTTCAAAGATATTCTACAAGAAGTTGGGCAAGATGAGGCTCATAGTAAAGCTTTTGCAAAATATTACATCACTTATCACCCAAAGATTGAATGAAAGCTTGTTGAGGAAGAAATTTTCTCTTTCCACCCTAATAAGGCACCTGGCCCCCATGGATTTCCTGCAAATTTCTTTCAAAAATTTTGGGAATTATTGAAGAATAAATGATATGCTGGTTGTAGATGAAGAGGTTAGGAAAAAATAAGGCCACAATAAATGAGTTTAATGCCACCTTTAATGCATTGGTTGCCAAAGATGAGACAAAATATTTTCATAATTTTAGTCCAGTAGGCCTTTCTAACATTAATTATGAGATAATTTCAAAAATTATCACAAATAGATTGAAAGCATTCCAGATTGTATTATCTAGGAGGAACAAGGTGGTTTAGTTTATGGTAAGCAAATCCTTAATGGTATAATCATCACACAAGAGGCCATACAATATATTTAGATCACTTGGGTTGCTCCATCTCAACCTCTTAACTCTAAGTTGGCCTTCTACACTAAACATTTCATGAGGATTGAGAATGGCATTATTACTTGTCCTAGTTATGTCCAACGACATTGGACACACAACCTTAGGATTCCTCTTGGTCAAATCAAAGTATGCTCACATCAATTGCGGGTGGAGACAGACCATAATATTCCTCGATAGGATAGGGTATGTCACCTTTGCCCTATTTCAGATGTGGAGACTAAAGAAAATTCCATCTTCTTCTTTTTTTTAAAAAGCGAAAAACCCCTTACGAGGCCGCCTTGGTCTGAGAGACCACGAATAGGGGGTTCTACACCATCAAAGTCACCCGGGAGTCGCACCCGACCCTGCCCACACCAACATTATCAATTGGATTTTGGATACCCAATTCAGCTTTGGAGATTTGAACCTGGGACCTCCCTTGGAGGATTGCCCTCTCCTCTCCAACTCACCTACAACACCTGGGTAAGAAAATTCCATCTTCAAGTGTCCCTTTTATTATGAGATTCAAAGGAGCTACTATTGCTTCTATAGAGACTCAAGTGGATCACTTGTTACTTTTTTCAGTTATCCTAACTAAAGAGGCTTGGCTCTCTACCTCAAAGAACCTATCACTCTTTGGCGTTAGTTATTACATGATAGACAGACTACTACTCGACTAGTCACCTCAATTCTTTCACATTATCTCTGCAGTCAACATTAATAAGTGTTCACTTCGAGCTATAACTCTCTAAAAAGTTAATGATAGACCTGAGTGCCCTTGCTTGCATTCAAGAGTGGCCACTAGGGCTTCAGTTCTTTCTTCTTTCTTGTTATAGAACAAGATTGTTTTTCTTTATGTCAGGTATCGACCAACCTTTGCATACCAAGGAGTTTTAGATAGATCTCGTTTACCAGTTTCTTGTCCTCTTCTATTGGTTCCACAGCCATGGATGCTACAAGAGTCTTGAGGGGTCAAACAACATGTCCTCCGAAGGTTATCCAACAAGGCCCTCTAAGTCCTAGCCATTCTCCTAGGAGCATCATTAGATATTGTGTTGGCCCTTTTAGCATAGTTGGTGATGATGACAACTTTGCTTCTACTTTACATCCCAACATAGATTAATGTTGGCACTTGGATCCACCAGAGCTCCTTTCTATATCTATTGTACCTCAACTTCTAGCTCTCCCTTCATCATTATTTTAAGCATGTTATGGTTTATCCATTTTGGGTAACCCTCAAGGAAGTAATTTTATACTATACAATTGTTCCACTTCAGTCTAGTTTACACTAGATTCTTTCATTTAGTTTAGCTTATTTTTGTAGTACTTTTTGGTAACTATAGTGGGCCATGACAACTCTTTTCAATGAGTCCCATTGGCCTACATTGAAAAAATAAAGTACGCTTGTAAAATTAGATATGAACAAAGCATATGTTAGGGTTTACTATATGATATTTACAAAAGAATGGGCTTTGATCATGGTTGGTGTGAATAGATTAGATGTTATAACACTCCAAAATATTCTATTTTGACCATGGATACCCCACTCAATACTTTGAATCATCCCATAGACTCTACCAAGGTGACCCATATCTCCTTATCTCTTCATTATTCTTGAAGAGGCATCACAGATTGCTCTCTGAAAGTCAAAAGTGGAAGGCAAAATCAAAGGTATTTAGGATGCAACGAATGGTCCAGTTGAATCTCTATCTTTAATTTGTTGATGACCCTTTTCTTTTGGGACATCTCTCAGTTAACAAGGCCAAGGAGATGAGATCAATACTATCATGTTATGAGAAGGATGTTGGACAGTAGGTTAATACAACAAAATCTAGGATCTTACATTGCCCTAGATTTACAACGGATTATTCAAGAGATTTCAGGGTCTAAAGTTGGAAAATTGCCATCAAGATATCTAGGTAGTCCTTTCTCAGATAAAGAAAAGGAGGAGCTTTAGGACTCCATTTTGAATAGGATGAAATCTTGTTTGGCAAGTTGGAAAGGTATACCATTCAAATTTGACAAAATTCAAAAAAAAAACTTTGAAAAGGAAGTGAGAAATGAAATATTATTAATGTCCACAGTGGGCCAAAATAAGACCAAAGGGACTATAACAAGGACAATAATGAAGCTATGGACAGTTTGGACATTGTTTTTGGAGTAGAAACATTTTCTTCCAAATTGCAAAGGAAAATTACAAAACTATAGTACAGGAAAATAAAGATAGCCATTTCCAACAATTAACAGGAAGTCTTCACTCAAAGATAATAAGGAAAACCATAATGAAATCAAAGAACTGAAAACTAGGAAGCCTATTCTTCTATGGAGAGAGCAAAAAGAAGGCATAGTTGAATGCGAGGGCAGCCCAAACCCTGTGCCTACGCTAGAGTAAAAGGTACATCTAGACATAAAGATCAAAGACATGAGAAATAATACAGAAAACCAGTTTACAAAGTCTGAGGCACATCAATATTCATGTATATGATGTTTGGCATGATTAAAATGGACGCTCTTCAGAGATAAATAATCAGAAGCATATAAGTTGTGTCCATTTTGCTGTCCGTTCTATTATCAGAAGCTCTCTTTCTGCATCGTAAGAAGTTAGAAATGTAATTTTCTTGCAAAATATCAAATTACTCATGAATAAATTCCAATGAGAATAATCTAGGAAATTGTGATGAAACAAGATATTATCAAAAGTCAAAAAAATGAAAACATTAGCAAAGACTTGCCAATAATTTTGAGAATAAATCTAATAAGGACTACCTTTTTTAATTGCAAACGGTAACTGGAGATAGTCAAATGCTTCTGATACCAATTCAACATTTTCAAGCAGAACCTCTCCTGCATACATAAAATTCAAATACAGTTATGTTTATTATAACAATATCTAAAATACAGACACCATGACTATTCTATAAGAGATGTTAGGACCAATATAAGCAAGTAGTATTTATAGGTCTAACACTCCTTCACAGAGAATTAAAGCATGATCATAGTCAGATTCTGAAAAGTACATAGAAATGAAATGAAATATTATTAATGTCCACGGTGGGCCAAAATAAGACCCAAGGGACTATAAGAAGGACAATAATGACTGCCAGCTAGCAGGCTAAAAATCCCAACAAAGAAAAGAACTAAGATAAATACAAGACAAAACCCGACAACGGGGCCAAAGAGAAAGGGAAAAGAAAAGGCAGAGCAAAGGGGGGGAGGGCTGTAGTCCAGAAGAGAGGAGTGCACGCCAAGAAGAACGGAGAGAGAGGAGGGGGAGGGAGCAGCCCAGGAGGGGCAAGCTCCAAGGACCCCCCAAAAACTAAACTCTCCTAACAATCGAGGTTGAAGTATTGGAGCTAAAGAAGTCCCTGATATGTCTCTGACCAGCGCTAGTTCAGAACCCTGACAAACTGTGGGTGCGCTGTCTAGTGACCCTGCTTCCATCCGAACTAGATGAAGTGGGGCGTTTCCATCCGAAGTCACCTAGTCCATCGGAGCTAGTGAAGTATGTTGTAATGAGCCGATGTTGAGGGTGAGATCCATCAGGAGGAGAACTTTTATGTCGTCGAAGCTAAGTTATCTCCCTAAGAAAGAGTGCAAGACACCGTTGGTCCGGGTATCTGAAGAAGGTAGAAACAGATCAAGAGTTGTCCCTGAAAAGGCAATGGAATCCACCCTGGATCTCATAATAAATGGGACAACAAAAAATAAAGTGATGAAGGGTTTCAACTTCACCCAAGGGGCAAAACAAGCAAATTCGCTCCTCTCTCGGAAGATGGTGATCTGACTCAATGAGGAGTTGGTGAGAACACACCCTGAGTTGCCCAATAGTGATCCAAAGACTATGCATTGTGTGTTGTTGAAGGTATTGTGGAGTAACTATTTTTCCCTCCTGTATCTGTAAGAAGTGCTCATGGTAGAAAGACAACTTAGGGGAAAGAGGGGCAACTAGAGAGATCCAAGTGCATTTGGTGTACTGAAGACTAACATCCTTCCGGATCTCGTGGAGCATCCTCTCCTTACTAAGCTGACAGGAGGGGAGAACACCCAAAGAATAAGGGGGGAGCTTGTCTATCTGTATCTGAATGCTGGCCAGGAGGGCATAAACCTGAGAATACCAGCTCCTCCGGCCTCCCTAAGAACTCGGAGAGAGTTTCATCAAGGAGCGAAGGACGAGGTAAGGGTACCGCCTGCAACCGTTAGGGGTATCTCCGAAAGTACGGATCCTGTGAAGATAATCGATAATCAAGAAGATAATCTCAAGCTGGAGAGGAGAAGCCCCAAACTCTGCTAGAATAATAGAGCGGGGGACTGTGCCCTTGCAACAAATGAATCGTCAAAGAAAGAGTGTCTGGACTCATTCAACCTGTGACCACTCAGTCGGGCCAAGGCTAGGACCCCAAACCACTAACCCATAAGTAATAGTTGGCTTGACCAAGGCATCAAAAATCCTCATCTTCACAGGTATATCCTGAAATGGTGCTTTGAAGCAGTTCCTCTCTAGCAAAGATAGAGTTGCATATCCCTTACACACCCGGGCCTGGGCGGCGGGTTTCATACTAAAAGTGGGACCGGTGAAAAGAACCCCCAGGTACACATAAGAGGTGGTGATCTCGACCTCCCGACCTTGGAAAGAGAAGTGGAGATGAGATAGAGCCTCTTTGGTAGTATTGAATACCATAACCTTTGTCTTAGAAAGATTCAAGGTAAAAAGCGGCAATCTTGTCCAGATGACGCTGAAGCCCCTTAGGAGAAGAGGCCAAAAGAACAACATCATCAGCAAAGAGGAGAATAGAAATCAGCACATAGTGAAGAAGGCAACCATCCTCTGCGTGAGCGTTCTCCTTAATAAAAGTCTCAAGCTCGTCGATGAAGATCCCAAAAAGTTTCGGGGAAAGGGGGCACCCCTGTTTCACTCCTATGGTGTTAAGAATATTGTCTGAAAGCCCTTGAGGAGAGCGAAACCGACCTTTCACAGTCTCATATAACCGTGTAACCACTGTCAAAAGTTGCCCAGAGATGCCAACTGACCGTAGTCTCTCAAGAAGTAAATGTTGAGGCATCGTGACGAAGGCTTTCTTGAAGTCAACAAAGCAACAATAAACCTTCGAGGACCTGGAACGGGCCTCCTCAATAATAGCTCTGAGGACTAGAATGTGACTTGTAGTTTGGTGATCTTGCCGAAAAGTATTTTAGTCCTTTGGGGCATAGTCACAATCGTAACATTAGTCAAAGACCAGTTTAATTAAACATGTGATGACAGCAACAGCTCAGATCAGAGAAATTGAATTTGAAAGATAAACATCCATAAACCAGCACTTGTTGTGCACAAAGTTACTTTTACTCTTAGGACCATCAGCATAAAATCTTACTCCTAGAACCATCCTAAGCATGAGATGCTTCTGGTTTGCAGATAGATTGTTTACTTTATTTAATATTATTATTAGGCTTACGTATTCTGAAGGTAATGAGCCAAAATATATATAAATTATTAGAAAAAAAAAAAAAAAATTATATTATTTTGGCTATAAGTTTATGTTCGTCACACATGAATGTGGTCGTTAAAACCCATCTTCCCCTCCCCAGCTCTCATAGTAGACACCTCTCAATGTAATGACTATGTTTGTCCTTGTCGATATAATGATTTGCTCCCGATCAATCCCAGCATTCACTTAAATATCTGCAGCATGGTTGCATTCACAACGATTGAAGCTAATTGAACAGAACAATCCAGTTAGCATTCAGGATTCTTTTAGAATAGATTCCAGTCGCCAGCTTACTTTGATATTTTAAATTCATAACATCAATAATAAGCTTGGAATTACCATCCACCTTTAAGTGACTGATATGCAATTGAGTACTATTTTAATGTCATTATGCAATTGAGTACATTATGGCCATTGCTTCTGTCTTGTCACTGGTGGTAGTCAGAATGAATATATACTCCTCCCATAAAATTCCCATCATGGTCTCTTAGTATGCACCTGGCACCCCACTTGCTGGGTTCCTTCTAGAAGCTCCATCAAAATTTTATTTTATTTTATAAGTTCTGGAGGGTTCCCTACCACTTTATTTTTATTTGACTTTTTAGAGCTCTTCAATTTATCAAGAGCAAATAAATAATAATATAATTAATGATAACATAGAAGTTATAAAAATAAAAGAAACAAAAAATAATAAGAATAAGGCAAGACTCTTAACTCCTCCCCAATATTACCCTTGCAATCATGACAAAGTACTTGACAAAGGACTGTTAATTAAGAGCTTCATATTGTGCCTGCCGCCAAGACATTTATTGTCCAAGTCTGCCTATATTGTGCCTGCCAAGACATTTATTGTCCAAGTCTGCCTCTCCACCGTACCCCTTGTAATGAATGCCATCCATGTCAAAAAGAACAGTATTGGAATGGTGGTTTCATGTTATGAACAACCTTAAGGCTTTGTCCTTTTAGGACTCCATTTGTGTTTTACTCGGTCTCTTTCTACAATAATTCCAATCAATGCAGCAGACAATACCTAAGTGAGTGTTACAAATGATGGATATTACTCTTAACTTCTATGTTGATGTTACCAGATGACCAATCTATTAGAAAATATTTCAGATATTTAACAGAATAAATGAATGAATGGCAACAGTTTTTGGGCTATATAATTTCAAGCAGGAATCTAAGGATGTATAATTCCAGACCTGATGATTATAATAATTAGAATCCACCTCTGTTCATGTCATGCTCAAGGTCTTGTCCTGCATTTTGAGTCCTGCAATGCATGGATGGAATGCTGTTCACTAATGACCTTTTATTGTATGGTTAGCACTATGGTTGGTCTGTTTGTTTCTCAGTTAATGCACGGATCAACAGATTTATACAGACACGGTTGCATAATGTATACATGACACAAAGTGCATTGAGGTACCACTTCGTTGCACAGTTTAAGGGACACTTCCAAAATAAATTGGCATGGTATTACATGTCAAGAAAGTGATCTTACTGTTAAGCAAGGATGTTGACTGTTCAGCTCATGCATTGGTAGAGCTGATGCCTCCCCTCCCCCCCTCCTCCTCACTCTCTCACACACACCAATTTTTTTAGTACAATCTCGCTTAACACCTTATTTATTTGAGGTGCTGGCACTAAAATGCCTATTGAAGTGACTGCTCGGCCCTCCCAGACTCCTATGACATGTGAGACATAAACCAAGAAAATATAGCTCACACAACACAATTACAAAGAAAGTTTCATTACACAATTGCAAAGAAAGTTTCATCTCTGCTAATCATAGACATAAACCAAAAACAGAGCAAATATAAGAAATAAGTAGCCAGCAAAGAAACTTCAAAACATTACATCAAAGGTGGACACTAAAAAATATGTTCCCAGAACACTTGCGGATATTTCAAGGATGAATAAGAATATTAACTTCTTGCAGAATGGGCTTCGATGTCCACAATGAATAGAATTCTCTCGGCCTTGCTTATTAACCTCATCATTTCTAATCCATTGCTTGATGATGTTCAAGGATGTAATAGATACTAATGACCATAATGATAAATTGATAATCATGTAAAACTCTGACCCATTAGCTGGATGTCAACACAAGAAGATACTGGTTCCATGATTATGGAATGTTTTAGATTACATAATGCCATTCCTTTTTTTATTTACTTAATCATTGGTTAATGTTCAATGAGTAGTTATCCATGATTTTATGGAAATTGATTTATATAAAATGAGCCTCCTCCCCTTTTGCATTTTGAAGACAAACATGGTTTAAAAATGTCTTGTGATGTTCACTTGCTTCTATCTGTGTATTTTTTGTGTTACTTTCAAGTTCTAATAAACTTGGTGCTTTATTCTATCTGAAGCATAAATTCTTCAAGTTTGTCACATACTAGAACCAAGAATGATGGACATGCTGTCATTGTTCACATCTGTCACAAAATTTTGGACATCATTCTTAAGACCTTTCCATTTGTAGGATTTTAGTTTTGCAAGACTTTTAAAGAATCCAACATGACCAGCTGTTGGAGAATATTGATTTTCAATCATTACTTTCATCTTGAATTTTGACTTTGGACTCAAAACCACTCTTCCTTGTGATAAATGAGAGTCCATTTTGGAAGGAATACCTGGTGTCCTTAGTTATAGCTGCATATACGCCCTCCAATAGGGCTGCCAACTCATCATCCTTAGCATATTCTGCCTCAAACTGTAATTGACACTATGGGATGGCTGCTGAAATAGACTTAGTCCACAAAGTCTAGATAAGGCACCAGCTACCACAATTTTGTCTCCTCTGCAATACCGAATTTCAAAGTCATATGCCTGTAATTTGCTCAACCATTTAGATTGTCGCTCACTAAGATCATGGTGTGATAAGAACTCCTTCAGACTTTTGTGGCATCTCCTTATCATAAACAAGTATAAAAATTTCCTTCTCTTCTACCTTGTGGATTTCAAAGGCAATGTGCCTACCTTGCCATGTCAAAACTGCTCCAATTCCAAATCACGAAGCATCACATTCAACAAATGGCAAGTTGAAATTTGGAATAGCCAAAATAGGACAAATGCACATTATTTTTTTGAGGTTGTCCAAGACTTGGCCAGCTTAATTTGGCTTAGGAAGGCTGAAATTGAACTTTCTTGGCAAGATTTTGAACAATGTCTACTCACTTGCTTTGGTCCTAGTGAGTTTGAAGATTTCATAGGAGCTCTTTTCAAACTTAGACAAACATCCACCGTTCGAGAGTATCAAACTCAATTTGAAAAGCTTACCAATCGCACTACTGGTCTAACTACCGACTCTTTCCAAAGTTGTTTTGTGAGTGGGTTGAAGGATGACATTCGGGCTGAGGTAAAACTATTGAGACCCCAATCATTACCACAAGCAATACAATTGGCTAAATTGGCAGAAGAAAAAGTTAAGGCTCTAGGACGCACATCTAAATTTCCTCAATCTCAGCCATCTTTTCCATCCAAGCCGATGACAAGCCCTACCACAAAATCTCCCACTACAAAAAAATTGACCCGTGAAGAGATGGGGAGTCGAAGGGCATAAGAGCTATATTTTAATTGTGATGAAAAGTATTCTCGGGGGCATAAGTGTGTGCACAAGATTTTTTTTGCTCGATCTGGATGAAAAACCAATCGCAAAATCGTTAGAGGATGAGGCGGATCCTCCAGAGGGGAAAACATCAAAACATGCAACAGATTCAGAGGACTCCCCACCAGAAATCTCGATGCACGCCTTAGCAAGAGTTTCCACGCCCCAAACAATGAAAGTGATTGGCCACTTCAAAGGACAATGGGTCATCATTCTTATCGACTCGAGCAGTACCCATAATTTTATTGATCCCCGTGTCGCCAAACAGGGAAATGTTTACATTACTACATGTAATTCCTTTGAGGTCATGATTGCTAATGGAGGCACCCTCCCATGCAAAGGAAAATGTCGTAATGTCAAACTTCAAGTTGGGGACTATAATATCAAGACAGACATGTTTGCATTACCCCTTGGGGGGTGTGATATAGTTTTGGGAGCACAATGGTTGCAAATGTTAGGACCAGTTTTGTGGGATTTTGCCGAATTGTGGATGAAATTCAGTCAAGAGGGGAAGGAATATACTTTACATGGCATGAAAGCCGGTGTGGCACAGTTTATTTCTACTCATAAGATGGAAAAGTTGTTGAAAAAGTCCTCCCATGGAGTGGTGGCACAAATTTTTGCTATAATCGGCCCTGAGGAAACAGAACAGAATTATTCACTGCAATTACAGGGATTATTAGACAAATATGCTCAAGTTTTTGAGGAACCCAAGGGGCTACCTCCTCATCGCTCCCATGACCATGCCATACAACTTTTTCCTAGTAGTCTTCCTCCTAATGTCCATCCATATAGGTATGCTCATGCTCAAAAGTCAAAATTTGAGAAAATAGTGCAAGAGCTTCGTGCTGCGGGGATTATCCGTTCCAGCGTTAGTCCCTATTCTTCGCCGGTGTTATTAGTAAGGAAAAAGGATGGCACTTGGCGCTTGTGTGTGGATTATCGGGACCTCAATAAAATCACTATTAAGGATAAATTCCCAATTCCTGTGATTGATGAACTCCTTGATGAGTTGCATGGGGCCCAATATTTTTCCAAGTTGGATTTGCGGTCAGGATATCATCAAATTCGCATCAAGGATGAGGATATTCCAAAAACAACTTTTCGAACTCATGAAGGGCATTATGAGTTCCTTGTTATGCCATTTGGGTTAACCAATGCACCTTCTACCTTTCAGAGTTTGATGAATTCCATTTTTCGCCCTTTCCTTCGCAAATTCATTCTAGTCTTTTTTGATGACATATTGATCTATAGTCGTTCATGGGAAGAGCATCTTCAACACTTAGATCAAACACTCAAACTTTTGTCTGACCATCAACTTTATGCCAAGATGTCCAAATGTTCCTTTGGCCAGCAAGAGGTTGAATACTTGGGTCACATTGTCACTAAGGATGGCGTTCAGGTGGATCCCAAAAAAATTCAGGCGGTCCAAGATTGGCCTAAACCTCGTACCCTAAAGGGCCTTCATGGTTTTTTGGGCCTCACAGACTATTACAGGAAATTTGTGAAGAATTATGGCAAGATAGCAGCCCCCTTGACCGCCATGTTGAGGAAGAATTTGTTTATGTGGTCAAAACCAGCCGAAAAGGCTTTTGTTGATTTGAAATATGCCATGACCACTACTCTTGTGTTAGCAATGCCAGATTTCTCTAAACCGTTTGTCATTGAAAGTGATGCTTCGAGCACTGGCATTGGGGTCGTTCTCATGCAAGAAGGTAGACCCTTGGCCTTTACTAGCAAGGCACTATCAAGCCAAAATTTGGGTAAGTCTACCTATGAGAAGGAAATGCTTGCCATTTTACATGTCGTCAATCATTGGCGACCGTATCTTATTGGGAGATATTTTTCCATCAAGATTGATCATCAGAGTCTCAAATATTTTTTAGAACAACAGGTGGCCACTCCCAAACAACAAAAGTGGGTTTCCAAATTGTTGGGCTATGACTATGATATCACATATAAGAAGGGTAAGGAAAATGTGGTGGGGGATGCTTTGTCCCGATTACATGAAGAACAGGTTATGCTCCATGCGTTGTCCACGCCACATCCTCAATGGATTCATCAACTCCGTGAGGAACTACTCAAGGATTCTTCTTTGGAAACTCTCATTCGCCAACTTCAAGCAAATCCTCATTCATGTCCTGGGTATACTTGGGATGGCCATGATTTATGGTACCATGACCGTATTGTCGTACCCACTCAATCACAGATAAAGGACCACATTCTTCAGGAAATGCATGCTTCCCCAACAGCTGGTCATTCAAGGTTCCTCAAGACTTATACCAGGACCAAGCGTACCTTTTTCTAGCGCGGCATGAAAAAAGATATTCATACTTTTGTGGCTGAATGTGATCGTTGCCAACGTATGAAAGGTGAAACTGTGAGTTCCCCTGGTACCCTTCAGCCTTTGTCGATTCCTAAGCAGGTTTGGACAGATATTTCTATGGATTTCATTGAAGGGTTGCCTAAGTTCGGAGGCAAATCAGTTATTCTAGTGATAGTGGATCGTCTTTCAAAGTATGCTCATTTATGTTCCCTATCCCATCCATATATTGCCTCCATTGTCACTCAAATTTTCCTCGACTCTATCTTTCGCCTCCATGGAATGCCAAAATCCATTGTCTCTAATAGGGATCCTACCTTTACTAGTCAATTTTGGTAGGAATTGTTCAAGTTGCAGGGAACACAACTCAAGATGAGTTCGGCCTATCATCCTCAAACTGATGGCCAAACAGAAATTGTGAATAAATGCTTGGAAACATACCTTCGATGCTTCACCTCTGAGCATCCTACACATTGGGTCAAGTGGCTTCCTTTGGCCGAATGGTGGTACAACACCACATATCACACTGCCACTAAGGTGACTCCATTTGAAGCAGTCTACGGCCAGCCTCCACCAACACCAACTTCGTACATACCAGGCAGTTCCAAGGTTCAAGTTATGGATTCCACTCTCTACCAATGTGATTCCATTCTTCGTCAACTCAAGGTCAATCTGGACGTGGCTCAGAACCGTATGAAACAACAAGCTGATCAACACCGTACTGAACGTAGTTTTGCCATGGGCGACATGGTTTTCCTTCGCTTGCAATCGTACAAACAGTCCTCTCTCTAGATTCGTGGTTGTCAGAAGCTTGCCGCCAAATACTATGGTCCTTATCAGGTGTTGCAACGGATCGGGTCGACAACATACAAGTTAGCCCTTTCGACTAGCTCCAAACTTCATCCAGTCTTCCATGTCTCATCTCTCAAGCAAGTTATTGGCAACAAGGTGCAGGTGCAATCTACACTTCCAAAGTTGGACGAGGAAGGTTCCATCATTCTTGAACCTGAGTGCATTCTAGACCGCCGCTCCCGTAACCTTCGTCGATGTGTTATTACCGATGTTTTGGTCCAATGGCGTGGCTTGCAACCAGAAGACGCGACGTGGGAACCTCTTCACCAACTTTAGCAGCAATTTCCTCATCTTCAGCTTTGAGGACAAAGCTTTTCTAAGAGGGGTAGGGCATGTTAGGACCCCATCCTAACACTATGATCCTTGTTGAACATGGGGAACACCCATGTTAATATTTTGTAATGTTTTGTAAACGTGGGGAACACCCATGATAATATTTTGTAATGTTTTGTAATAGTTGTGGATCTATAAGCGCCTAGACAAGTGGCGCCATTTTATGTAATTGTTATCAAGAATGTAACCACTTGTAGGTAGGAGATTCTAGCTCGGGTGGCATTTTGCATGTAAGCCAACCTTGGGAGTTAGGTGGTTGATGAAATCCTTAAAACTGCGAGGGGCAGTATTGTATGTATCTTTTTGCATAATTGAATGAAAGCATTGAAGGAGGTTGCCCCCTCGAAGAGGCCTACGATTCTATGTTATTTGTGAGATTGTTCTTTTCTGCATTTATATTTCATAGTTGTGTTGTGAGCTTAATGTTATTTTGCAATATTTGTGTGAGTGTGTTTATTTTTAATAGTAGGTTCCTAACACTTTTGGTCAAATCAGTAAGAGAAGCAGCTAAGTGAAAAGCCTTTGATGAATTGCCGATAGTAATTACATAAACCCATAAACCCTCCTAGCTAAGTGAGTGTCTTTAGTTCTGGCCAGTTCCTGATTGCTTAAATTTTGGAGTTGTCCACCTTGACTCCCTCACTAGAGATAATATGTACCAGGTACAGCAATTCATGTACAGCAAAAACATATTTGCTTTCTTTGGCATATAAGCTGTTAATCTTCATGAAATTTAGCCCAGTTCCAAGGTGGACTAACTGCTATTGCAAATTTTTATCATACACCAAGATGTCAGAAAAAAGAAAATAACAGAACAAACTTTCTAAGTTAGGGATGAAATACCTTATTCATGGTATCTTGGAAAGTCGCTGGTGCATTTGTGAGTCCAAATGGTATGACCAAGAATTCATAATGTTCTTAATGTGTCTTGAATGTTGTCTTGTGTGTGTCTCTTCAGATCTCATCTTGATTTGGTGGTAGCCTGATCTTAAATCATTTTTTGGGAAAATAGTCGCCCCATGACTCTCATCAATCAGCTCATACACCTTAGGGATATAAAATCTATTTTTTATAGTCTTCTTATTCAAGGCAAGATAATCAACGCACATACAGAGAGATCCATATTTCTTTCTTACCAACACCATTGATGCAGCAAATGGACTATCGCTTGGTACAAAGTGACCCATCTCTAGCACTTCATGTACTATATTATCAATCTCATCTTTGAACAAATTGAAATGTCTATAAGGAGTGATCATAATTGGGTTTGTACACTTCTCCAATTCAATAATATGCTCCTCACATTATCGGGTGGCAGACCTTTACAAACGCCACCAAATACTATTTCATTCTATTGTAAAATCTGTTGTATAGGATGTATGTGTAATGTGGTTTCTACAGTGCTTGAGATGTGCAGTCCTTTTAGAGTTTGACATCTGGTTACATAACCTCGACAGTTTTGGCCAATGATTTTTTGCATTTTATGGCTGGACACAATGGAGCATTTGTGCCATTAGAATCCTTGTATTTCATGTTTTTTCCCATCTTCCATAAATTTCAAGTACAACTCTTTGAAATTTGTGCAAATTTAACCAAGCCTTTGCAGTCATTGTATGCCTCATATCACATCAACACCACCCAATGATAATCTATAAAAATCAGCAGTCATGAGATAAGATCTCATTTTGGGATTCAAATCTTTAGCATAATCCTTCCAAGTTATAGTAATTCCATTTTCAATGCTGAGCTGAAAAGAGGAGCATGTAGTAGTAGACAAACCAATTGATGGGGTGGAATCAATGAAATTATGGGTGCTAATTGAATCAATCAAAATATGCATTTCAAGAAGATTATAATTCATCTAGATCATTATCACTTTGCAAAAATAAAAAATAACTTCAAAAGGAATAAATCTGCTCTAGACTTACTAGAACAGCCCATGCTCTGAGGTGAGCCACTCCCAATTGGTGAAGACAACTAATCTTCATGACAAACTGCTATAGCATTCTATATATCTGATTTTTCCCCTCCCAAAATGATTATTCTCAACCCTTTATAACGAAAGAGGTTGGAAGAGAGAAAGAAGAGTCTGCTTGCAATTATCTTTCCTAGCTAGACACTTTTAGTGAAAGAAGAGTCTGCTTGCAATTATCTTTCCTAGCTAGACACTTTTAGTGAACATGCATAACTGAAATTCTAACTGAATGCTAACTATTTTCTGATTTGACTAAGTTTCCAGCTGGATTCCTAAAATTTAGCTTCCACTTAAGTCTCTTGACTGAAGTAGACTTGTTCTACTGCTGAATAATTTCATTCTAAAACTATCTATTTCTATCCTAGGGTAGAATCCTTGTTATTTTAATTTATTTTTTAATTCCTCTAAGGCACATGGGATTATTACATTTTTCAACAAAGAATATCATACTCCAAAATATTAGTATTCTTTGATTTTCACATTCCATATTTTTTTAGAGCAAATTTTCTTGATAATTCTGCATAGTAGATTTTGTTCCAATGTTTCAGGTCTCCCTTCTGGACCCACCACCAGCAATAAAATGAGTTAAAGAAACAATGACCGCAAATTTAGTTTAAACTTATGAGTGTATGAAGCAAACATGATGAGGTCTTCAAGCATAATGGCCAACATCATGTATAGTCTTTACGAATGCAAAAAATTATGTATAGTTTTTATGAAGCGTAATGGTCAAAATATATCATAATATCATGTTGTTTAAGAACTCAGAGCCAATATTAGCAAGAGGTAAATCCTCTTAACATTAGTTAATAAAATCTTCACTTTCAAAATCAAACTCTATTTATGGCATCATTCCTAGAGGTTGGATCATGGGATTCCATGTATGGCTTAAAAACACAACATCATCTCAATTAAGATTGTTGTCATACTCATTTTTCAGATTTTAAGACTTCCCTCAAACAGCATTTTGTGGAATGATCTTCCTAAAGAATAATTTGATATCATCCATTCATGTGTGATGTTTCATTTTCTCACAATGCCCCACCAAAAGTTATTTGTGGACAAGGTTATGGCTTAAATCACCACAGGGCTCATTGGTTCTTGTCCAAAGGACTCTGACTGTTTCACTAATGTAGAGTTTCCGCAGCAACATGGCACCACATAAAACCTGCTATTTTGCTTAGGATTAATGGGGTCCTTTGTTTTTAGCTTAGCTTTGAGGATGTTATGAGTAAGAAAAACAGTCCTCATCTTTCTCTAGTAGCCTAACGGTGGAGACTTTGGAACTCTGAATAGAGGTCCAAGGTTCGAATCCTGCAGGAGGTAGGGTTGTACACCATGCTTCGGTAACTGGAGTATGATTGGATAACCATATATTAGGTAAACAATATCAGTCTCTTATATGACCTCATGGACGTTAAAAAACTATTTTACCCTTTACCCTAATAATTCCTGCAATCCTCAAGAATGTTGCAAAGATATACTTCAGTTCTATCAACACCATATGTTGATCGGCACTATTTCTAACTCTTACCACTTACCATGCTTTCAAAAGGCCTTACTGATTTGCCAAATTTTATAGCTATTTCTTTTAGAACTTTCTTCAGATTTGTTTTCCAATTTTTTTTTGCTTGTTTAACAAGGTCAGTATTCAATATCCTCATTTGCCCTCATGACAAGTATACTCAAGATGCCAACTTCCCACAAATGTAGGTTTTATTTCCATATATATAATGTGAAAGATGTCACAGGAAAGGTAAGCACTCGTTCTTTTCCATCTCCTTTGTAAACTTTATGTGTCAAAAAAGTTGTTCATGTGGCCACATATGGGTGATTCATGTTGCTAAAATGTATTAGTGCCTTCCGCAAACCTATTCAACAATTTAGGTTTAAAGGGGAGAGGAGTCTAGTACTTTCTTCTCAAAGTGCTTCATGAATTGATTGAAGACTGTGAGAGAATGACACAAAGAACCTAACAAAAAATGTAAAGAATGAGGCTCTACCAAAGAAATGTAAAAATGTTGTTCCAAAGCAAACTTCCACCAACCTAGTAGTTTCCTCATAAAGAATTTCTCTCCAATATATGGTGCAGACTGATCATGTATACAAAAACCAATAAAATATCAGGTATATAACACCAGAAACCTTTCTCATTTCCGTCTTTCATTCTGAGATCTACTTGATTCCATACACCATCTATAAAAGGTAAAGGTTGAAACAGAACAATTAAAGAAAAAGTTAAAAAAACAATACAAAATTATTTTACAGTAACTAATTCATACACCCTTTCCAAATGAATATCTTATTTTTATGAAATATGAAGTTCTTTATAAAAATTTATATTTATTTTAATTTTTTTTAAATATATATAAATCATGTCAAATTTTACAGCTTTTTCAATTTTTATCGAACACGTAGCTTAGTCCCTATATGAATAAAACACCTCATTTGCATCCACTGCCTGCTTGTCACTGCCTGTTTGCTTGATACAAACGAAAATTTTAACGACGTAATCTAAAACCTCCAAAAGATAACCCTCGTCCTCTAAGAGTCATCCCTCAGGACCAGCCTCACGGGACACATTGTGCAGCATGAAGCAACATTCTGAATTGAAATTACCTTGTTCTAATTTAATCGACTATCCGTTCTACCAGCATAAACTACAATAAATCGTGGTAATTTGCTAAAAAAGGTTCTTAGCCAGTAAAGTTTACTGCAATTCAACTTGCCAGTATTGGTTCCGTCCATTTCATTCAAAATTGGTTTAATACACAGTTGCGTCTATCAAATTCAACGCTTCCAATGAAAACACTCAGAACCGCCATTATTTACTTTTTATCTTTTAGGGCAAAGTTTCTTAAAAAATAAACTAATTAACTGTGTTACCTTTCCAGAGGCCGATCCTCAACTGCTCCTTCTGAATATTCTTGACATATTTGCCCAAATACCCAACCAAAAGTTGATGCACTAGACCCTCGAACATTTTCAGAGACTCGGAAACCGTCTATACATCAGAAATTTCGTTTGTAAAATTGCAATTCATCCGGATGGAAGGAAGACACAAGCTGTTTTCGACACGGTGCAGTCGATAAGCACGCAATAATATTAGTTTTTGCGTAGTTTTGTACAATACCGAAATTTAGGAAGTTTTAACAGAAACATAGGTTTAAAAATATTTATATTGAATTAATATTTTCTTGGAACCCAAGTCTTCCAAATCTCTGGTTTCGTCTATGGGTCGCATGCACGGCCCATTATTTACACCGACTTCAACTTGACTCAGTCGTTGTAGGTTAGGGTTTGGGCACAAAGCTTTTATAGTTTTATCACGAGATATGCTATCATGGCCTGTAACAGCATGGGCCTTCTATGTATGTCAAGGATTTTAGAATTTTTTGTTTTTTTATTACTATATAGAATTGAAAAAGATTTTAAATATATGGATATATTATATTTATTAAGATTTGACTATGCTTTTTTTAAAGGCTAATTTAACAATTATTATAATTTGTTTTTAAGTAATGTTATTATAATTATCATTTGGCATTTATTTAATTGGTTAAAATTTTAACGTTTTATTCAAGTTCAAATTAATCTTCATAAAAATTATACATTACATATGGATAATATTGAGACTTTGTTATATTATATGGTAATTGTTTTATATGGGTAGGATTAGTTTCGACCCCACGTAACCTATAAAAAAAATGTTATTAAAATTAATTTTTATTTTTGAATCTTGCCAAAAATGATACATAAATAATATTTGAGTTTTGTTATAATAACATTATATTGTAATGGATGGTTGGTCAAAATATTATGATAACGGATGGTGATCGAGGAGCGACTGCATCCGAAGACTGCAGCAGAATCCAATAAGAAGGTGGTGGACACCACAACACTTGAAGGGAAGACACTGGTGGCATATGAGAACTAGGACCCCAACACAGGGAAACCTTATGGAGAACACCAAGCCTCCCCGAACGAGCCAGTGAGATTTGCAGCATCCTGAGCGTAAGCAAGGGGATAGCCTCCAACGCGAGCAGAGAACGATCGCACAGCAAGAGAGGGAGCGAACAACTCTCTACAAAGTTCTCCCAAATTTTTTGGGCCAACACCAGCGCAGAACAGCTAGGCAACCTTAGCCCACCATCCTAGTCATTCCCGAAGTCCCGATCTTCAGAGCAAAAATTGAGCTTCGACCAAGCAAAGTCGCCTAGTTGGGAGGAGAATGTTTTGAATGCGAGAGATGGTGGAAGAGTCCATCCCGATCCTACGCAAATATAGTAAACCCTAACCCTAGTTGGACGATTGGGCCCAAAGCGGGGCTGCTTCCCGCTAATGGCAACCTCGAGATCCCCTGCGATGTCATGTCTAGCGTGCTTAACAGGAACTCAAACGCATTGGTTGGGAATTTCCTCGGGTCCCGGCCCGATATGGAATCCATCCGCAAGTGGGCTAACATCTCTTGGTGCCCGAAGGGATCCATGGAGCTGATGGCGCTCACGAGAGGGTTTTTTCTAATTTGGTTAAGCGACCCTGCTGATTCCCAGTGAATCCTCTCTAGAGGACCCTGGTTCTATGGTCGTAGAGGCCTTTTTCTCCGCAAATGGGGAGTTGATTTCCACCCAACAACCCAGAGCATTAACTCTTCTCCAATATGGGTTCGCCTCCCAGGTCTTCCCATTCAATTCTGGCATGAGGACATCCTTCATGGAATAGCAAGGAGCATTGGAGAGTTCATTTCTTTTGACCCTCCAACTCGCGTTGGGACTCGTATGACTCAAGCTCGCATGTGCGTGAATGCCATCCTGGACGTTGAGCTATCAAAGTCAATCAATCTCATCTCCAAGGTCTGTTCCTTTACCCAATCCATTGAATATGAGAATAAACCTACTTTTTGCAATATTTGTTCCAACCAGGGCCATCTGCCCTCCCAGTGCCCTTCCCAGGGCCCTACTGCCCCTCCCCGAAGAAATCATCGAGCCCCCAAAACCTCCCCCCTAGGGCTCTGACCCTACCCTGAACCCTACTGGCCCCCCATTGCAGGCCCCTAGTAGCGAGGAGGCCCCTTTGGTCCCCCCTCCATCGGTCCCCTCCTCCCCTAGCAGCCCAACCATCCCTATCTCCAACCACTTCTCCCCGTTGTCCTCTGATGAACCCCCCGTTGACTCTTCTAAGCCAGCCTTCAAATTCCCTTTGCGCCCTTCCCCCTAGTTCCCCCCTCCCATTCTTGGGCCTCGGCTTCCCCTCCCCCTCCCCGAGCTCCCACCCCCAGCCCTCTACCTTCCCACCCCCGAAGAAAGCCTCGGCGGATGTGGGATCAGTTAAGAAGAGGGGTCACCCCTCCTCCCAAGACATCAAAAATAGGGAAGCTATCGACGACGTCGCAAATGGCACCCAACTCACTCTCAAGGAGTCCTCCCAACTCTCGAAGAATCAGGACCAAAACAAAACCAATCTTCCCCCCAGCAGGGAGAGGGAAGCGCATCTCGACCAGACTCTCCAAATGAAGATCCTCTCATGGAATGTGAGAGGCCTCAATGGGTGAAACAAGCAACGCTTGGTCAAGTCCATGAGGAAGGAACACCGACCTACAATTCTTCTTCTCCAAGAAATGAAACTCGACTCCCACAGTGTTTCATCTATATCCAACTACATATGGAGGGACTCTGCCTCCTATTTCAGTTCAACAAATGGGGCCTCAGGAGGCCTTCTGTGTCTATGGGACCTAGCCAAGATTGAAGGCACAATACTATCAATGGTAGAAAGCTACATCAATATCTTGTTCTACAACAAAGAAGATGGGATCCATTGGGTCCTGTCAAATGTATATGCCCCAAATTCTCCCACCTAGAGATCCTCTTTGTGGAATTCCCTCAACCAACTATGAGATGTGTTTTCTTCAGAGGCTTGGATGTTGGTGGGGGACTTCAATTCTCCTCTTTTCCCCTCTGATAAGAAAGGTGGAACCCCTATTACTAAAATATTCTACGAGCAGTTTTCCAGTTTTGTAGATAATAATGAATTGATGGATGTGAACCTCCGGGGCCCGAGATTCACCTGGACCAATCACAGAAAGGGCGATCAGCTGATCCAAATGCGTCTGGATCGTGTCCTCATTTTGGTCAATGCCATTCCCCTGTTCGGTGATGCAATCATGAGCTCTCTCCCAAGGATTGGATCTGATCACAATCCCCTCCTCCTCGAGAGACATCCGCACGCCTCATCCTTCAAATATCCTTTCAGATTTGAAGCCATGTGGCTCCATGACCCAAACTTAAGATCTCTCATTGCTCAGTGGTGGGCCAAGCCTTTCCACGGGCCCAAAATTTCCCAGATCAGCAGCAAACTTTGGCACCTAAAATTCAATCTCAAAAGGTGGAATAAGGAAGTGTTTGGGAACATATTCCAGAAGAAACAAAAGATCCAATCTCAGCTCAAGGACATTGAGCTCACTATGCAGGACAGCGACCCAGGGCCCACCCTCCAAGCCACTGAGAGAGTCCTCCTCATTGATTACCACAACACTCTGAGAGATGAGGAGGTCTTTTGGAAGCAAAAATCCCGTGTAACCTAGCTCAAAGAAGGTGACCTGAACACCAAGTTCTTTCACGCCACAATGGTGAGACACCGAGGCAGCAACCGGATCAGGGAGCTAGTTCAATAGGATGGCCAGATTATTTTTGACATCTAGGGAATCAGAGCTATGGTGGTTTCCTTCTTCGAAGAGCTTCTTGGGCCCTCTCCCAGATGCGACCACCATACTTTCGAAAGCCTCCTTCAACATATTCCAAGGTTAGTCTCTAAGGACCAAAATCGTATGCTTTGTGCTTCTTTTTCTGCCAAGGAAATTAGGTCTACCATATTCTCCATGCAGGGTGGGAAAGCCCCGGGTCCGGATGGGTTCCCCCCATATTTTTTTAGCACTTTTAGGATATTCTTGGGTCGGATGTGGTCTCAAAAATCCAACAGATGCAAGAAGATAAGGTTATCCCTGGAGACATCAATTCCACATTCCTTGCCCTTATCCCCAAAGTTAACCAGGCCCACACCCTCTCAAATTTTTGCCCCATCAGCCTGTGCAATGTCTTATACAAAATCCTCACCAAAGCCCTGGCCACTCGGCTCAAGCTCATCCTCCCCTCCATCATTTCCCCTAACCAAGGGAGTTCCATCCATGGAAGACAAATCACTGATAGTATCATTGTCATCCATGAACTCATCCACTCCATCTCCTCGAGCGGTCAAGCAGGCCTTCTCCTCAAGCTCGACATGAACAAGGCCTTCGATAGGATCTCCTAGGATTTCCTCTTGGTGGTCCTCCATAGGTTTGGTTTCCACCCAGATTGGGTCGAGTTGATCAAAGGGTGCATTACCTCAACGAACTTCTCCATCCTGGTCAATGGTTCCCCTATAGGCTACTTCAAGAATTTCAAAGGCCTCAGGCAAGGAGACCCCATCTCCCCCTTCCTTTTCATCATTGTTGTTGAAGCTCTTGGCAGATCCATTACCCACGCCTACCTTGAAGGGTCCATCTCTGGCATCAAACCGACATCGTCTCTCTAGGTCGTGTCCCACCAGTAGTTCGTCGATGACACTATCCTGGCTACCCGAGCCTCGGTCCCCCAAGCCTAGCGCATCAAGTCCATCCTTCTCTCCTTTGAGGAGGCAGCAGGCTAGAAGGTGAACTTCGACAAAAGTAAGCTCTACTTCTTCAACACCCTGATGAGGCGTCAAGCCCGCATTGCTGCTACTCTTGGTTGCTCCATTGGCACCCTCCCAGCAACGTATCTGGGATTCCCCCTCTTCGGTGGTCAGTCCAAAAAAGCCCTTTGGGACCCCATCATCGAGCGCATGCAAAAGAAGTTGGTAAGCTGGAAAGGTAGCCTACTCAGCCAAGCTGGGAAGGCCACCCTTGTCAAAGCCACTCTGTAGAGCATTCTTGTCTTCTTCATGTCAATCTTCTAGATTCTTGTTGAAGTCTGCAACCACATTGAATAACTCCAAAGAAACTTCCTGTGGTCTGGCTCAGAGGATAAAAGAAGGATTCATTTGGTAGCTTGGAACCAGGTATGTGTAGGAAAGGATCATGGGGGCATTGGGTTACGCAAGGTCCGCAACATGAATCTGGCACTCATCACCAAACAAGGATGGCGAGTCCTTACCAATGAAGACTCTCTATGGGCATCCATCATCAAAGCAAAGTACCTTTGGGCCAACCCAAATTTTTTAGAGGATCCTAACCCAATCAAAGGATCGACGGTATGGAACTCCATATCCAAAGCCAGACAGATTATCCGGAAGGGCATCAGATGGAATCTTGGCAACAGAGCAAAAATCAAATTTTGGAGTGACCCCTAGTTGGGAAATGGCCCTCTTCAGGATAGAGATGATCTGGTGTGCCTCCGACCAATGATGGACACCCTCTTTGGACCCAAAGTAAGTGACTTTCTCCTCCTAGGGTCTTCCTCCTGGAAGCCCTTCCCGATCGATGGTCTCTCAGTCGATCAGTTAAATGCCTCTATCACCCTGTCTGATCTCCTTCACCTCTGTGTCATTCCCTCATCCCCTATAGAGGATTCCATCCTTTGGGCTCCTTCCCCATCCGGCTCCTTTACCATTAAGTCAGCCTACACCCTGTCTGAGGACCCCGACCCCCCTGGTTCCCGTCCAAACTCATCTGGAGGCCTCACCTCACCCCCAAGGTAAATTTTTTCCTATGGTTGTCCATCTAGGATAAGATCCTTACCATTCCTAACCTTCACCGTCGTGGCCTGTCCCTCCCCAATCGGTGCTACCTGTGTTGTGTGGATTTTGAGTCTACCCAACATATCTTCTCTTCATGTCCCTTCGCCCATTCCATCCTTTCTTCCCTTTTTTCCTCGATTGGCATCTCCTGGGTCCCACCCCTCTGGATCAGTGATCTTTGTGTGCAGTGGTCAAACCCGTTCAGAGGACACCGACTCAGAACCTTCTGGTCCCTTTGCCTCCCACATTTCATGTGGGAAATCTGGAGAGAACGCAATGCCCAGGCCTTCAAAGATTCATCCCACAAGGAAATTCATGTCCTAGCAAGGATCTTGGCTGCAATTATAGAAAATGTGTCGGTCACCCCCTTGGAGGTAGGCCCGGAGCCTCTCTCTGAAGAGATTCTAGCCTCTTCCCTTGGTATCCCATAGGGCATCTATTCTCGGACCCCCCAAGGCTGACCATTCCCATGTCAAGTGGATTCCTCCACCTCCAGGCTTCCTCAAGCTCAACTTTGATGGAGCAATGAAAGGTAATCCTGGAGCTGCTGGTGCTGGGGGAGTTGTTCGAGACCATAAAGGTTGCATCATCTTGGCTTATGCAGAGAACTTGGGGTTCAATTCTAGCCACTTTGTTGAAGCCTAGGCCCTCTACCAAGGTGTTGTCCTGAGCCGCAAGCTTCAGGTCCCCAATATTGTGATCGAAGGTGACTCCAAGAATATTATTGCTAGCTTGTCCCATGGCTCCCTCTCTCTATCATGGAACACCTCCACCATGATCGATGAAGCCAAATAGTTGCTCCAATCCTTCTCCGATGCTAAGGCAACCCATACTCTCAGAGAAGGCAATCGCATGGCTGACCAGCTAGCCAACATCGACATCTCAAAGTCAGGTCTTCGGGTGTGGACTGACTCCTTCCCCCAAGCGATCATCGATGCAAATGCCACTGACCTCACCAATCAGTGAGGCAAAATGGTCCAGCGTGGAGAATCACAACCTCCATGATGGTCCCCACTTTCAAAGCATGATTCATCAACCGAGCTCCAACGTGGCGTACTCTCATAGCGACACATCGAGACTGGCTCCACTATTTTTCCTCACGTGCAGCTCCCTTCTGGTCGAAGCTTCACCATGTGATTCTTCCCATTTGGTCCATGAGAGGGCTTTTTTGCCTCCACGACCACTTGTCCCATTGGAAGTGGAGGCCCATCCATGGTATTAGGCTCCATTGGAACCAAAACCTTTGCCACGCTAGAAGATGTCACCTTGGTATCAGGTCCAACCTCATCTTCGATGGTTTTTTGGTCATCTGGACATGGGGAATGTTGGCCCCCGGTACCCTAGCCCTCGATCGGGCCATCATAGCAGTTCCCATGCTCTCGAGGTGCTATGTGTGCTTCCCTCTTATTTGTCAATGTATGCTGACTCCCCGCTCCTCATCCAACATCATTTTGGCAAGATGTGCTGGCAGCACAAGTATGGAAGTGGTTTTTTGGTCTATCTACCTCGTAGCAACTACCCACGTCACTGTTGTTACTCCTTTCCACCATGCTCATCATGCCACCATGGAAGGTGATCCCCATCATCATGACCCATGCTCACTTGGCCCATTTGTTAGTCGTGGTGTCATTTCCTGGAGTATCCACCTGGCCCTCTCGGTTGATTGGTGTGCCCTTCCACCCGTGCCATCGACTGTTCGATCGATCCGAGAGATTTTTTGCACGAGGCGCTTTGGGTGGGGGAACCTACTCGTGCATCATCTATTATTTATTCCCACCACCTTTCTCCATCACCAAGTTCACCACCCTTGTGCTTTCTATCTGATCTCCTGTCCCTGGCTTTTTCTGAGTTTTGACATCATGGCCGAGATCGAACCCGCTTCTCTTCAATTAACTCCCCTGGTAGAGGATATTTTCAGGGACCATGGCCTCCTACATTTTTTATAGTAGTTTCAGGGGTCGAGCCAAATTTGTCCATGGACTTTGTCCATTCATGGAATGGGGGCATGTGGTCATTCGAGGACTGGGGTTCACTATTACGATGGATCTTCTCACGGTGGTTATTGGTCTCCCAAATGAAGGTGAAATTATCAATCGAGAGAAGCACTCCCTCCAGGGTGAACTAGCATTGTTTAGGGATAAAGGAGAATCCCTGGGGAAAGAGAAGGGTGGGATTGTCAGGGAGACACTCCCAAAACCATGGGACACGGTGATGATAATTGTCCTCCAATACTTCACCCTCGACAATCCCTCGACCATTCTACGGAGCTTCCACCTTGCATTTTTAAACCACCTCAGGGGAAATAAAACCATCAATATCCCTGAATATATGTTCAGGTCAGTGGAGCGATCGGTTCTCAACGTTAAAAGGGGGCCTCTTCCTCCCCCTTCATCAGGGTCTACATCGGGTTTTGTTCAGGTTCATGGTGGCAGAGCAGAATCAAGCAGTAGCACCATCGGTTGGGCTTCCCCTTGTTGGAGATCCGATCGGGCCTCCCCTGGCCGAAGGGCTAGTTGGGCCTGCCCTCCTTACTGGAGGGCCGACCAATCTTGGAGATGATATCGGGGCTGATGCTTTCCCCCGCCCATCGACACCCCGAGTGGAGCTACCAAATTCGATGACACCCCGATTCCTCAAAAGATCGAGGCCCATCGTTATCCTGTTCACGTGAAGGGAGGAAGCAACAAAAGGAAGGCTCCGGTGGTCATTGATGATGCGTCGGATGACTCTCTATCATTCCAGATGAAAAAGGAGAAGCCGACGTGGTTCCTGGCCCAAAACGAAGGAACGTCGACGCAGGCTCCCCTCTTGGCCTCGCGCGTAATGCACTTCTCGAGCCTCTCCGACCGTGGGCACATCCAGGAGATTCAGGACCTCCTGCAAGCATTAGGATGGGTGGCCAGAACCATTTCGTCTCTGTTGATGCAGGCGAACGCTCTCCTAGAGGAGTACAAGAACCAGTTCGAGATCATCCAGGAATTCAAGAGCCTGGTCGGAGAGTATCCTGCGGATAATGATGGTGGGCCTAACGCGTGAGCCGGCATGGAGGAGTGCCTCCTGCGTCGGTCAGGCTTCAGGGTTTGGATGGCAGTTTTTGGTCTATGGTTGCCCCTGCGAGGGCGGTTTTTCTGTGTTGTTTCTCTTTTCTGCCCCTGCGTGGGCGCTTGTATGTAGCTGGGTTGGCCCTGTAAGGGCTTATGTTGGTCTGTACATAGTTTGGTCTGTTATGGTTTCTATTGTCTCGGTTGTAGCTTCTCCTTTTTGCTTGGTAGGGTCATCTCCTGGGGGCCAGTCAGCCTCCAGAGATCTTTTGGGCTTTGGCTAGAAATGTAAAAGGTTATGGGACCCTTTCAAAACCCTTTTTCACCAATAAAAAAATATTATATGGTAATGATTTTATATGGGTGGGATCCATTTCAATCTCATTGAAAAATGCTATTATAATTAATTTTTATGTTAAGACAAACAATTCTTATATTCTTATTATTTCTATTTTAAAAGAGATTTTTTATGAATAATTTTTATAGTTTTAATTATTTTAATAAAAAGTAATTAGATTTTTACATGTATATTTGAAAGTGTAATGTTTTAATTTTATATAGAAATTGTTTTATAAAGGTAATAATAATGATTTATATAATATAAGTTGCAAGATTTTTGTACTGGTAAGGGTTTTGGTCTCCTTTGAGAGGTCCAAGGTTCAAACCCCACTTAGTATGAGGGGGCCAAGACTCCTCATAACAACATGCGTAATTTCATTGAAAAATACAATAAATAATTTAAAACCAAGTGGCATTATCTCAACTAGTTAGATTCCTCAATGTTTAAGGAGGAGACCCAAGTTCGAATCTTGCCAAACAATACATGGATAATATCCGAGGTTTGTTGTAATACCACTATGTGGTGATGATGTAATACGAGGTGGAGCTATTTATTTTTTTTTCAATTACATAGAAGAGTTGGTCACAACCACACTATTTTTAGTAACTAACAAGTGCAAGGTTCAAACCACAGGGGTTGCTTTTATAGGTGGGGCTATTTCAATCCCATATAACTAATTGAAAAAATGATTCATATAATATGTGAAAAAGATTGAATAAATGGATGTAAATATAATACCTAAGGTTATAGCAGGAAATAAGCTTGACAAAAGAAAGGAACACTTGAAAAGAAATAAAATGTCAATTTGAAAATAAATGAGGTATTGATCTAATATAATCCTCTATCAAAAACAAGGATATAAAAGTTTGGGTCAATTTGAAAATAAATGAGGTATTGATCTAATATAATCCTCTATCAAAAACAAGGATATAAAAGTTTGGGTAGTGAGTTTGAGTGATATGGGTGGGCCTATTTCAATCCCATATAATTAATTGAAAAAATGATATATATAACATGTGAAAAATATTGAATAAATGGATGTAAATAGAATACCTAAGGTTATAGTAGGAAATAATATTTTAACACAAAAAAGGAACACTGGAAAGAAATAAAATGTCAATTTGAGGAATAAATGAGATATTGATCTAATAGAATCCTCTATCAAAAATAAGAATATAAAAGTTTAGGTAGCACGTTTAAGCCAAGAGTATCTATGCGCTAGGAGTGAGCCAAGAGTGGTTGTAAGTCGAAAGCGAGTCAAGAGTGATTGCAAGCCAAGAGCCTCATCTTTTTCTTGTTTTAGAAAGCAAGTGTTACAAGTGCCAACAAGAAGCAAGTGTGAGTGGGAAGCAAAGTGTGAGTGGGAAGCAAAGTGTGAGCAACGAGCAAGGAGAAAGTGTCTCTTATTGTTCCACGTCTTAGGAGAAACTCAAAAATTAAAGGATTCTTATGAAGAAAATCTAGGTAACATGGCATGAGAGTCATTATTTAAAGTTCTTATTGAAAGTAAGAATGCCCTAGTTAGGGATAAAAGGAAGAGTGAATCTATGGAAAACCTTATCCAAGTAGGAGATATTACATAAAAAGTGATAATCAAGGATAAAACAATCAAGCATGATATAATGGTTCTTAAAAGTAGAGGGTTGATATGTAAGTTCCATGGATATTGGTCAGGTTTTATGAAGATCCAAAATTGAATCAAGTGGAAGTGGGGATTGAAATTAAATTACTCCATGACTTTTATTTTAAAAGGACTTTTCCTTATCATCTTCTCAAATTTGGTAATCAAGAATAAATAATGAATGGTGGTCGATGGTTTAGGAGTAACAATGCATTATACTTAATATTATGGAGTGATAATTTTTTGTGTGGAAACATAAACTATTAAAAGCCTTCAAGTGTGGATTAGGTTTTTTGAAGTTCCTTAATAGCCTATTAATAAGGAGGTTTTGAATAATATTAACAAAACTCTAAGAGAGTTCATCCAAGAGGAAGCAACTACTAAGGAGAGAAGGCGTGTTATATACACTCGAAAATGTGTTGCTCTAGATATTTTAAAACTTTTACCAAGTCCATTAGGATTAAATATGAATCAATAGAATGGATCAACAAGTGGATTATGAAAACATTACATTTTGATGTCACAAATGTTATAAGACTAGATACATGGCAACAAAATGTAAAGTGAAAATGATGGAAAATTTTGGGCATAAGACAAACTTCAATATGAAGCAAGGAGATCATATCATAGTAGAAGTTGGGTCAAATCAAGGATTTTCCACTCCCAAGAAAGTGGTAAAAAAACCCTTTACATCATCAAATGGCAAAGATCATCACAGTTTACTCAAATCAACCATTAGAAGAAAAAAAGGATACAATGTATGAAGAAATATAATGCGCAAGTTCAAACTTCAAAGTTAAAGGTGGAAAGGAAGATTAAGAGGCAAATTCTAAAGCAAAGGAGGTCAAGGGATTTTTTAAAATAAAGGTGAAAATGTATGAAGAAGACAAATTCAAAGTTATAATAATTGACCTGCCACTTCTATCCAGCCCTAATATCCTAATAAAACTAACTCTAACATCTCCTTGGACCACAAATTTCTTAGTGTGATCCAAAGAGCAAAAACTCCTATCTTGATTACATTTTTCACTAATGTTATTCTAGATAACCAAGATTATGCTTCTCTCTCTTGCCATGAATTTGGGAAGTATCCTAAATTGGAACTAAGAGTGTTACAAGAAACAACGTGATGCCTAACCAAAGGCTAATCATAATAAACATCTACCATGTTCCTACATACTTTGTTGCCCAAATAATTGTTGGCTACTAAGAAAACTTGTTTGTTCACATCCATCCAATCTACAATATCCCTATTCTAATAAGATTTCAATCAGTATCCAACAATATTCTCACTTTCTTTTTTATCCAAAAATTCATCCATTGCATTCTTCCCTCTACCTACATAAAATAGAATGGCATCCTCAAATTGCTTCTAGATGGCTTTAATTTAACTTCCTATGTTCTTGATCCGCCATGCACTTGGTATGAAATTTTTAATCTCATCTAGCGAACCCACAAAAATTTGAGAGTCAAAATCTACTATGATTTTCTGAACTCCATTCTCCCAAGCATTGAGAGAGCCTTGTTTGATTGCCAAAGCCTTTACTTCATTATTTGTTGCTACTCATAGGCCTTCCAATTCCCAATGAATAACCTTCCCCTTGTAGTCTCTTTTGAGGAAACCAATGCCTGTTGCCCTTGGGTTATTCTTGGATGCTCCATTTGTGTTGATTTTTTCCTAGCCTAGGGATGGGGGTTGCCAATCCCCAAGAGTTTACCTCGAGCTTTTACTATTTCTATAACCTTGTTTACTATTTTTTGCTAAACTAGCTCTATTGGAGTGTATTCCTCTATAAAAATCCTAATGTTTCTTTCCAACCATATGTGTTGGAATATATTACATTATTTGGTACATGCTAATGTACCACCATGGGTACCTCTTTAGATCATGAGTATGTCTTAGATTAGGGTTTGAGTATTTACTTTATGTAATGTAATAAATGCACAAGTATTATTACAATGTGCAAAGTACTTAAATATGTAAATGTGCATGTTGTCCATGTGCACATGAGTCCATAGAATAGGAAGATGGAAAGCTAAGAGTCACATCTCATTATATATAGACATATAGAGACAATATGAGATATGGCATATTAGAGAGTTGGTATATGGCTCATTAAAGAGATGGTATATGGTAGAGACATTGTAGTAGATACAATGTAGAGCATGTATGAAATATGGAGAGTTAGAGATCTCCATTTTATATCAATGTACTATTTTTGTGAGTTTTCATTAATGGTAGTTTTATGAGTAGTTGCAAAAGTTTTTATGAGTTTTACATGCTTAGTATATTGCCATCATATTATATTTAATATTGCATGCTTATTTTTAGACCTTGTGGTAGTTTTTCATTAAATATATATCATCAAAAGCTAAAAGTGGTATCAGAGCCACAAGGAAGATTGATAGGAGATAGGGAGAGCCATAAGAGAGATTGAAATGTGATAGAGAAATCTCATTTTCAAATTTTTTAAATTGCTTTTTAGCTAGTCTTTCCACGAGGTTGCAAGAAAACTCTTGAAGACTAGGACTCAACATAGATCTCTTTCCACTAGATTGAAGGATAACTAGTGAAGTTTATTGATTTTTAGAGATCTAGATATTTATATGAATTTGGTTGTTATCTAAGTTTTATATTGCAAAAAATTAGTTCTTAGAAGTTGAGAAGCTTCCTACAACGGATAGAGAAGAATTTCATCATCAACTTCCTGAAAGTTTGTATGTTTTCTCGTGCAATTTTTAGTTATTTGTTGCAAAAAAAAAAGTAGACATTGAAGATTAAGGAGGTCCAAGAAAGAAGGCCCCATTAGAGATTAAAGGCAAAATATTGAGGATACCTAAGTGTAGACACCTAAAATGCGTCATGTCGAGGGCGACTACTCATATGGACATGCTACAAGACCATATGGAGGATCTTGGACAGACTCCAAGATAGAGCAGTGGTTCTAACCACTCAATTTGGGCTCCTTGGCCTAATCAGTATGAACTGCAGCCTAGACCTATGGTCTACAGGCTGAACCGCGGCTGAGACCTGCGGTTTACAATCTAGACCACAGTTGTAACCTATAGTCTTAATTGAAGTTCAGTTGACCTTCATTCGAGCCAAATCGGTTTGAACAACCATTTGTTCTAGAAGACGATGGTTAGAGGACGAAAGCTTCTAATCCAACTGTTCCAACCACCCCTTCTTAATTTTGGCTTCTCCATGAAGCCACCCCTAGCCCTGGGACATCTTATAAGTACCCCTAAGAATTAGGGCAAAGAAAAAGAGAGTGGATTTTGGAGATCAAAGCAGTGAAGCCCTATTGAATTGTGGACTCACCTGAGTGCATAGAGAGAGCCTTGTTGCCATCCCCATTGTCAATTTGTCAAGCATCATGACAAATTAGGCCATGGATGCCCTAAGGACCTAGGAGAGCCAAGAAATGCTAATTCGGGAAAACGGAGGCCCTATTCAACGATTCAACTGCCAAACTGGTCAGAAGGGCACCGAAGGTGACCCTTGAACATCAATTGGACAAGGAGGTCAAGCCTACTACCCTTGATTTTGAGGGTAAACTCACTTGAGTGCTACAGTGCAGACTGTGCATTAGTGTTGTGGTTTGCAACAAAGGTATCACCACCTTACTATTTTCATTTATGCTCATCTAGTTAGATTAGATTAGTCATTTGCACGGTTAAATTGTAGTTTTAGAGACTTCTGACCGATAGACTAGTGTTTTTGCTAACTTATTTTCATCATAGTAGCTTAGATGTTAATGGTCTCTTTTCATGTTATAACGCTTCATTTCAAGCATTCGATTCCATAGATTGATAGTTGTGCTCTTCATTTACGTATTTCCATCAATCTCTTGATATTATTTGAATATGTTTGGCATAGATTACGTATTTTCTTGATTTGATGTCATTATGCTATTTTCATGCTATTTGTCTTTAAAGGTCCTCATCATAAGAGGCTGCCTATGCTTTTGACATTCTTGTGTTGTTTCTTGATTGTAGAAAACAGGTTTCTAAGGAGCTACAACTATTCATTTACTTCCTCAATGTGAAGAAGAGGGTTCACTCCACCCTAGAGCAGTTTGTGTCACCTTAAAGGCTTGATAGTGCATTTCACCCCTAAGGGGGATTGAACTAATTGTAATTGCGTATCAAAATAAAGTATCCCTAAGAGGGACTTACTTGTAATCAGACACTTATTGATTTTAATGGAATAATAGAGTCATTTCTTGTAATTTCCATGTTTTTTGTCCATTTATGTGTTTGAATATCAATTTTACTTTGTTTATGCAATTACAACATTTCGGGTGCATGCCTTTTTGGTCGTACAAAAGACGATCACAATGGAACTCCGTAATTCATGCGATCTAATTGTTGTTTCTTGGTTTTGGGAATTGCAGGTACAGACCGCAACTATCAGCTGTGGGCCAACAATTGAATCATAGTTTCAACACGTGGTTTACAGTCTGAACCATAGACCAGACCTGTGGTTTACACCTGACTACACAGACAACAAAAATTAGAGTGCAGATCAACTCAGGACCCAAGGTAGGCCCTATTTTCCACTCTCTGTTCTGTATTTACTCTCTGTGTTTTTACAAAATGCTTATTTTGAAATGCCATTAGGAAAAGAAAACTAAGAAAAAGGAAATAAATCATGTCCTAGTTTGTTTCAATTTGCATTTGTAGAAAGGCGCTACTAGAAACAATGGACCTATGATTGCAGTCCAGCCTAGGCTACAACGTGCTTGATAGAGTGTCTTGTTTGGTTTGCATGTGAGGCCCAATTAGTGGCCAATTATTATCGTAATGTGCATTATCTCAAAGAGCATCTAGAATAACTTGCATTTTTTGAATTTGAAATGTTCTTTCATTTGCATAGCATATAAAAAATGAGCATGATTGATATATGATGCATTTCTTTTATGTACATTAAAATGAACCACACACACCACTTGGCACTTAAACACTAGTGAGTTGGGCTTGACATCCAACCACTAGTAGGGTTCAACAATGGTGGGCGTAACTTCCATCCATTGGCCCAAATCCCATGAACCTTTGGATACTAGACCAATATCGGATCTAAGAACCTTTCGTACCCTGGAAAATTTGCATGTATTCTCTTCGAAGGGTATAATGCTGACTGGGGGAAAACGGGTGAGGATATGGGAGGACCTGTGCTCCCTGACCATGTGTGGGCTTCATTACCACACATTATAGGTTGGATTACGTGACTTGGAGTTCATAGCCAAGTTGTCGAGCTGTGAGTGTACAGGTGAAAGCCATTAAACTAAGAATAAAATCCAACAAGTTTTGCAAAACACGATAAGAGTTTCTACACTGATACAACACATCTTGAAAACACATCAAACAATTTAGGGCTCACTTTCAAAATTTAATACGAGATAATCATCATTGTATACCTTGTTTGCTTAATAATAAAAGATACATCTAGATGCTAGGTACACAATGGTGGATACACGGGGTGGTTGGAAAAGGTCTAAAACTAACGTCGATGACCAACCCCTAACCAATTCACAACAACATATGTCAATTCCTCACCCACATGAGCGAACCAAACATCATTCTGCAAGCATTAGAGGAGATAACTCAACACGATGGGAGCACGTAGAGCATACCCCAGATAGAGGAGCTTTAGTACACTACTCTAGGCACAGGATAGAACAAGGAGCCTCTTAGCATGAGGGTGCTCCACTCTAAAGCCATTATCAATACCGCACTACACACATGTCCACGGGATCGACCGAAGAGTTTGTTGTGCAAAAGACCAGGTTGGTGCCCCTACGTACGAAGTCTATAGGAGGATCCATGCCTCCACCTTCTGAGTATAGAAGGACTATATATCTGCCCATTCAAGGGCAGGCAGACAGGCTTGCTATCGAGCATAGGTCTACCCATACTCCCATGTGTGGTCCACCACGCAAGATCACCATTGATATATCAAAGGTGGGAGCTAATGACACACCACCGCATGAGCGATGGCGGTCCAGACAGCTAGAGGGTCCAGGTAGTGTCTTAGAGCAGTTAGGCTGCAAGCTTTTCACTCCACCCACTCGTGCCCCAAGTGAGCATAGTGTGAGTGTCGTCAGGACTACTAAGGAGCATGGAGAGGCTTCTAAGTGCCCTCATGTCACACACCCACTATCTACGCATGGTGGTTCATAGTATAGGACATAATATGATGCCAATGTTGTATTCACAGACAGAGGCAAAGGTGCAGCACATCAGTTCGATGGGCACAAAACCCACAAGGTCGCTCGTATAAAGTAAGGATACCGGAGGCCTCCCACGACCGATCAGATCGATAGATCACATCAACTGGTATGGGAGCAGAAACTCCAACTCATCCAAGATCAATTGGAGGATGTTTGCCTAGAGAGGCAGCGCATTGAAGATGAGAATATTCAAGTGCAAAGGCTCATTAAATAGAGGCTATATGAGCAGCGCATGCATGAAGAGCGTATTCTTGCCTAGAAGGAGCGCATGGAGTAGGAGGATAGGTTAGCTAGGGTTGGATTATATCATCATGATGAGCATAGAGAGCGTGTATATAGGAAGGATTTGTTGTAAGCTAATATGCATCAAGATCAAAGAGACGCTCGTACTCATGCTAGTGTTGAATGGAGGGAGCGGCCATCGTCGCTTGATGATCAGAGGCAAAGATAGCATGAAGAAGCAGAGGGAGATGGATACGAGCAAGAATATCCTAAGATCTCCCAAGCTGAGGAGGAGGAAGAGCAACGCCCTCCATCTCGTACAAGGAAGACAGTACCTCCTAATCCACCTCCATGTCAACTTAGGGAGGACTTCCTATCTTCAGAGGCCTATAAGGCCTTAGCCAAGAAGATTAAAGCCATCGAGAGACAAGGCATGACTATTCAAAAGTCGACATTAAGGAAAATTCATAATGAGCCTTTGGATCCTTTTGTGCCTACTCCGACTTACCCTGAGAATTTTGATATGCCCAAGTTAGACAAGTTTAAGGGTGATGAATATGCATAGGAACATATCATGAGCTTTCTGGACGCTTGTTTTCAGATAGCAAGCAACGATGCATTGTTGTGTTGAAGTAAACGAACAATATTCCATTGATTAGAACCAGTATAAATAATACATTGAGAGCCCAGATTAGCTCGTAACCATAGGATCTAATTAACAACTTAGGTCTAAAATAAAATAATAAAAATAGACCAAATATTATATACGCTAACAATAGCGTAACTAACCTAGGTAGTTAACTAACTACCCTATCAACATAAATAAAGTAATAATAAGAATTACTATAGTAAATCTAACATCCCCCCTTATTACATTATTTATGTAATTTAAGAACTACTAACATCCCCCTTGATTACATCATTTGGTAATACAAAGAGAGCTGCGAAACAATTCAAATTTGACACGTGCAAGTGCCTTAGTGAAAATGTCTGCAACTTGAGCATTGGTGGGAATGTACTGAAGCTGAATTCGGTGCCTTGGAACTTCGTCTCGAATGAAGTGACATTGTGTGTCAATGTGCTTGGTTCTTTCATGATGTATTGGATTCTTGACAAGATTCAAAACACCCATGTTGTCGCGAGAACAAGTGTATTGGAGATTTTGATGGAAGACCCATACTTGTTAGGATGCGACGCAACCATATCACTTCGCACACGGCTTCACGTGCGGCGCGATATTCTGCCTCTGTTGATGAAATAGCAACCACCTGTTGCTTCTTGTTGTGCCAAGAGACAGGACCAGATCCAAGATGAAACAAATATCCTGAAGTTGATTTACGATCATCATATGATCCGGCATAGTCGGAGTCCGTGTATCCCTATAAGAAGAATTTGTTGTTCCTCTTATATTCTAGGCCATATTCCATTGTGCCACGGACATAGTGAAGAACGCGCTTTTTTGCTTTCCAGTGTGTAGTCTTAGGCTCCTGCATGAACCTCGAAAGATAGTTGACAACAAATACGATATCTGGCCTAGTGTTGGTCAGATATATGAGACTCCCAATCAACTGTCGATAGAGAGTACCATCTACCTGAGGTGAATCATCATATCGCGATAAGCTGAATTCCTGTTTCCATCGGAGTTGACATTGGCTTGCAATCGGTCATGCGATATTTTTCCAATAGGGTCTTGGCATATTTTTTTCGAGACACTTTGATGTAGTGCTCCTTCGGCTGACTTCCAGGACCAAGACAATAATGGAGAAGTCCGAGATCCGACATCTCAAAATATTGACACAAGTCTCTTTTGACAGTAGAAATCATAGTTTCTGAACTCCCTGTAATGAGCAGATCATCAACATAGAGTACAAGCAACACTATTTCAGAACCTTGTTTCTTAAAATAGAGGTTTGCATCTGACGGACATCTCTTAAAACCATGCTGCAGAAGGTGATTATCCATTTTTATATACCAAGCCCGAGGGGCTTGTTTCAAACCATATAAGGATTTTACCAATTTGCAAACTTTCTACTGTTGGCCTTCCACTTCAAATCCTTCCGGTTGAGTCATGTAGACTTCTTCTTGGAGATCACCATTTAGAAAAGCACTCTTGACATCCATTTGGTGTACTTTCCACCCATATTGTGCTTGCCATAGCACAAAGAACTCGAATGGTTGTCATCCGAGCGATAGGTGCAAAAGTTTCCTCGTAGTCAATGCCTTCTCTTTGAGCATAGCCCTTTGCAACAAGTCGGGCCTTATGCTTATCTATTGTCCCATATGCCTTATACTTAACTTTATACACCCATTTGCAGCCTATGGGCTTCTTTTCGTATGGCAGATCGACAAGCTTCCAAGTTTTGTTTTTCATCAAAGACTTATACTCTGCATCCATAGCGGCCTTCCATTGAGGCTCACCAAGAGCATCTTGCACTGATGCGGGTTCAAGATCGTCTATGGAAGACATAAACACCCTATCATTATCAATATCCATATCTTCTGTATCTCTCTCTGGATCTATAGAAAGTTCCTCAAAAGATTGACACAGCTCATCAACCCCCAGTATTCTCTGTTGCAGCTTTCTCCTGTCGAGCCATGCTACGAGTACGAGGCCTATCCAATGTCAAATCTGGTGGAGTGGATAGCTTAGAGTCTTTGATTGTATTTGTATACCACTTTGGATTCTTCTTCTGAGGTGTTGAAGAAGATGAAGACGGACCTCCAACCTTTGATGAAGGAGATTTATCAACCTTAGTTTCCACAAGGTCTAGGTATACATCCGATGTGTTTTCTGATGTGAAAGCCTCATCAAAAACTACATCTCTACTAATGTGTATCTTCTTGGTCAAGGGATCAATCAAATGATAACCCTTAGAGTGCTCATCATACCCAAGAAGAATACACTTCAATGTCTTCTCATCTAGCTTCTTCCTTTTCTCTTTTGGTATGTGCATGAAAGCTTTACATCCAAAAATGCGTAGATGAGAAATGGAGGGTTTCCTACCACTCCATGCTTCCTGTGGAGTCATTCCTTGTAGAGCCTTTGTGGGTGCCCTATTCAACATAGCTTCCAACCAATATAGTTGCTCAAGACTAGCTCCTGTGAGCATGCAACGAACCATTTCCATGATGGAACGATTCCTCCTTTCAGCAACTCCATTTTTTTGAGGAGTATAAGCAGTAGTTAACTGTCGTGTGATCCCATTTTCTTTCAAGAACTCAGAGAATTCTTTAGAGGTGAACTCCCCCCCTCGATCTGAGCGGAGGGTCTTTATAGAAGTCCTTGACTCCTTTTCAACAGATTTCTTGAATTGCTGAAAGAAGCCAAATGCTTCGATTTCGGTTGAAGAAAGAATACCCACATCTTTCGTGAGTAATCATCCACGAATAACTGAAAATACCTCTTACCCCCACAACTGTTGGGAGTTAAGGGACCGCACAGATCGGTGTGAATCAACTCCAGAGGTTTCTTTGCTCTTGTAGAGCTCCTTTCAAAAGGCACTCTATGCTGCTTTCTTGCCAAGCGATCAGAGCAAAGCTGGTAAAGTGGTAGAAAGGGAAGGAAGACCTTTTACCATTTCATACTTACTTAACTCAAGTAAGTAACCAGAACTCAAATGTCCATATCTCTTGTGCCATAGGGAAGTTGCCTCCTTTGTAGAGGCTGTCATGGCTACATGTGGAGTAGAGATAGCATCTAAGGCAAATAAGCCATGCTTATATGAAGCAGTTGCAATGTTCTTACCCCTCCTGGTAATAGAACAACACTTCTTGCCTCCCTCAACACTAAAGTTCACAACCATATCTTTGTCCAGAATTTGTGTGACTGACAACAAATTGTTTGCCAATCCTGGAACATAGAGAACTTTGTCAATCTACACTTGCCATTAGGAAGAGTGGCTGAAATAGTACCTTCTCCCTGAACCTTGTAGGTTTTATCATCGACAATAGTGACAGGTTTGCCCTCTTTGGCCTCAAAAGACTCAAACCACGATTTGTCACCAGTCATGTGCTTACTGGCTCCAGAATCAACATACCAGATAGGATCCGTCCGCTTGGACACTTTGTGGTAGTCATGAGAACTTTGTGGGCTCTCTCAGAATCCGTGTCAGATTCTTCAACAACAACATTCACTTGTTGTTTGTTCTTTTGTGGTTTGTTTCGGCCTTTCTGTTTTGATTGTTTATTCTTATGCCAACATCTGTTTGTATCATGACCTTCTTTGTCACAGATCTTGCAATATCGCTTTTTCTATTGAGGTTGTTGAGTTTGTTTCCCTTTTGAATCCTTTTGTGAATTCCCTCCCTTCTAAAAATTACCCTTCTTATGGTTCTGCCCTTTCTGTTGATGTAGAGGGCAGTGTTAGAAGAATCATCTCTCTGTAGTTGGCGTGCCTCCTCCTCTTGAAGCATATTAACCAATTCTACAAAAGTAACTTTTCGTTGCGATACCTGAAGGGAAGTGATCAACACCCGATAAGAATCAGGTAAAGCTCTCAATACAATTGAGGTAAGGAGCTTGTCATCAACTGGTTCTCCTAAAGAATTCAACTTTGCTTTCAATTCAGACACTCTGCAAAGAAAAAATTCAGCTGTCTCCCCCTGCTTCATGCTTAGAGCTATGTAATTGAGATTGAAGAAATAGAATAGTGGAATCATTCTTTCCCTCATATATAGTATTAAGGGCATCCCATGCCTCTTTACTATGTTCACAGTCAGCAATATGGGGTTGAACTTCATCAGACACAACAAGCAAAATGAGCACCTTTGCTTTGTTGTCTTGCTTGTCAAAGTCTTTTTGAGCAGTAGATGGAGCTGTAGCACCAGCAACAGATGAAGGTCTTGTTGTTGCTCCAGATACAACATCCCATAAGTCATCCATGACTAGGATTGCCTTCATCTTGTTTTTCCATGGTGTGTAATTAGGACCTTTCAACAAGCGATGAGAATCGGTCATTAATTTTGCGAGACATGGTGAAGGTTCCTTATAACACCAATTGGTCCCCCTTTCGATATACCTTTTGCTAGGCCGTTATACCGTACAAAATACCCGCCCTTACGTGAGGGAAACTATAGGTATTTAGAAAGATAAAAAAAAATCACCCGCCCTTACGTGAGGGAAACTATAGGTAATTTTTAGAGATCATACGATACGTGGTACTTAAGCGATGATTGAAAGGGAATAGTCTTGTTGATGGCACCTACCATAGAAAGTCTGCAATCCTCATGCGTGGGGCGTAACTTCCCCTAAACACTTTGGATTTTAGAACTTTCGTCAGGATTTACGCCTAAACACAAGAACTATTAGGGTAATGGATGGAGTAAAAAAATGCAAAATGGCAAACTTATCTCTCCCCGACGATTTATAGAGAACAAGCTCAGACGTCGTTTTGGCAGCTATATTAGGCGGCGGATACGATAGCGCAATCACGACAACTTTACCTGTAAGTGCTGGCCAGAGGTATCTCAAATACCGAACGTTGCAGTGCAATAAATTGCACGGATGGGTTTTAATTATTTCGGGGACTTAGGGAGTGAATTTGATTTTTTTTAACTTTTAATGAAGTAGTGCAAAATAGAAAAAAAATGCAACCTACAACATAAAAAGTGCCCATAGGAATGACCCACTAGGTGTCGGGCGCAGCAGAAAATGCACCTTTACAATAATGCCAAATTTGCTTTTCAAAAAATTACTCACTTTCCCCCTTTGATTTTTGAAAAAAAATACCCCTTTTTTAAAAAAAATCTCTCAACAAAGGATTTTGATAATTATTTTATAGCTTTAAAGTTAAAAAAAATATTAATTTTAATTTATATAGTTAAAAAACCATTAAAAAATAAATTAAAATTAAATTAAAATTTAATTTTAATTTATATAGTTTAAAACTATGTAAAATAAATTAAAATCAATAATTAAATTTGACTAAAGAAAAATAATTAAAAAAAAACTTTGAAATTTTTTTTTTTACCTTTTCTTTCCAAGGGGGGGTCGGCGGGATTGGAACCCGCGACCTGCAGGCTCCCTGAGCCTTACCGCACAGTCCACCACCAGGTGGACTAGCGGGCTGATCCGAAAGGATCGGGGACCCCCTCGTATTTGAGGAGGGTCCGGGAGCCCTGCTCTGTCGCGGTCGCTCGGCCGCGGCTCCCTCCGTGGTCGGCGACGACGGGTGGCCGCGGCTCTCGCTGCCTCCGTCTGCTTGGTAGCGATGGGGTGGCGCCAGCTGCTAGCGACAGTGGGGTGGCGCCTGTCGCTGCCTCTGCTGCTGGCGGCGACTGGGGTGGCCGCGGCTACGACCTCCGTTGCTAGCGCCGACTGGGGTGGCCGCGGTTGCTGCCTCCGCTGCTGGCGACGGCTGGGTGGCCGCGGTCGGCTCTGCTGCAACGACGACAGGGAGGGGAGGGGGGTGCAGGATTCACGCATGAAGCATGCGACATGGGGGAGGCACGGGAGTCGTGCGTGAAGCACGCGACGTGGGGGTGGGAGAGTGCGTGGAAGTGCACGCACAAGAAGAAAAAATGCACAGAAACCACTGTGCGTGGAAGTGCGTGCACAAAAAAAAATAATTTTTTTTTAAAATGCTCCGGACGTAGTGCTACGACAGTGCTGCACAGGAAAACGCACAGCAAACAATGTGCGTGGGAGTGCGTGCAAAAAAAAATTCAAAATATTTTTTTTACTTCTTTTTTCAGCAAGCTTCCACTGTGCAATTTTTTTCAGACCAGCTCTGCAAATTATTGTTGCCTCCTTTCTCTCTCACACTTCTGGCTCTGATGCCATGTTGAAGTAAACGAACAATATTCCATTGATTAGAACCAGTATAAATAATACATTGTAGAGCCCAGATTAGCTCGTAATCATAGGATCTAATCAACAACTTAGGTCTAAAATAAAATAATAAAAATAGACCAAATATTATATACGCTAACAATAGCGTAACTAACCTAGGTAGTTAACTAACTACCCTATCAACATAAATAAAGTAATAATAAGAATTACTATAGTAAATCTAACATGTTGTTGCGACTTTCATCATGACACTTTCTGGTCCAGCCCGAGAGTGGTTCAATCAGCTAAAGAAACATAGCATAACTGATTTTGAGCAATTAGTTGATGCCTTTCTTGAACGCCATTCCTTTAGCGTCAAGAAACAGGCCAATCTTTCCGATCTGGTTGCATTGGCTCAGCGCGATGACAAGCCAATAAAGCAATACGAAAAGAGATGGAGGAGACTAATGGTAAAGTTGCCATTCCCTATTCCTGCCATAAAGTTAACCAGAATGTTTACAAAGAGTTATGCCAAGCACATATCGTTACTGTTGCAGCTGCAGCAATATCCTACATTTGAAGAGGCTTTGGTGCAAGCCAAAGTGATCAAAGACATCAAGTTGCAATAAGGCAACTTGAAGCTTAAGAATAGGAGAGAGGGACAAAAGAAGAGTACCATAAAACAATAGGGCAAGCAGGCCCATGTGAATCAAGTGGTGCTAAATCTCCAGAGGGAGAACAAGGGGCAACAAAAATAGAATTATCAGGTCCAACCTCCTCCTGCACAATATGACAAGCACAACAACAATTACAAGGGCAAGAACAAAGATCAATGCCCCCCTCGCCAGTTCACACTATTCATGGAATCACTGACATCGATTTTCCATCAACTGTGCGAGACCAAGGCAATTAGATTACCCGAAATCAAGTTGATAGGCCCCAATCAACCCAAATCAAAGGGGTACCAAGAGGATATGTTTTGCATTTTTCATCGAACAAAAGGCCATGACATTGAGGTGTGCTGGACTTTCAAACACATGGTGCAAAATATGATTGACAAAGGTGAGCTTGTAATGCCGCACAACCCGCAGGCACCAGATAATCAGAATATGGGTATTTTACAAAAACCCCTTGCCAAATCATAAGGCGCCTCGCAACAACGTTGGCTAGGTCAACCAGGTGCGAGTCGAACCACCTACTCGAGGGTTCGTAGGCATGGTGAACATTGTCACTAGACATGGGATATATGAACAACCAAATCAACCTCATGCTCTCATTCAAATACAAGCTACGTCGAATCAGCGATCGGCGCAGAATATTTCAGGCCCACCAACAAGACCGATGGTGACCATAAGGAGCAGGTTGGTCCAAAACCTGCAGACAACTCCTACAAAGTTGTTGATATATGAGCTAATACAACAATCTCCTAGGCACAGGGAGACTCTTATGGACATTTTGAGGTCCATTTAAGTACAGTCCCAGGATGCGCAGGCATTTACTAATTTCGTGGGACACGTACAATAGTGTTAGGAACCGATGATCCAATTTTATGATCATGAGATAAAGACAATTTCTACAACCACGGCTGACCCACCATTGTACATAATCACATGTGTTAATCACGTGCCATTTATAAGGGTCTTGATCGACATCGACTCATCGATCAACATAATAACGACCAAGGTGTTGATTCATTTGAAGTTGCCTAAATCACACATTGTACCCACTACATTTCCATTGAGAGCGTTTAACGATGCACTATGTTCGACTGTTGGAACAATTATCCTACCCATGCAGGTAGGCCTGAAGACCATCTTTGTGATGTGTCATGTGATAGAAGGGGCCATGTAGTACAACATACTACTCGATAGTTCTTGGATTCGTGAAATACGTTGCGTTCCCTCGATATTGCATCAGTGTGTGAAGTATATTCACGAGGGATAAGTTCATGTAGTGTCATCGAACAAAGAACCTTTTAAGTTCATGAACCTAGCGAATTTTCTTGGGGGTTTCATACTCTCGTCAACGCACATAGATGTTCGATCACCATCGTCGATAAAGAAGCCAAGAGGTAAACCAGAAGTACGTGCTCAACCAATGCCATCTATGTCACATAGATTGGAGCATGCCACTGCTACTTCCCTAAAAACATCAACATCAGTCATGCGTTGGGATGAAAGGAAGTTGAAGGCAAAAATGGGTGAGAAAGAGAAGGAGCGTGAGCCCAAGCCAGTCATCGAGGAGATTCCCACTCCTATGGAAGTTGAGGAACCCCAAGACAAAGCCAAGGAGGTGCCTCAGCCTGCCTCGCCTACATCTTCAGTAGGATCGTCCGCATTGCGGGTAACAATACATCTCGCCAACACCAGATTAGGCGTGTACCTTATGCAGAATGTAACATTTGGACCGATTTTGAATATTGCGCAAGATATAGATCGATCGTCCGCTCATCGTTACCCGGTTGTATTGGTGGTTTTATTGGGAGATCCACCTAATAAGACTAATTTCATCTATGTAGGGATAAATTAGCTTCCAAAACGAGAGCCCATGGATGAAGATGACAACGAACCTTTCACGATAAACGTTCGTTATCTATCCAACCTCGAGTATGCCATGCTATCTTTGAGTTATATCATTGGCATGGATACGACCTTGGTATATTTGAACAAGGGCATAGAACTCCATTGGAACTGCATTATCAGTTAGACCCTAATAGATTCGGTTTAGGGTTACAAATACGAGGGCAGGACGATTTGCTCGCAACATTCCTAGATCGTTTATACCTTAGTATGGCAAACGATGTGGATTTTAATCCATATCATCCTAATCCTTCTAGTTTCTAGAGGAATCACCCTATGATATATGTCGTCATCGCTGAGCCACTCGAAGATAGAACTGAACCCCAAAGATAACCTGGGACACCAAACCTGTGATGTAGTTGATGACACAAACATGCAGGGGCGTAACCCCATTACTGTAGGTGATTGATCTAGGATATCTTTGTAATGAAGATGGAGCAGAGTCCACCTCTAATATTAATGGACCAGGTTATGACACAGATGAAGAATCCTCAAACAACGATGAATCGGGGGATGAAGTCAAAGGTGCCTATGTGAGGCCCTAGCATGCGAGTCATTTATTACCTGTTGAACTGATACAGGTTATCGAAGAGATCCTTCCCAACATTGATCATTCAAGGGAAGAAGTAGAGCTAGACTTCTTGGCGATGTCACACTTGCGATATAATTATCTAGTTTATCTAGATAGTGATGACAGTGATCAAGTAGTCAAATTCATGGGACCGCACTTGCCAGAGTGCCCCCTAGGAGTGGGGGTGAATTAAGGATTCTATTATATCAGTGACGAAGAAGATGAGTTAGAGAGATCCTACCTTGGTCCTCCTTATTTGCGTTACTGTCATCAACCCATTGACATAGATGAGGTCTATCGGCAGTCACGTGTTGGTCCTCGTATGAGAGCAAGACGGTTAAACTTGGATCAAATTCATCGGTTGGTTAATCCCCTTCCACCAACCTACATAGAGCTCCGTGAGCCAAATGATCTTATTTTGTAGTTAGTGCATGGGGAGGATCCAGTTGTTCGTAGTCCTCACAGGGAAGACCCCTTTGTGCCTATGCCATTAGAGCCAAATCGTGGGTATGAGGACTACGTAGATTTTTTAGAGGTTGATCCGTGTGGTCCGAGAGATCAATTCCATTCCATAAACATGGTCTCCATTGATTTTACCACCCCACTCCACAATCCAATAGATATGTCCAAACCGTTGTATCTTAACAAAGATGTTATCAACTGGGATCGCGCGGATTCACCCGTGGAGCCTAAAGATTTCTTCCCTATAAAATAAATGTTGCAACCTTTCCATTTTGCACCAGGTTGTGCATACGATGTCTATCATGTCAAAAATGCTTCCAACGCGGAACCTATCAACCCAACTGATGACATCCATTTGATTCCTACGCCTCATCAGCTTGAAGAGGGATCGCATATGTCAGTAGAGGAAACCTTTGAGGTGGATATCAGTAATGATCTCGCTAGTGCAAAGAAGGTTAAATTTAGAGAGCGTCTCACTCCAGATGAGCGGGCCACCCTCATCCCTCTGCTAAAAGAGAGACCAAATTTATTTGCTTGGATGTACAAGGATATGCCAGGTTTAGACCTGAAATTGGTTACACATAACCTTTCACTAGATCTGATGAAGAAGTCGATCAAGCAAAAACTTAGAAAGATGCACCCAACAATAGCCTTAATGGTGAAAGATGAACTACAAAGGCTGTTGGATGTGGAATTTGTGATCTTCATCGACTATCCCGAATGGGTGTCCAATATGGTACCCATGGGAAAACCCGATGTAAGAATCCGTATTTGCATGGATTTTAGAGACCTAAATAAGGCAAAACCCAAAGGTTCATTACCATTGCCCAATATTGATGCTCTCGTAGATGCAACTACAAGTCACGAAATGCTCTCCTTAATGGAAAGGTTTTCTGGTTACAATCAAATTCAGATTAAACTCGAAGACCAACATAAAACCGCATTTATAATGCCATGGGGAACGTTTTGTTACAAAGTTATGCCATTTGGCCTAAAAAATGCTAGTGCCACATATCAGCGGGCCATGACATACATTTTTCATGACTATATGCATAAAATTCTAGAAGATTATATCGATGAATTTTGGCCAAGTCATTATTGCGAGAAGAGCATGTAGAGGTCTTAAGGAAGGTCTTCGATCACCTGATAGAGCACAATGTCAGGCTGAATCCTAAGAAGTGCATATTTGGCATAAATTTTGGAAAACTACTAGGATTCATCGTCTCTAAGAGAGGCATCGAAGTTGACCCAACGAAGGTCAAGGCCATCTTAGAAATGCGCCCTCCCACCAATATTAAGGAATTAAGGAGCCTTCAGGGTAAGGTAGCATCGATAAAGTGATTTATCGCTCAACTATCAGATAAATGTCGACCCATGAATCGACTGCTACATAAGGGAGTTCCATTTAACTGGGACGAGGATTGCAAGGTAGCCTTTGCTGAAATAAAGCAATATCTGGCGATGTTGCCAGTGCTAGCTCCACCGAGGCCAAAGGTGCCCTTTCTACTATATATATCGACAACTGACATTGCACTGGGAACAATGTTAGCCCAAAAGAACATGCAAGGCAAAGAACAGGTCATATATTATATTAGTCGAACCTTGGTGAGTTATGAGCTCGGATATGCATATGTGGAAAAATTGTGTTTAGCAGTAGTGTTCACTACAAAGAAATTGCGATATTATATGTTAAGTCATACTGGATATGTTATATCCAAACAAAATCCTTTGTAGTACATGATGAGTAAGACGTATCATAATACACGTACTACGAAGTGGATCATGCTATTAATAAAATTTGATCTAGAATTCATAAGCCAAAATTCCATTAAGGGACAGGTCATAGCGGATCAATTAGCTGAGGCACCACTGTCAAAAAATAGGCCTCTAACAATAGAGCTTCTGGACGATGCAGTATTCGTCATATTTGAAGCTCTCAAACCCAAAGAACCAAAGAACAATGTTGATATGACTTTGTTCTTCGATGGTTCAAAGTGCAAGCAAGGAGGTGGTGCCAAAATAGTGTTCTTCACACCCCAAGGAGCTCCAATGCCATTGTCGTTTAAGTTGGATTTTTCGTGCACCAACAACAACGCTGAGTACGAAGCCCTACTGTTGGACCTCCACACAGTCGTCGCCATGAATATTAAGATATTAAACATCTTTGGTGACTCCTTGATCATAGTAAATCAATTCAAGGGGCTCTTTCAGTGTCGATGTCCCATACTAAAAGCCTATAAAGATCTAGTTGCCACATATTTGGCTAAATTCTAATGGTATGACATCGAGGCAATCCCTCGATCGTCAAACATGTTTGCAAACACCATAGCATCTTTGGGATCTTTAATCCCTCAAAATTAATCTATTGATTTCACTACCATTCATGTTAAGATGCTCTTACATCTAGCAGTAGAGCGTGCAGTCTATGATAATAGAGAATCGGTCAACATGATCAGTGTAGAACCAAAAGCCGAATGGTTCTACAAAGCTGAAGACTTTCTTAAGAAGGCACCCTGGGGGTCATTAACCTCTCAGAGTCCTATGGGGAGTGGTACTACCATTCACCACAAGTTTATTTATGAGTCTGCATTTGCAAAGGTAAATACGCACAGGGAGCAAGTCGTCTTAGCAGTTGAAGCTGAGGCTTATCAAAATTGGATGTCACAAATTAAAGACTTCATGAAGCTTAGTATAATCCCAAAGGGATTGCCACGTGCCGCAAAGCACACATTTAAACATAAAGTGGCTAAAAATGTCTTAATAGGAGACATCTTGTACTAACGAGGCTATGATGGAGTCCTCCTTCATTGCTTAAAGCCCCAATAGGCATCATGGGCGATTTCGCAAGCCCATGACGGTACGTGCGGTGGCCATTTCAGTGGCATGGCCATCGTCAAGTGCATCCTTTGAATGGACTACTATTGGCCCACCATGGAGAAGGAGTGCAATGTGTATGTCAAGAAATGCGTTAAATGTCAGCATCATGCTAATCTTATGCACTTGCCATCGCATGACTTACAGCTCATCCAAGCGGTTTGGCCATTTTCTCAATGGGGATTAGATCTTATAGGCAAGATCTCTCCTCCGTCATCGGGCCAACATACATTCATAATCACAACTATTGAGTATTTTACAAAGTGGGTGGAAGCAATACCCTTAACAACGACAACTGGAGCTCGTATAACAGAGTTTATACTGGAGCATATCATAAGTCATTTTGGAATTCCATACAAAATAATTTCGGATAATGGAACATCTTTCAAGAACAAATTATGAGAGCTTTGACATCTAAATATAGAATCAAACACAGTTTTGTGACTCCATACTATCCGTAAGCAAACGGGCAGGCTGAAGCTTCAAATAAGACAGTGGTGGTTATCTTGAAAAATACGGTCCAAGAAAACCATAATGATTGGCGTATCCAGTTGCCCCTTGCATTATGGGCTTACAAGACTAGTATTCGGATGCCCACTAGGGCAATGTCGTTCTCACTAGTATATGGCGCTGAGGCCATTATGCCCTTGGAATTGGAAATTCCAACACTGCATGTCGCATTGAAAGAGGTCATCGATGACAACACCGCGCAACAAGCTCGACTAGATCAACTGACGCTACTTGATGAACATCACGTGAATGCCCTAGAGCATATCCACATTTATCAGGAGTGACTAAAATGAGCTTACAATATCAAAGTTTGGAAGAGAACCAACATAACTCTAATTTATCGCTAGATATGCGAGATAAATTCACAGCTAATTGGCTAGGACCCTACATCATATCTAAAAAGTTTGGTTCGGGTACCTATCGCCTAACATCGCTAGGACGTGTTGAAGAGCCTGAACCTCTCAAAATCATCCATATTAAGGCATTTTATGCTTGAAGAGCATAGTAAAAGGTTTTGAGAGTTTCTTGTAACTGCTCGATCATCATAAAAAGCTCCAAACACTCTCATCAGTGGTTTGGTCAATCAAAAAGCTCCAAAGGCGTCTATAAGCCCTTTGGTCAAACCTCAAAAAGCTCTGAGGGTTTTTTTGAAAACCGCTTGATCATCCCAAAAGGCTTGAAGGGTTCTTGAAACTGCTTGTTCATGTCAGTCAAAGGCCCCAAGGGTTTGCGTATAATCGCTCGGTCATCCTAAAAGGCTCCAAGCTCGTCTGTGAGTAGTTTGGTCAATCAAAAGGCACCAAGAGTTTTTGAAAATTTGCTTGGTCAACCCAAAAGCTCCAAGGATTCTTAAAAGATGGCTTGGTCATCCCAAAAATTCCTAAAGGTACTCATAAACCCTTTGGTCAAACCCCAAAGGCTTCGAGGGTTTGTTTAAAACCGCTCGGTCATCCTAAAAAGCCCCAAGGATTTTGCTAAAAAAATTGCTTGGTCAATCTAAAGGCTCAAGAGGCATGTACTTGTCGTTTGGTTAGATATGAGGCTCAAAACTTGTCAAAATTCTAAAATTAATAAAATCCAAAAAAAATGGTAAAGCATAAAAATACAAAAACATCTGCATTTGCATTTGAATTTTGCATTGTCATTTTTTTTGCATTTACTCATGCATCCACTGCATTATTACATTGCATATAGGCATTCGTCATCCGTTGCATTTCATAGTAGGAGGGATTATGTTTGTTAGTTTTACAAACGACACCACGTTTGTGTCTAAATCATGCATCTTTGCATTTATCATGATCCATCATTCATGTGAGTAATTATGTTTTTCAACACAACCTATAATGTTGCTATGGAGATAGACTAGGGTTTTACAGTCACTCAACCATACCTAGTGGTCTTATCAAGATTTGGTAGAAATATTGCTTTAATTTTTTAGCTAAGGTTCAATTAATATAGCCCTTAGCATATCAAAATCCTATCACTAATAAAAAAATCAAACAATCCTAATAAGGACTAGGGAAAGATAAAAGCTGTGAAGCAAGATCGGGTATCTTGAAGCAAAAAGAGTTATTATTTCTTATCCCTCTGTGCGGACGATATGGGAAATATTTGCAGTTGGCAAAAGGACAGGTTAGTTCCCTATTCATAATCCCTTGCTTACAATAAAATAAGCAATATCCCAAAGTGATATCCCACATCAATCCTCAAGATTGATACCCTAGATCGATATCATAGATCAACTTCCCAGATTGATATCCCATATTGATATCATAAGATCGATATCCTCAATCGATATACCAGAAACAATTTTTCCAAGTAAATTCCCAAAGGGAGTTTTCTAAAGAAAATTACCACATGTAAATGCCGAAAAGTGAAGATCGAATGAAGTTTAGAAAACTGGCTCAAAATTAAGTTCAAAGTGAAGATCAAATGAAGATCATAAATCAAAGTTCGAGCGGAGATCAAATGAAGGTCCAAAATCCAGTTCGAAGAGAGATCAAATGAAGATCTAGAGACAGTTCAGAATGAATATGGAATCGACTCCCTTGCTTCACTACATATGAGCAAGTATCTCAAGAATTGAAGGATAGAAAGGAGTGAGCCTGAATCCCTAGAATTATCGGTACTACTGTACCTTACACATGATGATATTTTTGATACACTTGCATCTCGCTTGTGGGCAGACAAATGTTTGAATGTGGAGGAGCTAGCTTCAGGTGTCCTACATTGCCTAGTGGCTTAGTCCAACTAAAATCTAAACTTAAGATTGGATAAGACATTTGTGGTACCCCTATCTTAGCAATGGGCTGAAAGAATCCCACTTGACATCAGGGAACGCTCGTGTCTTATCTTAAAATAATCAAGTGCACACACAAGGATAATGAATAGTAAGGGCCTATCCTAGAAAAATAATTTTATCTCAAAAGTCTAGTGTGGTTAGTATGCAACTTTTGATAAGTCTATTAGGGTGTTTGAGTCTCATGGAAAACCTAAAAAATCTCTCTCATAGCAACAAAATATCAAATATCGCAAACCATATAAAATCATCAAATTGCAAAGTATCAAGTCCATGATACATCATCATATAAAGCACAATTAAGATATAGGATAGATACCGGATGGATATTAGAAATAATATATAGATGACCACTGACTATATCGTGCATACCTTTTAAATTTGCAAAGGAAAATAGAATGACACATTTTATCATTCGCATCATACAACTGCATTTCATATATAGGTGATTAATTGATTAAATTTTTATCTTAAGGATTTTCAATTACATTCATAATTTTTATACATTCTATGGTGTTATCCATTAAATTGATAAACATATTTGCATTCATTCCTTATGTTTTAAGTGATTAAAACATACAGGTTCATTTACATTAGATCACCATCGTGTAAATAAATCATTACATACATTAATGCATACAATAAAGCAATATCAAATATGTGTTAAGAGAAAACATTGCATCCATATGCATCCATCATAAATTGCATGTCTAAACATCTAGATCACTACATATCATCATCATCATAAATTAAATAGCTATCTAGTGCATGTCATCTATACATCACATCATATAACATCAAATTAACATAAGCATTGCATCCATGTGCATAACATAAACATAAAATTAAAAATATATATGCAAGTACACATAATGAGCCATAAATGATCAGATTATATATATATATATATATATATATATATATATATATATATATATATATATATATATATTTTTATATATTTATATATATGTCTCAAAGTATATCAGGAGTACAAAAATTCCCGTAGGCTACAGCTGTGTAGGTCCTAGACCTTACACCAAAAATGGTACAATATACATCAAAATATATGTACTAAGGAGGGTCTACACCTCCATCCAGAGAGTCACCAGTATCACCTCTATCATCCCTACGCCTCCCGTGCGAGCTGGCTCCATGTGTGCTAGAGGACCTGTGCGTCCTCTCGATCTTATGAGTTCGGTGGATAGAGCTCATCGAAGACTACCTTGTAGTTCTGGATCTAGTCTGATGACACCCCATAGCATGTCTATCCTCAGGTACCTCTAAGCCCTGCAGTCTAATATAGCCCTCCAACTGGGAGATGCAAGCTGCCCTCACATCACAAAGGTCATTTCCCTCCTCTACGAGGGAAGTGAGTCGCTTGACCTCTACCATAGGATTACCACCTCATGGCAATGTAACTTATGAAGTAGCTGGAGGTCCCATAATAATTTAAGAGGATGGAGGATTACCCCTCTGTGCCCTGAGTAGATATCTCTTTACAACAGCCTCACCCCACTATGCCAGTGCCAAATCACGTGCACTAGTGAGCTCACAAACCTGAGTCTCTACCATTGTAGCCCATGCTATAAGACTCGTAATATGCTCCTGAGCCGTAGTTAGCCGCTTGTCCTAATCAGCTAGATTCACGTCTAAATTGGTGATAGTAGTATCTCGCTCCAACTACTGAGTCTGATACCTCCCAAGCTGACTCTGTAAGTCAGCAACCTAAGCCAGGAGCAGCCCCTCTGCATTGTCAAGAGGGACCTCACCCTCCTCGAAAGCCTCCTCCTCTGCATCAACATCCATAGGGGGCATCCTCTACTGTAGCCTCTGCACCCCATCCACCGTTAGTCCATTGGCACATCCTATGCCCATCTGGTCAACCGTCACCTTTGCCTGGTCATCTACCTTACCCAGAGGCCTTGATCTATACCATCAGAGCATCGACCACCAAGCATCACATACTGGGGTGGTCCCAGCCTTGTCAACTCTAGACTCCTAGAATTCATCAACCTCATATCCTAATGTTGCAGGCTGAATCCATGGTAGATGCATCTTCAAGACTAGACACCTGTAAGAAAAAGGAATCTTTGGAATGTCCTGCACCAGGCCAAACTATCGCAAGACCCAAGAGTAGAACTGGTACTATCTAATCTTGACCTTCTGGCCAAGTAGCCATCTATCTCGATGAGCCTATTGTAGCCACTCACCATCCTCTCGCCAAGCTAGGCAATCCATGTAGGGACGCCACTCAATATCGTCTGGTCCAAGCAATGTGAACTGTGTAATGTAGTGCTCAGTATGGCTGACATGGATCCTGCTCCTAAAGCCCTCCTTCTCACAAGGCCAACATGTGATGTATTACTGATGAGCATCATCAATGTTTGTAATGTGTAGTGGTAAATCTTTAGGATGCTCTATCCTGATGTGCTGCCAACCCCAGATCTATAGCAGCAGGCTACAGCTCATCCTATGACGGCTTCGATTAGTAACCTGATATAACTCCCTATAAAGCTAGCACAGTAGGGTGCTACCCTAAGCCAATCATAGCGGTTGATCTATAGAGCTTTGAGTCACTCTCCTGACACTATCCATGAGGTTCCAAGGAATCCTCGCACTCGAGGAGTCTGGAAGAACAACCCGCACCACCAAGTGCATAAAGACGACCTCCCTCACCCTGCCAGTATCCAATGTGAACTCCTTCGTGATCGATCTTTCGTTGAGCCTCCTAGCTTCGGTCATCGAAGATCGCATAAAAAATGGGCCCCTTAGCCCTAGAAGTAGAAGAGGTGATGGCCTTGCCATCTATAGGGATCCTAAAGATCCGGTATACATCCTCTAGAGTAACAGTCATTTCACAGGTGAAATGTGTTGGTCTGCGCATTCCAGCGTTGGGCCAACGCAGTCAGATAAGCTTGATCCACCTTAATCGTGGGTAGATCAAGGACGTAGCCAAATCTGACAGCTTCAAACCATCTCCACTCCCCGAGAGTGAGCTGTCTGTGGAGAGTCTTAAGAATATCTGGCTCGCGAATGTCTGAAATAAAATCATGGCATAAGAGGAAATCTAACTAAAAATACAAGCAAAAAAATATTTAAAAATGACCTAAAAAAACGTCAAAAACATCTAAAAACTGATAAAAATACAAAAACATGTCATCAGGTAGTCATAAAAACAAACAATGTCCCTTAGAAAAGTAAAAAATGCATTAATTAGCATTAACTGCCTATAAAACCTTAGGAAAATTAAAAAATTGATAAAAATTTCCTAAAGTCCATGAACCGCGGGTCAACCCTACGGTCCGCATGCGATCAAAAATTGATCGTTGGGAGTTTAAATGCGGACCGCAGATAGCAGTTACGGTCCCCAATTGGTCAATTGGGAACCGCAGCTAGTACCTACGACCTCCAACTGACATCCGACCAGGGTTATTACCCCGTCAAAAAAAAAAAAAAAAAAAAATATATATATATATATATATATAATAATAATAATAATAAAACCTAAACTAGCCAAATCTAACATGAGGTTCATTACCAGCAGTTTAATTAGGTTCAATTAGCCCATTACTTAATGAGGTTAATTTTACTGGTAATGGATGCGAGGTCTCGATTTCGAATTACCTTGCCCTCGTCGCGGGCTCGGTTGGATGAAGCTTGCCCATGGTCTGCCATCGTGCGATGTGTAAGGTGTGGGTGTAAAATTTTGGTAGGATTTTAGGTCATGTTTAAGTTATCACTGTCTAGAGCTCTATAATTTTCAGTCGCTATCAAGGAATAATGAAGCAAATTGGAAAATTGAACCTTTTATAAGCTTTTCTTATTCTGCGCGGACCACGATTGACACCCACAGTTCCCAAAAATTGCAATAGGGAACCGTAGACCCTAGCCGCAGTTTGAAAATGGTAGCAAATTTAGTCAAATCCCACCGTGGGAAGGTTTAAAGTGATAAATTAATGACTCCTAACAGATCAAATTTCAATAAAAGCAATCAAATTTTGTAAATTTTGTGATGTTCAAGCACCAGGATCAATTCAAAAATTTAAAATTAACAAATAAAAAAATCAAATAATTCAAAAACCAAATGCCCCTCATATTCAGTAATATACCCTATACACACTTGGCGGTTGCAGCGACTTGCGATCCATTCAATCCGAAAAGATGAGTAAATTACCATAGGGACATTTGGGGCAAAAATTGTCATCGTTGAGATGATATGCTTCTTTTCAATCCCTAAGAAGGCCTTCGCGGTTGGACTTTTCCACGGCAACAAGGCGTTTCATGTCATGTCTCCTATGACATATTTTTAGCAAATCATCGATAACTTTATTCAACACAAATCTAATTGGAATTGCCTCATTTCTATTTCCTAAGATGACTATTGTAGCCTGACTGCTCCATGGGATAGGAATGTACAATTACTATTAATAGTTGGAATCATAAGCTGAACTAGGCCTAGCCAAGGCGTTAATATGCTCAAATCTAAATTTATTCAAATAATCCATGGTGGTCAAGTGACCTCATCGCTTTAATCATTGTCATTACCCTCATCGACTCGTCGCTTAAGAGGGTAGTCATAATATCAAATCATAATCAAAATCAACAGAAGATCCCGAAGATCGTAGATCCCTTGATCTTGTCAAAATTGCATTTGTCCTTGCGAATCATTGTCAACAACTATCATAAGCTTACCCCTTTGCTTGGGGTAAATAGCAAATATGACTTTGCTTGTTGTTCTCCACCTTTTGGATCTATGGGTTAGAATATACCTATGGAATGCACAACTGCACCGAATGAGATGAGAAGGGCACAAGCTTTTCAAATGTAAGCCTTTCACCCAATTGGAAGCAATGATTCCAGGATGCACATCCTTTTGCTGGACAATAGGCATATAATGTTGATCTGACTAATGATCATCATCAAACCTTCGACATCATTTTAGGAGGTCTATTTTTGCTTAGTGTTGTTCGATCTCACAATGCATCTCAAAAGGGGCGTATGTAGACACCTAAAACGTCATGTCGAGGGCGACTACTCATATGGACATGCTACAAGACCATATGGAGGATCTTGGACAAACTCCAATATAGAGAGTGGTTCTAACCACTCAATTTGGGCTCCTTGACCTAATCAGTATGAACCGCAGCCTAGACCTATGGTCTACAAGCTGAACCATGGCTGAGACCTACGGTTTACAGTCTAGACCACAGCTGTAACCTACGATCTTAACTAAAGTTTAGTTGGCCTTCATCCAAGCCAAATCGGTTTGAACGACCATTTGTTCTAGAAGATGATGGTTAGAGGACGGAAGATTCTAATCCAACTGTCCTAACCACCCCTTCTTGATATTGGCTTCTCCATGAAGCCACCCCTAGCCTTGGGATATCCTATAAGTACCCCTAAGAATTAGGGCAAAGAAAAAGAGTGCATTTTGGAGATCAAATAAATGAAGCCTTGTCAAATTGTGGACTCACCTGAGTGCATAGAGAGAGCCTTGTTTCCATCCCCATTGTCAATTTGTCAATCATCATGACAAATTAGGCCATGGATATCCTAAGGACCTAGGAGAGCCAAGAAATGCTAATTTAGGCAAACAAAGGCCCTATTTAACGATTCAACTGCCAAACTTATCAGAAGGACATTGAAGGCGACCCTTGAACATCAATTGGACAAGGAGGTCAAGCCCATTTCCCTTGATTTTGAGGGTAAACTCACTTGAGTGCTAACCGTGGCTGTCAGGCGTGGTTTACAGTGCCAATCATGCATCACTGTTGCGGTTTGCAATAGAGGTATCACCACCTTGTTGTTTTCATTTCTACTCATCTAGTTAGATTAGATTAGTCATTTGCACGGTTAAATTTTAGTTTTAGAGACTTTTGACTTTTTGCTAACTTGTTTACATCATAGTAGCTTAGATGTTAATGGTTTCTTTTCATGTTATAACACTTCATTTTAAGCATTCGATTCCATAGATTGATAGTTGTGCTCTTCATTTGTGTATTTCCATCAATCTTGATATTATTTGCATATGTTTAGCAAAGTTTACGTATTTTCTTGATTTGATGTCATTATGCTATTTTCATGCTATTTATCTTTAAAGGGCCTCATCATGAGAGGTTGCCTATACTTTTGACATTCTTGTGTTGTTTCTTGATCGTAGGAAACAGGTTTCTAAGGAGCTACAACCATTCATTTCCTTCCTCAATGCGAAGAAGAGGGTTCACTCCACCCTAGAGCAGTTCGTGTCACCTTAAGGGCTTGATAGTGCATTTCACCCTTGAGGGGGATTGAAATAATTGTAATTGTTTATCAAAATAGAGTATCCCTAAGAGGGACTTACTTGTAATTAGACACTTATTGATTTTAATGGAATAATAGAGGCATTTCTTGTAATTTCCATGTGTTTTGTCCATTTATGTGTTTGAATATCAATTTTACTTTGTTTATGCAATTACAACATTTTGGGTGCACGCATTTTTGGTCGTACACTAAGAAGGAGGTTCCCATATAGGCTAGAATATTGAAGACTCTAGATTGAAGAAAGAAGAAAGCAACTTTATTACAAATTGAGGAGGAGACCCAAGAAAGAGGTCCCATTGAAAAAAATTTATATTTGGAAGATATAAGATTGAAGATTGAAGATAAAGGAGGACTAGGAAAAGTCCTATTGAAGATTTGAGAAGCTGCATAATTTGAAGACCCAAGAGAAGAGGTCTCAAGTAAACTTGAAAGGAGAAAGAAGAAGAAGGCTAGAAAAGCCCTATTGAAGAAGTTGAAGAAGTGGCCATTGGAGGAGATTTGAATAAAGCTCAAGGTAGAAGATTGCAAGAAGGAGTAGCTTCTAAAAAGAAGAATTTGGGACAACTATCGCCGTTCGAAAACAAGACCAAAAGGAAAAGGATTTGGAAAAAAGTTTGTCAAATTTTACAAAGGATTCTTTAATATCTTAAGACATTAATATTCTTGAGGAAGAGACCAACGATAGAGGTCAAATTGGAAGATAGATTCCAACAAGAGCTAAGGAGGAGAAAGAAGATAGAAGAGGCCACTAATTTGAGAAATTTGAAGATTACCATTATAGAGAAGAAGATTGTTGATTATTGCAGCAAAAGTTGAAGAGTCACAGGATATCAAATTGAAGGTGACATAGTGCTGCAAATTAAAGAAGATTTGGAAATTTTTTGAAGCGCCTTTCAACAACCAATTGAAAGAAGGCTTGAAAACAAAAGAAGACAACAATTTGGAGGAATTAAATGTTGTTTTTGGATAGCAAAATAAATAATAAGAAATCATAATTTTTGAGTAGCAAATTAAGAGATTTGAATTGCCAAATTGGGCAACATTAGAAGGTGAAAAAAGAGCTATATTTTGGATAACTTTAGTGCAGATTTGAGAGAGTTTAGGCCAACAAAATGAAGGAATTGGTAGTATTTGAAGCTACAAAATTGCATAGTTTTTGGACAATAAGAGGGTATCACTAATAGCTGCAAATTTTAAAATTCAAGAGAATGAATTTGGAGGAGAATTAAAGCCACAAAAATCAAGAAATTTGGGCAGCAAACTAAAGCTGCAAATTTTACAAATTTGGGACAACATACAAGTTTATTTTGGGCAACAAGCTAAGGCTACAAATTTGAAGGTATAGAACAAAAAGTTCGAGTAACAAGAAAGGAGAGGAGACAAGCTACAAAAGATAAACAAAGAGTATTGGAATTAGGTGCTTAAAAGAGTATTTTTTTTGCTGGATAATAAAAGGTTGTACTCGGGTTCCCAACCCTTGAAAAATTACATCTCTCTTTTTTAGAGCTTGAGAGTTTACAAATAGATGCACTTGTCATCTCAATTGAGATGCTATAGCTAGAAACCTACATCATTTTACATAAAATGTCTAAATTCTTGATTTTCATTTGGATATTTTCAAATTTCTTTATGAATACAATTACTCCAAAATTTAGCATATTTCTTAATATTTTTCTATAGCAGACTTCACAATATCATAGTCCACTATGATATTGTATCTTAGTAGAGTAATATTTTCAAAACATCACACTATCATAGTCCACTTTACCAAATTTGAATTGCTAGTTTTCTTCCTTACTGAAGTCATAGCCCTTCATTGCTCTTCCCATCGTTCGAACCCTAGTTGGAAAATATTTGCAATTTTATTTTTCATGACTTGAAAATTGTCACTATCCTTGTTTCGAATGGTTGACTTCATAGTATCGTATCTTCCTCAATATTGCTTAGATTTTTACATATGACCACTCATTTTAAAGCTATTCAAATTCTACACAAGTTTGTCCAAGAATAAGCTAAATTGTATAACTCCTCATGAAGATATGTTTTCTAAAATATGAGACATTTTTTAGGAAAACCCTAATCCTTCGCACTTTGCAATTTTATTTTTCATGACTTGAAAAATCGTCACTGCCTTTGTTTCAAATGGTTGACTTCACAGGGTCATATATCCCTCAATATTTCTTGAATTTTTACATATAACCCCTCATTTTAAAGCTATTCAAGTTCTACACAAGTTGGTCCAAGAAATAGTTGAAACAGATAACTCTTCATAAAGTTATGACTCCTAAAATATGAGATGTTTTTTCAAGAAAAAACCCTAATCCTTTGCACTTTGTAATTTATTTTTTGTCATTATAAGTAGCCTTCCACACTTCTTCAACCTTCCTAGCCTTCCACTCAACATCCCAGCCTTTCGTTGCAGCTCCTTCAACCAACCCAACCTTCCACACTCTTTCAACCTTATCAACCTTCCACATTCCTTCAACCATCCCAGCCTTCCACCCAACATCCCAGCCTTTGATGTAGCTCCTTCAGCTAGCCCAACCTTCCACGCTCCTTCAACCAACCCAGCCTTCCATACTCCTTTAGCCTTAACACTCCAAATATCAACTCATCATTCAACCTTCCATGCTCCTTCAACATCTAGCCTTCCATGCTCCTTCAACCTCTAGCCTTCCATGCTCCTTCAGCCTCTAGCCTTCCATGCTCCTTCAGCCTACAATCTTCCACGCTCCTTTAGCCTTCATATTTGTTGATATTTGCTTAAAAAAATATTTTAGTTTTATGAAAAGTTGATTTAATTTAATTTAATTTGGCACCATATATTAGAGAGTTCAAATCAAGAGAAGGAAAAACTCTAAATTTATTATCTCCCAGTTAAAGGAGTTTTAGAAGCTTGCAAATTAGTGAGTTAATATAGCATAAAGGAGTTGGTTCATTAAGATTTGTATGCTATTAAGAAAGCAAGAATTAGCAAGCTAAGGAGCTTCAAATACAAAGAGAAGCACTCAAAATATTATGCTCAATACATGGTTTTGAAATACAAGTCTTCAAAAGGTATTTTGATTGTTTCAAAACCTGCAAAATACATCAACACAATATAGAGTTAAAAGTTGCTCAAAAAGGAGAAATAAGGAGAAAATAATATTGATAACGAATATCATTTTACAAACTTGCAAAAAGGGAGATTTATTGAAAGAATAGGAGATCGAATAAGGGCCCAAGATAGAGCAACATTTAAAGTGTCAAAAGATACTAAGGAGCATAACCAAATTTTAGAAATTTGGTAATGAAGAAGTTGTTATCTAATTGAGCAAAGCAAAGAGAACAAAAGGAGATTGAAAGATAGCAAAAGGTACAACTATTCCAGCCTAGGTGTGGAAATAACAAACCACATTAGAGCTAAAGAAGAAAATGGTGAGGAGTCGTAGAAGGTGGAGCAAAAGGAACACCGCCAAGGTTGAGGAAGAGCCACCTATGTGCAAGGAAGAACCACCAAAGTGCCACCATAAGGAACATTTGGAAGCTCAAGTGTCATTGCAAATGTACCAAGAGTCGTTTATCTTCATCCATTGAAGAGTTACTTAAGGGAAGATAAAAGGAATAGAGTAACATAGCTTCTATAACTATACAACGCTAGGGCAGTGAAAATATAAAGAGGAAATTATTTGTCTGAGGCTTGAAATATCTTGGAAGGAGTGCCATCATTCGAGCACTGGCAAGAAACTATTTTCTAGGTGAAAATAATCAAAACCATAATGCCCAAGAGGAAGGAGCACCATTTAGAAGCATGTGAAGAATCTGTGTGCCACATGTCATCATAGAAGGAGGAGCACCAACCATCATGCAAGCAAGGTGAAATATCTTCTTACATATATTGATTGCATGGAGTAAGACCAAACTTAGTATATCCAAGAAGCGAAAAAGAGAGTTTTGAATGAGCATTGTAGCAAAGGAGAGTTTCAAGGAAGGAACAAACATCAAGGAGAAGATCAACTACCATTGATCATGATTTGCGTATGGTAACATAAACACCTAAATAATATGAATAATTGTGTGAAGATATTGAGTGTCATGTGGCATGTGAGAAGAGGAACATTAAAGGAGCCCAAACATTTCTTGAATACATATTAAACACATTGTTGGTCAAAGAAGGGTAGAGGATGCATTGAAGAATCAAACTCTTGAAGACTGAGTTTAATGAGCATCAAGGAGCATTAAATGCATTGCAGTGAAGGAAGAGCATCTTAAGAGTGTAGGTTGCAGAGTTACAAGAGGCAAGTCAAGTTTAGCATACCATATACAAGGAGGTATGAAATATCTGATTTAATTTATAACCTTTGCAAATATTAAAGGAGGTATAAGGCATATTATTGATATTAAGATTAATTACTCTTTTATACTCAAGGTTATTTGGATAAATGGAGTTATAAGGTAATGAATTACTGAATTAAAACCTTAGAAGATATATTGAATGATATAAAATATTTTTGAAGCAAGGAGAATTTAATTTGAAAGCATTTGAAATTACTTTATCCTATTTGAAATTCAAATTGCATAGAAATATTTGCAAATAGTTTAACTTGGAGAAATAAGGATTTCTACATAGAAATAGAAATATTAAATTTGCAAATACCTTAGTTTTCTAAATTTCCAATTAGGGAGTTATAAGGAATTCAACACCAATTTAAGTTTTTGAAATTTAGAAACTATATTATTGAAAATTGAAAGCTATAAGAAACACAACATAGAGTTATTGAAAAGTTGGAAAATTACATTTGGTATTAGTCTCTTGCTCAAATTAATGAGACATAAGGAATCCAACTTATAGTTTTTGAAAAATAGAGAATCTTATCAAAATTGAAATTGTATCAAAATTGTCTTTAGCTTTCTATTTATAAATAGGGAGACAAAAGAGATTCAACTTGAAGGAAAAACTTAGAAAGCTAAGTATCTAATCAAAGCTATTTTGCATTCAAGATACTAGGGAGCTAAAAGGAATTCTACCTAGATATTTGAAAAATTAAATCTTTGGTTGATCATTATTCAAGCACTAGAAAATACAAGATATACTACAAGATTTAAAGAATTGAAAATTAGTACTTGATCTTATACTCAAATTCAACCTAAAATTTAGAAGTTGAAAAGATAGGGAGATATAAGGCTTACAACATAATTATTTAGAAGATTGAAAATTGAAAAGTGTTATTAGTCTATCAAAAACTGAGGAGGAATAAAGATGTCTACTTCAAAGAATACAATGGATAATGATATGGAAAACATCATTAGAAAGGAAAGGGAAAATGTCATGAAATTAGAATCAAGAATTTACTTACAAATACTGAAGGAAACTTTGATATTACTTCAAAACTAATCTATAGTAAAGCCATAGAAGAAAATGTTAAAACTCGAGAATATTATCTACATGGTAGGATAGTTGAAGCAATTGATACTGGAAAAGATGATATTCTAATTCCTTTGGACATTGGTAGCATATTATATATGGTATAGCTTACATTCAAATATTACAAAGAAGAAAATATGAAGCAAAAGGAATTGACTAAATCACTTAAAAAGAAAACAAAAATAGATTAATCTTTTTTAGAGAAGATATTTCATTCTTCATGTAGTATTGATACTTCAAGTTCATCTAACCATGATGCTTTAAGTGAGTATTCAAAAGTCTCTATACTTGAAGAAGACTTATAATATGAAGGACAAAGACAAAGAGAAAATATTTTTACAGGAACCTAATGATAGCATGACAACTCATGAAAGCACAAAGATTGGCCCTAATGATGAAGATAAGCAAGAAGAGAAGGAACCTGACCAAGGAGGCATATAGTGCAAAGTGAATTGAAGACAAGATGAAGATCCATATTGAATACTAAAGTCTTCAATAACCAAATAATGTAATACAAGGGGTATTGGAATATATTACATTATTTGGTCACCATGGGCACCTCTTTAGATTAGGAGTATGTCTTAGATTAGGGTTTGAGTATTTACTTTATGCAATGCAATAAATGCAAAAGTATTGTTAGAATGTGCAAAGTACTTAATGATGTAAATATGCACAAGTATTGTTAGAATGTGCAAAGTACTTAATGATGTAAATGTGCATGTTGTCCATGTGCACATGAGTCCATAGAATAGGAAGATGAAGAGTCATAGGAAGATGGAAAGCCAAGAGTCACATCTCATTATATATAGACATATAGAGACAATATGAGATATGGCATATTAGAGAGTTGGTATATGGCTCATTAAAGAGATGGTAGATGGTAGAGACATTGTAGTAGATACAATGTAGAGCATGTATGAAATATGGAGAGTTAGAGATCTCCATTTTATATCAATGTACTATTTTTGTGAGTTTTCATTAATGGCAGTTTTATGAGTAGTTGTAGAAGTTTTTATGAGTTTTACATGCTTAGTATATTGCCATCATCTTATATTTAATATTGCATGCTTATTTTTAGATCTTGTGGTAGTTTTTCATTAAATATATAGCATCAAAAGCTAACAATGTGCCACTAGATAAATCTTAGACCCAGATACCAACCCAACTAAACTGATTTATTTTTGAACCTTCTTCGTTTCTAGACCTCCCATTTATTAGTATATGTTAATTGTTGGTTGAGACAGGCCCTAAAGAGATCAACCCATTGACTCCACAACTTCAAGGTAAATTCACACTAAAATAACAAATTATCTATGGTATCCTCTTGGGTATTGCACATGATACATTTAGAGGGGTCATGAAAACCTCTTTTTTATAAGTTATCATAGGTGAGGAAGCTCTAATGCATAACTTTCCAGACAAAGAAACTGATTTTTGGCAAACCCGTTGCCAACCATACTCTGTCCCATGGAACATCCAATCATAGCGGAGGGGGAGGGAGCAATTCATTATAACCATATTGGATTGTATAGATCCCTAAATTACCATGATCCCAATCTATCTTATCATCTTCATCCTTTCATGTAATGTGGCATTGATTTAGTATCCACTCTAAAAGTGGCAACACACTCTAAGAGATCAACACTGGCCACTCTTTTGATTGTTTTAGTTGCATAAGAGAGAAGACCCCAATATGCCTTGTATGTATATAGCTAAAGTAGGGGAAAAATGGTGCACCTAATTATGAGCAACAATATATGTATCTATCCTATCTCGCTTATGAGCATCAAACGGAAGCATGCATGTGAAAATGAAGCAATACCAAACAATAAGGAATGAAATGAAACAAGTCTCTTTCTTATTAATTTGGTGGATCAAATCCAAGGTTACACAAAATTCCCCTTGAGGGCTCAAAGGTGATACAATTTTTACAAATTTTGGGTGCCCAAGGATCAAATCCTCCAAGAAATTCGGGTGCACATCCAGTGCCTTTCCTCGTACCCACAATCGAGGTGGGCGGGCCAATGCCATCGCTGCTTGTATATCTATGATGTCTGATATTCCTTCCCAATGCCTTCTAGGAACCTGCACCTGCACACAAGGAAGCAAAAAGGGTCAAATAGCAAGGGCGTGTGAAGGAAAACATGCAATCCCCATAGGCACAAAATGGCATATATATTAAAAATATATCAAATCAACTTAGAATGACTTGAAAATTTATGGGGATGTTAAATAAGAGGTTTTGAGGGGATATCACCAAAAATAGATCTGAAATTGCATCCGTAGACCCCTCGATTTTGCGTCGCCCGCCTACAACCTACGAAGACCAAGACAAACAATTCCCGCACCTAAACATGTCCAAAACACATGAAATTTGGAAAGAATGCATAAATAAACATTTTAAGACAACCCATGTGGTTATATTTTCAAAATGAGGTGCAGATCCACCTGCATGCAACTGGGGTGCCCGGATGGGCCCTACGAACCTACAAAACCTTAAAAATGCAATATCTCAGCCAGTTAATCCTATGATAGTCTAGAATAATACTAAAAAAAATAGTAAAAAAATTGTGCAAGGATTTGTCCTCGTCCCGGGGGGACGGTGGTGACTACAACTAATTGGAGGGCACCCTGGGAGGGGATACCCACCAATTCTGCACACTTTTTGCTACCAATCCCACTAGGGAATGATCCTAAATAGTCTAAGGGGTGTTGTCATCGAATTTGGTGAAGAAATTCACCCGGATGGAAAAGTTATGCTCAAAGGACCCTCTTGAAGTCACCCGGTAACCTCCTTCGCTAAGGAGAGATTTCGAGGGCAAGAGAGCACAATAAAGTGAGGGGAAATCTCGACAGCACTCCATTGCATATCCTAGAACTCCTCTCTATATTATGTGTGTGTTTTTTGTGGACATTGTATCCATTTTATAGCCCAAAGGGGCTTATGTGCAAAAAGGCATGCAAGGGCATGCATGGCAGGAGGCGCCATTTGTCAAAAAGGAGGCATGCATTGGGTGTGGAAGAGAATCTCCATTTTGGGCCTCCATTATGAAGTATGTCATAAGGATGCAGTGCCCTCTGACCCGCATGCTTCAATTGGTGGGGTAAATGGTAGTTTCTGGGTGCCATTTGTCCCAGATTTGACTTTTTTGGGTCAAACTTGCTCACCGTCCCACCCTGGGACGATGGCTCACCACCATCCCAGGGTGGGATGGTGGGAATCTACCACCATCCCAGGGTGGGACGATGGTGAATTTTGGGCCAAAACCTCCAAAAATTAGGCCAAAAGCCTCCAAAACCTCTTTCGGAGTGGCTAGAACCACTGTGAGCCTTCTAAGGGCTGCCCAAGGGGCCATATGATGTCAATTTGATCATTGTTTGTGGATGCTTAATCGGGTTAACCATATTTTAGTGTCTACAAATGCCCCTTTTTGAGATGCGTTGTGTGCAACACAACGCTGAGCAAAAATAGATGACTAAAATGTTGAATGATTAAGGTTACTTGATAACCTAACCAACTTTAGATGCCCCAATCATGGAAAGGGCGTGCGTTCTTGAGTCCTTGTTTCTGACTCGCTAAATGAGCGTGCCTAAGCTTAAACATTGTCCGTCATGAAGGGATAGGGCCCATGACTTCATGATGCCAGTAATGTCAAGCGTTATGATGTGATATTGTGTGCTTGTTTGCTGCCCCAAGCAAGGGCATGATTGTCTTTCTCAAAGATTCGTTGAACGACCGCAATTTGCATAATTGAGTGTTTAATTTTTTATTTTGATTATGAATTTGTTAAGTATGACTACCCCCTCAAGCGATGAGTTGTTGAGGGAATGACCTAGTGAGAAAAGTGACGAGTCACTTGACCCAGATTTGACTTAATTTTGGTGGGTTTTGGATCTTTTCTTTAGCTTTTTGTGTTGTTTTTGTTGTGTTTTAATTGTTTTTGAATTTTTGAGTTTTGATGAGATTTCATAGAAGAATACCTCGTCAACATTGGATGCCCCAACCATGGAAAGGGTATGCCTCTCAAAATTAATGCCTTCGATAAGTTAAGGAACTTGATTTTGGTGTTCTTTGGCATATTGGCAAACAAGCTTAAGTCTAATCCTAGCCTTGGTGGCAGTTGGAAGACGAGCTCAAGTCTACGCTTTAGCCTAGCCTTGATGGCAATTAGGAGATAAGCTTAAATCAAATCCTAGCCTTGATGGTGATTTGGAGATAAGCTTAAATCAAATCCTAGCCTTGATGGCAATAGGAGATAAGCTTAAATCAAATCCTAGCCTTGATGGCAATAGGAGATAAGCTTAAATCAAATCCTAGCCTTGATGGCAATAGGAGATAAGCTTACTAGTTTGCTTGAATTTGCTTTTGATCTTTTGCTTATTTTCCCCAAGCAAAGGGGGTGCATGACTGTCTTTGGCAATGATTCGCAAGATGAACACGATTAACTTGATTAAGTTATCCATTGTTGATTTGGATTAAACATGTTGTTATTATGACCAATGGACTTAGTGGATGCCATTGGGGCATTTGGGGTGACCAAAGGGTTTATGGATACCTTTGGAGCTTTTGGGTGACCAAAGGGTTTATGGATACCTTTGGGGCTTTTTGAGGTTGATTGCTTAACTATTTGATTGCTGATTAGGGGAGGTATGATACCAATAATGCCCCAGTTGATGTTACAAAAATGTTTGCTTGATTTGCAATTATGATAATTTGGAGCGTTAGATGCATTATGTGTTATGATCTATGGATGCATTGATGGATGCATGTGTTGTACTATGATGTTATTTGATGATATGCAATGTGTGTATGCATAATGAAATGGATGATCTATTGATGTGTATTGATGGAATATGAACACTATATGACATACTATGTTAGCACCATAGACTATATAGAATTCATCAATTCATGTGGAATATTGTCATGAGACTATGTAATGGATTTGTGCAAATGGAAACTGACATACATGTGATAAAATGGAATGAATAAAATGAATGTTCTAGAAGGCCTATGAGGTTTTCATGAGACTCAAACACTCTAGTCAATTGATCAAAAGTTGTATACTAACCATGCAGGACTTTTTGACAAGGTATGAATCTGCTAGGATGACCAAGGTACTTCATATCCCTGTGTGTGCAAGTGAGTTCATTCCTGTGAGATGCATAAGGATACCGCCAATGCCAAGTAGGCTCTCAACCAAACCTGTACTGAGGATCACCCAATGAATGCCACCATCCTAGGTTTTGTACTAAGTATGACTAGACCACTAGGCAATCTAGGTTACCAAAGCTAGCTCATCCACATGCAAACATTGGTCTACACATATGCCCAAAAGCTAATATGGCAGACATATCGTCATGCGGGAGGCTACCGCCATTGACGGATAGGCTATCCACCAAACCCGTAATGAGGATCACCTAAATGGTTTTCCAAATGTTGAGAGTTCCAGGGATTCAAGTTCGACTCCCTACTTTCTTCAATTTTATTGGGATACTTGCTCTCATATAGAGTGATAAGAATCACTGTTTATTTTTCTCTTTTTAGTGATAATAATCACAGTTTATTTTGAGTTTTTTTTTTTTCTCTTGAGCAAGGGATTTGAATTTTGAGTGATGGGGATCACTGTTTCTTGTGCTTTTTGATGTGTGCACTTTTTGATTTTTGTATTTTTGTACTTTGAATTTTTGCTTTGTGGGGGTTTGCAAATTTAGACTGTTGCAAACATGTGAAAATGTGGGATTTTGATGACAAAAAAAGGGGGGGAAAACCACTTATTGTTGTGGGGGGAATTGGGTAGGGGAGAACTTGTCCTTTTGCCAACTCTCAGCATTCTTGAACCATTCGCACAGGGGGATGAGCAGGATGACCTTTTCTCAAGGTAACCTAGACCACTTCATGGATTTCATCTTTCTTTGTGCAAAACTTGGATTATTAATGATTAATTGTGTTTGGGATATGATGTACACAAGGCATAATCTAAGCAAGATTCTACCTCCTAAAAATTGCGCTAGCCTTCTACAAAATCTGAGTAGAGACTGGATATGGTTGAGTGACCGAAAACCCTACTGACATTCTAAAACAAATGGCTAAGTGAAGGGAATAGACACGACTATGGAAATGTAGGAAATGTAGATGGAAATGATAAGTAACTATGGAATGAGGTGAGTGATGACCTTGACAACATTGATTTTGAATTATGACTAGTGTACCATCTTAGTGCTAGACATGTATGAGCAACTCTAAAAATGTAAAGTGACTAATGATGAATATGCCTAAATGCAAGCGATAATAAAATGCAATGGGATGCAATGTGATGTGAATGCAATATTTTTGTATTTTTATGCTTTAATGATGTTTTTTGAATTTTTGATTGATATGTATATACATGTGACCAACGAGCTTATTTGGGGGCCATTGGGGTATTTTGGGGGACCAAAGGGCTTATGGATGCCTTTGGGGCTTTTAGGGTTGACCTAGATGATTGTAGATAGTCTAGGAGCATTTTTATTTGACCTAGATGGTGAAAACCCGCTAGGAGCCTTTTGGGTGACCTAGATGGGCAACGACACTTAAAAAGTGTCTACGATTGCCTAGGGGTATTTGGTTGTGACCAAAGGGCTTATGGATGCCTTTGGGGATTTTAGGGTTGACCTAGATGATCGTAGATAGTCTAGGAGCATTTTTATTTGACCTAGATGGTGAAAACCCGCTAGGAGCCTTTTGGGTGACCTAGATGGTCAATGACACTTAAAAAGTGTCTACGACTACCTAGGGGTATTTGGTTGTGACCAAAGGGCTTATGGATGCCTTTGGGGATTTTAGGGTTGACCTAGATGATCGTAGATAGTCTAGGAGCATTTTTATTTGACCTAGATGGTGAAAACCTGCTAGGAGCCTTTTGGGTGACCTAGAGGCAATGACACTTAAAAAGTGTCTATGAATACCTAGGGGTATTTGGTTGTGACCAAAGGGCTTATGGATGCCTTTGGGGATTTTAGGGTTGACCTAGATGATCATAGATAGTCTAGGAGTATTTTGTATGACCTAGGTGACCTGACCTTTGGGAACGGAGACTAGGAGCCTTTTGGGTGACCTAGACGGTCAATGACACTTAAAAAGTGTCTATGATTGCCTAGGGGTATTTGGTTGTGACCAAAGGGCTTATGGATGCCTTTGGGGATTTTAGGGTTGACCTAGATGATCGTAGATAGTCTAGGAGTGTTTTAGGTTGACCAAGCGATATGTAGATACCCTTGGAGCCTTTTGTAACTTTGCTTACTTTGTGTTCTTAGGAGGAAGGTGCAATACCTTATATACCCCCAACATTTATTGTGATTGATGCGATGTTAAATAGGACCTATCCTAATGCAAGTATAATGGCTGAAAAATACCTAATGCAATGCAATTAAAGTATGCAAGGGTACATGCCAAATGTTTTTGTGTTTTAATGTTTTGCAATATTTTTGAAATTTTGATTATTTTGAATGTTTGTGGATTTTGACATTTTATGATTTGTTTGGATTTTTGGTGTTTTAAATTGTTTTTGAATTTTGAGTGTTTTGCGAGGGGGAAGGCATGATACCTTAGGCACCCCTAGTGTGTGTGCTACTCAATGAAGGTGAGAAAGGTGTGATATCGTTAGAGTTCTCACTATGATTCATTGGTTGTGATGTGGATGGTGGGGAAGGTATGCTACCTTTGGGTTGCTCAAAGTGGTTGGCAGATGTTGTGTTTGCTTCGTGTATGGGCTAGAGGTCTTGGAAGTCTCCTATCGGTTGGTTGTTAGGAGCAAGAGGATTGCCCACCAGAAGCTCTTGCCTCTCGATCATATCTTGAACTAAATCTCTAAAGGGATAACATGTCTGGATGTCATGACCTCTTTGTCTATGGTAAACATAGTATAGATCTTTCCTGTGTGCCTTTGATCTACGTTTGTTAGGTTTCAATGGATGGATCTCGGGAAGCGTGATTGCTCGTGCCTCATACAATCGATTGAAGATTGATGCTAAGGGCTCTGAAAAATGAGTATATTGTCTTTGCTTTTGTTGCAGATGGTTTTTGGCCAATGGAGGCTGAGCCTGGTAATTAGGTTGCACTGGTAATTGCGGTGGGGGAGCTTGGTTTAAGGGTTTAGGGATGCTTAGAACCACTTGATTGATTGGGGCTACATTTTGCTGCGTGTTACCACCTTTAATGTTCTTGTTTGGCTGTTCCCCTTTGTGGAGTCGTACATCACCCTCCTGGACCTTGATGTCCTCAATGATTTGGGCTTGTGCTAAGGCCTCCTCGAATGTTTGATATCGTTGTAATTGTAAAAGAAGTGAAATCTGCTTTGAACAACTTCTAGTAAACATTCGGATGAGTTCCGTTGTGGGTAGGGTGAAAGGTAGTTTTAACATCACCTTTCTCCATCTATTACCATACTCCATGACTGGCTCATCATCAAGTTGATGAAGGCTAGACAAGTCAGTCAAGTTTATCCTTTTCTTAGCGCTAGAGGCAAAACGTCCCAAAAATGCATCGGCCAATTGCTCAAAGGTGTTTATGCTATGATGTGGTAGATGATTATACCATTCTAAAGCATCTCCAGATAATGTTGTAATGAAGATTCTCAACATCAAAGGGTCATAATATTGAAGATGAGAGCACTTAAGAATGAAGCTTGTCACGTGCTCTTCTGCATCTTCATCATCTTTGAAATCTTCAAGTTTGGGCATCTGGAAATTTGATGGGTATGTCAGTGATGACACTGATGGATGTACAGGCTGATTACTAAGTTGCTTTAGTGTGGGTTTTTGATAACCCAAAATTTGATCTGGCTTTTCTAATGCCTTCAACCGATCAACTAGCACTTTGTATGGCCCTGACGACATAATATGATCATCCTGTTGTCACCCTTGATTAGATGAAGGAGGTCACTTTTGATGTTGAGGTGGATGATAAGTATGATCATTAGGTACCTCATCATAACTGGGTTCAAGGTAGGCATCTATTTGATCCTGATGTTCCCATTGGGACTCTTCATATGATTCCTCCTCGTATTGATCTTGGTATTGTTGAGGAGTATGAGGCTTTTGATGATAACTAGATAATGGCCTTTGATGTTGAATGCGAGTTTGGCATGGCTGAGGGGGAATATTTTGAGATTGTATTGGGCGTCTTGCCCGTTGTTGCATCCTATAGGTGCTAGGTGTAAGCACAACTTTAGGTATTGCATTATGTAATTGCTCTTGTTGTATCTTTTATTGATACAACTCTTGTAGGTGTGCTCATTGTGAGTCCACCCATTGTTGATGTACTTGTTGTTGAGCCAACTAGAGTTGATCCGTATGTTGTTGCCTATTAATATTTGGCCTAATTGCTTGATGAGTATGATCTGGTTGCTCCATTGCATGGGGTTTGTGTATCCTCATATTTGAAATATGGATGGGTTTATCATGTCTTTCCCCCCTAGTAGGGTCTAATGCTTGTTTTCCATGCTCCCTAAGGATCACATTACCTTGAGACTCTAATTTATGAATTGGCTCTATATAGTCCGATGATGTAGAGCCATCATATGGTTGCACCAAGTACTCTTCACGAGGAGTAGGTAGATGGTTGGGATCTTCTCCCTCATCTATTAGGAAAGCCTCATATTCAGTTTTGGATGTAAGCTCTATATATTCAGGCTGCACAGAAGCATGATGTGTGGATGTTGAGTGCTCTCTGTGAGGAGTATGAGGGCGACTTGCTCGATCAAATGGGGTGGTTTGCTCATCCAGGCTAGGCCATGGTGTACTCTCATGTTCATATTCTGATTGATGTATAGAGTAAGTTGGGGTGTGAACCCATGATATTGATCTATTAGACCCCTCAGTGGGCATATTATTTGCTATATAGAATTCTATCAAGGTATCCCAATCAGGGAGTTTTCCTAGAGGACCTATGGGTGCTTCCCTAGTAGGGGTATCTCGAAGGTTTGCCCCCTAGGGATGATATTGTTGTTATGATAGGACCTAGGATGCCATTCAGGTATGGGCATGTCCTCTAGACTTATTTGGAGATATTCACTGGCTATGGAGCTTGAATCTCTCACTAAATTGGAGGTCTTGTTTTCAACCGCCTTTGGACCAAATTGGTAAAATGGGGGTTCGTCGACCATTTTTAGAAAATTTTGACTTTCCCAAAAAGGTTATAAGTGTTATATATCAAAATTATCAGTGTGACGAGCTGATCATAATGGGCTAGGTCTCCAAAATTTGATTTTTGGATCAAAAATTTGTATTTTTGAAATATTTGGCCAATCGGGGCCCGTGGGGAAATGCCCACTTTTAGGATTTTTGGGAAATTTTGAACCGTGAAGAGTTAGGACTCAAAATTTTTGGGAGAGGTGTAGAAGGGTCTAACTAAGACAAAAAAACAAATTTGGCAAGTTTTGGAGTTGTCTAGACCATTCTATGACCGTTTTAGTGCAGTTTTTCTCTATTTTCGGCTTCGAAAATAGAGTAATCATAAAACCAAAATAACTTTTTCGTTATAGCTCCGTTTTGCACGATTCTTGAAGCGTTGGATGCAGAATAAAAAAGTAGATTTTTTTTGAAACCCTATTTTTTGAAAAATTAGGGTTAGGGTTTTGTCCTAGATAACAAAGAAACACACAAAGCAGATAATATGATTATCTTTTTACTGATTAAATGTGTGTCCTAAACTGGTTTTAGTGTGTTGTTGTTCTTTGCTCTTGTTGTGGAATTAGAATGAGGGAACTCAACCAAAGTGGTGACTAGGGACACTAGTGCCAAACATGATTTCTCAAAAGAGTCTAGGGTACACCGCTTAAATCCCAGTGGGGGGTTCACCTAGCTCTTCCACTCTGAAACAATGTTTCCAATAGTGGGAGGTAGTTTGAACATTAGTGACCTATTCCATATTGAGAGAGTGCCCTATTCTATCTAAGGTATATAGAGGGCAAGCTGGTGGAAGGAGGTGAAATCCAATGTCACCAGTCTGAATTGGGGGTTGGTGATGAAATCCAACCTTACCAATGTTATAGTGGAACGTGCAAGTGTGTGTGGTTCCTTTTAATCCAAAGAAAGTAAGCAAAGAAGCATTCAATGATCATTCACTAAATGCATGCAATAGGTGTGTTTTAATTTCAAAAATCTAGGATAAAAGGAACCTACAAATGTCACTTATAGATGCAAGCCCTAAATGCTAACCTACCCATTGGGTAAGCCACAAGCAATCAAGCCATAAAGATGCATCGCTACTTCAAGTTTCTTTCGATTTTTCTTCTTCCTTTTGTTGCTTTATGTTATAAGAAAAGTAAAAATATGACTTTATGTTATAAGAAAAGTAAAAATATGAATTTTAACCTTTCTATGCAAACAAATGATGCAAGAAAAACTAATTTTAATAGTCTCTGAAAATGCAGCAGAAAAATAGAGGGTTTAGGCACTCACCTTATCAGTTTTGAGACCTCCAAATTTTAGATTTTTGAGCAAAAATTTCTCTGGTTCTTCAACGCTCTAGGGTGGGACGATTAGAAGCCTTACCACCATCCTAGGGTGGGATGGTGAAGCCACCATCCCATGGTGAGCTAGATAAAGGTTCTGCCACCATTCCAGGGTGGGGAGGGGAGCACCTGCAACACAAAAAGGGCAAAAATGGCAAAAATGGAGTCAAATTTTCACCCAAAGCACAAGGGACAAGGGTCCCACCATGATCACCACTGAATTAGGGAAAAAAGGTGCACCTAATTATGATAAAAAATATATGTATCTATCCTATCTCGCTTATGAGCATCAAACGGAAGCATGCATGTGAAAATGAAGCAATACCAAACAATAAGGAATGAAATGAAACAAGTCTCTTTCTTATTAATTTGGTGGATCAAATCCAAGGTTACACAGAAGTCCCCTTGAGGGCTCAAAGGTGATACAATTGTTACAAATTTTGGGTGCCCAAGGATCAAATCCTCCAAGAAATCCGGGTGCACATCCAGTGCCTTTCCTCGTACCCACAATCGAGGTGGGCGGGCCAATGCCGCCGCTGCTTGTATCTTTAATCTATGATGTCTGATATTCCTTCCCAATGCCTTCTAGGAACCTGCACCTACACACAAGGAAGCAAAAAGGGTCAAATAGCAAGGGCGTGTGAAGGAAAACATGCAATCCCCATAGGCACAAAATGGCATATATATTAAAAATATATCAAATCAACTCATAATGACTTGAAAATTTATGGGGATGTTAAATAAGAGGTTTTGAGGGGATATCACCAAAAAAATATCTGAAATTGCATCCGTAGACCCCTCGATTTTGCGCCGCCCGCCTGCAACCTACGAAGACCAAGACGAACAATTCCGCACCTAAACATGTCCAAAACACATGAAATTTGGAAAGAATGCATAAATAAACATTTTAAGACAACCCATGTGGTTATATTTCCAAAATGAGGCACAGATCCACCTGCATGCAACTGGGGTGCCCGGATGGGCCCTACGAACCTGCAAAACCTTAAAAATGCAATATCTCGGCCAATTTAACTCCAAATTGCATGAAATTTGAACTAAAAAATCATATGATAGTCTAGAATAATAATAAAAAAATAGTAAAGAAATTGTGCAAGGATTTTTCCTCATCCCAAGGGGGACGGTGGTGACTACAACTAATTGGAGGGCACCCTGGGAGGGGATACCCACCAATTATGCACATATTTTGCTACCAATACCATTGGGGAATGATCCTAAACAGTATAAGGGGTGTTTTCATCGAATTTGGTGAAGAAATTCACCCGGATGGAAAAGTTATGCTCAAAGGACCCTCTTGAAGTCACCCGGTAACCTCCTTCGCTAAGGAGAGATTTCGAGGGCAAGAGAGCACAATAAAGTGAGGGGAAATCTCGGAAGCACTCCGTTGCATATCCTAGAACTCCTCTCTATATTATGTGTGTGTTTTTTGTGGACATTGTATCCATTTTATAGCCCAAAGGGGCTTATGTGCAAAAAGGCATGCAAGGGCATGCATGGCAGGAGGCGCCATTTGTCAAAAAGGAGGCATGCATTGGGTGTGGAAGAGAATATCCATTTTGGGCCTCCATTATGAAGTATGTCATAAGGATGCAGTGCCCTCTGACCCGCATGCTCCAATTGGCAGGGTAAATGGCAGTTTTTGGGTGCCATTTGTCCCAGATTTGACTTTTTTTGGGTCAAACTTGCTCACCGTCCCACCCTGGGACGATGGCTCACCACCATCCCAGGGTGGGACGGTGGGAATCTGCCACCATCCCAGGGTGGGACGGTGGTGAATTTTGGGCCAAAACCTCCAAAAATTAGGCCAAAAGCCTCCAAAACCTCTTCCGGAGTGGCTAGAACCACTGTGAGCCTTCTAAGGGCTGCCCAAGGGGCCATATGATGTCAATTTGATCATTGTTTGTGGATGCTTAATCGGGTTAACCATATTTTAGTGTCTACGATAGCATATTGTCTTGATGCAACCTATAACCTCTAGGCTCTGTTGAAGTGGTTGTAGCTCTAGAAATTTTGAAACTAAAGGGGGGTATTGGTCCCGAGAATTTATCCAAAAAAATTCTTTATCCCCTCTACCCACTTTTCTAAATAGTCTTGGTTTTTACCACTTTCTCTCCTAATTTCAAAAATTTCCAAACAACAAAACCTTGACCACTCATAGGGATGTGACATGCTTCCTCATGGGGAATGTTACCCAAATACTTACTAGTAATAACTTTTATAAACAACGCTTCATGATTAGAGATCCATATCTAATAAAGATTGGTTGCTAGAGCTTGGTTATTCAATGTTTCTTTTCAAATTCCTAATCCCCTGCTTGCCATAGACTTGTAGATTTTATCCCAACATTTGAGAGCCCATCACTTACCCATCCTTGGGCCATCCCAAAGGAAATTTTGCATGAGAAAATATAACTCCCTTAGGATTCTAATTAGAGCCACCAAGATAGAGAACTTGTAAATTGATATTGCTTATATCACTGATTGAAGAAGAGTCACCCTTCCTCCAAAATAAAGCTAGTGATATGTCCAATAATTTACCTTCCCACCAATTGTTTCCACCAATATTTTCCATTCTGCCACCTTTAACTTCTTATGATGGAGTGGAATCCCCAGGTAGTCCAATGGGAGGGAGTCATAAGAGAAACCTAATATGTTTAGAATATGATCTTAAATCCCTCTTTCGATATTAAATAACACTACCTTGAACTTGACTGCATTCACTTCTTGGTCTATGGCTTTCAGATAGGTATTTAAGGCAGAATTGAGTGCTCTTGCCTCTCTAAAATTAGTCAAGCAACCATGTCATCCATAAATTATAAATGGGTTAGATTCATCGCTCCCACTTGCACTCTTGAGATAACTCCTTGTTGCTTGTTCCTTTGAAGAAATCCATCCAATCCTTCAACAAGAATAATAAATAGGTACAGGGATGTAGGATCTCATTGTTGAATTCCCTAAGAGGCATGAAAGGGAATCAAGGAAATACCATTGATGAGGATTGAGAAGGAGGCCAAAGAGACACAACTCATGATCCACTTTCTCCAACCCTAATAGAAACCAAATTTCTCTAACATTCGATCAAAGAAGTGCCAAGGGACTCTATCATAGGCCTTATACATGTCTAATTTGATAAACATGCCTCTTCAACCTTTCTAATGCAATGTGTGAACTACTTCTTATGCCAAGATTACTCCATCTAGAATTTACGACCCTCCAAAAATACTCCTTGCTCTAGAGAGATAATACTATCCAATACCTTCTTGAACCTTTCAACCATCAATTTAGCAATGATATTGTAGACTACATTGCAAAGTGCAATCTAGTAAAAGTTAGCAAGGTTGGAAGCCTCTCCCACTTTAGGAATCAAATCAAGGAAAGTGTGGTTCATAGCCCATAACATGCTTTTATTTACACAATATTCTTCCACTACTATGGTTACATCCTCATCCATATCATCCCAAAAAGAATAAAAAATTCAATTGGGAACCCATCAAGGCTTGGGGACTTTCCAGTTCTCATATCGAAAACTATACATCTCACCCCTTTTAGATCCACAGTTTTGAAGAGGGGTTGGTCTTGTTTAGTTGTTATAATATGTGGGATACAATTAAGTATCTCTTGTTGCACTGCAATATTAGGATGGGTAGAAGCAAAGAAAATATTTTCAAAACAATTTTTTTTAACTTGCTACATACCTAGGAGTCCACCACATTACCATGAAGGTCTTAGAGTGTCTTATTACTAAGGCAAAGAAGTTGTCACAACCCAGGTCTACTCACCTGGTTGTCCAAAAAACAAATATACAAATTTTGTGAAGATAAAATCATTCTTGTCTCACACTATTTGAATAACCCAACTTGATATTAGTACTTGGCATAGAGGAATTACACTTCAAGTTTTTCCACCATTGTAGTTGGTGACTTAAGTGCTCGGGATTGGCCAACTTCCCGCAATGTATTGTCATTGTTATCAGATCCTCATGCCTCTCTCGGGTATTTGTTGATATTAACATGAGGTTGTCCTTCCAAGGCCCATAACACCTAGAAGAGTGGATGCTGAATTTCCTCTATTTCAAAGCATGTTGGATGTGGATTCGTAATCTCGATCCGTCAATGAGGTCCACTGACCTGTACAATCTACATATATTAATGCTTTGGAACTAGCGTATCTATGCTAGTTCCTGATCATTGACCTTAAAATAAGGTTTAACCAGGGTCCGCCATCGCATGACCTTCAAACCAAATGTCTCAAACCCGATTTCAATTGATGATAATGCTACCCATACCATCTACCATAGAACCTTCCAACTTTCATGGACCAACTCTCTAGCCATGAATCATATTAACAATTTCCACAATCAGAGTAGGTTCATGAACATCCCTACGTACTACCCATATGCTATCCTGGAGCGACGTCCCATACCGTCACCCTTTACTCTCAATAGCATAGGATATCTGTCCTTTTCACTAGTTGGAAAACAGATAGCACTGAATCAATAGTCGCCATCACAATCTACTGAAGCTGGGTGAAGTGGACGTCCTTACTTGACGGTACTGGTTTAAATCATAAATACCCATCTTTCCTGATGGGTTATAGTGATATCATCTCTTCTGTCAGATGAGTTATTGATGGTGTTTAATATTTATATTGAGTTATTGATGGTGTTTAATATTTATATTGTGGTTGTTTGGGCTATGAGAGCATATAAAAAATATATGCATGTATATAAACCATTAATACTCTATTCAAAGAAAACCTAATATACAATAATTCAAAGCTCATCAAAGTTATTTAATAAATTTTAGCTGAGTAGTTCTTTTGAAATAAATTATTGTTATTATTATTTTTCAATTATAATATTTATTAAACTTTTTGAATAATAACTCTCAAGTTATCCTTTCGAGTTCTTCGTTTCATATTTTAGATAACTTTGGCAGTCATGAATAATTAAAACTAAGAAGTAGTTTCATTGCTGATTGCCCCAAAACAAAACATTTAAGCTAAATTTTCTCCTTATTGAAGTCTACAGGGCTGGAATCTTATAAATTTTATTAAGGGATAACTAATTTAACCTTAATGTGGCTGCTTCTAGAGAATGTTTGGGATTCAGTTTAAGTTAAACTCTTCCTAATTGGCTCAAGTGCGTCTTCCAATACATCGGCCTCATAGGGAGAAACGAGTTCCCTACTTCACAAGTGGTTGGTCTTATTTAAATGTTTTCTATACAATTATGGACATGAAAACCTAATCTCTATTATTAATATTTTCCAAGGCTTCTTGCTTGCTGCAACGTATGATTACCGGACAAAAGTTTACGCACGCCATTAATTAACAACATAGGGAAACACGTTACTTATGGCAATTAGTTTGTTTTTAAAATTACTCTATACTATTTTTTTAAAAATCAAGGGTATCTTTCATTAAGGCTATGCTTGGTAAAAGAAAGTGTTCCATATCACGCTATCTTAGTTTTCTAATTTTACTTCTAGAATTAAATTGACATATTAAGAAATTTAAATTTAAACCTATGAAGAAAAACAAATTAACATTATCGTCTACCTACATTCTAAAAAGCTTAAATAAAGAAAGGAACATCATATACATGTTTTAATTTTACGTCGAAACTTAGTTTCGTATAGCGTTCAGGACTGATCCTAGCCAAGTTTGTCGTGTTTGGCAGATACAACACCATTATCGAAGCTTGATATATTTTTCTTTGAGTTTTTTTTTTTTAAATTGTCTGGCTGAGCAATCTATGACCAGGTTGCTATGTTTCAAAATTTCTTTTTCCAAGATAATTTTTATGGCTTTCAACCCCCTCTACGAGAGCCACCCATTTTCCATCAGTTCTAATGATGAGAACAAAGAACAACCAGACTCACGAATGTTTGAAAATTTTATTTAAAAGTTCTATTGACTACCATTTTTGCCTACCCTTAAGTTTGACATCACAGAAGATATATGTTAAGCTTTTAATCAATGACTATAATTCTGGACAGACTACAAGTATCCATGCAAAACATATTTACTCTTACGCATATGCATAACAAAATTAACATATTGGTAATTAAACGAGTGCCATACTTCTCAACATACGTTATCATATGAATAACACACATATAAATAAATGTATTACATAACGATTGTTTTCATGTAACACTGAATAGGTTTTCAAATGTCTCATGTCCTACCATTGTTTTACAGTCCCCAGTATTCTCTATGACATTCAATCACAGCCATATGGCGACACATTTATATTTCTACATATTAACCTTCAATGCTGGAAATATCCTCTCTTCAATTCATAACTAGATAGTATTATTCATTACACACGCCACAACGATAAACAAATATCGTCTCATGCTTTAGGTCCTCAAACAAACACAGAATCACACTATGCCATGGTCGAAGACAGTGGAGGAAACATTTTTTTTTATAAAGGGTTAGCGAGGCTCATATGCAATGTAAATGTAAATGAAGACAACAAACTTATTTCTCAATTCTAATTATTCTCTGATACTCATTATTTACCCTTAAGTTTGGTTTCTAAATGCAGTACCTTATTATTTTCTTAATCTGAGAATAACAAACAGATTATGACCTCAAGCCATGTATATATAATTAATTCACTCATCCAAATATTTAAAAACTATGACAAAACAATGGCACACACAGCGGACAAGTTCTCACAACAAATTATTCAAGAAAGCTGACCTTGTTTAAGCTGGCGAAACGTTTCTTCAATGAGCTCCCGACTTCTTTTTTCACTGAGCTTATTGCAGTTCTTACACACGCACAAGGAAAACCAAACGAACATGCCCAGTCCATCCCACAGGCTTCTTTTAAAAAGATTTTAAGTTTTTCTTGTAGTAAGACACATAGGTTCTTCCTTATGGCCAGATGTCTTGTCCCCTGGCGTCCACTCCTCTGGCCAGATGTCTTGTCCCCTGGCGTCCACTCCTCTGGGTGGAGACCCCCCAATATATATATATATATATATATATATATATATATATATATATATATATATATATATATTTAAGTATTATTTATTATTATATATTTACGTATATTACTCTCATAGTTATATTTATGTTTATTTTAATATTACTTTTATAGTTGTATTTTTAAATTTTCATTCGATTTAATACATGGCTTTACTATTATTATTTATTTATTTATTATTTTATATATTTTTATTAAAAATATCAAATTATACTATATATATATATATATTTTATATAATTCAATCAACAAGTAGAATGCATTTTTATGCAAGCAGGAATAATGCAATACAAGCAGTATGACCTATATGATAATTTTGTTTTAGTGGGCTTCCATGTACCCACGAACCTCGCTGCCATAGGCACGACATCGTATCCCACCTTACTTGACACTTTCGACCAATGTCTCCGCTAGGGGTGGGTATTTGCCTTGTCTGGTTTTCCAGCTACGAAGTGAAACCTGTACATGCATTCACAGATACTCACATCAGAATCATATTTTTTGAGAAAAAGATAATTAAGTAATGGGGTTGTTATAGTAGTAGAAGAACTTAGTATTTTGGTCCTCCTCTAGTAACCAAGAAGTTATGGCTCTTTGTTTCCAATAGGTCTCCTCCTGTTTGTCTCTACTTTCTAACTCTTTTTTGACAAGCTCATCTTATTGTTTCAAATATTCTATGTTTGTTTTAGTTTAAAAGAGTGTGGCTATCTCCTCCATCATTGCAACCAGTGGACCTCTCTGAAATTGCAAGTTTGATTTATTATTTCTTTTCTAGATTTTAAGTTGAGCTTTGGCATGTTGGAGTTGTTTAAAGACTCCAAACAATGTTGTCATATGGAAAGGGCATCTCTCCTTCCACCAAACTAGGATTTTATTCTAATCTCCTCCTTTTCTAGCCAAAAATTCTCAAACTAAAATGGTCTAGAGAAAGATTTATGGCCCATATCCCATTCCAAGAGAATTAGAAAGTGATATGATTTTGTATGTTGAGAATTTCTAGCCTGAGTGACCACCACAGAAAAGCCTCTTCAAACACCAAGAATTTATCCAGTTTTACCTTATTTTTTGCCAACCCAACTTGTTTGTTTGTCCAAGTATGAGAAGGCCCCACACATTTGAAATTAATTAAATGAAGATGATTTATTTTAGAGATCATAAATTTGATCCAAGATGGGATATTCCCTTCTTGATCCCTAGCTAAAAGCTTAGTATTGAAGTCACCAACCACTATCCAAATAACCTCTTCCTTTCCTATCCTGTTTGCTTCTAGAACTTCCCATTGGCCATAGAAATTTGAAATCAACAAAAATTCTCCAAAACTCTTACTCTTGAAGAGAGATGTGAGAAACCCCCTTCCTGCAACATTATAAATTTTTGTCTAGTTCAAAGGATTCCACAAAGTCACTATACCTCCTAAAGCACCTTGGGATGCTACAATCATATGCTCTACCTGTCTCCATATTTTATTGGCTATTTTATCCATCACCTGTAAAGAATATTTCATCTATTAAAGAAGAATAAAATCTGAATGATGAATTTCAACTAAACTATGAACAATAATTTGATGAGACCTATTTTTTAAACCTCTAATATTCCATGGTTGTACAATCATTAGGAACTTGGAACCCAGTAAGCATTAATCTACTTTACTCTTCCCTAGTTTACTAGTTGGTCACCCTCCATTACTAGTTGCTCCCAATTTGATTTTCATCCCACACTCTTGGTTTGGGAGTTTTGTAATCATTTCTTTGCTTGTTGAATTCTAAGATCAGGTTTCTCTCTATATTTATTCATGTATTTCATTGAGACATTCCTATCAACCAAGACCATAGCAAGGTTGAGGTTCTCTAAATCTATTATGGCAATATGGTTTGGGATAGGTTGGGTATTGGTCTCCAACACTACTTGAGTTATTCTCTGTTGGACTAATTCTACATTTTTGGAGGACAAATTTTTCCCTTATGGTTCCCTCATTATAGTTATTTCATTCTCCATGTCCATTAGGGTATTAATAATCTCATACATGTTTAAGTTTCTTTCTTCTATCCGGTTTGATCATGTTGCCTTCTTTTGCTTTTTCTTTCTCTTAGGTGCTTCAAAACCCTCTTTTATTATATTTAATATTGAGGTTGTGGGCTGAACTTCTACCTTTTTCTCAGACATCTTGTCATCATTGCCATTAGCCTTTGATTGAATGAGCTTCTTTTGGATATTCTTGGGGCACAACTATGCAATATATCCTTGCATATGGCAAATCCTACATCGAAAGGAGATCGCTTCATAGTATATTTGTTGGATCGAGGTTAAACCCCCCATATCTATTTCTATTACAGGTGGTAGTGGGTGATTAAGATCCATATCAACACAAATCCAAGTATAAATGGCTGAATCTCCCATCATTATATCTTTGGCTACTCCTAGATAGTGTCCCAAGAAATTGCCCAATCTCTTAAAAACTTGTTTGCACCAATATTCCATTGGCAGAGCATACAATCAAATCCAAACAACCACTATAGTGGGTTCCATTCATTGATCAAATCCTAGCTTCCAAGGCTATACAAAAATATTCGATGCTCCATAACTTCTCTTCCTTGATTCAAAAGCTTTATCCATAGCTGCTTGTGAAGAGAAACTCATGATATAGTATCAACTATTGTTGAGAAATATTGAAATATGCCCTAAAGGATCCTAGTTCTTTTGAATCCAGGAGGTCATAAACCCTAGAGACTATCTCATGCCAATGAAATTACATATTAGATAATGATTACTCTTGTACAAAATATTTTCAGTCACCAAACTTTGTTCAATAACAAGTTTGGGATGATGGAAAGCATGGGAAAGACAATCGTTGACTTCTTGGTTGCAACAAAGAAGATGGATTTTAAGGCATCATTGCTCAAATTTTCATCCTCTACTTCTTGTATCCCTCTCATTGTGTTCATAAAATACTGCTTGGGAGAAGGGGGCAAAGGGAAGGCCCTTGAAGGACCCTCACCAGCAACCATGGATAGGTAGAAAACAATTTTAATATGTATTTTTTATGTGATAAGATACAAAAAATAAAAATTACTTTAGTTTTTAAACTAGTGTTGGATATGAATAAAGCCAAACCTAAGCCCTGCATTCCACATCCATTCCACCTTACTGAGGCTTCTACATGAAATGGTAGCGTCACTATGTGTAAACCCTAGCGAATCTCCTGTTCTCAAAATCTCATTTTCAACTAAATGCTCAATATTAACAATATCATTTTATTTCAAAGGAGGTCAAGGTTAATCCAAGCAAATCATCTTAGTTTTTCTCAAGTATCATAAAATCCTCTCCTTATAATAAAAGAAGTACAAAGTGTATCCACTACACTTTAGGGTTTAAAGAGCACCATAATAATGAAATGCATACAAAGTATATCCATTGAAATTTAGGGTTTCCAAGGTAATATAAGAAGTAATTACTATGGAGGATCATCCTTGTACTTTAGAGATTTTTGGGTAACATAAAGAAGAAAGTGTTTTTGAGGTTATTCCTTGCATTTTAGATTCTCCAAGGCAACATAGATTTTTAGAATATAAGTCTCATTATGAACAATATAGAAAATAAAAGAGATTGATGAAGATAAAACTTTTGGTAGGGATAGAAAAATGAGAGGAAGGTTATCAAAAGAAGAACAAAGAGAAGAGGAAGATCAAAAGGATAACAATCTAGGAAGCCAAAAATAAATATCACAAGCGTTAAGAAGAAGTGGGGCTAAGTCTACTAATAAATAGAATAAGTGATGATGAAAATGGTATCATAGAATACTAGAGGTATGTATATGACCCCTAAAAAGAGAGTTGTTAAAGAATTAAAAACTAATAAGTTGTTATAATCATATGTTTATTTTAATACAAGAAATAAAATGTAGTGATAAATGTAAGGATGCTTTTAAAAAGATTTGGAATATAGGGGATCGTAAAGCAATTTCTTTTAAAGGAGATTTCCATGGTATTACAACAATGTGGGACTAATGCAAATGGAATAGACAATTGTTAGAAGTAAAAATTAATAGGGTTGTTGGACTATTTTGTGGTAAAGAGGAAAACATCAAATTTGGGTTGTTGAACTATTTTACAGTAAGGAGGAAAACATCAAATTTGGAGTTATTCATATATATTCTCCAACTATAGTTACTCCTCGTGGAAGACGTTGGAAGGATCTTAGTATATTTTTGTCTAATATATTGATGATTCATAATCATGATCTATGGATTCTTGGGGGTGACTTAAACATAGTTTTATCTCACTTGAAAAAGAAAGGTGGTACTCCTAAATGGTCTAAATCAATGCAATATTTTTCTTCATTTGTTAATTAAAATGACCTGTAGGATGTTATTCCTTCAAGTTTTCAGTATATGATAACATATGCATTGGGCAAACTCATATGGCATAAAGGATGGATAGCATTTTTTATCCAATATATGGTTGCAAACGAAGTATACAATCTCTTCAGATAATTTATTGTGAGCAGGATCAAATCACAAACCCATTGTTTTAGCTTGTGATTTACTTAAAATAGTCATTCAATGTCATTTTGCTTCCAAATTATGTGGTTCCAAGACATTTATCTCTTTTAGACAATTATGTTATGGTGGGATGAAGCAAATTTTGAAGGATTTGTTCAAAATATGAAATATCTAAAGGGACAAGTAAAGATTTGGAATACCAAATCTTTTGGTAACCTTTTAAATGAAAAGAAGGAAATTGAATGCAAGCTTTAAAGTTTATAAGAGATGATAGAAATCAATAAAATTATAGTATGATTATTATATGCAAGAAAAAAAATTGCTTTTTTATTATCATAATGCATTGAAAAAGAAGGAATCATATAGATTCCAAAAATCTAGATAGAAATGGCTCAAGTAAGGAGATAGAAATACCGATTTTTTTCTTGCTACAACATTCTTTTTTGTTGTATCAAAAGTTTTTGGACTCTAAATGGAAGAAATTTTATGGAAGAAGATATCAATAAGGAAGGAATTAATTATTTCAAAATATATTGTCAGATGTTGGGCAAGATAAGGAGGCACAAGGTAATCTTTTGCAAAATATTCCACTAATTATCACATAGAGAAACATATCAAAGCTCGATGAAGAAGATATCTATGGAGGAGTTACATAAAGTATTTTCTCTTTCTATCCTAACAAGGCACATGATCCCGATGGATTTCGTACAATTCTCTTTCAAAATTTTTAGGATTTATAAAAGAGTGATATGTTGGTTGTGGTTGAAGATGCCATAACAAGGAAGGCTACAAGAAGTGAGATCAATGTTACCTTTATTGCATTGGTTCCTAATAGAGATGAGACAAAATATCTAATTAATTATAATCCAATAAGTCTTTCTAATATGAAAATATTTTAATTATTAAATGGTATTAGCTCAACTATTATAGTGATACATATACTTTCAAGGAGGAGACATAGGTTCAAACCTTACAAAGTGAGACATGCATAATTTTCAAATTGTTATAATACCACTATGTGGTCATGATGTAATATAGGTGGACCCAGTTTAGTCCTATATAACCAATAAATATACATACATAACACACACACACACACACACACACACACACACACACACACACACACACACACATATATATATCTATGTGTGTGTGTGTGTGTTATTTCAAAACTCGTGGCAAATAGGTTGAAAATAAATTTAGATTCTATTATCTCAGAGGAAGTGATGGTCTTGTTCATTATTGATGCCAAACATTCTCTTCATTCCATGAAAAATCCAAGTATGCTTATGAAATTATATGCGAACAAAGCATATGATATGTTTTGTTGGAATTTTCTATATGATATTCTCAAAAAGCTTAGTTTTGATCAAGGTTGGTGTGAATGGATTAAATGTTGTTATAACACTATGAAATATTTTATTTTGATCAATGGTTCTCCTAATAGATACTTTAAGTCTTCTCATGGAGTTGGCCAAGGTGATCCACTATCTCCTTATCTATTTTATAATTATTGTGGAGGCATTAGGAAGAGTTTTATCATAAGTAAAAATGGAAGGAAAAATCAAAGGTATTCAAGTTGCAACAAATAGTTCTTTCGAATCTCATCTCTAATTTATTGATGATAGTTTTCTGTTGGGTCATCCCTGGTTAGTGAGGCCATGGTTTTTTAAATCAATATTATCATGCTCTAAGAAGGCTACTAGATGATTGATTAATGCTACAAAATCTTAGATTTTTCATTAGCGCTATGCTAGATTTACAACAAATTATTATGGATATTTTAGGGTTTAAAATTGGAAAATTTCTATCAATCTACTTGGGTATTCCTTTGTCTCATAAATAAAAGAAGGATCTTTGGGAATAATCTTTGGATAAAATGAAAGTTTATTTGGTAAGTTGGAAAGGTAAGTTCTTAAACATTGCAATAAGGGTACAATACATAAAGACTACATTGTAATCCATCTCTATTTATATGACATCAATTTCAAGATTACCAATAGGTATAATAGAATAAATTAATAAAATTCAAAGAGAATTTATTTGTAAATTATGTAAATAAAATTTTAGATTTCCCCTTTTTAAGTGGGATAGGAGTCTTGCAAAATTTCAGGTTTATGAGCTTGATCTTAAGAGCAAAACTTGGTTGGAGATTATTCAAATATCAAGGAAATAGTAATGAAAAAATATTACTTCAAAATATATAGACTCTCTTGAAGCAATGAAACTATTAAGAAAACGAACCCTACCCAAAGGATTACCAACATGGAACTTCATATTAGATAGTCTACAATTGATCAAGAAACACATTAGATGGTTAGTCAATATGGTGGATTATACAAATTTTGGTTTGTTGCTTGATTGAAGCCTTATTCTCTTATCTCTATTTCAAAATGGAAATAATTGGCTTGAGCATGTCTAACTTGTAAAAGTCTAAAGGTCAAATATTATATTAATGTGAGCAACAACTCTAGATCATGTATTTTTATTAAGAGTTTGATTGAAAGAGAGAAACTTAAATAAATACTCTATAAACTTCAAAAGATTCAAGAGTTTTATTTTCCTATACTAACATTAAAGGGTAAGGTTTTGAATATATTAAAATATGGTGGATACTTGGTCATTTTAGGATATGAGTATTTAGAGCAATCAAAATTCCTACTCCTAAATATTTCCCTTGGAAGAATGTTTGGTCACTAGAGGCTCTCCATAAAGTCTTAGCATTCCTTTGGTTAGTAGTCAAAAGTAAAACTCTTACAAGTGAGAATCTACAAAGAAGAGGATAACATGGAACTTTTAGATGTTCATTATGTAAGAAGGATTTAGAAAAATCATACCATTTACTTATTCATTTTCACTTTGCTCATATCATTTGGGATTGCTTTTTTAAATATTTAAGAATATATTGGATAGATCCATCAACCTTGAAATAGTTGATTAAATGGATAAATTATTTCAAAGTTAAAGCATTATGTATAACATGTAGATTATTGTACAATCAATTGAGAAAAATGTGAAGATAATAAAATTTGTCACCAAACCTAAAACAACAAATGAGGCTAGATTGAGCAGAACCTGGAACTTAGACCCAGTTGGTAGCTTGGATGGTACTTAGAATCAATAAAGGGCCTAGACTAAATGACTACCACCTCAAGAAGGATGGGTGAAGATGAAATTTTATGGGACCTCAAAGAGGAACCCAGGTAAGGTAGGAGCAAGTGCTATTATTCAAGATGAACAAGAGAGGATAAAGGGTGCAGTCTATGAATATTTGGGAATCACTGCAAGCCACAAAGTAAAATCTCGAGCTCTATTGATAGGGGTAGAACTAGAAATATAATTTTGAGTTAGAAACTTAGTAGTGGAAGGAGATTATATTTATATCATTGTCTTAAGAAAGAAGAAAATACAAATTGAAAAATAAGTAATATTTTCAAGATATTAGGAATGCTCTCCATGCCTTTATTGAGCTGGAAATAGTTCATATATATAGGAAAGACAATATGGTAGCAGACATGTTAGCCAATAGGGGGGCACTACGAGAGGAGGATAAAATGTGGATACCCTCAAGGGAGATCCACTTATATATTATCATATTAGTTCAGAAAGAGTAACTTCTAAAAAATACATAGTCATTGAGGTTTATTTCTCCATAGGGATTAAAGTAAATGGATGACAATTTATAGAAGGGTATTTTTGGGTTTGCTTCTCCATAAGGATAAAAGCCAAGGTTTTTTGGACAAGAATCAAAGTCAAGACTTTTCTAAGTTTGATTCTACACAAAAATAAAACCTAAGGTTTGTATAGGTTGGTTTCTCCATAGGACTTAGAGCCAGGGTATTTTGGGTTTGTTTCTCCATAGGAGTCGGAGCTAGTTTTTTCTAAGTCTACTTCTCCACAAGAATTGGAACTAGTGTTTTCTAGCTTTTTTTCTCCATAAGGATTACAACAAAGGGATTATCATTTATAGAAGATGATCCTATGGATTAGTTGGTGGTCAGCCATAGGTGGTGATTTAATTACATCTATAGAGCCAGGAATTGGAGCTAGGGTTTTTTGGGTTTGTTTCTCCATAGGACTTAAGCCATATTTTTTTGGGTCTACTTCTCCATAGGAATTCGAGCCAATATTTTTTTGGGTTTGTTTTTGCAAAAGTATTGGAGCTAAGGTTTTTTTGGTTTATTTCTCCATAGGAATCAGAGACAAGGTTTTTTGTGGATTTTCTCTCCATATAAATTGGAACCATTGTTTTTCTAGGTTTACTTATCCACAAGAATTGAAGCTAGGGTTTTCTAGGATTTTTTGGGTTTGTTTCTCCACAAGAATCAAATCTAGGGTTTTTTTTGGGTCTATTTCTCCATAGGAATTGGAGCCAAGGTTTTTTGGGTTTGTTTCTCCACAAGAATTAGAGCAACAAAAATTGGGTTTGCTTCTTCATAGGAATCAAAGCCAAAGTTTTTTTGGGTTTGCTTCTCCATAGGAATTAGAACCAAGGTTTTTTGGGTTTGTTTCTCCATAAGAATTAGAGTTATTGTTTTTTGGATTTGCTTCTCCATAGGAATTGGATCCAAGGTTTTTTGGGTTTATTTCTTCATAGGAATTGGGGTAGGGTTTTTGGGCTTGTTTCTCCATAGGAATTGGAGCCAAGATTTTTCAAGATTTTATGGGTGAACTAGAACTCGTTGGGTGTGTGTGCTATAAAGTATTATTGGACCTATGTTAACTTTAGTAAGAGAAGTTTTGTATCTATATTTGTACTTTTGTAAAAGGATGCAAGACCTTGCAAAATCCTATTTTTATCCTAGTAAAAAATGTATTATATGGAGTATTAGTCCTAATATTATTTTTTGGGATTTATGGCTTGAAAGGAATAATGGAATTTTAAAAAATAAATCTTATCACGCCCATATTTATAACCGCATTATTGCATCTCTTTTAGAATGTTTACAAATATGTTGCTCATCATAGCAGTATCAAATATAGAAAAAGAGGTTCTAGCCACTTGGTTACAAAAATTCAATATATATAAAGGATTGTTGGAATATGGGGTGATTAAGCTTCTCTTAAGGCCACAACCAACTCTTGCATTTTTATTATTCATATTAGCCCTTTTAGACCATGCAAACCTTGAAAAAGGTAGTTTTGTAATAGTTTCATTATTTTAGTCTTGAAGGTTAGTCTCATAACCTTGACCTAAAGGTAACTTGTATTGGGGTATAAATACCCCATCATATCAACCATTTTGTCATTAAATGAAGTGTAATTCTTTTCATTCCATATTGAAATTATTTGGTATCCATGGTCACCCCTATATATTCTATGTTCTTTGCTTGTATATATTTTCAATAAATACTAGGTAATGTTTTGATTCCATTAATTTCTGGAAACTGTTGTGAAATTTAACATGATATTAGAGTGGGTGTGAATCTCCATTACTCTATTGCTTCTATCAACAATTTGTCTTCTACAACTTTTTCCAAGGGAAATTATGATTGGAGCAACTAAGAGAAATTTTTTAAAGCTAATGATGGCATTGGAAGAAGGGTTTTCTCATAAAACCTTGGGTGGACTTGGATCACGAGGATATCGTTAAGATTAGCAAATTTTTTCTAGGAGAAACATTCATCAATAGGTTCCTTTGTTCCTCTCATTGTCTTGATATATTATGAGATCCTATGAGGTAAGTGTTGATTTTCTAGCAGTGGTATCAGAGCCACCATTGTTGAGCAAAGTATGGATAATTTGCAAAAGCATTGTCTAAATTGAACAAGAAGAAATTGGAAGACTAAGCATCCAAGAGGATAATAATAAAGGAGGAAAAATGTTGCTAAAGAAAATAAGCAAAGATAGGATATGATAAGATGTTGAGGAGACATCATAAAAGTTGTAGAACGTTGGATAATATGGAACATCTTAAGAGACAACTTTAAAAAGGAGCCAATGAAGCATCCAAGAATAGGCCAAGGAAGCATTTGAGATCATGCCAAGATAGTGTTCAAGAGTAGGTCAAGGAAGCATCTGAGAGCAAAATTTGAGGAAGTGTCTAAGAGTGGGAGAAAACTAGCATGCAAGAGAAGTGTAGTAGTGTGCATTAGAAACCAAGTGAGACATTGTAAAATGTCTAGAGACTTAGAAGCATAGAGGCTGAAGAGAAGCTTGACAGAGCAAATAGAACATTAAGAGCAATATCAAATCTATGGGCTTCAAGTGGAAGAAGTAATGGAAGGCACAGGTGCAAGAGTAATATCAGAGAATTTTGGGCAAAAGTATCACCCTAAATCTATTTTTGATCTATCCAACATTGAATATTTTTTTTGATAAGTAACTAGAATTTTATATACAAATTGAGTTTTTTAAGAGGATCCCAAAACCTTATAACAAAAAGGGCCGTAGCACCGATATTTAAAGCAATTCCTTAGTACATGAAAATAAACACAAACTGAAAGGGACCAAATCCAACATTGAATATTAACATTGAGGAGGAGTTTTATTTAAAGGAGTTATTTATTAAATGTGAAATTGATTAAAGAAAGGATATTGATTAGAGGAAGTAAATTATAAGGAGAAAGGAGGAAAATTAATTTATTGGAGGAAGTAAAATTATAAGAAGAAGAGATTAATTAAAAGGAAGAAGTTGAAGAAGAAAGAAATAATTTAAAATAGTTTATTAAAAAAATTAATTGAGGAGAAATTAATTGAAAGGAGAATTATTTGAAGAAAGAATATATCAAAAGAAATTTATTTGAAGAGAGGAAGAATTAAATTTGAAGAAATAGATTAAAAATTATTTGAAAGAAGATATTGCTTAAGCAAATTGCTAAGAGAAGAAAAATAGTAAATTGAAGAAAATAATAAAATAATTTTATTTGAAGAAAATTATTGAAGGAAGAAGAAATTTTCAAAATTGGATTTGGGAGAAAAAAGTATTTTTGCTATAAAGGAAATTAATTATTTTTTATTGAAAGCGCCAAATTATTAAGGAAAAGAATTGTTGATTTATCATTTTTGAAATTATTCAAAGGCTTATTTGATTGAAGACTTACATAAAGAAAAATAATATTGAAGATTGATCAAAGACAACTTATTTAAGGTACAAAATATATCCTACCTAAAGTGAATTTGGAAATATCATTTCTTTAAAGAAGGAAAGGATATTTTAAAAAATTAGGGAGTTAAAAGGCTTTCTACTTGATATGAAGATTATTCTCAATAAGTGGATATTTGACATCAAAAATTTAGGTCCATTGCATTAGGCAAGTATTGAAAAAATAAAAAGAAAGCAAAAGCAATGTGATATTAAAAGTTGTACATCATCAAAATTTAGTATAAATGAAGCATGAATTCAAATAAATGAGTTATCAAAAAGAAGTGTGACATAAAATTTTTACAAAGAATACACTAAACAAGAACATGATGAATTATTGAGTGAATGTGATGACACTAGGGATCTTCTTCAAGAAGATGGAGAGATTGGTGAAAATGAACAATTGTTAAACGTAAATTCTTGTTTATATTCTATTATTGAAAAAGCTCAAAAACATGTGTCAACAAAATTAATATGGTATATACCATTGATTTATGAAAGCTAAAAAATGGGATTTCTCAACACTTCTACATAAGTCTTATTCTCAAAGAAGTTGATGAATGCTCTAAAAATCTTGTTACATTACCAACTAAATTATGGAAAATAATGTATATAAAATTAATCTGTCTTGAAGTCCTTAAAGACAAGAATAAAAGGAAAGAAATTAAAAATTTGAAGGACAAACCCATGAAGAAAAATACAAGACCCATAATGATAGATGCATGTTGTGACACTAGTGATCTTCATCAAAAGAACAATTGTAATACATGTGATTTGAAGCACCTAATGGTAGATAGTTGTTGTGATACAAATGATTTGGAGCCCATAAATACTCATGTAATTTGTGATCCTAGAGACCTTATTTAGGGAACAAACGTAGCACGTAACACAAGGGACTTGAGCATTGTTCATGAAAACAAAAAGTGTGCAAAAAGTTCATGTGATAACTACGAACATGGTAATTATATCAATAAAAATGATAGGGAGATTAGTATAGAATTTTTTACAAGATACAGTAGTACAAATTTTAAATTTCTTTTGGCAAGAGAATATTGTGAGGCCAAAAAATGAAGATCTTAAATGATCAGGTAATAATGAATCAAGGATTGATAAAAGTTGTGAAACAGAAAAATTTGTGACAAGGACAAATAGAACTAATATTGATACAAGAAAATTTAGTTGTACACATTATGGTAGGCATAAACACAATATAGAAAGATGTTAGGATCTTCATTGATGTGAAATTTGTGGAGTTAGCAATCATTCTCAAAGATATTGTTGGTACAAAGGAAATAATAATATGAAAATGAATTATGGATGGATAAACATGCATGAATAGGATAAGATGAAAGGATTGATAATAAGGATAGCACTAAATGGACTCTTTCATAAAAGCTTTCCAATTATAGACATAGCCAGAAAAACGGTTTGCACTTTTTCAAAAATTGATCCGAGGGGAATAGAATCACTAGCAGAATCAAAACAAGCCAAAATGCACCACCAAAGTTAGAATAGGAAGACCAAGGCCAAAATTAGAGATTGAAAGTTTATAACAAATAATGTAATATGAGGGGTGTTAAAGTCTTATATTATTTGATAATTGTAAATAGTTTGTAACCAATTTTGTAAATATGTGGTGTGAAAAGAGTCTTGTAAAATTGTCTTTTAGTGTGTGTAATCATTAGAGGTTTGTTATTATGTGGAGTCAATAAAATATATTTCTCTTATGAGAAATATGAAGAGTCATATATCGTGTGTATTTGAGGAGATGAATAGTTTGTTGAAAGTAGAAAGGTCAAGAGTCTTGTGAATATGAAGAGTCTTATATCCAATGTGTATATATTGAAGACAAAGCATTGTAATTGTAGATCAAATAAGCTTTGCAATACATTGTATTTACATTTCTTAAATATATATATTTCTCAAGAATATTTTCAATGAGTTATTGTTCGTTGTTATTATAATGGAGTAAATATATAGTGTGAATATTTTATCTTTATATATTGTGAGATCCTATGAAGAAAGTGTTGATTTGCTAACATTAATTTTTCCTTATTTGAGTGCTAATTTAACCAAATCTTCTAGAGTCCATAAATTTTATATATGGAAGCATTTGGAGCCTAATTTTTAGATTACATAATTTTTTAAGCCCTTTAAAGTGGTACATTAATTTACAAGCCTAGTATAGAGCTATTTAGGGTTTTTTATGCAAAATTGATTTCCTAGGTTAAGTTACACATATCAATGGGTAAAATTATAGAACTTGATCACTTCAAATGACAAGATTACTTAGAATATTAAACTATTCATATCAAAACCACATATAAATCTTCACTTTTCTCATAATGAATGTTTGTCGTAGCTCCAAAAACCCTTTAGCATGGTGATTGGTAATTTTTTGGGCACAAGAAGATTAGATCTTGGATGATCAACACAAGGTATACCTTGTGTCTATGGGACCTTCCTAACCATTGGGGTTGATTATTTAGAGTCCTACCCATTGCTTCATGATTTAGTTGCCTTCTCTTGATATTAGGGGATAGACTATGGTCACCATAGTGCATGTTGAAGGTCTTCTCATAAGAAGATCAACATATTGATATATAAGGTAGATACGACTTCATGTTTAGGAGAGGTTAATCTAATTCATAAAAAAATGACCAAGAGAAGATGGTAGGATCTAGTGGCCCATACATGAGTTCATTATAAGGGGAGATGTATCGTCTATAATGTATTCTCTCCTTGAACCGTTAGTTCAGATTATGGGAGGTGTTAAAATATTTGTAATATGATCTTATTAGGTCAAGATCAATAATGATGAAGTACCTATGATGCTCATGATGTAAGCCTGAGAAAGTTCTATGTAAGCCTTTGGGAATATTGATGTCATCCTATGGGCATATTCATGTAAGCCTATAGGCACCTTTCTATGTAAGCCTACATACATTTTCTCTACAATCCTACAGACATCTATGTGTGTAAGCCTATGGATATTATTTTAAGTAAGCCTATGGGTATGGCTATGTAGTCCTATGGGCCCCTTTATTTCACCCTTAGTGATATTGCTAATCCACCTTTATGGATAACCTCACTTAAAAGGGTAATTTATTATTTTTCTATTGTAATTTTAACCTAAAGGTTAAGTTGATATCGACTTGAGGTTAACCTCTCATTAGGGATTTGGTATCACTATAAATACCCCTCAACGAGGATCCATTTGTATCAAAAGGGTGAATAAAAATGTGATATATTGGGGTACCCATAGATACCCACCTTAAACTTCTTGTTTTGTTTTAAGCGAAAAATCCCTTGCAGAGCCGCCTTGGTCTGAGAGACCATGACTAGCGAGTTCTACACCGTCAAAGTCACCCGGGAGCCATGCCCGGCCTTGCCCGCACCAATATTATCAATTGGATTTTGGGTACCCAATTCAACTTTTTGGTAGGGTGGAGATTCAAACCTAGGACCTCCCTTGGAGGAATGTCCTCTCCTCTCCAACTCACCTACAACACCTAGGTACCTTAAACTTCTTGTTGTCTTCATTTATTTTCTATCATTTCCTATTACTACCTTTTAATTATTTCTTCTTTTCAAAACACAATTGTGATGAATGCATGTTTTAGAATTTTTTTGAAAAATATTACGAATTTAAAATGTGTAAAGTGTATAGATAATTGCATTAATATCACAAGAAGTCCTATTATATAATGCTTAAATATTAGTCGTGAGTATGTTTGTATCAATTTCATCAATTCTCTCATATCAAGAGGTGCAAATGATATGTAGGTGGTGCATGCCTGATAATTATGCAAAGAACAATATTTTAAGAAGAGAGGAGGAACAATCAATATATTTATTTATTTGACATCAAAAAATTAAAACTAAAGAGAACATATTTTGATAGTCACTCAAGTACATGTGAAGGAGGTTAACTATATTGATCAATCTATGGATCAAAAGTGATTGTAGTAGTCATAAAAAGTGTTGAAGAAGAAATGATAAAGAAATATTATAAGCGCAATAACCAAGAAAATGTGATCACAACACCATGTGATGATTTGAATGTCAAAGAGTATGATGAATAAACTTCTATAATCAAATATATTAATAAAGGTGACAAATTTGTTGAAAGAAATTCCTGATCTACATGCCATTTTTTAAGAGATGGAGTAAGGCTCAAGTGTTGAAGAAAAGAATAATATCTTGACACTCCCAAAAGGAAAGCTTGCAGTAAAGGACTAGTTTGTCAACCTAATAGTGATAATAGATATTGGAAAGCAACCAATATTATTATGTATTAACATAGTAGGCCACATGATGTATGTCATAGTGGATGTAGGTTCTATCATGAACATAATTCCAAAGTATACATGGCAGAATGGGATGTGATTGGCCATTGAACTTTTGGCTACAAGGAGATGACTAATATAACATCAAGATTGTATACTACTAACGAAAAAGGATTATTATTGAACATATCTTCATTCTAGACTACTTAGTGATAACCTTGTAAAAGGTATCTTATGAGGCTTTGTTAAGTTGTGTCTAGTTGAGGATAATAGATTCCATAGCGAAAAGAATGACTTGACAATTGAGAAAAATTATCATAAATACATTATTAACTTGAGGAACCATACAATAAGGATAGATATTGTATCCTTGTGTTGTCACCTCAGAGTGTCTCAATCTATTGGGGTGGAAACCCAAAAATCTTAAGCACCTACAACTCATGTTGAGTGACATAATAGGAATCTCCACGAGTGGATAGAATGCTTATAGGGCAACCTTTGGGGGTTTTGCTAAGCATGACTCCTTTTCGATTGTAATCTTTGTACATCTTTCAAACCTTGTGGGCTTTCGTATGTGCTTTTGCAAATAGAAAAAAAATAATAGAAAGGAAACGTGTAGGAAAGGAAAACCTAAGTTATGGGGGTAATGTGCCAAGATTTATGACCCTCCCATTTGCATGAAAAAGTTGAGAATGAACACATTCACCATAGTCTAATGTCTATAAATAGAAGAGTTAAATTAGTCATAACTTCCATTTATGCATCGAGAAATTACAAATGCATATAGTTAGAAGAGGCTCGATGCTCCTTAGACAGTGGCTCAAGGTTCAAGTCCTACTCATATAGATGAGAAAAGGTGAAAGGAAGAGCATACAAGGCTAGCTATTAAGCACAAGCAAACAACGTACAATGACTTATAATGGATTTTATAGGCCTATTTATAGGTTGGGATTGAGGGGCTTTTCCCTCCAAAATTCTATGTAGAAGACCTAAGAATCATCTTCTAATCTACATCCAAGATTTTTTTACATCTAGTTTTGGCTACCTCAAGGTTTTTGGATCGAGGGTCGTTGATGTTGAAGGTTTTTGGGCCCTTAGAAAAGAAGTTTCTACTACCATCACCCATTACTGCAATGTTCAAAGGGTTGTTGCCCTATTAATTCTCACCTAGTTTGAGGCTTCAAACATCAAAGCTCGACCAGACCTTTGTTCACTTTCTAGGATGCCTCACATACTGATGTTGTTGGTATGACCTCCCTGATTGGTGTATGTTGGTAAGGTAGGCTTACCCATATGGTGGGCGGTTAGTGAAGCTTCCACATAAGTGATTATGATGGGTTGGGCCATGAAAGTCAACTTTGGTGACCAATGGCAAGTATCTTTTCAATTGCTTCTTGCACAGTCTCTCCTTCTCCTAAGTGATTGCCATGTGTTTGGTCCCTGCCTATGAATGAGTCTTTTCTTCTTTTTTGCTAACCTCTATCGAAGGGAGAAGCATAAGCCATTAGATGAAAGATCAAAGGCCAATGAGATTCATGTACCTCGGTCACCTTCTTTAGGAAGAAAAAGGCATCGATCATTAATTAAGAATCAAACGATTGATTCAACTTGATGCTTCTTGAGATCGCTACTTTGGACAAAAAAGAATGCTAACCATTGATGAAATATCCAATGGTAAACATGAGCCTATTGATCATGACCATCTACTTTAGGAAAAAGAGAGTGTCATCCATTAATGAAGGATCCAACGGTTGGTAGGAACTTGATGCTTATTTGCCTTTATTCATATCTCAAAATTGATGTCCATTGTAGATTTTAGATCAAATGGTGCACACAGATTGAGGACTTGAAGTGCTTTAAAATGGTTGTATGCTCCCATGATTTGGGATCATTGGTGTAAGATGGGGAAGCTCATCTTGAAGCCCCTTAAGCCACATACCAAAGGATGATTAAGTTGATGGATGATGAAGGCTTATAAATATCCTAGCAAGCAACCTGTGGAACTCTTTGAATGTAAGGCTTTATGGTAGTTCCTTATTTATCCCAAGGATATCAAATTTATCCTACCAATATCTCCTAGTATGGGAGAGAGATGAAGGACACCAAAGCAAGAGCTATGAATCCAAGAAGATGTGGGTAGTATTTAGGTCTACGAGCTCACCTACAAGGAAGTCAGATTAACCCAAAGCCTCTGTTTAAATCACCCCCCACTAATGGAAGAGTCATTTTAGTTGTCACCAAAAAGGCTACTTGAATCATCCTTGAGGTGGAGCCCAACTTAGATATTACCAAAAAGGCTATTGAGGATAGTGTAAATTGTTGGTAGCCAAAATAGATTATCAACATGACCATACCACCCAAAATCCTTTGGGCTTACTTCAAATTTTCATTAAATGATTTTTTTGACCAACCTCCTTGGCAACCTTATGGTGTAAGCTATAAGGTGACCATGTGTAGTGAATTTTCACTACAAATTTGATGACTTATAAAAAATCCCTTATTTGCAATGAATGAAAGACCCAAATAATGAAAACCTTATCTTATCTATTAGATGTGGAGTCACTAAAACAAACTCAAACAAAAAGAAAGAAAATATCACAAACTTAACTTACTCAGTAGCTCTAGCTTGTAAAAAATGAATACAAGTTAACCTACAGTGACACCAATCTGCATTAAATTCACCTTACACGAATTCACACATCCCTCTTTCAAATTTTCACTTGACTTCGGATCTTGCCCCTGTGACAATGACCAAAAAAATTTGTTGCCTCTACCTTTGGCACTAGATTTATTTCATGTGATGCACCCCCTCACTCGAGCCTAGTCCAAAGGTAATAGTTGTCTTCCATCTTTGCTTTAAATTCACCTTATATGAGCTACGACCACCGTATTTCTTTTGGTTAGATTATCTCCCAAGTGGTTGATGATGGTCCCGAGAAATCGTATTCCTAAGTGTAAGCTTGTACTTTTTATGTTCTTGCACTTTATATTGGGAAGATTGCCCATTCGTGTGACTATGACCATTTGCTTCATGCATTTGGTGGGTTTATATCAGCCTGAATCTTTGACCATCCTTGCTCTTGGTCGTGTTCCCTTCAACTTTGAATGACTTGTCAGCTTCGAATGCTTGTAGCCTCCAATCATCTAGTGGTTTCAAGCCTCTTTTCCACCAGATGCCCCCTGCAACAAGAAAATTGCTCTCGGAAGAAACATAACACATAAAATTCTATATATACATATATTCATCATTTCCTTCACTTTCTTTTTATGGATATATTTTCAGGTATATCGCATAATATATGGGGATTGAAAGGCATCACCATCTACTATTGATAGCTTAAATGCATTTTTGGCCTTGCGGGGGTGGTGATGATATAAGGGCCACTCCATATGGCATCAAACTTGGTATGACACCCTCCCTTGCTTTTGACTTTGTACCATTTAAGTATGCAGTTGCCAACCTCAAAAATTTTGGGAGTTGCTCTCTTTTCAAACCATGCCTTAGTCACTTCTTGATGTTTCAGTAACTGTTCCTGAAACATCTCTCTCTGTTCCTCTATTTTGAGCAATTCTTCCATCCTCACTATTGCAACACCATTTTCTGCTGCGGACTGTTGAATTTTTATCGTTGCCCTCCATATGTAAATGATGTCACTTTGTCAATGCCCTGATTTATATTGTGGGTTCAACCCTTGTAAAATATTGTGTGGAGTTTGTGATCGATAATCTGCCAGGTTTTTCCATCAACACGGGACAGCCCCAACACACTGAAGACTCACATTCTAGAGGTTTTCAATAATTGTAATGTTGTGGAGAGCATGTCCATGTTTTCCTGACGACAACAGCGCGATTTCTACATGGCGAACGTGAGCCTCCACCAGCCCGTGGCTGCCAACGTGGTTGTAACCCTGCACGGCCGCTTCGAGACGGAGATCATGAGCACCGATAAACTTTGGTGTATTGGCCCTCCTCCTATAGCATTGGGGTCGAGCGAAAATCACTTCCTAAGCCGTGAAGAAAAGCACAACAAACCCTAAAAACAATTAGGGTGGAATCTTCGACACCGACACGCACTTCCTTCCGAGTTCGACCGTCTTAAAGTCTCGCACTAAATTGCATACGACATATTTCTTCTACTACGAATTCTTTCAAGATTCCATTGCAATGCCCTGTTACAGTTTCTTTTCTCCATCTTTCCCACACGTCGAACCAGATAGCCATCTCAAAAATTTTGTCAACACCTCTTCAGTTCGCGACAGCTGCAACCTCTGCTACATGGCATATTGTGGGCACTTCATTCTGTTGACTTTCATGTGTTGTGTTTGGGGTCGTATGGTGATATTTTCATTCCAGACGTATTGTAGGGATGTTCAAATCTTTTATTTTTCCTATGTAAATGCCCCTCTCGGTGCTCACGGCCCATGTGGGCCTGTTGGTGGTCATCTATCAGCCCACGATCTTCCCCACCCCACATATGTTAGATGGATGTGAGTATAACGTGTTTGGTCTCCACTTATAATAGAAAGGACTAACGAGACCTCTCTAAATAGCTGTGTATTCGGTGCCTTCTCCTCTACAACAATCCCGCGTCAACTCTTCCGCAACGGCTTCCTGACAAAACTCTATTCTATATCAAGTATCGGATCTCAAGAATTTATGTTTTTTTCCTTTCTTTGTTGCAACCTTTCCTCACAATGAATCGACTTCAATTTTAAGATGCGTGTTTGGTAGGAGGGTATTACTGTTAGTTTGAGGCACATGCTTTTAGTTTTGAAGTATGAATGGTATAAGGAGCATGTGAAGATTGAAGAAATTCCTATCATGGTATTTTTGAGCATTGTGTGCTTGTGGGTATTCCATTCATAGGAGTTGTAGTGATTTCACTGAGATGATTGTTTGCTAAGCCTTTCAAAGGGTTTATATCTTCTTCATTAGTTTGAGGATTGTATTTTGGGTACTTGCATATTTCTATATTCTCTTCCACTTTCTTGTAAAAGTCCAATGCTTCTATGGTGGGGAGAAGTGATAAGGATAGACATATAGGATTTAAATTAATGTTAGTTTACTATGTAAAGCATACCAAATAAGAAGCTTTTGATAATTAGCTTCTCTAAGCTAAGTTGTTAGTTGTTAGGTAGGCAAATTTGCTAACAATAGCTACAATTAGCTATTTGTTATCTTCTAGGGTGTAATCTCCCAAATTGGCTTTCTGTTGTGATTTGGAGATCATTTGTATGTCTATAAAATGCTTTGATAATGAATAAAATTTCATTGAGAAGTTTTTCCACATCACTAGTGGAGTAGTTGTAGGGCTAGTAACTCTATAGAGAAAGGAAGCCTAGCTTCCCTATCGTAAATTAATGTGTAAGGCAAGAATACTATCACCTTTTTAGGAGTAATCCTATCAACCCATAAAACTCCTTTGATATGTGAGTGCCATTACCTCTAATTGTTGGATCAAACCCTTTTCAATATCTTAATCAATTTTTTGTTGGTGGACCTAGCTAATCCGTTCCCCTACTGATAATAATTGGAGGTAACTTTTAAATAAATATCATGTCAATGATTAGATTAAGTGATATTAACTCTCATAAATGCCTTAGCATTATCAGTGATGACGATATTAGGAATGTTGAATTGGGTTATAATTTCCTCCAAGAGATCGATTATTACTTTTTTAGTTGCCTCCTTCAACAACACTACCTCAATCCATCCGGTGAAGTAGTAAGTGGTAATAAGAATCCACTTATATCCTTCAGTCGACAAGGGATTGATCATGCCAATGAAATCCAATCCCCGTTAGGAGAATGGTTCATCATCCATTATAAGTTTTAAGGGAAAAGGTGCATTCCTTTTCCTCCTAGTGAAGAATTTACATTCATCATATTTTTTCACCCATTTATATGCATATGCAAACATAGTGGGCCAATAATAGCTAACTTACATTATCTTGGTAGCAATGGTTTGGGTTGAGAAGTGACTTGAGAATCCCTGATGAAACTCTAGAAGAAACCATTGAGTTTGGAATGCTTCAACACACTTTAAAAAGATACCATCAATTTTTTCAAAACAAAACACCTTCGATCAAGGTAAATTGGGAATTTGTGAGTCAAAAACCTCACCTCTAATATTTATCTAGTCTAGGAAGATATTGGTCCTATTGCATATATCTAACCCTCTAGCCTATCCAGTCAAGTTCTTATTTTTCTACATTGACCAAATATAGGCCTTTGTTTGTCTCCTTGTTAGCCACATCTTCTACCATCTTCTAACATAGGGCCCTTTCATTAACAAGATTAGTAAGTTTGATTTCTACATTGAACTTCAATATCTTAATAATCCATCCTATCTTCTTTTCACTAATTTATTTCCCCATTATCTAATCCTTTATACTTGAGTGGATGACAAGTTCAAGTGTCTTATTAGTGGAGACCAAGTGCTTAAATATTTCAATGATGTGATCAAAGTGCACATCTGCCACTCGACAAAGTTATATATTTCTTCATAACCATTCAAAGTTTTACTAAAGAAGGTGATTGGGTGTTCATGTTGATCACCACCTTTTTGGATGAGCAGAGTGGGAATTTTAAATTCTCCCTCCAAAACATAGAGAATAAACTCTTTGTTGAATTTTGGATTTGCTAGCACTAGGGATTTTGCTATTACTTCCTTAATTTTTTAGAACACTTTCTTTCCTTTCTTGATCCATCTAAATGGTTGATCCTTTTTTAGCATAAGGGTTATTGGTTTAATAATTCCAAAAAAATCTAGAATAAGTCTCCTAACAAAGTTTATCTATCCAAAGAAATATTAGAGGGATTCTTATGTTGAAGTACAAAAAGATTGGTGATGGCCTGAATCCTTTTAAGGTTGATGGTGACACCTTCCATGGAAACAACATCCCTTAGCAATTTACCTTGAGGGATGCAAAAAAACATTAGGGGTTTAGACATACCCTGAACTCCTGATATTGCTTGAAGATTTTCATGTGATCTTGTTTTTGCTTAGAGAAGACAATTAGATCATCAACGTAAATCAAGATAATCTTGTTGATAAGCCCCTTGAAAGAAATATTCATGGTTCTCTGAAATATCACACCAACATTAGACAATCCAAAAGGTATTCTTTGGTAAGCAAACATCCTCCATTTGGCGGTAACATTAATCTTGTGTTAGTATTAATCCTTTACCCATACTTGGTTATATTATAAAAAGTTGTCCAAAAGGAAAAAATAGTGTCTTTTGCCTCAACAACTTTGTGTTAAGAGTGAGCTCAATGGTGTGTTGAATAATGTTTGTGTTGTATCCTCTCAGATCCCCGTAAATCCATGCCACTATACCACTATATTTTGACAGAGATATATGAGGGCTTATTTTTCTACCAAAGTGGTAACCTTTCCAACTTTCGACATTCGATCTTGGGCCACCTCTATTTCTTGATAATCTCCTTTGTCTATTGGCATTCTCCTTTTTCCTATGAATTGATCATCAAGGATAAAAATCAATTCCAATATGACAATTCCCTTAGGAAGCTTATTAGACTTTAGCTATATAATCTGATCATCATACGCTTCTTTGATCTAGGAACCAAAATTTCTAGAAAACTCAAACTCTTGTCTAATGAACTGGATAATATGTTTTTCACTATCGAACACCTACTAATGGATCTCATTGTTGGGGATGGTTGGTTTGACTATCATCTTCACATGTCATTCATTCTGAATTAGATCATCTATAGGATCAAATTGTGACCCAATGATGGCCATATTTTTTACATGTATATTATGAGCCCTAGGATGACATTTGATGTTTACATCATCAAAAGATTCCATCATATCCCAAACTTGATGTCTGAAAGCTCTCATTAGCCTATTTTTGGCAAAAAACTAAGATCTTACCTATTTGACTACTAGCTTCACGTTGCTAAACACTTGTAATATTTTGATGCCTCTCTTTTTGGCAAGTTGGAGGTGAAGCACCAAGGCTTCAAATTCAATGATATTATTTGTGCAATTAAATTGTAACCTATATGACTGTAGCATCTTAGTTTTCTTTGGTGATATTAGGCAGATATCAAGGTCGACCATTTTTTTCTTTTTGGTCCCTTAAAATTATAACTTCACATGTCTACTTTGTCACTTTTGTACCCCAAGATTTCAAGCACATGAGAGTCTTCCTCTTGGATCAAATATATTTCTATTCTTGTCTTCTCAAAGACCCCCTCAAGAAAGAGGTATACTTCACTCTTGCCCTAACTAATGGAGACATCAGATGATTTTAATTTAGATTAATATTCTCCCATATAAGACTCAGTCATTAGCCCATTAGGGATTTTTTTGGTATGTAGTGGTGGTGTCTAGGCTTGGGCTAGACACTTGTAGAACTGAAGGTGAATTTTGATTGCCTATCTCCTTCTCCTTTTATAGAGTTTATTATAAGTGTTTCATCTAATTAGGTATTGAAATAACATCCCATAAGGGTATTGCTGATATGGACCTATTCAAATGATCTACCACATTAAAGGATCCAAAAAAAGGAGTCCTCAAGATGGTGTCCAATGATGGTAGAGGGTTGGATTTTTTGTTGTTGAAAAAAGTCTTGGTGACTCTATAGCGGGCCACTTCAAAGGCTTTAGGCATATCCTTATAATTGTTGAAACCTGTTTATCTAGAAGAGATTGCATAAAAACACCCTTTTGATTATCAATCGATCTAGCTTAGGTCTTAGGATTTAGTTGACTAGACCTTCATTGCTTTTTAAAAGCCTTTATCTTCAGCCAAGTTATGTAATCTAACTAGACTTTGATCTTTTAGAAGCTGAGGACCTACTTCATTTGATATGGCATATACTTTTGCTTCATCCAAGGTAGATAAATTTTTCTCTAGAACTGAGGATTCAACTATTTATGTAATCAAAGAATGGATCATAGATACTTAGCTTAACATATGAGCTTTTGACTGTGTATATAGACTAGGTGTATAATTTGGTGAGGTCACTATGTCTACCTGAGACTCACTCCTAACATGAGAGTTGGAAGGGTAAAATCAAGAGAAAAATAGTACCATACATTGGGATCTTCGACATAATTATTTTGTGTGGTGACTACATCCATGACTTGGTTTAGAGAAATCCATTGGACTGGTACTAGGACTAGTACTGTTGGCTAAGTTAGAGTTTGTGGTTGACCAAAATTTCTATTGGGCAGAAGTAAAGGTTTATGATCCCATTTGGAGGAGGTTAAAAATTCTAATTGTGTTGTTGGAAGGGAGGCTTTGGGTAATTTTGATAGGGAAACCTTTGGTGTTATTGTTGCTTGTTTAGGTTCATTATCTTATTAAAGAATATTCTCACCACATTTCTCATTATATCTAGTTAAAAAGTGTAAGGATTGGGAAGAGGATTTGGTTGGATTGGATAAGGAGCTTGGGTTTACCCTGATCTTACATCAAAATTAGGATGATAGATAATAGGTTGGATACTTGGAGTAAGGTTATACAAAGGCTAAATGAAGACAAAAAATGGAAAAGGTTCCCTAGGGGCTAGTCTTCCTATTTGGATTAGGTAATTTTCATCCCAGATGGATATTCCATAGGCTTCTAGAAGTGAGTTTCCTCCCTTGGATTTGACCATCATGGCAATCTCAAAATTTAAAGCTTTTCAATAATGTCATACCTAGAGGAGGTTTGATCTCATTAGGAATCCTTTGCCAAGCTTTGTGGAATTAGACACTGAAATCATCCAGTATTTCCATGGGCACCCTCTTGATGATCATTATTTGCTCAAGGATGGATGCCTTGTATGAATTTTATCCAAATCTATTTATCAAGAGGCCTATTAGCTAGTCCTAGAATATGACTAACTGAGAGTTGAAGCCAATGTACCACTCTCAAGATTTTCCTCTAAAGGATATGACCAAAATTCTTAGGGATATATAATGCTTATTAATAAAATACACCACACATAAGCTCACCAGATGCAAAATATTCTATCGATGTGACAACATATAGATGAGAAGATGTGAAAGGAAGAGCATCAAAGGCCAGGTATTAGGTATGAGTAAGAATCTCCCAATGCCTTACAATGGATTTTATATGCCTATTTATAGGTCGATATTAAGGGGATTTTCCCTCCAAAATTTTATATAGAAGGCCCAAGAATCATCTTCTAATCTATAGTTAGAATATTTCTACACTTAAATTTGGTTGTCTCAAGGTCTTCGGATCTAGGGCCATTAATGTTGGAGGTTTTCAGGCCCTCAAATGAGACATTGTTATTGCCATCACCCATTACTATGACACTCAAAGGATTTTTGTATCATTATTTATTGCATTGTTTGAGACCCCAGACATTAGATCTCTCATAGGCCTTCATCTACGTTTTGGTATGCCACACCCACTAACATTGCTAGTATGTCCTCCATGATTAGTGTAGGATGGTAGGTTAGGCTTACCCATGTGGTGGGTGATTGGTGTAGCTACCATGTGGGTGACTGTGATAGGTTGGACCATAAAAGTTAACTTTGGTAGCCAATGACAAGTATTTTTCAAATGCTCCTTGCACTCTCTCCCATCCTCCCAAGTAGTTGCCACATTTCTAGACCCTAATTGTACCAGAGTATTTTCTCCCTTTTTTATAGCCTCCATATAAGGGAGAAGCATAGGCCATTGAATGAAAGATCAAAGGTTTGTGGGAGTTGGTGTCCCTCAACCACCTTCTTTAGGCTAAAAAAGAGTGTTGACCTTTGATCAAGAATCCAATGGCCAATGTGGTTTGATGCTTGTTGTGGATGTCTAATTTAGATGGGAAAGAATGTTAGTCATTGATGAAAGATACAATGGTTGACATGGGTCTACTAATTGCGTATGTTTACTTTAGTCATAAGAGAGTGATATCCATTGATTAAGGATCTAATAGTTAGCACAAACATGATGCTTATCCACCTTTCTCCATGTCTTGAAAGTGATCTCTATCATAAATTTTAGATTCAATGGTGAACATGGCTTGAGGACTTGATTATAAAGGTAATGTTGTTTAAAATATTTATAAACATATCCTAGCATAGAGTTACAAGAACCTCAAGGTGATTCTACTAAATTTGTCCATCCAAAAATGTCGTTGGTTTTGAGATCACAATGAAAGTGACAAGGGTCATACCACTTGAAACCTAAGTATTCGTAAATAGAGAGATCAAGAAGGGCAAGATACATACATATTTTCAAGGTGATCATTAGAAATTGGGTATCACCAACCTTCATAACCATGAAGAAGCAAACTACATAGATAATTATCCATATAAACTTCAAGATATTGAATAAGGTTAATACCAAGGATAATATTCCTATTTTGTTTATTGATTTTAATTTGAAATAAGTGGTTGGGCATGAGATATATTTAATTTTTGATAAATGTTCTAGCTACAAAAAAATTAGTATTGTATAGAAAATCAAGTTGAAGACCATATTTATCACAAATAACAAAATCTAATTTAGATTATAGATCATGCCTACAATATTTTGAAGAATTATCATATGTATATTTGAAAAAATGTCAATTGGAAAGTTCAAAGTCTTATTGGATAATTAGTCATTTTGTAGGCAAATGGAGGAAAAATTGAAGACATTAAAAAAATGCATGCAATTGTACATGAATAACCACATTTTGCTTAATCATAAGAAAAAAAGTTATTTGTGCCCTATAAGAATTTGTTGGTCCATGTCATTAATCAAACTAGGTTGAAGACACATACTAATAAGATCTATATGGTTGTTACCATGGAGGAACCATAAGACATCAACTTGTTGAGACAATTTCTAGGCCATGTGGAGCATTACTAGAGATTAACCAAGAACATGGGATATTTATCACATATCCTTAACACACTCATGATGAGCAGTGTTCTATTCAAGTGGATGGATGAACACCATCAAGCCTTTAATAAATTAAAGTATAAACTAATGAGTGTGTGCATTCTAGTATTTTGATACTAGGATAAGGAATTTTATATCCATGTCAATATGTCAAACTTCATAATTGTGTGAATATTTGTGTAGGAAGGATTCATGGGTCAAACCAACCCATTTACTTTACAAGTTGGCTAATATCATACTTGAAGAAGAACTAGAATATGATAAGGCATGAGACACTAGAAATGGTATATATGATGCACATGTTTCACACTTTATCTCATTAAGTTGTTAACATTCTATGTTGACCATTATGAACTTTGTACCTGATAAAAAAGCAACTATACACATATGCATTAGAAGGTGGTTCATTACACTTTCCTAATTTTTTTTTATGGTGTTTTGGCCTAGGAAAAATCATGTTCTACTTAAGGGAACCCAAATATAATGAGGTACTAGACAAGTTCTCAAATGCCCACCCATTTTAGATCGCTATATTTATCTTGGTATAAGGACATAAGTACATACCTATCATCATATAGTTTACCAAGAGAGTTATGAGCAACCAAAAAGAGAAATATAGTGTTAAAGTTGAGACCTTAAATTTGATCAAGGGACTATTGTAGAAAATGGATATTAACTTAATACTACATAGATGAATGATGCAATAATTATGTAGAGTATTGAAGCAAATGCATAAATAATTGGAAAGTAGGCACATGGGACCTAACATGATAGTAAGAAAAGTATGACTTGTCAAACTGTTGTGCCTAACCTTGCTCTATAATCTTCTAAAGCATGGTAAAGAACATACAATTTTCTAAGACAAGATTTTATGTCATTAAATCCATATCAACTATAATATTTGTTTGAGCATGGGGATTTAGACTTAGTCAGACATATGAAACCCAATCGATGGTGGAAAATAACGTATATTACTATCACTATAGAGTACTTAACAATGTAGGTGGAAGCAATAACATTGTCAAGCAAAAAATTAGGAGATCAAAAAAGTTCATCCATAAGTAGATTATAATAAGATCTAAGGTACCAATATAAGTCATAACTGATCATGGCCTACTCTTTACAAACAAGCTTGTACATATACCACATATTGTCTAGCCTATATTTATCATGGCAAAACTAACAAGCAAATGCAATAAATAATATGCTAGTCATTATGATACATATGCCATTCAATATAGAAAATGTTGATTTGAAATATAAATTGGTAGTAGTCTTATTGCATTCAAAACCATATACAATGCAACAATTTCCCACATATCATTCCAACCAATATATGGATTGGATGTTGTAGTATCAATGGAATTCCCAATTTTGATATTGAGTGTGGTGGTGTAGAATTGACTAAAAAATAAATGAATCCTAAAAGAGAGTCTATATTCACCAAATAAGGTAGATGAGAGGAGGTTGATGGTATAGTGGCATATTGGGGTATCTTGGTGAAATATTTGACACAATAAGCACATGAGATGAATGTTGTTTAAGAAAGAGGGATTTATGTTGAGATTCAAGGGGAAATAGGAGGTCAAATAAAGCAAGTTGAAGACCTTATGGCTTGGTCCTTTTGAAATCATAAAGGTACTAGATAACTAGTAAATCCTTTGTAGTGCCTACATAGGATGCCATGCATCAATATTTTGGAATTCATAATATTTTCTAAAAATAAACAATTGTAATCCATTCACTCAAATATTATATAGAAATTGTAAAAAGGACAAAAAAGGAAAATAGAGAAAAAGAAATTTGGGGGTACTCATAGGCACCATAAATAATCACTGTACACTTCTTAGATTATATTTCACAACACTTTGATTATTAAATAAGGAATGGAAGGGGGTATTTATACCCACACTAAAATCCTAATTACATAATAAAGTTTAATCTAAGCCAGTATAACAAGAGGGCTAAAGGCTAATTATAAGTTATAAAGTGTGTTTAAACATAACAAGGTTAACCAAAACCCATAGGACTTACATAATAAAATATTAAAATAAATTAATATATTATACGATGAACGCCATTAGGCCTATAAATATTGATGAGGCCTAGAAATGCCTCATTATTACACTATTGTTGACATATAAAAATTGCCATAATATTAGATATGACAAATTTAAAGTGCCAAATAGTGATTAGAATATGTTATTTGTTACATGTTTGCATGATTTTATGTTTGGAACATTATACCTCTGTTTTGACTGTTTTCAACATTTTATGCACTGTTTCAGTTGATTAGGTAGTAAATAAAACATGTATTGCAATTACATTCTGATGGCATGAATAGATTCCTCTCATCAAGAACTACAACTTTGCTTTTTGAAGTAAGTCAATCCGAGTTGTAGATAAAAATTTATGAAGGTTACATCATTCCTGCGCTCATTGTTCATTCCTGCGCTCATTGTTCATGCCTTAAGTCTTTTTTGGAGCTATTAACGGGTGCAAATTTGCGTTAAAGGAAACATTTGCGGATCTACTGAGAATGATCCAGAGTGAGTTAAGGTACCAAATTCATACCAATGGTACTTCATAATATAGAGAAAACATGACCCAAATTTGAAGGCATATGGACAAGTAACCTGGAAGTTATGGGGCCTGCAAAATGATAGTTTCACACTTTTTGACAGCTGGAAATGCTGGTAAAAATCTGTGTTAAAAGCCAACTTGACAACGATGCAAGGAGTAATTTCTGAGGAATTAAGAGTTGAAAATTGAACCCAATGTTGTTCATATAACCAAGAACACGTGGACATAATTTGGTAAAAAATGGAGTTACGATGAACAAGTTATGAGCACTCCAAAAGGGCAACTGGGCATGTTTTGGCAGCTAGAAACAACGAGTCACGAGTCCATACAAATTCCACCCACCTGTCACTATGAAGGAAGGCATGGAATTCATCAAATAAAGAAGAGGTAAATTCTTGGAAACAGTTGAGGGAGAATAGGCATGACTCTTTCTCCACCTGACATCACTGCCACGTGATGCAAATGGAAGCAACAAGTCAAAAGGCTAAAATGCAAGAAATCTGGTAAATACAGGACACAGTCATGCAAATTCCAGCCAGCTGTACATATACAACAAGGCTTGGAATCAGTCACTCCAGCACGTGCCACCAATGTAGAAGGGTGTACAAGATAAGGGAAAACAATCCAAACGGTCAACAACTTCCTCCCTATGCGTTTGGAGTGCAGATAAACAATGAATTGTCACCTGCCTGTTATTCTGGTGCAGGAATAGGGAATAGCGCAGGAACAACTAAAAGTGGTCAAAAAGTGACAAATCAATGGAGGAAATTATTGGCAATTGACCAGGAGGTTGTCCCAACTCATCTTAACGTGATTTCCTCAACAAATGCAGCCCAACAAGGATGAATGGATAAAGTTTTGACAAAGCAAATTCTCGCATTCTAGGAAACAATTATGCAATCAATTGTAAATCCCTACAAATCAGTAACCAAGCATATCAGCATTATATTATAAATAAGAAAGCTCCTAGATGGTTGAGCATATAGATAGATAGGCAATAGAATACCGAAATTAGCATAGAGTGAAGTTTCTTTGTAGCAGAACGATAATTTGTAGGTTTTTTTTGCATTACTGTAATGCAGTTTCGATTGAATAAAAAGGTGCAATATTCGGATATCAATTGGCATTGTGAGGTTGATGATTAGCATCTAGATTTTCTTAGCATAACTTCTCACCTTCTTCCGGTTCGGAAGCAAGGGCCACTTGCGGGGCAGGAGGAAGGCAATTTTTGATAGAATTTCTTGCTGCAGCAGGTTAGCAAAATTCTGCCAATTTTTTATTTCTTTAGTAGTTTTCAACACAGTTTTCAGCCTTTGACAACATTTTCTGCATTTCACAGCAATTTCTAGATTTTTGTCATTTTTCAGCTTTGCAACAATTTTCAGATTTCTGTCATTTCACTGCAATTTCCAGATTTGTGTTATTCTCTAGTTTTGTAATAAATGTTAATTTGATTTTCCATATTTAGAACATGCTCAGATAATTGTGAACTCTGTAATTAGTTGAATTTTTTTTGCAACTGTGTGTGTGTTTTCAATTCTGCAATTTACTTTTCTGTCACTTTCAATTTAGCAACATTTCACTTCTTGTTATTTCAGATTCTGTAATTTTCATTTCCTACAATTTTAATTCAGTTTCAGCTTCTGCAATTTTATTTCCAATTCTAGGAGTTAGAGGTCACACCAAACCCCCAAACACTAATTGATCCATCAATAAATCCTATTTTTTGAATGAACTAATCTTTAACCTATTGGAGCCTTCTTTCGTATATAGCCTTGGACACCGCCCTGGATTGACACACAATGATTAAATGATGAATGAACAACGACACTCATAAAATATTACATCATACAATATCAGCCTTGGTCGTAAAAAAAATTATAATTTCAACACCCCCATAATCTGAATTGAGGGATCAAGTAGATAATACATTAGTGACAATAATATCTTCCACCTCATAATGGATGATCTAGTGGGAATCTATAGTTGAGTAAAATCCTTTAGAATCTCCCTCATCATTTGGTAGTCATTCACTAATCTTTAGGAAATCAACTTCAATCCTATACAACTTTAGCAAGTAATTATTTGCTAGATATCCCTCCCTCTTACAATCTTTGCATGTAGTCTTTGACTTATTTGAAGACTTAGCCTATCCCTTGATCCCTTGGATATTAGCCTTGTTATATTTGAATTACTTTGTGTGTGCCTATATTCTGGAGTCCCACTAGAATTTTGCATTGCCACTTGAAAAGGAACTATAAGAGAAAAAAGTTGATTAGGAGTAAGAGCCTTTTGAAATTCCAAGAACATAGAAATCATATGAACCATTAGGTTCAAAATTTGAAAATATTGGAGAGATTAATAAGGAAAATCTTCATGCATTTCACATCATATTTCTTTTTGCATCCAAAAAATACAATATCTATCCTCAATATTTGAATCTCAAAATATAGTCCTCAATGTTATCAATATCAACTAGTTTAAGAGAGAAAAGTTCCAATTCCAAGTGACTTATTTCCATAGTATTTTATTTTCCAAAAATATCATGCAAATTTGACCATACCTTTATAGGTTCACTTTCCTCTTTGATCTGTAAAAGTAACTCTAGCTCAATCATTAAGGAAAATAGACCCAGTGCCTCTTCTTCTCTTTGATGATAGGCTTCTTCATTAAGAACACTTTCTTTATCCTCTTGAAAGATGCACCACAGCTTCTTATTACATAACAAGCCAATCATTTGGGTTGATCAAATAGTGAAATTATTGCCATCAAGCAAGTGACTAGGGCTTTATGATCCATCTTACACAACTTGATTCCTAACACCATAATAGGTTTATGAACTAATGCCACCATTGTGTAGATCTTAAAAAATCATCCAATTTAAAAAATAATGGGCTTAAAATTATTTCATATGCAAAATTTTAAGCCTCCAAAATTTTTGCCCTAATGGACCCCAAAAAATAAAAAATTTAAAGCTCTAAATCTTAGAGAGAAGAAATCCAATTGCTTGCTACCACTTGGTAATCCACAATTCATTGGTTTCGTCCACTTATTCCTTGTCACATTAGCACCTCTAAAGTTGTGTGACTATGAAACTTAGTCTTCTTCTATTCTCTAAGCTAGTATAAATATCACAAAAATGGTTTGATATAGTATGAAAGAGGATGCCATCATCTAAATATTCATTGTCTCATTAGATCTTGCCAAGGGTAAGACTTGAACTTGGTTATCATGAATGTTGGGCACTTTGGTCTAGCCAAGATGTCCAACTTGTCTTCAAGAACATCAATGCTTTGAACATGCATAACCTCTGATCCCTTATTGTCATGCCCCTCCCTTGATAAGTTTTTTCATATAATAGACTTGTGAAATTGTTATGTTGATTGAAGACAGACTAAAATGGCATTGTGTTGATTATATGCAATATATGGTACTACTGATAGTTTGCTTTAGTATACATGGTTGCAGGAGAAGGTATTCTTTGGATATAGTGGATGAGGAAGTTGCCACTAAGGATGTGTGGGTGAATTTTGGTGCTCTTTCACCCACTCTTCTTTTGAGTAAGGTAGATTACCCAATTTTGAAGCACTAAAGGATGGACGAGCTGATATTTTAGGTGATTTCCTCTTGTTTACATCAACAACATGGGAGGTGTATGTCTTGATGTGGCCATACACCATCCTTGTTAGTTTCATCTACAACCTCCTTTACTTTATTTCTCATTTTATTTTCCCCCTTACAACATAGGTAGCTGGAACCTCAAGAGCTGGCCTTCTATAGAGATTGACCACCTCTACCTCTCCTGGGTCGAGCGGCCATTCAATGCTAGTTAAAAATATTCGAGCGTGCCTCCCACTCATCCGATGTTGGTTTTCACACCAACCATTTTTTGTAACTCTACTAGGGAACTCTACGAGTTTCCACATTTGAAAAAACTAGAGTTTGGTGATACTCTAGTTTACCCACATCTTTGCAAATCACCTGGCAACTCTGAGCTGTGCAACATATCCAAATCATGAGATCAGTTGTCATTTTGTGCTAAAATTTTTTACTTACTGAATGATCTAGGGTTTGATGAGTAGCCTTGACCTTGCTAGCGGAGAACACATGTTCATACGATGACTCCATATTAGCAGTATAATTCAAAGGTTATGAGGGATCGATGCTTTAATGGCTCAACCAAAATGTTCCATCTGGAATGATGTGGGTCCCTTGAATATCTCAAGCCCACAAGATATTCCTAACGCTGCACTCAAAATATCCCTACTTATGATGGTACTCAAGGTACTGCATATGAACATTTCCAGGATGTAGCATCCCTCTCTTTGATTCATGGTATTGCTTCTAAAAATGTGATGCTTAGGCTCCTTGCTTTTTCTCTAAAAGAAAGAGCATTATCATGGTTCAAAACTCTAGAGCATGGAAGCATCAACAAATGGGCTGATCTCGTAGAAGCACTTGTTGATGCATTTGATGCCTCTATATATCCCTTCCTCCTACTCACACAATTTACATTCATCAAGCGAACCTATAATGAAGCCATCGTTAACTTCAATGTTCACTTTACCAGAACCTAGAGGAAGATCCCTCATGAGGTGAGGCCATCTACTTCCCCAGCATACATCTACTATATCCACACCTTTGAACCTGACATAGGCCTTTTAGTTTAGCAATCAGGAGAGAGATGCTTTCCTCAAGTTTTTAAGAAAGCATCCTAGGCAGAAAGGATGTTGGTTCAAGTGGGCAAACTCCTTGATAGGAGTTATTTTTAGCTACTTCTACCCATCATATCCCCTGTTCAAAATTTTGGGCTTTGGGCCCATTTATTCCCTACTTATCCCAATGCACAGTAAAAATAGAAGACATGGGAAGTAAATCAGTACCCTGAACCATGTAGTGGGAGCAACTATTTGCCTCTTGGGTTGGATAATATCATGGCTTGATGTTCCTCACAAGAGAAAAAATGTTGAACAATAGGTTCCTTTTTTAAAGGAGGAGCAACAACACAATGACACACTAGTGTTGATCCTTAGGTCGCAAAGGATGGAATCTTACCACCAACCTCAAAGAAAATCTGGGATAGAAACAAGCAAAGCAACAACATAAGAATCATGTCCTAATGACTCCTATTGCAAGCATCCTCAGAAATTAGAAAAATAAAAACATGAGGGGACTGATATCCCTCTTAAAAGGGTTGAAGTATGGGTAACATTGCAAGTTGACCCATATAGAGTATGATTATAGTACCCACCTCCAAAAGAAATAATAACTTAAGCATGGGCTAAAATAGGCAACCTTTGCACAAGCCGTTTGCCTTCAAAATATGGAGTTGCTCAAGCTAGAAGTGACATTTGATCGACAAAGCCAAATTTAGCACAAGGAGCAACTAAATTTTGTGTCATTTGGTTCAAACATTTTAGGTTTACTGGATAAATGGCAAAAAAGTATCATGGAGCGACATGCCAACAATGCCATAATTTTATGTAAATAGGCCAGTAGATAAATAAAAGGTGCGGATCGTAAGACTGCATAAGTTGTTGACATCACTCTGAGAGATCTACTTTTGATAAGTAGGATGATTTCCAAATGGTATCTCTTCCTTGAATGTTATTTCTTCCCTTCTTTATATTGTGACTTCGTAGCCCAATGAACCACTCTCTTAAAAGCTTGTAAGTTGATGTAGCAGCCACACCTTGGCTCGTATGGTAAAGATACGCATTAGGCTAAATCTTTCAAAGCAAGTATAGAACCCAAAAAAAATTGCTCTATAAATGGCCTTGTGTACATCCCTAATGATTCATTAATCAATCGGTCCAAGAGCATGATCAAAGGTTCCAATATGTGTTCTGACAAGCTGAGAAAATTCCTACTGAATTACGTAAGAGAGAGGGGTTATACCAGCATAGAAAAATGTCTTTGGCATTATATGTATTCTTGAAAATACCTTGAGCCATAAAGGAGCATATCAATCAAGGCCTGCTTTCAGAGGTTTTCTCTAGGGCTACTCTCTCTTTTGTTTTCTTCTTACATGACTTCTCTCTCTCTCTCTCTCTCTATCTCTCTCGCTCTCTCTTTCTCTCTCTCTCTCTCTCTCTCTCCCCCTTTCTCTCTATCTATTCCTTCAATGCTTCTCTCCCTGTGCTTCTTCTTTTTGTCTTATGCCTTCCACCTCTTTTCTCCACTATGTACTACCATGTTGTACTTTTTCAAAGGAAGAATGCTATCTAGGTTCCTATTTCCAACAAGTGGAAATCCCCTATGAGTCACAAGGAGTGTGGGTGAATTTTGATGCTCTTTCACCCACTCTTCTTTTGAGTAAGGTAGATTGCCCAATTTTGAAGCACTGAAGGACGAACAGAAAAATGGGAAGGTGAGCGTTGAACATGGATCCAAAATCTCCGCACTGACCATCAAATAGAAGGATGGGATCCCAAATCCCCAGATGAAAAAAGTGAACTATGTCCCAAAGGTCACAAGTACCAAGTTCTCATATGAAAGTTGGATGAAACTTCAGGAAAATCAATATCAAAAGTCTAGAATGAATCCTCCATTCCTAAAGTATGATGAGTAGATGGTATGTCCCTAACCAAAGGTGATATCAAGGGGAAGGAAGATTCAAGATGGGCCACTAATAAACATAGCTACCTTGGTACGAGCTAGCAAGGAGCAAGTGGAAGTACGCAAAGCCTATGGCAATCAGTCAAACTTCTCAGGTACTCAAGGAGTGAAGTAGATAGAATTTATTGCTTGAACAGGTGCAATAGAAATGATAAAGGGACCATATATTTATGCGAATACCTAATTCCTTCTTGATAATCACCATCCCTCCTAAAACGAGGTTACAACTGATTATTTGACCGTTCCAACGTGATTCCTTCTGCTTAATGCCATCAATGCTTGGATTTGAATTCATTGTAAAAATATTCTATAAATAGCGAAATGTTTGGTATTCCAAAAGGTGGGTCTATGACCTTTACAATTCATATGTAATCCTTTGTTGCTTGTAAATAATACTAAATCACTATTTGGTTTGTCAATCTGTATTTCATTCTATTTTTACCTTTGTTTGAATGTTTATTTCTACGATGGTTGTCTAAGTTGATTCACTTAATTATGTTATCTAGATTTCGTGGGTCTAACTAGGTGGTTCTAAAATTCGCATTCACCACTGGATGTCGGGGTTTATTTTTGTTAAATCCAATCAGGTGGGAGCACTTTTATTCTATTGCCTAGCTTTCATGCACCCTCCCACTGGTTCTAGAATTCATCCCTACACACCGAGCCGAAGGAGAAGTGATATATGGGGTGGGCTGATCTGTTACGTGGTTTAATATTATTTGCATCGACGACGTGGGAGGAGTATGTCTTGATGCAACCATACACCACCCTTGTCAGTTTTACCTATGACCTCCTTTGCTTTCTTTATCATTCTCTTTTCCTTATTTTCCCCCTTGCGGTGTAGGTATATGGAACCTCAGTAGCCAATATTCTTTGAAGATCGACCTTCTTTGCCTCTCCCAGGCCAGGAGGCCATTCAATGCTGGTCAAAAACCTCCAGGTGTGCCTCCTACTCGTTTGGTGCCAGTTTTTGCACCAACATAATGAGAAAGAAGATAAAGAGGGATGAAGATCCATATTGGTCTTGATTATATATATATAATATGGTGGAATTGGTAGCCGCCATGAATTCGGGCAGGTTGTCCAACTTTTATGGCCGCCAAAGTATTCTACCCTGTTCACCTAGAAAGTTGCCACATAGATCTTCGCGTAGTCCACCCTTATAATCGCCATGCCACAATGATTTTAAACCTTTTAAGCCACTGAAAGCATCAGGAAAGGGACAAGCGTTCAGTCCGACGAGGCCCGAGATTTGAACGTTGGACCTCCGCCCCCCCTTATGGGGTTTGGATGAACCAATTGGTCTACACCTCAGGCCTATCTTGATTATATTTTAATTACAAGTTTAGGTAATTAATTGTGATTAGTTTTAATTTGGTAATTTAATTTACCTAATCATCATTTTTATCTCGTGTTTGAAATGAAAAGAAAATAGGTGTTTATTTTCTTTCGGACCAAAAATTTATTTATCTTCACCTTGGAGGAGGATCAAGAAGGTCATTCTTAGACAAGGAAGAATCTATTAAAGTAAAGGATTAACGACTTTGTTAGGTTAATTGAATTTTTCCTACTATCATAAGATGGATATTATTGCTAATTTAGCAATTAAAAATGAATAATAATACCTCCTTTTATAATTTATTTTGGAAAGGACATCGATATATAAATATATGTCACTATAATCATTGTGAATGGTTGGTTGTTATTGCTCCTTTTTGCTCAAATAAAGGAGGATCGTGCATAGTGGTGATAAATAAACATCTACATTAGCACCCAACAGAATGGGATGATAAAAAGAAAAATGCGGTTACTCTTTAAAAAAATGAAGAGAGGAGACAAAAAAAGGAAAAATCATGGATCTATAGAGATTGGAGTTGGAATCACGCTGAAGCTATTAGGAAGGAGGAGAAGACCAGATGGTTTCATGGAGCTTATGAAGCCTAGCATATGAAAGAACAAGGTTTGGGTATCAAGCTTTTAATCTATTATTTAATGGCTTGTAGTTCTTAAAGGTTTATGTTTGATTCAAATCTCAATATTTGGTTGCAATCCCATTATAATCATGCTAGTTTTGGGGCTAAAAATGATTGTAGAATTGAGGTGATAGAAATCTAAGCTGAATTCCCTTTAATGATTGCTTGTATTGGTTAATCAACCTCTATCAAATTATCCAAGGGTTGCTGAAGATTGCGTACCATCCCTGTGATAGAATTAAACCTATATACGGCCTGAGATTCCTTAATAGACCTCAAACTTGGTGATAGAGGCTATGTTTATGGTCTTCTAAGAAGGTTTGCACTCTTCGATGTTAATCTAAAATAATTAACCCTAGTTGTGATATTTTGAGACCGTATTATAACATAGATGTGTGATCCCCTATTGTGTTTCATAACAAAATTTGTTAGTTGGTTTAATAAAAATAGGGGTTGAAATCAATACACCACATTGGTGAGATTTTATTTTAGCCTGTAGTGTAATCATTAAAGCCATATGCAAGTGGTAGTGATCTGGTTTGCATAGAGACCTCCATTGTTTAAGATGGATTATTTCAAAAAATTAAAATAAAACCTTAAACTCACGCACGATTATCTTCCTCTTCGACACGTGGTATAGGTGTTTGATCTCAACGGATAGGTGGGGAAGGTTTTCCTTTAGTCTAGCTCTTGGGCAAATGTCCCACATGAATCTTGGGTAGGATTGATACAACTTTTTAATCACCGGAACCTAAGTAAGAAAATAATAAGCACTTGGCGCTTGGCTGGGTTGATGAATTTACCCTAACTGACTATATTTGATCGGACTTTGCTGTTGATGTTATTGAATTATGGTAATTTCTGATTCATTGGGTGATGTGACTGGATAGTCTCCTATGTGAGCCGTTTTTTAGTAGGGGGAATATTTTTATTAACCATATATGTTGAGCATGGACCCTAATAAGTCACATATGTATGTATTAGGAATCCTTTCGAAAAACAAAAATAAATTAATACCCATACAATGGTACAAAAGGGATTTTGTATACATGGGATGGACATGAATCTTATCAAAACTAATAGAAGCTTTAAAAGTATTATATATCTATATATAGGGGATTTTCCTTTTATTATTTCAAGAAATTAAGACTTTATTTAAAAAAAATGTTTTAGTAAAATATTATTATAGGAGAATCAGATATCTCTTAAATTCTATTTACTAGATGAGTGAAGAATGATGTAAATATATTTATTATGTTTGTTCAAAGGTTTGTGAAATTTAGTAAAATATTTTAAGGAATTTTTTGATAGGAAACTATGACATGAAATTTTGAGGTTTCCTTTCTTAATGAAATGATTTTAAGAGTGTTTTCCTGTACTTTAATCAACTTGTAAGAAGTTTGGGAATAATTCTATTGAGAAAAGTGAATGAAAACTTGAAATCAATTATATGAAGGAATTGAATGAGCTTATGGATTATATGCTTTTGTTTGTATGCTTCTATGATTATTGAATAGAAGTGGATAATGAATTATCCTATGATTATGTTTAAATTGTTATCAAATAAAGAAATTGAATGCATTCATGGATCAAATTTTGGGAAAAATTTGATAGGATTTGTATGGCAATTTAAAAAAAATAGAATGCATTCAAGGATCAAATTTTAGGAGAAATTTTATAGGATTTGCAAATGATCTAGAGAACAAATTTGTAGAGAAATTGTAGAGGACTAATAGGATAATTTCTTGGGAAGTTGTAAGTGAACTTTCCTCAGCTAGAATTTGTAAAAATTATTGTACATCTAGAAGATATAGGAGCTTCCATTAGTGTGCCTATTAGGAATTGGTCAAGAAAAGAATGGGTCTTTCTCAATTGGTAGTTTGGAAGTTAAATGGTATATCTATGATCGATAGGTTAAATAACTTGGTGGAATTAATTAATTGATGATAAGAGAAGGATGGTTGTTTGGAGAAGGAGATTAGCGTTGTTGCTGGAATACTCCAAACAAAGTAGGGAAAGAGGATTTTTGTGGAATAATTTGAGCAGTAGTATTAAAGGGTTTATGTGGAAAACATCTGAGCAACGACATTCGAGGGTTTTGTGGAAAAAATTAAGCAGCAATGTAAGAGGATTTTTGTGGAAAAATTTGAGCAGCAGTGTTAGAGGGTTTCATGAAAAACATCTAAGTAGAGACATCCAAGGGTTTTGTGGAAAAACTGAGCAACAACATAAGAGGATTTTTGTGGAAAATTTTGAGCAGCAGTGTAAGAGGATTTCTATGGAAAACATCTGAGTAGCGACATCTAGTGGTTTTGTGGAAAATACTAAGCAGCGGCGTAAGAGGATTTTGTGGAAAAAAATGAGCAGTGGTGTAAGAGGATTTTCAAGGAGGAGAGGGTTTGTTGGAGGTTGCCGCCACTATCGCACCAGGTTGTGGTTGATCCATCATTATCACTATCTTGTAATAGTTGAAGACCCATTTGTAATTTTGATGAAAGCTCAAGCTATGAAGGAGGTAAGCATTCATCTTTATTACATTTACATTTTATTTGAAAGAAATTTGTTGGTTGCAATCATGAAGTGCATGCAATGAAGCTAGGATTTACAAAGTGAAGCACAAAGGAATTAATTCGAAGGGGTGAAAGGATTTATTTTTCTAGGGAGGAATATTTCTATTCATGTGAACAACAGTTTGAAGAGTTTTTTTTGACTAGAACTACGGGTAAAGCTAGGGTTTACAAGTAAAACATAGAGAAAAGTAAAAAATACAAGTGGCAGTATTTTATTTTTCCTAAAACTATAATGTGCTCAGATCTATTCATGTGAATAAAATGAAGGTGGATCCAGTTATTGACTAATATCTTTAAAAAAATGACACAAGAAGCATCATCATTTTTTTAAAATAAAAGTGCACTCAGATTTGTTCATGTGAAGAAAAAGAAGGCTGGACAATTTAATTTTTGGTTTCAAAGCATGCAAAAGTATAATTTGGAAAATTAGTTTCTTGTTTTTTGATGGATAATGAAGAGGAATGTTTGGAATTCTCAAAGGACCCCTCTTAGGAATAACACATTTTTTCAACTCCAAGGGCCAAGGGTCCCATTTTTGAACAAGACTTAGAAGTTGAGAAGTGGGGGTCCTTAGGTTTTTTGAGTGATCAAAATAATACTATAGGTGATCAGAATTTAGTGGACAGAGGGAAGTTTATGTCAAAAGTTTCAGACCAGGTCAATTGTCCTATTGATTGCTCATTCTCAGTTGTCTCAAAACACTCTACTCAAGTGATGGGTCTAATGAATGAGCAAGCATTTCATTGCAGAGAAGAAAACTTGAGCAGACTCCAAATAACCCAAACTCACTTTGTTAGACAAAGTTTCCTTTGTTTGGTTCAGATTTTATTAGTAAAATTCTTGATTTGGAGGCCCTAAGTGGAGTGGGTCCAAAATTTCAATCAACACAATCTACAAGAGACATCAGATGATTTTAATTTAGATTAATATTCTCCCATATAAGACTCAGTCATTAGCCCATTAGGGATTTTTTTGGTATGTAGTGGTGGTGTCTAGGCTTGGGCTAGACACTTGTAGAACTGAAGGTGAATTTTGATTGCCTATCTCCTTCTCCTTTTATAGAGTTTCTTGTAAGTGTTTCATCTAATTAGGTATTGAAATAACATCCCATAAGGGTATTGCTGATATGGACCTATTCAAATGATCTACCACATTAAAGGATCCAACAAAAGGAGTCCTCAAGATGGTGTCCAATGATGGTAGAGGGTTGGATTTTTTGTTGTTGAAAAAAGTCTTGGTGACTCTATAGCGGGCCACTTCAAAGGCTTTAGGCATATCCTTATAATTGTTGAAACCTGTTTATCTAGAAGAGCTTGCATAAAAGCACCCTTTTGATTATCAATCGATCTAGCTTAGGGCTTAGGATTTAGTTGACTAGACCTTCATTGCTTTCTAAAAGCCTTTATCTTCAGCCAAGTTATGTAATATAACTGGACTTTGATCTTTTAGAAGCTGAGGACCTACTTCATTTGATATGGCATATACTTTTGCTTCATCCAAGGTAGATAAAGTTTTCTCTAGAACTGAGGATTCAACTATTTATGTAATCAAAGAATGGATCATAGATAGTTAGCTTAACATATGAGCTTTTGACTGTGTATATAGACTAGGTGTATAATTTGGTGAGGTCACTATGTCTACCTGAGACTCACTCCTAACATGAGAGTTGGAAGGGTAAAATCAAGAGCAAAATAGTACCATACATTGGGATCTTCGACATAATTATTTTGTGTGGTGACTACGTCCATGACTTGGTTTAGAGAAATCCATTGGACTGGTACTAGGACTAGTACTGTTGGCTAAGTTAGAGTTTGTGGTTGACGAACATTTCTATTGGGCAGAAGTAAAGGTTTATGATACCCATTTGGAGGAGGTTAAAAATTCTAATTGTGTTGTTGGAAGGGAGGCTTTGGGTAATTTTGATAGGGAAACCTTTGGTGTTATTGTTGCTTGTTTAGGTTCATTATCTTATTAAAGAATATTCTCACCACATTTCTCATTATATCTAGTTAAAAAGTGTAAGGATTGGGAAGAGGATTTGGTTGGATTGGATAAGGAGCTTGGGTTTACCCTGATCTTACATCAAAATTAGGATGATAGATAACAGGTTGGATACTTGGAGTAAGGTTATACAAAGATTAAATGAAGACAAAAAATGGAAAAGGTTCCCTAGGGGCTAGTCTTCCTATTTGGATTAGGTAATTTTCATCCCAGATGGATATTCCATAGGCTTCTAGAAGTGAGTTTCCTCCCTTGGATTTGACCATCATGGCAATCTCAAAATTTAAAGCTTTTCAATAATGTCATACCTAGAGGAGGTTTGATCTCATTAGGAAACCTTTGCCAAGCTTTGTGGAATTAGACACTGAAATCATCCAGTATTTCTATGGGCACCTTCTTGATGATAATTATTTGCTCAAGGATGGATGCCTTGTATGAATTTTATCCAAATCTATTTATCAAGAGGCCTATTAGCTAGTCCTATAATATGACTAACTGAGAGTTGAAGCCAATGTACCACTCTCAAGATTTTCCTCTAAAGGATATGACCAAAATTCTTAGGGATATATAATGCTTATTAATAAAATACACCACACATAAGCTCACCAGATGCAAAATATTCTATCAATGTGACAACATATAGATGAGAAGATGTGAAAGGAAGAGCATCAAAGGCCAGGTATTAGGTATGAGTAAGAATCTCCCAATGCCTTACAATGGATTTTATATGCCTATTTATAGGTCGATATTAAGGGGATTTTCCCTCCAAAATTTTATATAGAAGGCCCAAGAATCATCTTCTAATCTATAGTTAGAATATTTCTACACTTAAATTTGGTTGTCTCAAGGTCTTCGGATCTAGGGCCATTAATGTTGGAGGTTTTCAGGCCCTCAAATGAGACATTGTTATTGCCATCACCCATTACTATGACACTCAAAGGATTTTTGTATCATTATTTATTGCATTGTTTGAGACCCCAGACATTAGATCTCTCATAGGCCTTCATCTATGTTTTGGTATGCCACACCCACTAACATTGCTAGTATGTCCTCCATGATTGGTGTAGGATGGTAGGTTAGGCTTACCCATGTGGTGGGTGATTGGTGTATCTACCATGTGGGTGACTGTGATAGGTTGGACCATAAAAGTTAACTTTGGTAGCCAATGACAAGTATTTCTTCAAATTCTCCTTGCACTCTCTCCCATCCTCCCAAGTAGTTGCCACATTTCTAGACCCTAATTGTACCAGAGTATTTTCTCCCTTTTTTCTAGCCTCCATAGAAGGGAGAAGCATAGGCCATTGAATGAAAGATCAAAGGTTTGTGGGATTTGGTGTCCCTCAACCACCTTCTTTAGGATAAAAAAGAGTGTTGACCTTTGATCAAGAATCCAATGGCCAATGTGGTTTGATGCTTGTTGTGGTTGTCTACTTTAGATGGGAAAGAATGTTAGTCATTGATGAAAGATACAATGGTTGACATGGGTCTACTAATTGCGTATGTTTACTTTAGTCATAAGAGAGTGATATCCATTGATTAAGGATCTGATAGTTAGCACAAACTTGATGCTTATCCACATTTCTCCATGTCTTGAAAGTGATCTCTATCATAGATTTTAGATTCAATGGTGAACATGGCTTGAGGACTTGAAGTGCTCCAAAATTATTGTGTGCTCATGCAATATAGGGCCATTGAAAAAATGTAGGGAAGCTCATATTATGGTCCCTCAAACCAAATACCAAAGGATAATTAAGCTGATGGGTGATGAAGTCTTCTAAACATCTTGCAAGTGGCTTGTGGAACTTTCTAAGTGTAAGGCTTCATGGTAGTTCCTTCTCTATCTTAGTGGTATTGTATTATTCCTACCTAGATCTTTTAGTGTGGTGGAGAGATGATAGACATCAGGGTAGGAGCTATGAAGCCAAGCAGATATAGGCAATACCCAGGTCTATAAGATTTCCCATGAAGAAGTCATATCAATCCAAAACCTCCATCTAAACACCCCTCACCAATGGAAGAGTCATTTTAGTTATCACCAAAAATGCTCCTTGAATATTCCCTTAGGTGGAGCTCAACTTAGATATCACCGAAAATATTGTTGAGGATAGTGTTAGTTGCTATTCTCTAGGGATGAAAAATTGACACAGTTGGATCACCCAAAACTCGTTGGACTTGTTTCAAATATCCATTGGATTATTTCTTCAACCAACCTCATTAGCAACCTTATGGTATGAGCCATAAGATGTCCATGTGTAGTAAATCATAATTGAGCATTGACATGATGATGGTCTCTTTAAAATTTAGTAATTTTAGAGAATAAAGGACAATATAATAATAATATCCTCTATTGGTTTATGGAGGCTACCAATTTTTTAATCAAGAGCAACAAAATTAAGGAAAAAATAATTATTCTTAAGGACTTCATTATGGGTTGTTAAGTGATGTTATATCTCCTAAAACATAGATGATGATACATGATCAATAGCAAGGGAGAAGAGAGGTTGATATTTTCATTGAGTTTTATAGAATATAATAGTGGGGCACATATATTAATTAGAGGCTAATGCACATAATTGATACAAATACGATGACCAAGAATCCTAAAACTATTAAGCATAAAATACTATAAATAGTCAAAGGAAACCTTGAAAAAGTTGATAAAGATAAAATCATCAATTATGGTAATAATTAGGACTTGATTATAAAGGTAATGTTGTTTAAAATATTTATAAACATATCCTAGCATAGAGTTACAAGAACCTCAAGGTGATTCTACTAAATTTGTCCATCCACAAATGTCGTTGGTTTTGAGATCACAATGAAAGTGACAAGGGTCATACCACTTGAAACCTAAGTATTGGTAAATAGAGAGATCAAGAAGGGCAAGATACATACATATTTTCAAGGTGATCATTAGAAATTGGGTATCACCAACCTTCATAACCATGAAGAAGCAAACTACATAGATAATTATCCATATAAACTTCAAGATATTGAATAAGGTTAATACCAAGGATAATATTCCTATTTTGTTTATTGATTTTAATTTGAAATAAGTGGTTGGGCATGAGATATATTTAATTTTTGATAAATGTTCTAGCTACAAAAAAATTAGTATTGTATAGAAAATCAAGTTGAAGACCATATTTATCACAAATAACAAAATCTAATTTAGATTATAGATCATGCCTACAATATTTTGAAGAATTATCATATGTATATTTGAAAAAATGTCAATTGGAAAGTTCAAAGTCTTATTGGATAATTAGTCATTTTGTAGGCAAATGGAGGAAAAATTGAAGACATTAGAAAAATGCATGCAATTGTACATGAATGACCACATTTTGCTTAATCATAAGAAAAAAAGTTATTTGTGCCCTATAAGAATTTGTTGGTCTATGTCATTAATCAAACTAGGTTGAAGACACATACTAATAAGATCTATATGGTTGTTACCATGGAGGAACCATAAGACATCAACTTGTTGAGACAATTTCTAGGCCATGTGGAGCATTACTAGAGATTAACCAAGAACATGGGATATTTATCACATATCCTTAACACACTCATGATGAGCAGTGTTCTATTCAAGTGGATGGATGAACACCATCAAGCCTTTAATAAATTAAAGTATAAACTATGAGTGTGTGCATTCTAGTATTTTGATACTAGGATAAGGAATTTTATATCCATGTCAATATGTCAAACTTCATAATTGTGTGAATATTTGTGTAGGAAGGATTCATGGGTCAAACCAACCCATTTACTTTACAAGTTGGCTAATATCATACTTGAAGAAGAACTAGAATATGATAAGGCATGAGACACTAGAAATGGTATATATGATGCACATGTTTCACACTTTATCTCATTAAGTTGTTAACATTCTATGTTGACCATTATGAACTTTGTACCTGATAAAAAAGCAACTATACACATATGCATTAGAAGGTGGTTCATTACACTTTCCTATTTTTTTTTTATGGTGTTTTGGCCTAGGAAAAATCATGTTCTACTTAAGGGAACCCAAATATAATGAGGTACTAGACAAGTTCTCAAATGCCCACCCATTTTAGATCGCGATATTTATCTTGGTATAAGGACATAAGTACATACCTATCATCATATAGTTTACCAAGAGAATTATGAGCAACCAAAAAGAGAAATATAGTGTTAAAGTTGAGACCTTAAATTTGATCAAGGGACTATTGTAGAAAATGGATATTAACTTAATACTACATAGATGAATGATGCAATAATTATGTAGAGTATTGAAGCAAATGCATAAATAATTGGAAAGTAGGCACATGGGACCTAACATGATAGTAAGAAAAGTATGACTTGTCAAACTTTTGTGCCTAACCTTGCTCTATAATCTTCTAAAGCATGGTAAAGAACATACAATTTGCTAAGACAAGATTTTATGTCATTAAATCCATATCAACTATAATATTTGTTTGAGCATGGGGATTTAGACTTAGTCAGACATATGAAACCCAATCGATGGTGGAAAATAACGTATATTACTATCACTATAGAGTACTTAACAATGTAGGTGGAAGCAATAACATTGTCAAGCAAAAAATTAGGAGATCAAAAAAGTTCATCCATAAGTAGATTATAATAAGATCTAAGGTACCAATATAAGTCATAACTGATCATGGCCTACTCTTTACAAACAAGCTTGTACATATACCACATATTGTCTAGCCTATATTTATCATGCCAAAACTAACAAGCAAATGCAATAAATAATATGCTAGTCATTATGATACATATGCCATTCAATATAGAAAATGTTGATTTGAAATATAAATTGGTAGTAGTCTTATTGCATTCAAAACCATATACAATGCAACAATTTCCCACATATCATTCCAACCAATATATGGATTGGATGTTGTAGTATCAATGGAATTCCCTATTTTGATGTTGTAGTATCAAACGGTCAACAACTTCCTCCTTATGCGTTTGGAGTGTAGATAAACAATGAATTGTCACTTGCCTATTATTCTGGCGTAGGAATAGGGAATAGCGCAAGAACAACTATAAGTGGTCAAAAAGTGATAAATCAGTGGAGGAAATTATTGGCAATTGACCAAGAGGTTGTCCCAACTCATCTTAACGTGATTTCCTCAACAAATGTAGCCCAACAAGGATGAATGGATAAAGTTTTGACAAAGCAAATTCCTGCATTCTAGGAAACAGTTATGCAATCAATTGTAAATCCCTACAAATCAGTAACCAAGCATATCAACATTATATTATAAATAAGAAAGCTCTTAGATGGTCAAGCATATAGATAGATAGGCAATAGAATACCGAAATTAGCATAGAGTGAAGTTTCTTTGTAGCGAACAGTGAATTTGCGTGTTTTTTTGCATTACTGTAATGCAGTTTCAGATTGAATAAAAAGGTGCAATCTTCATATATCAATTGGCATTGTGAGGTTGATGATTAGCATCTAGATTTTCTTAGCATAACTTCTCACCTTCTTCTACTTTTGGAAGCAAGGGCCACTTGCAGGGCCAGAGGAAGGCAATTTTTGATAGAATTTCTTGCTGCAGCAGGTTAGCAAAATTCTACCAGTTTTCCATTTCTTTAGTAGTTTTCAACATAGTTTTCAGCCTTTGACAACATTTTCTGCATTTCACAGCAATTTCCATATTTTTGTCATTTTTCAGCTTTGCAACAATTTCCAGATTTCTGTCATTTCACTGCAATTTCCAGATTTGTGTTATTCTCCAGTTTTGTAATAGATGTTAATTTGATTTTCTAGATTTAGAACATGCTCAGATAATTGTGAACTCTGTAATTAGTTGAATTTTTTTTGCAACTGTGTGTGTGTTTTCAATTCTGCAATTTACTTTTCTGTCACTTTCAATTTAGCAACATTTCACTTCCTGTTATTTCAGATTATGCAATTTTTATTTCCTACAGTTTTAATTCAGTTTCAACTTCTACAATTTTATTTCCAATTCTAGGAGTTAGAGGTCACACCAAACCCCCAAACACTAATTGATCCATCAATAAATCCTGTTTTTTGAATGAACTAATCTTTAACCTGTTGGAGCCTTCTTTCGTATATAGCCTTGGACACCGCACTAGATTGACACACATAATGATTAAATGATGAATGAACAACGACACTCATCAAATATTACATCATACAATATCAGCCTTGGTCGTAAAAAAAATTATAATTTCAACACCCCCATAATCTGAATTGAGGGATCAAGCATAGAATACATTAGTGACAATAATATCTTCCACCTCATAATGGATGATCTAGTGGGAATCTATAGTTGAGTAAAATCCTTTAGAATCTCCCTCATCATTTGGTAGTCATTCACTAATCTTTAGGAAATCAACTTCAATCCTATACAACTTTAGCAAGTAATTATTTGCTAGATATCCCTCCCTCTTACAATCTTTGCATGTAGTCTTTGACTTATTTGAAGACTTAGCCTATCCCTTGATCCCTTGGATATTAGCCTTGTTAGATTTGAATTACTTTGTGTGTGCCTATATTCTGGAGTCCCACTAGAATTTTGCATTGCTACTTGAAAAGGAACTATAAGAGAAAAAAGTTGATTAGGAGTAAGAGCCCTTTGAAATTCCAAGAATATAGAAATCATATGAACCATTAGGTTCAACATTTGAAAATATTGGAGAGATTAATAAGGAAAATCTTCATGCATTTCACATCATCTTTCTTTTTGCATCTAGAAAATGCAATATCTATCCTCAATATTTGAATCTCAAAATATAGTCCTCAATGTTATCAATATCAACTAGTTTAAGAGAGAAAAGTTCCAATTCCAAGTGACCTATTTCAATAGTATTTTATTTTCCAAAAATATCATGCAAATTTGACCATACCTTGATAGGTTCACTCTCCTCTTTTATCTGTAAAAGTAACTCTAGCTCAATCATTAAGGAAAATAGACCAAGTGCCTCTTCTTCTCTTTGATAATAGGCTTCTTCATTAAGAACATTTTCTTTATCCTCTTGAAAGATGCACCATAGCTTCTTATTACATAACAAGCCAATCATTTGGGTTGATCAAATAGTGAAATTATTGCCATCAAGCGACTAGGGCTTTATGATCCATCTTACACAAATTGATTCCTAACACCATAATAGGTTTATGAACTAATGCCACCATTGTGTAGATCTTAAAAAATCATCCAATTTAAAAAATAATGGGCTTAAAATTATTTCATATGCAAAATTTTAAGCCTCCAAAATTTTTGCCCTAATGGACCCCAAAAAATAAAAAATTTAAAGCTCTAAATCTTAGAGAGAAGAAATCCAATTGCTTGCCACCACTTGGTAATCCACAATTCATTGGTTTCATCCACTTATTCCTTGTCATATTAGCACCTCTAAACTTGTGTGACTATGAAACTTAGTCTTCTTCTATTCTCTAAGCTAGTATAAATATCAAAAAAATGGTTTGATATAGTATGAAAGAGGATGACATCATCTAAATATTCATTGTCTCATTAGATCTTGCCAAGGGTAAGACTTGAACTTGGTTATCATGAATTTTGGGCACTTTGGTCTAGCCAAGATGTCCAACTTGTCTTCAAGAACATCAATGCTTTGAACATGCATAACCTCTGATCCCTTATTGTCATGCCCCTCCCTTGATAAGTTTTTTCATATAATAGACTTGTGAAATTGTTATGTTGATTGAAGACAGACTAAAATGGCATTGTGTTGATTATATGCAATATATGGTACTACTGATAGTTTGCTTTAGTATACATGGTTACAGGAGAAGGTATTCTTTGGATATAGTGGATGAGGAAGTTGCCACTAAGGATGTGTGAGTGACTTTTGGTGCTCTTTCACCCACTCTTCTTTTGAGTAAGGTAGATTACCCAATTTTGAAGCACTGAAGGATGGACGAGCTGATATTTTAGGTGATTTGCTCTTGTTTGCATCAACAACATGGGAGGTGTATGTCTTGATGTAGCCATACACCATCCTTGTTAGTTTCATCTACAACCTCCTTTGCTTTATTTCTCATTTTATTTTCCCCCTTACAACATAGGTAGCTGGAACCTCAAGAGCTGGCCTTCTATAGAGATTGACCACCTCTACCTCTCCTGGGTCGAGCGACCATTCAATGCTAGTTAAAAATATTCGAGCGTGCCTCCCACTCATTCGATGTTGGTTTTCACACCAACCATTTTTGGTAACTCTACTAGGGAACTCTACGAGTTTCCACATTTGAAAAAACTAGAGTTTGGTGATACTCTAGTTTACCCACATCTTTGCAAATCACCTGGCGACTCTGAGCTGTGCAACATATCCAAATCATGAGATCAGTTGTCATTTTGTGCTAAAATTTTCTACTTACTAAATGATCTAGGGTTTGATGAGTAGCCTTGACCTTGCTAGCGGAGAACACATGTTCATACGATGACTCCATATTAGCAGTATAATTCAAAGGCTATGAGGGATCGATGCTTTAATGGCTCAGCCAAAATGTTCCATCTAGAATGATGTGGGTCCCTTGAATATCTCAAGCCCACAAGATATTCCTAACGCTGCACTCAAAATCTCCCTACTTATGATGGTAATCAAGGTACTGCATATGAACATTTCCAGGATGTAGCATCCCTCTCTTTGATTCATGGTATTTCTTCTAAAAATGTGATGCTTAGGCTCCTTGCTCTTTCTTTGAAAGAAAGAGGATTATCATAGTTCAAAACTCTAGAGCATGCAAGCATCAACAATTGGGCTGATCTCTTAGAGGCACTTGTTGATGCATTTGATGCCTCCGTATATCCCTTCCTCCTACTCACACAACTTACATTCATCAAGCGAACCTATAATGAAGCCATCGTTAACTTCAATGTTCACTTTACCAGAACCCGGAGGAAGATCCCTCATGAGGCGAGGCCATCTACTTCCCAAGCATACATCTACTATATCCGCACCTTTGAATCTGACATAGGCCTTTTAGTTTAGCAATCAGGAGAGAGATGCTTTCCTCAAGTTTTTAAGAAAGCAATCTAGGCAGAAAGGATGTTGGTTCAAGTGGGCAAACTCCTTGATAGGAGTTATTTTTAGCTACCTCTACCCATCATATCCCCTGTTCAAAATTTTGGGCTTTGGGCCCATTTATTCCCTACTTATCCCAATGCACAGTAAAAATAGAAGACATGGGAAGTAAATCAGTACCCTGAACCATGCAGTGGGAGCAACTATTTGCCTCTTGGGTTGGATAATATCATGGCTTGATGTTCCTCACAAGAGAAAAAATGTTGAACAATAGGTTCCTTTTTTAAAGGAGGAGCAACAACACAATGACACACTAGTGTTGATCCTTAGGTCGCAAAGGATGGAATCTTACCACCAACCTCAAAGAAAATCTGGGATAGAAACAAGCAAAGCAACAACATAAGAATCATGTCCTAATGACTCCTATTGCAAGCATCCTCATATCTTAGAAAAATTAAAACATGAGGGGATTGATATCCCTCTTAAAAGGGATGAAGTATGGGTAACATTGCAATCAGTACCCATATAGAGTATGATTATAGTACCCACCTCCAAAAGAAATAATAACTTAAGCATGGGCTAAAATAGCAAAGGCAACCTTTGCACAAGTCATCTGCCTTCAAAATATGGAGTTGCTCAAGCTAGAAGTGACATTTGATCGAAAAAGCCAAATTTAGCACAAGGAGCAACTAAATTTTTTGTCATTTGGTTCAAACATTTTAGGTTTATTGGATAAATGGCAAAAAAGTATCATGGAGCGACATGCCAACAATGCCATAATTTTATGTAAATAGGCCGGTAGATAAATAAAAGGTGTGGATCGTAAGGCTGCATAAGTTGTTGACATCACTCTGAGAGATCTAATTTTGATAAGTAGGATGATTTCCAAATGGTATCTCTTCCTTGAATGTTATTTCTTCCCTTATTTATATTGTGACTTCGTAGCCCAATCAACCACTCTCTTAAAAGCTCGTAAGTTGATGTAGCAGCTACACCTTGGCTCGTATGGTAAAGATACACATTAGGCTAAATATTTCAAAGCAAGTATAGAACCCAAAAAAAATTGCTCTATAAATGGCCTTGTGTACATCCCTAATGATTCATTAATCAATCGGTCCAAGAGCATGATCAAAGGTTCCAATATGTGTTCTGACAAGCTGAGAAAATTCCTACTGAATTACGTAAGAGAGAGGGGTTATACCAGCATAGAAAAATGTCTTTGGCATTATGTATATTCTTGAAAATACCTTGAGCCATAAAGGAGTATATCAATCAAGGCCTACTTTGAGAGGTTTTCTCTAGGGCTACTCTCTCTTTTGTTTCCTTCTTGCACTACTTCTCTCTCTCTCTCTCTCTCTCTCTCTCTCTCTCCCCCTTTCTCTCTATCTATTCCTTCAATGCTTCTCTCCCTGTGCTTCTTCTTTTTGTCTTATGCCTTCCACATATTTTCTCCAGTATGTACTACCATGTTGTACTTTTTCAAAGGAAGAATGCTATCTAGGTTCCTATTTCCAACAAGTGGAAATCCCCTATGAGTCACAAGGAGTGTGGGTGAATTTTGATGCTCTTTCACCCACTCTTCTTTTGAGTAAGGTAGATTGCCCAATTTTGAAGCACTGAAGGATGAACGGAAAAATGGGAAGGTGAGCATTGAACATGGATCCAAAATCTCTGCACTGACCATTAAATAGAAGGATGGGATCCCAAATCCCTAGATGAAAAAAGTGAACTATGTCCCAAAGGTCACATGTCCCAAGTTCTCATTTGAAAGTTAGATGAAACTTCGGGAAAATCAATATCAAAAGTCTAGAATGAATCCTCCATTCCTAAAGTATGATGAGTAGATGGTATGTCCCTAACCAAAGGTGATATCAAGGGGAAGGAAGATTCAAGATGGGCCACTAATAAACATAGCTACCTTGGTACGAGCTAGCTAGGAGCAAGTGGAAGTACGCAAAGCCTATGGCAATCAGTCAAACTTCTTAGGTACTCAAGGAGTGAAGTAGATAGAATTTATTGTTTGAACATGTGTAGTAGAAATGATAAAGGGACCATATATTTATGCGATTACCTAATTCCTTCTTGATAATCACCATCCCTCCTAAAGCAAGGTTACAACTGATTCTTTGACCGTTCCAATGTGATTCCTTCTGCTTAACGCCATCAATGCTTGGATTTGAATTCATTGTAAAAATATTCTATAAATAGCGAAATGTTTGGTATTCCAAAGGGTGGCTCTATGACCTTTACAATTCATATGTAATCCTTTGTTGCTTGTAAATAATATTAAATCACTATTTGGTTTGTCAGTCTGTATTTCATTCTATTTTTACCTTTGTGTGAATGTTTATTTCTACGATGGTTGTCTAAGTTGATTCACTTAATTTTGTTATCTAGATTTCGTGGGTCTAACTAGGTGGTTCTAGAATTCGCATTCACCACTAGATGTCGGGGTTTATTTTTGTTAAATCCAATCAGGTGGGAGCACTTTTATTCTATTGCCTAGCTTTCATGCACCCTCCCACTGGTTCTAGAATTCATCCCTACACACCGAGCTGAAGGAGAAGTGATATATGGGGTGGGATGATCTGTTACGTGGTTTAATATTGTTTGCATCGACAACATGGGAGGAGTATGTCTTGATGCGGCCATACACCACAACAAGTAAGTTTTACTTGATCACACACTTACCTTCAAAGGATGCACAAAAGAAAGTACCATTTTCTTATTTTTTTGTATCTTCACAAACCTCAAGGTATTTACTAATAAACTCTTCTTATTTATATATTATATTACATCCACGTTTAGTTATTCTCTTTGCATTTTCGAACTAAATTATTGCATTATCATTCATTCGTTAATGACTGTAGTCATTCTTGCTTCATGCAAGATTCTATTCCTAGGCAAGCTTACATATTCCTTTCCTCTTGATGATGATGATCAAACTTGCTCCACACAAGGCATCATCCCAATGCAAGCTATCCCTCCTAGTATTAACTCTAGAGAATCTTCAAGCTTACCCAAGGAAGTATATAATCCTCGCAACCTAGAGCTCTGATACCAAATGTAACATCCCAAAATTTCCAACCAAACTCGAGAGAGAATTTTTTTTTCATTCATTAGTAGTACATCTATCCTCACAAAATGTAAGTCCTTCTATGTAGGTTAAGCATACTACAAATATACCATATCTCTCTCTCTACCATTTCTTCTATTCAAGACCCATGAGCATAGCCATTATTATTTACAAGTATTAAACATATAAAAACCATTCACATGCATTACATCATGAATTTATAGTCATATTCATCTTTCATAGATTAAAGCAATGCATCCATAGCAAGCTATTTCTAGAAACCATGAAAATAAAAATCATAAATCAACAATAATTATCACACACATGAGACACATGAAATATCTTGGGAACCCTCATGGGGAATAAACCCAGCCTCCAAAAAGTGTCCTTTTTATTTTATTAAATTGCCTCAAGTGTAAATGTATAAAGGGACTCCATAATCCCTTATGATACATCCATCCTCATGCGTGCATAGGAACCTCATTGTTCCTATGTTTCCAATTACATGAATAGATCTTTTAATTCATGTTGTATAGCCATGAGGAAAATCCATAATTCCCTTGGATGAACTCTGCGTTAATCTTCCAAAGGATGTCTCTTCCCTCGGTTCAAGCTCATAGGAAACATCCTCTTCCAAAGTATCTAATGTATTCGCACATTGATATAATAATGTGCAAGACAACTCATTCAAGAGGACACCATAATCCTCCTAATGAATTATTGCATAAGCATACCAAAAAGGAGAGAACCTTCTCCTACTTAAATAATAACTACTCAATCATAAATACATCTTAGCATGGTTCATGCTATTAAACAACGATTAATATTAATATATCATTTTATCCACTAATACATTTTTAGTTCCAAGAGATACATTCTCCTACTAATGAATTCTTCCATGCAATATTTTATCCATTAACATATTTTAATTCATCCAATCAAGTAAAAAGCAAACCACTAATGTTTATTCTTTATCCTACTCAAAGCATAAGCAAGTCCTTTACTCTAACCTTTTCCAAACAAGGATAACTCATCTATCCTCATCCAAACATAGATGAATCGACTAATCTATCCTTTATCCAATCATAAATAACTCATTAAATCTATATTTTCAAAATCATTTGATCTATCCCTTCCAAAACATAGATTAATCATTTAATATATCCTATTAGCAAACATACTTTATTCATTCATTCTATTCTTTTTAAACATAGATTAATCCTTTAATCTATTATTTTCAAAACATTGAATATTCGTGCAATCTATTCATTCATAAATATAGATTAATAATTTAATCTATCCAATCACAAAGCATAGATTTTCCTACTTCCTATGACAATACAAAATGAATTAGTCCTTCAATTCATTACTGCAACTGGGTTCCAAATATTAAATCAAGGCACCACATAATATTTTCAAGAATGGAACTCCCTTTCCATTTTTCTATTCAATAATTTAGGTTTATATAAAGAAAGAACCCCCAAATAAATTTTGCATTTAATTCTTTTCATTATTTATCATAGACAAGTTATTTAACATTTTTTTAAAAGAAAAAAATCGTAATTTTATTTCAAGAATGAAATAAAATTACACTTCTCATGTGCCTTAGGACAAACAAAAACCTAGATAAAAATAGATTACTTGGAGTCAAGATATAATTACAATTTAGCAGATCAGAGAGGAAAAAAAAACATCTTTGAAATAGCATGGGGATAATAAGGATAAATATCCTTATATATCAATACTTAATCATCCAAATAACCTCCATGTCCAAAACCTGGATAGATATTAGTGAAAAAGAAAACAACATAAAGAAATAAAACAGTTAAAAACTGACATAAAGCTCTAATCAAATGAATAGGCCCATAGTACAACCCAGAGGTAGCATAGGAACTAGGGGTATGATATGTGGGTGAAAGAAGAAACTCCATCCTTGTTCTCTTCCATTTGCAAGAAACTTTATATAACCTATTGACCTTATTTTGATAACTTATTTGCTTCTTGATTCAATTCCCTATAAACATGAGTAAAAGAGATATTTTCAAAAAGGTAAATCACCTCCAGTAGTTCATCTCCTACTGGTATAAGCAGATTATTTTTTAATTGAGTGGATCTATTCATCTAATTGATGACTAGAGTAGAATCTCCAAAAATTTATAATTTTTTCACATTTCTCTCCACAACACACTTCATTAGAATTAAACCTACAGGCAACATGATATTCCTTAATCGATCTCAAACTTGGTGATAGAGGATATGTTTATGGTCTTCTAAGAAGGTTTGCACTCTTTGGTGTTCATATAAAATAGTTAACCCTAGTCGTGATAGTTTGAGATTGTATTGTAGCATAGATGTGTGATCCCCTACTGTGTTTCATAACATAATTTATCAGTTGGTTTAATCAAAATAGGGGTTGAAATCAATACACCACATCAGTGAGATTTTGTTTAAGCTTATAGTGTAATCGTTGAATCCATATGTGAGTGGTAATTATCTAGTTTGCACAAAGACCTCCGTTGTTTAAGACAAGATAATTTCAAAAAATTAAAATAAAACCTTAACTCACGCATGATTATCTTCCTCATCGTCACGTGGCATAGGTGTTTGATCTCAATGGATAGGTGGGGAAGGTTTTCATTTAGTCTAGCTCTTGGGAAAATGCCCCACATGAATTATGGGTAAGATTGATACCAATTTTTAATCACCTAAACCTAAGTAAAAAAATAGCAAGCGCTTGGTGCTTGGTTGGGTTGATGAGTTTGCCCTAGATGACTATGTTTGATCGACATTCGTTGTTGATGTTATTGAATAATGGTAATTTCTTATTTTTTGGGTAATGCGACTGGATAGTCTCCTATGTGAGCTCTAATTCAGAAGGGGGGATATTTTTATAAAACATATATGTTTAGCATGGACCATAATAAGTCAAATATGTATGTATTAGGAACCCTTTTGAAAATCGAAAATAGATTAATACCCATACAATGGTACAAAAGAGATTTTGTATACATGGTTTAGACATGGATATTATCAAAACTAATAGAAGCTTTAAAAAAATTATATATCTATATATAGGGGATTTTCCTTTTATTCTTTCAAGAAATGAAGACTTCATTTCAATTTTTTTTTTAGTAAAATATTATGATAAGAGAATGAGATATCTCTTAAAATCGATTACTAGATGAGTGAAGAATGATGTAAACCTTTTATTATGTTTGTTCAAAGGTTTGTGAAATTTAGTAAAATATTTTGATAGGAAACTATGACAGGAAATTTTGAGGTTTCCTTTTTTTTTTTTTTTTTAAGCAAAAAACCCCTTGCGGGGCTGCCTTGGTCTGAGAGACCACAAACAAGGGGTTCTACACCATCAAAGTCACCCGGGAGTCGCACCCGACCCTGCCCGCACCAACATTATCAATTGGATTTTGGATACCCAATTCAGCTTTTTGGTAGAGTGGATATTTGAACCTGGGACCTCTCTTGGAGGATTTCCCTCTCCTCTCCAACTCACCTACAACACCTGGGTAGGTTTCCTTTCTTAATGAAATGATTTTAAGAGTGTTTTCCTATAGTAAAATTGAATTAATTTGTAAGAATTTTGGAACAATTCTATTGAGAAAATTGAATGAAAACTTGAAATTGATTATATGAAGGAATTGAACGAACATATTTGTATGCTTCTATGACTATTGAATAGAAGTGGATAATGAATTATCTTATGATTATGTTGAAATTGTTATCAAATAAAGAAATTGAATGCATGGGGAGAAATACACATTCTCCACCATTGAACGATACTTCCACAAGAGAGGATGGAGCATACAACTGGGCCATGATTCACTTGTTTGAAGGGCTGGGTCATGGTTGGCTTGCTTACACTAGGGCATTTCACACAAAATCCTGCTTCATGATTTGTAAATATCTATGTGGGTGTTGTGCTTTATATACCATCATGAGGACCATTCTAGGATACATGTGGGATAATGGCTCAATACTCTCACAACGTTGCTCAAGATATTTTTTAGAATTTTTTATTTTAGAAAGTATGAGATTGAGTAGTACAAGAGGACTCAAGAATGGATTCTAGAGCTAGCATGGGACCCACAAGAGAAATAAACCAATGGAAACCATACATGGGGAGAAATACACACTCACCACCATTGAGCGATGCTTCCATAAGAGAGGATGGAGCATACAACTTGGTCATGATTTGCTCATTTGAGGGGTTGGGTCATGGTTGGCCTGTTTCCACTAGGGAATTTCACCCAAAAATTTACTTCTTGATTTGCAAAACTCTATGTGGATGTTGTGCTTTATATACCACCACGAGGGCCATCGTGGGATACATATGAGATAATGGCTCAATACTCTCACAAAATTATTCAAGATATTTTTTAGAATTTTTATTTGAGAAAGTACGAGACTAGGTAGTACGAGAGGAGTGAAGAATGGACCCTAGATCTAACATGGGGTCCACAAGGGAAATCAACCAATGAAAACCACATATGGGGATAAATCCACACTCACCACCATTGAGCAATGCTCCCACAAGAGAGGATGGAGCATACAACTTGGCCATGATTCACTCGTTTGAGGGGCTAGCTCATGGTTGTCTGCTTCTACTAGGATATTTCACCCAAAAGTTTACTTCTTGATTTGCAAAGCTCTATGTGGGTGTTGTGCTTTATATACCACCAAGAGGGCCATCATGGGATACAAGTGGGCTAATGGCTCAATACTCTCATAACATTGCTCAAGATATTGTTAGATTTTTTTATTTGAGAAATTATGAGACTAGATAGTACTAGATGAGCGAAGAATGGATCCTAGAGCTAACATGGGATCCATAAAGAAAATTAACCAATGAAAACAACACATAGGAAGAAATACACACTCACAAACATTGAGCGATGCTTCGACAAGAAAGGATGGAACATATAGCTTGGCCATGGTTCACTTGTTTGAGGGGTTGGGTCATGGTTGACCTCCTTCCACTAGGTCATTTCACCCAAAATCCTACTTCCTAATTTGAAAAGCTTTACGTGGGTGTTGTGATTTATATACCAACATGAGGGACATTGTGGGATACATGAGGGGCTAGGTCATGGTTGACCTTCTTCCACTTGGGCATTTCATCCAAAGCCTGCTTCATGATTTTCAAAGCTCTATGTGGGTTTTGTGCTTTATATACCACCATGAGGGCCATCATGGGATACATGTGGGATAATGGCTCAATACTCTCATAGCGTTGCTCAAGATATTTAAAAAAAAAATTATTTGATAAAGTACGAGACTGGGCAGTACGAGAGGAGCGAAGAATGGACCCTAGAGCTAACATGGGGCCCACAAGGGAAATCAACCAACGAAAACCACACATGGGGAGAAATCCACACTCACCACCATTGAGTGATGCTCCCACAAGAGAGGATGGAGCATACAACTTGGACATGATTCACTCGTTTGAGGGGTTCGGTCATGCTTGGTCTACTTCCACTAGGGCATTTCACCCAAAAGCTTTCTTCTTGATTTGCAAAGCTCTATGTGGGTGTTTTGATTTATATATCACTATGAGGACCATTGTGGGATACATGTGGGATAATGGCTCAATGCTCTCACTAGTATAATATTGGACAATACGAGAGGAGCAAAGAATGGACCCTAGAGCCAACATAGGGCCCATAAGGGAAATCAACCAATGAAAACCACACATGGAAAAAAATCCACACTCACCACCATTGGGCGATGCTTCCACAAGAGAGGATGGAGCATACAACTTGGTCATGATTCACTCATTTGAGGGGCTAGATCATGGTTGGCTTGCTTTGACTAGGGATTTCACACAAAATCTTGCTTCCTAATTTGCAAAGCTCTATGTGGGTGTTGTGATTTATATACCACCATGAGGGCCATCATGGGATACATGTGGGATAATGGCTCAATACTCTCACAATGTTGCTCAAGGTATTTTTTAGAATTTTTTATTTGAGAAAGTACAAGATTGGGTAGTATGAGAGGAGCGAAGAATGGACCCTAAAGTTAACATGAAGCCCGCAAGGAAAATCAACCAATGAAAACTACACATGGGAATAAATCCACACTCACCACCATTGAGCAATGCTTCCACAAGAGAGGATGGAGCATACAACTTGGCCATGATTTGCACGTTTGAGGGGCTCGATCATGGTTGACCTACTTACACAAGGGTATTTCACCCAAAAGCCTGCTTCCTTATTTGCAAAGCTCTATGTGGGTGTTGTGCTTTATATACCACCATGAGGGCCATCATGGGATACATGTGGGATAATGGCTCAATACTCTCACAACATTGCTTAAGATATTTTTTAGAATTTTTTATTCGAGAAAGTATGGGACTGGGCAGTACAATAGGAGTGAAGAACGAACCCTAGAGCTAACATGGGGCCCACAAGGAAAATCAACAAATGAAAACCTCACATGTGGAGAAATCCATACTCACCACCATTGAGCGATGCTTCCACAAGAGAGGATGGAGCATACATCCTGTCAATGATATGCTCGTCTGAGGGCCTGGGTCATGGTTGGCCTACTTCCACTAGGGCATTTCACCCAAAAGCTTGATTCCTAATTTGCAAAGATCTATGTGGGTATTATGCTTTATATACCATCATGAGGGTCATTGTGGGATACATGTAAAATAATGGCTCAATACTCTCACAACATTGCTCAAGGTATTTTTTAGAATTTTTTATTTGAGAAAGTACAAGACTAGGCAGTACGAGAGGAGCAAAGAATGGATCCTAGAGCTAACATGGGGCCCACAAGGGAAATCAACCAATGAAAACCACACATGGGGATAAATCTGCACTCACCACCATTGAGTGATGCTTCCACAAGATAATATGGAGCATACAACTTGGCCATGATTCGCTCGTTTGAGGGGTTAGGTCATGGTTGGCCTGCTCCCATTAGGAATTTTCATCTAAAATCTTACTTCCCAATTTATAAAGCTCTATGTGGGTGTTTTTATTTACATACCACCATGAGGGCCATCATGGGATACATGTGGGATAATGGCTCAATACTCTCACAATGTTGCTCAAGATATTTTTTAGAAATTTTTATTTGAAAAAGTATGATACTGGGCATTATGAGAGGAGCGAAGAATGGACCCTAGAGCTAACATGGGGCCCAAAAGGTAAATCAACCAATGAAAACCACACATGGGGAGAAATCCACACTCACCACCATTGAGTGATGCTTCCATAAAAGATGATAGATCATACAACTTGGCCATGATTCACTTGCTTGAGGGGTTGAGTTATGGTTGACCTACTTCCACTAGGGCATTTTACCTAAAAGTCTGCTTCATGATTTGCAAAGCTCTATGTGGGTGTTGTGCTTTACATACCAACATAAGGGATATCATGTGATACATGTGGGATAATGGCTCAATACTCTCACAACTGTAGGCCCAAAATGACCACATATTTATAAAAACTTTGAAAATTTTATTCTAAGGCATGAAATCTCTAAACCACTAAGGACATAGAGTATTTTAGAGCAAATCCGCGATAAGAGTCCTCCCCAATCTGCTCAAAACTTAGTGTTTTTGCCATGTTGAGCTAAGTTTGATGTCAACACAATAAAAAGTGCAGAATGATGATTGATTTTGTTTTGTGCGCTCCGGTGAGTAAGTGTCAACAAGTTTGATTCCACTAAGTTCCAAGACTAAGGTGGTGCAGAATGACGACATGAAGGTTGAAAGCATTGTAAAGGTTGTGGAAGGGCGATGAAGGCTATTTTTATTGCTTGCAAAGTGGAAAGGTGATTTCGTAGTTAAATCCAGTTAGAGCTGATGTTAGAATATTTTTTGTGCAGATTACAATTTGCTTTATGTCGTAGAAGAGAGAAAGAAGAAGGCTAAGTAGCGGATTGATAGCGAACTTCATTCTACTCGTAACTTAGTATATTTTTATCCAGAATTTGATTTCATTGGCCGAGACTACTAAATATTATGTCAGCATTTAAAAAGTGAGGAATGACGTCTTATTCCCTCCCTACTAGTTTGCAAGGCATTTATAAAGGTTAAATCACAATCGTCCACAAAGAAAATCAATGACATAGATTTTGCTAACATTATTCGAAGTATACAAAGATAGATTATTTTCGGATCAGAGAATAGTCAGTTCAAAGCAGGAAGGCAAAGTTTTCGAGGGTTTTTAAAGACCAAGAACTAGAGTAGTTGTAGATCTATGGTGGAGTGAGGTTTTAAAGAATGATGAATGGATCAGATCTAGTTTCCAATGGCCTAAGGTCCAACTACCATGACTAGACCAGTAGGTTGCAGAGCCGAGCTGCCATGGTGGATTACTTCCAATGGATTTCTTGGACTCCACCAACGAATGAGATGATGCCAGCAAAGCTCTCTATTGAGTTGTCAAAATTTTAATCTTTGTAATGTCTCCTTCAAATATTTCATTTTTGTAAACTATAAATAGAGGTCGAACCCTCATTTTTAAGGGTCGGCTCTAGTGTGTTTGCTTGCCCTACTATGTAAATACATTATGCAAACTAATGGAAGGAGCATTACTCTGATTTTTGACTCAAGATGTGTTATCTTTGCTATCTTTCGATTAAGAGGTTCGAAGCTGTGAATTGCATTTTTTTCAATGCTCTAATGGTTAGTTCATTCTAGTTTATTGGATTACTAGTTGTGAAGGTAGTTGAAATCTATTCATAGTTAGATCTATGTTGATAGGAAGTTTATTTCTGCTAAATCTGATTATTGGTCTATTCTGCTAAATTGGATTATCAATATATTGGATATTGGAATTGCTTCCTGCAACATATCTCTATTTTATGCTTTAATGTATGAAGATTTCATGGTTTTGGGTGCTGCTAATCTTGAGTGATGGGACACTAGAAATAGTTTATTTGAATGTTTTTTATGTAGATGCCTATGTTGTTAGCCTATCCATCCACTATTAATGCATATTTCTAACCCTATTATTCAAACCCTTATTGAGCTTTAATTGTGTCAACATCTTACTAAGTTGACAAGGAACCAACCTACTCTAGAGGTTGGATTGAAATTACCTTTGGTCCATCCAATGTTGAGTGTTGAGCTATGACTATCAGGTGCAAGCCTGGATAGAGAATTGGAAGATAGATAGTTATAGTGTCAAGTAAAACTTGATGTCAATTCGATGCCCAATATTTTTTGGCATGCTCGATGGGACCAGTTTACAAGAAACACTAAAACCCATCATATGATTTATTGTTTTATCTCTACCCAAAGGAATCAAGATTTGGTGAATTGTCTTGACCTTGCTAAGTGGAGATTAGCAAATTCACCTGGCGACTCCTTGGTCTGTTAACCCAAAAAAAGTGTTATCCCTGTAGACCATAGTTTTTCATGTATACCAGGTCATTCAAGAGGAATAACCCTGACTCCTTTTTCTATTATGAGTTACCTTATAGAGGGTCTACTATTATAAGGAATTTAAACCAAGATTTTCATTCAGAAGAAAATCCTCTTGAGGAGAATCCTATAGTTAATCCTATAGTTAACCCAACAACACCTCCAACAGGAGTTACACTTGGAAACATGGCACAAAATGCAGTCCCAAATCAGCCCTTGCAGAAGTACCCCAGCTGGAACATAGTTGGCCCCCTTAGACTAGCCCACATGCATGACATTCCCCAAGATGTGTCTAAGGCTATTCCCACTTATGATGGATCTGGTAAAAATTGCATATGAGCACTGCCAAGATATTCTAAATCTGGCAACAATCCACAATATAAAGAATGAAGATGTTATTATCAGGATCCTAGCCCTATCCTTTAGAGGAAAGATTTTGCATTGGTTTAGGACTCTTGAGGACAATACCATCACCTCATGGGTAGCATTGGTTGAGCCCTTTGTGGAGGAATTTAATGAATCTACATATCCTTTTTCCCTCCTTAATCAGTTCACATCTATGCAGAAACATCAACAAGAAACTATTTCAGATTTTAATTTGAGGTTCAGTAAGACCTAGAAGAGAATTCCCCCTGCAGCTAGACCAGCTATAAGCCTTGCTTACATGTATTATATCAGAGCTAGGCTTGTAAACCCAATAATATAGGGTGGAAACTTTTCCATAGGTTTATAATGCAGTTGTTCATGCAGAAAATATCCTTATTAATGTTGGGAGATTACCTCCAAAAGTTGTGTTGCCCTACAATTTGGAAACCACTAATATCCAAAGTCAAACTTCTACTTCATCTTATATGGACCCTCCTCCTTTGTCATCCCCATTCCCATAGATGACTCCCATTCCTCAGCCAAAAGCACCATCTACTGCAATTCCTTTCCCTCCACTTCCTTCTCAGACTCCTCAAGAATTTTCTATCATCCTTGATATACATAATACTTTGAAAACTCTTAGCAACAAGATGAATTCTATGGAGAAGAGAGATATGGAAAGGTCTCAACAAAGAATATTTCCTTATGTGAATAAAGATCAAAGACCTAGCCCTAGCAATAGTACTGGGGTCAGAGTAAATGCAGCATATGAAGAGCCTGAATGTTCTTCAAAAATAAGTCTGGTGAATGTATGGTGTTTAGTGTGTAATGATCCTCATGATTCACAATCTTGTGTTATGTACCAACACCATGTACAACAGGCTATGGAGATAGCAGAAAGAAATTAGAAAGGAAGAGTGAATATGCTCTGGCAACCTAACCAAGATCATGGTTGGAAAAGATCTTGATGAGGATGGACCTATTGCTGTCATGACAAGGTCAGGCAAGAAAACACTACAAGTAGATCCATAGAAGATGGGTCAATTTTAGGTCCCCTCTCAGAAGAAGAGTGATCCACCTCCCCAAAGTAGTGATACTTTCCCTATTCCCCAGGCCAAAGAAAAAGAAAACAGTCTTCCCAAGAGATTTGAGAAAGAAACTGAGGGAGACAGAATGAGGTCTAAGGATGAAGCCCAAGAGAGGCTTAGATTCCCTTCCATTACTAAAAGGTAGAGAATTGAAGCCACTCAATAGTATAAAAGAAAATATGGTGAGCCAGAAAGAAGGCCTGAGAGACCCACCTTGGCCAAATTTGAATACAATATTATGGAGGAAATGAAGAAGATACCATCCAAAGCTAGTCTATATGATACCCTCTTCATTCTTGGCCAAATAGACCTACTAAAATCTTCCTTGAACAAATATCTATAAGAAAAGTAGGCCACCACAATCCTCAGCATACCCTCTAAAAAGAAAGAAATATCCCCTATTATTTTAAAGAATAAACCCCCTCCTTTCTATATCTCTCTAAGGATGGAAGGTTGGGTGGTCCACAATTGTATGATTGACTCAAGGGCATCTACTACAGTTATGCCTAAAGTAGTTTGTGAGGATATGGGTATGGAATACACCAGATCCTACCCTAGAGTTCTACAATTAGATGGGACACCTATGAAGATAGTGGGAGTAATAAAAGATGTCTTGATGAGGCTACATAGAGCACCCGAGGTAACTATAGTACAAGAAATAGTAGTGGTGGATCTAGAGCCTTATTTTGGCTTATGTCTTTCAAGAGAGTTCACTGCAAAGTTGGGTGGATGCATGTATATGGACTATTCCAACATGGTTATTCCTTTCAAAGGAAAGAGGATAAGAATAACACCTAAGAAGCCTATGTCTTACCACATTGAAAAAATTGAAGGGGACATGTGCAATCTCACTCCTCTAGAGGAATTTGAATTTGTGGATAACTTTGAGGAGTTGGAAATTGAAGATGAACTACCTTTCAGAGAGGATTATAGCCAGTTTGGGATAGGTATGGGCACATACAATATTTCTATAGAGATAGAGAAAAAGGTTCCTGCTATATCTAATCAGTATCTGAGAGAAATAGAAATATGGACCATGCACTTTGATGGTGCTAGATGTAGAAATGGTGCTAGTGTTGGTGTGGTATTATAGTCCCAATCAAAAGGGACAAAGAGTTTCTCCTATAGGCTAACATGGTCATGCACTAATAATGTTGCTAGAATATGAGGCTCTATGCCTTGGACTGATGCAAGCTAAAAGCATGGGCATTAAGATCTTGAACATATATGGTGACTCTAAATTGATTGTAAATCAGGTAAGGGAAAGGTGCAATAGTAAGCACCATTACCTGAAAGCATATAGAAATAGGGTATGGGATTTGATGGAATCCTTTCATGCCCTAAACAATAAGGGAGCTAACTTCAACCCTTCTGCAGAACATAGGAGTTAAGAAGGACAAAGGGATCAAAATGATTTTTAGGCCTGCAGTGCTAGATAAGCAAATTTTTGGCAGGTCTTTGAAAGTGATGAACAAATCATTGATTTTCTAGTGAGAGAAGCCTATTTATCCACTATTCAAGAGGAAAATCCAGAGGATATTGATCAACAGGATGTCATTCAACTTAAGAACAATCACATACCTAGAGGTTTGGTTACTCTAGAGAGCCTATTTGACAATGAAGATAGGAAAAAGATCAGATCCATGGAAGTCAATGAGAAAATCTATAAAGAAGTTGAAATAGAAAAAGAAAATAAGCTCAAGGTTGGAATCCGATGTTCTCTAGAGGAAGAGGAGGATATCAAAGCTTTATGCTAGAAGTACCAAGACATTGTAGCTTGGTCATATGAGGACCTCAAAGTATATGACAAGAAGGTTATCCAACACACCATTGAGCTAGAGCCTAATGCAAAACCATTCAGGTAGAAACAGAGGCCTGTGAATCCTAGGATCGAAGCCATAATGAGAGAAGAACTTTTGAAGTTGCTAAAGGCTAAGATCATTTATCCAATAAAATATTCAACCTGGGTAGCCAACTTGGTACCTGTCAGGAAGAAGAATGGTGACATCCACTTGTGTGTAGATTTCAGAAATCTCAATCAAGCGTCACTTAAGGACCACTACCCCCTCCCATAGATTGATCAAATCTTGTAGATTGTGGTAGGGGCAGAAAGGTTCTCATTGCTAGATGGTTTCTCTGGATATAACCAAATTTGGGTGAAGAATGAAGATCAGTTTAAGATAACATTCACCACAAAATGGGGAACCTTTGCATATCAAAGAATACCTTTTGGGCTATCTAATGCAGGGTCCACATTCCAGAGAGCAATGGACTATGCTTTTGGGGAACTAATTAACAAGGTCATTCTGATCTATTTAGATGACATGACTATGTTTTCCCACAACAAGCAAGACCACTTGGCACACCTAGAACAAGTTTTCTAGAAGTGCAGAGAATTTGGCATCTCCCTCAATCCTAAGAAGTCATTTTTTATAGTTCATGAGGGAAAGTTGCTAGGCCATGTGGTCTCCAAAGAAGGTATGGCCATTGATCCAGATAGAATCAAATCCATTCTTGCTCTTCCACTTCCTGTGAACAAGAAAGCCTTGCAGTATTTCTTTGGTCAGATAAACTTTGTTAGGAAATTCATCTCTGACTTTGCTCAGAAGGTGAGGCCTATATCTGAAATATTGAAGAAAGATGCAGATTTCAAATGGACTGAGGTAAGAAAGCAAGCCTTTGAAATCATCAAGCAGTCCATTGCTACAGCTCTAGTGCTAGTAAATCCAGATTTTAGCAAAGACTTCATTCTTTATGCTTATGGAGTTGAGGAAAGCTATGCATCAGTGCTCACCTAGAAGAATGATCAAGGAGAGGAGCACCCTATATTATTTTGGAGCTAGAATCTTCATGAATATCAGGTTAAGTATAATTTCATTGAGAAACAAGTATTTTTTATAATGAAATCATTGAAAAAATTTAGGTAATACTTGGTTCAAAGCAAGACCTTGGTTTATGTTGTTCATCCGGATGTAAGAAGCTTTATTCTACAAGGAGAACTAGGAGATAAGAGAGCTGGTTGGATTACTAAAATCCAAGAATATGATGTGGAAATCCATCCTACCAATCTAGTAAGAGGTAGAGCCCTATGCCAAGGTCTGACAAAAGTAGCAGTTTTAGTAGAAGTGATAGCTTGTCAGGCAACAACAGATGATCAGACTAAAGAATTACAGTCAAGTGAATCAGACTAGGTAGATCAGATGACTAAGTACTTTCAAATTGGGGTATGCCCTCCTGATATTAATGCATCATAGAGAAGAAGATATAGACTGCAAGCTTTGAAGTATGTCTTACTTCCAGAAGGTCTGTATAAAAGAAACCTTGATGGAGTTCTCCTTAGGTGCTTAAAATATGATCAACAACAAAAGGTCATAGAGGAGTTCCATGGAGGACTATCTGGAGGATACTTCTCAGGAAGAGTAATAACTTTGAAGATTATCAGAGCAGGCTATTACTAGCCTACCATATTTTCAGATACCTTCAAAGTCACTAGAGCCTGTGATAAATGCCAATGGCATGTAGGGAGGACAAGGAATGCATCATTCCCCCTTAAGCCAATTCAAGTGGAAGAACCCTTTCATAGAATGGGGTTTGGACTTCATAGGAGTTATCAATCCACATTCCTCAGTTGATCATAAATACATTCTAACTACTATAGACTACCTCACCAGATGGGTAGAAGCTATTCCTACAAAGAAATCAGACCAAGAAGTGGTGATTAATTTTATGGAAAGCTTGATTTCAAGGTTTGGTGTTCTAGAAGCCTTGGTGAGTGATAATGGCCCAACATTCATAGGAGCCAAATATATTGAGTTTACTAGCAAGTATGGCATTACCATAAAGAATACTTCAAATTACTACCCCCAAGGAAATGGACTTGCAGAATCAACTAACAAGAATCTGTTAAGGATTTTGAGGAGATCATTGGAGGGTAATAAAAGAAGTTGGCACCTATTGCTAGAGCAAGCTCTATGGGTAGATAGAATTACTATTAAAAAATCCATCAAGACCTCCCCTTATGCCTTAGTTTATGGCAAGGAGGTAGTGTTACCTATCCATTTGGAGATTCCAACACTCAAGCTGATAAACACAGAAGAGGAATCTAAAGAAAATCTAGTGGAAATAAGGTTGACACACCTGCTATAGTTAGAAGAGAAGAGGACTCAAGCATATGAGGATTTCCAAAAGCATTCAGTTGACATCAAGGTATGGTTTGACAAGAAGGTAAGGTTCAGGAAATTCTAAGTTGGAGACTCTGTACTCAGGTGGAATGTTGAAAGAGCTAAACTAGGACATCATCAGAAGTTTGACTCCTTCTGGGATGGCCCTTTCAAGATAGTAGAGGTTAAAGAGACCAATGTTTTCCAGCTTGAAGATCTTGAGGGAAACATACAACCGATTTCGGTCAATGGTTTTCACCTTAAACTCTATTTTGATTGAAATATAGCTCATTGTAATATATGTACATACTTTGTATCATATTCTTTCTACATTTTATATCAAGTTTTGTTTTGATAAAATGTTGTATGAAAAATAAAAAAAAATAAAAGTTGCAAAATAAGCTAAGTGTCACCAAAAGTAGCAAATTTCTATTTTGCACTCAAAAGTACTAATGAAGAAGTAGAATGAAAAATGAGTTCAAATCCACACTCAAATGAACTGAAGTGCCAACGGAATAATGCATGCATTCTAATCCATACTTAAAGAGACTATGCTAAAGTGGAATAACGAATGTTCCAATCCGCCAAGGTGTACGACTATTTTTGAGTAAAAAATGATTCCCACACCTCTTCAAAGGAAAAGAAAAGGATAAGTGATACCATGAGTGCATGGAAGGTGTTTGAATTTCAGCCAATCAGAAATCAGTATAACATCTCCAAGCTACCAAAAGGAATGAGTTTAATTTGAAAAGCGTGCCAATGGGTAGTTCATATAATGACCACATTAATGGTGGAGGGTGTGCATGCATGGGAAATTAAAAGTGCTAAAAATATAGAATGCATTCATTCAACAAAGAGCAACATTTACCAAGCAGAAAGAATAGAATGATAGCTGAGCATTATCTACAAATTCTAGAGAAAACATTTTGAAAATTGCTTGCAAAAATGGCTCCTAAGAAAGTGCTAATAGAAGTACAGAAAAGGGGAGCAGAGCTAGATGACCATGTGGACCAGACTAGGTGGTTGGTAGACATAGTAATGACCCAAGTAAGGAGGACCTTCTTGAGAAGTAATTTCGAATTCAGATACTTTGAAGGGAGACCAATTCGACCTCAAGGTATCATTGCTATAAAATCCTTCTTATTTTCTTACATCTGTGATTATGTTCACCATTGCCCTGAGTTAGTTTCTGCGATGATTAAATTTTATGACCCTAAGAAGAGGATAGTGAAAACTCCTAATGGCATACCACTATTCACCATTACCAAAGAGCTTTGTCATGATTTTTTTGTCGTAGGGGTGAGCCCACCCTTAGAGTCTAAACAATTTGATATAGCAGAACAAGCTAGGGTTTACGCTTCATTAATGGCTTCGAAAGAAAAGAAAGTCATAGAAATATGGCTTCATTTCTAGTTTAGAAGGATAAGAGAGGAAGATGAAATACCTAAAGTTCCAATACCCATCGACCAATTTGCTAACCCAGAGCTCTATTCCATGTTAGCTTGTATGGAGGGTTTGGATTCAGACTAACTGGTGATAGATTGGCAAATAGCCACTGCATACTACATTTCCAATGAGAGAATGTATGAGGAAGGTGTATAAAATAAGGGCATTAGGGTTATCTACTTTGACTGGCCAACTTTCCTTGCTCAAAGAATACATGAGCAATTAGTGAGAATGAAAAGGAGTTTTGACGCACCCTCTTTTCGGCATTGCTCAAGCCTGGTTTGGATGTTCTTTGTTGTTGTAAAGGATATGATGCCCTAGATTCTGGTCAAGGAAAAGAATGACCAGGGAGACCCCATTCTTGTTTACTATTGGACTTCTCATCTGAGGAGCACTGAGTCCTTGTATAAATTTAACTTGGAATTTTTAGGGCCAACACTGAAGATAATGTATGGGGAATGCCCTAGGTTACCACCACTGGCCAAGAAATTGTTAAGAATAGAAGGTGTCGAAGAAGGAGATTGGTACATCCTCACAGAGGGCACAGTCATTAGACTGTATGGCTTCACTGGTAAGCCTTTTCTACTGCCCCATTTTGTTACAGATAGATTATTCGCCCTAGAATATTTGAGGCAAGCAAAATTTATAAATATGAACTATGGCTCTGGGAGGAAGAGAAGGTGTTCGTTGACCTACCATAGTGTTGATGATATAACCATTACCAAGAAGTGGCAAGGTGAACAAATTGACCAATATCTTGATAGGTTGGGCCTATTTTACATTCCCCAAAGATGGAGTTATGACCCGGATGATGTATTCCACAAGAGGAACATAGCCCTGAATGGAGAAAAGGCCTATAAATTTGAGAAAAAATCTAGGCCTCATTTTGAATAGGGCAGAAATAATAAGGAAAATGCTCCTTTGGAGTGGAATGTTGCCAAGATGGAACAACTTCCTCCATGGTTAGACTTCTATGAGCAGATTGTTGATTTTGATCCAGACAATAATGAAAAACATCGGTTGCAGGAGTCTACCATCAAAGAAGTTGAGAAAAAAATAGATAAGAAAGAAGAAAATCAGTTGCAAGAGTCTACCATCGGAGACGTTGAAAGTAAAAAGAAATGGAATGAAGCCAAGATAGCGAACTAGTGGAGGATGAGAGTTGAAATTGGTAAAGAGAAATCCAAGTTTGGATTGAAAATTGACAATGAATTTTCTGATAAATATGACAAGAATGTCACAACTTGGAAAGCAAAAGACCCAAGGAATATAGTGCTAATCTATAAGAAGCCACAAATAGGGTCAGATTCCCCATCCCCACCTTCACAAGAAGAAGCTCAAGAAGAAGGAGTTGATACTCCATTAACTGTTGCTAAAGTTTTGAAGATATTTCAGCCTTCAACTGAACAAATAGAGAAATTTCCAAAAGGGGCACAATTAATGAGTAAGATGCACTATTCTGATGAGAGGGCTATTAGTACACCAGTCATTCAGATAGCAAGTAGGCCCAAGCACCTAGCCCTAGGTGGACAACCCCTTGATATAGAGATAAACTAGAATGAGAATGATGAGAATTTTGTGTTCACACCAGTAAGTTTCACCACTGCAACAATAGTGGAATTAAATCCTATTTTTGAAGAAATATTGTAGGAAGAACCAGTATAGGAAGGGTTGTCTAGAGAAGACATAAAAAATGAGAAATCAATAACCTTGCAAGTCTTTAAGAGAAAGGCCAAAAGGGCACCAAAAAGAGCTAAGAAGGATATTTATAAGAAATAGAAGTTGGATAAGGAGAAAATTGTTAAGGAAACCCCTATTTCAATTGCACAAAAAGTACAATCAGTGCAACAACAGAGCAACAGAGGTAGCTCTAGAACACCCTACATCTATAGGTGAAGGTATGGTCTCTATCCCCTCTTCTCCTCCTCCTCCTTCAGATTCCCCAAAGAAATCTCCCTCCCTTTCTGAGCAAGAGATTGTAACAAAGGTGCCTTCTCCCCCTCATAGTTCACCACCTATTTCATCAGTCAATATTGAAGGCCAAATCAACCCATCTCCTCCAAGGTCACCTCAAATTCCTTCTTCATCATCTGAAATTCCTTCTTCATCATCTCCCATAATTCCATCTTTGCCATTGCAACCACCTCCATCATCTGAGAAACAAACTATTTTAAGCACACCCACTCACCCTTCTGTGAGTTTTGCTTCAATTTCCATGAGTCTGCCAATTGCAACAATAGTAGTGGTCATAGATTCCATTATAGTCACTTCTACCATGCCATTGTCTACTGCTGATTCTACTCTCTCATACCTTATAGCCTCTTCTCCTCCTCCTGTGAGTTATCCTACCCAAACAATTTTACAAAAGGAGAAGGAAGCTACATAAAAATTCAATATTTTTGGGTAGAGAAGCTATCCAAACCTTCCAAGAGGATGGCCACGAAGAGGAGAAGCATGTTTGTTGATCCAGTTTCAAGGCAAAGAACATCTAGATCCATGATTCCTCTTGTGAGTAAGCCTAAAACTGATATGACTGCTCAAGACTATCATCTAGAGGAACATACAGAGGATATTGAGCAGCTACCTATAGAAGATGAATTGGTCATGGCAAAAGCTCACTTGGACACTTTTTATGTCAAAATTGATATATACAAAGAAAAGGTGGACAAGTTGGAGAGAAAAATAGAAAAGCTTCAGAAGACCATTGATAATAAAAAACAAGTGGAGAAGGCCCTAAAAAAGGAAGCAAAGAACTGGCAGGACAAATTTCAAGAGGCTAATAAGCTCAAGGAGCAAATGGAGGAACATAAGAAGAAAAATGAAGAACAAGCTAAGGAGATACAGAGCTTGAAGCATCAGCTTCAAATTAAAAAGGCTAAGTCTTCAGGTTTCTCTAAAGAAGGGCTAAATAAAGTGAGGAAAGAATTGCTCTCTGAAGTTCTAGAAAAATGCTCAGAGCTACAACCTATTATTGATTATATGGATGATGCTAGTCACCTACTTCAGAATATTCAGGAAGACCTGGATAGCTTCACTGGAGAACTTCAACCTATGGTGGTTCTAGCTGAGCATATTTATAAGTTGGTAGATAGTAGGCTCAGTGAGACTACTAAACCTATTCCTAATAAAGAATGGAATACTGCTAGGTTGGCTGCCAAAGTTGTGGTAAAGAAGCATAGAGCCCTCCAAAAGGCTTGGCTATTGTTTGACAAAGTTGAGAATATGATCAGGGATGTAGTGGATATAAATAAGGAAATGATTCAGAATGGTTTCAGAGGGCTATGGATGGAAGATAACACCTTGTTATCAGTAGAAGAGATTAAGAAGAGTACTACTGAGAGCCTTCAAGATGAGTCTGAGATTGATGCTCTGGAAGAGCCAATTGATCAAGAGCAGGCTTCACAAATAATTATTGATTTTACCAGACTCAGAGATCTGATGGAGGACTTGGTAAACAAAGGAAGTGCTACAAACTATGAGGACATTGGTGAGCTAGAGTACATTCATAAGCAGCTAAAGGAAACTTCCAACCCCTCTGAAATAGTTTGGAAATAGGCCCTACAAACTCTGAAGCTGATGGTCCAATTGTTTGGAAAGGATGTTGAAGAGGAAAATAAAGAGCAAAGTTCACCTAAGGAAGAAGCTGAGCAAGAGCAAGAAGATAATGTTGAAGAAGAGGCTCAACAAGAAGAGGAAGAACCAAATAGAGTTGTTGCAGACCCTGAAGAGACACAAGCTTAGAATATTTTTGTTTGTACATTTTGTAGTCATGTAGAAGTTTTATATTTTGTTTGATTTATTTTTACTCTGACATTGTCAGAAGGAAATAATAAAAGCATGAGGTCAAAGAGATACAGAGAACAACAATTTTTTGTGAAGGCATTCATATCATTTGTTTTGAAAAGGCTTTATAAGGAGAACATAACTGTATTTTTGCTAAAGCATTGGTGCAGTTTTGAAGGAGTAGCAGAGATATTTTTGTTTCCAGCATGGTCTCGATATGAACATTTATCCTCTAGGATGTCCATGAAGTTTTCAGAGGGTAGTGTTCATATGGAAATTATTCTTTGAAGCATTCTTTTGAAGATAAGCATTTTTGACTCTTGATGCCCAATGGATAAGACTCTGAGTTTGATGGCTTTATGAGCAAATCCACCCAGGAGGTGCTAGAATGTAGGCCCAAAATGGCCACATCCTTAGAAAAATTTTGAAAATTTTATTCTAAGGCATGAAATCTCTATTCTACTGAGGACATAGAGTATTTTGGAGTGGATCCATGATAAGAGTTCTCCATTCCACTCAACACTTAGTATTTTTTTGAGCTAAGTTTCATTCCACTCGGTGCCTAGTGTATTTGGTAGTGGATTTCGGTGAAGCTCAATTCTACAAATATTTTGAGCTTGGATGATGTCAGTACGATAAAAAGTGTGGAATGGCGATTGCTTTTGTTTTGTGCACTCCAGTGACTAAGTGTTGACAAGCTTGATTCTGCTGAGTTCCAAGACTAAGGTGGAGTGGAATGGTGACATGAAGGTCAAAAGCATTGTAAAGGCTGCGAAATGATGACGAAGGCTATTTGCATTGCTTGTAAAGCAGAATGGTGTTTCCACAGTTAAATCAAGTTAGAGCTGATGTCAACATATTTTTTGTGCGGATTACGATTTGCTTTGTCATAGAAGAGAGAAAGAAGAAGGCTAAGTAGAGGATTGACATCAGACTTCATTTTTCTCACAACTCATTATATTTTTATCCAAAATTTGATTCTACTGGCCAAGGCCATTGAAGATGACGTCAACATTTAAAAAGTGTGGAATGGTATCTTTTTCCTTCCCCACTGCTTTGTAGAACATTTCTGAGATTTAATCACCACTCGTCTCATCAAGAGCATCAATGGTTGAGATTTTGCTGACATTGTTATAGCATTTAAAGGTGGATTCTTGTCGGATCAAAGAACAATTAGTTTGAAGGTGGGAAGGTGAAGCGTCCAAGGGTTTTCAAGAACCAAGAACTAGAAGTAGTTGTAGATCTATGGTGGAGTGAGGTTTTAAAGAATGATGAATGGATCAGATGTAGTTTCCAATGGCCTAAACTCCAACTACCATGACTGGACCAGAAGGTTGTAGAGTTGAGCTGCCATGGTAGATTACTTCCAATGGATTTCTCGGACTCCACCAGCGAATGAGATAATGCCAGCAAAGCTCTCTACTGAGCTGTAAAATTTTAATCTTTGTAATGTCTCCTTCAAATATTTCATTTTGTAAACTATAAATAGAGGTCGAACCCTCATTTTTAAGGGTCGGCTCTAGTGTGTTTGCTTGCCCTACTATGTAAATACATTCTACAAACTAATGGAAGGAGCATTACTCTAATTTTTGACTCAAGAACGTGTTATCTTTGCTATCTTTCGATTAAGAGGTTCGAAGCTGTGAATTGCATTTTTGTCAATGTTGTAACGGTTAGTTCATTCCATTTTATTGGATTACTAGTTGTGAAGGTAGTTGAAATTTGTTCATAGTTAGATCTGTGTTGGTAGGGAGTTTATTTCTGCTAAATCTGATTATTGGTCTATTCTTCTAAATTGGATTATCAGTATATTGGATATTGGAATTGCTTCCTACAACATATCTCTATTTTATGCTTTAATGTATGAAGATTTCATGGTTTTGGGTGCTGCTAATCTTGAGTGATGGGACACTGGAAATAGTTTGTTTGAAGTTTTTTGTTGTAGATGCCTATGTTGTTAGCCTATCCGTCCACTATTAATGCATATTTCTCTAACCCTAAACCTTTTCTAACCCTATTCTTCAAACCCTTATTGAGCTTTAATTGTGTCAACACCTTACTAAGTTGACAAGGAACCAACCTACTCTGGAGGTTGGATTGAAATTATCTTTGGTCCATCCAATGTTGAGTGTTGAGCTATGACTATCGGGTGCAAGCCTGGATAGAGAATTGGAAGATAGATAGTTGCAGTGTCAAGTAAAACTTGATGTCAATTCAGTGCCCAAAAACAACGTCGCTCAAGATATTTTTTAGAATGTTTATTTGAGAAAGTACGAGACTCGGTAGCACGAGAGGAGCAAAGAATGGACCCTAGATCTAACATGGGTCCAATAAGGAAAATCAACGAATTAAAACTACACATGGAGAGAAATCCACACCACCATTGAGCAATGCTTCCACAAGAGAGGATGGAGCATACAACTTGGCCATGATTCACTTGTTTGAGGGGCTGGGTCATGGTTAGTCTGATTCCACTAGGGAATTTCACCCAAAATCCTGCTTCTTGATTAAAAAAGCTCTATGTGGGAGTTGTGCTTTATATACCACCATGAGGACCATCGTGGGATACATATGGTATAATGGCTTAATACTCTCACAATGTTTCTCAAGATATTTTCTAGAACTTTTATTTGAGAAAGTACGAGACTGGGTAGTACAAGAGGAGCGAAGAATGGACCCTAGAGCTAATATGGGGTCCACAAGGGAAATCAACCAATGAAAAACACACATGGGGAGAAATACACACTCACCACCATTAAGCGATGCTTCCACAAGAGAGGATGTAGCATATAGCTTGGGAATGATTCACTCATTTGAGGGGCTAGGTCATGGTTGACCTGCTTCCACTAAGGCATTTAATCTAAATGCCTACTTCCTTAGTTGTAAAGCTCTATGTGGGTGTTGTGATTTATATACCATCATGAGGGTCATCATGGGATACATGTGGGATAATGGCTCAATACTCTTACAACATTGCTCAAGGTATTTTTTAGAATTTTTTATTTGAGAAAGTATGAGACTAGGCAATACGAGAGGAGTGAAGAATGGACCCTAGAGCTAACATGGGACCCACAAGGGAAATCAACCAATGAAAACCACACATGGAGAGAAATCCACACTCACCACCATTGAGTGATGCTTCCACAAGAGAGGATGGAGCATACAACTTGGCCATAATTCGCTTGTTTGAGGGGATGGGTCATGGTTGACCTGCTTCCACTAGTGCATTTCACCCAAAATCCTACTTCTTGATTTGTAAAGTTCTATGTGGGTGTTGTGCTTTATATGCCTCCATGAGGGCCATCATGAGATACATGTGGGATAATGACTCAATACTATCACACCATTGCTCAAGATATTTTTTAGAATTTTTATTTTAGAAAGTACGAGACTGGGTAGTACAAGAGGAGCGAAGAATGGACCCTAGAGCTAACATAGGACCCACAAGGGAAATCAACCAACAGAAACCACACATGGAAAGAAATCCACACTCACCACCATTGAGCGATGCTTCCACAAGAGAGGATGGAGCATACAACTTGATCATGATTCACTTGTTTGAGGGGTTGCATCATCGTCGACTTGATTCCACTAGGGCATATCACTCAAAATCCTACTTCCTGATTTGCAAAGCTCTATGTGGGTGTTTTGCTTTATATACCACCATGAGGGCCATCATAGGATACATGTGGGATAATGACTCAATACTCTCATAACATTGCTTAAGATATTTATTAGAATTTTTTATTTGATAAAGTACGAGATTGGGTAGTATGAGAGGAGCGAAGAATGGACCCTAGAGCTAACATGGGGTCCACAAGGGAAATTAACCCTCACATGGAGATAAATCCACACTCATAACCATTGAGTGATGCTTCCACAAGAGAGGAGCATACAACTTGGTTGTGATTCATTTGTTTGAGGGTCTGGGTCATGGTTGGCTTGCTTCCACTAGGGCATTTCACCCAAAAATTTTCTTCCTAATTTGCAAAGATCTATGTGGATGTTGTGCTTTATATACCACCATGAGGGCCATCATGGGATACATGTGGGATAATGTCTCAATACTCTCACAACATTGCTCAAGATATTTTTAGAATTTTGAGAAATTATGATATTGTGTAATACGAGAGGAGTGAAGAATGGACCCTAGAGCTAACATGGGGCCCACAATGGAAATCAACCAACAAAAACCACACATGGGGAGAAATACACACTCACCACCATTGAGTGATGCTTCCACAAGAGAGGATGGAGCATACAAATTGGCCATGATTCGCTCATTTGAGGGGTTGGGTCATGGTTGACCTTCTTCCACTAGGGCATTTCACCCAAAAGCTTGATTCTTGATTTTGAAAAGCTCTATGTGGGTGTTGTGCTTTATATACCACCATGAAGGCCATTGTGCAATACATGTGGGATAATGGCTCAATACTCTCACAACGTTGCTAAAGTTATTTTTTAGGATTTTTTATTTAAGAAAGTACAAGACTGGATAGTACAAGAGGAGCAAAGAATGTATCCTAGAGCTAACATGGGACCCACAAGGGAAATCAACCAACAAAAACCACACACGAGGAGAAATTCACACTCATCACCATTGAGCGATGCTTCCACAAGAGAGTATAGAGCATACAACTTGTCTATGATTCACTCGTTTGAGGGCTTGGGTCATGGTTGGCCTACTTCCCCTAGGATATTTCACCCAAAATCTTGCTTCCTAATACTTACTGCACAGTACTCAAATAAAAAATTCTAAAAAATACCTTGAGCAACGATGTGAGAGTATTGAGCCATTATCTGACATGTATCCCATGATGGCCCTCATGGTGGTATATAAAGCACAACACCAACATAGAGCTTTGCAAATTAGGAAACAAGATTTTGGGTGAAATGCCCTAGTGGAAGCAGGTCAACCATGACCCAACCCCTCAAACGAGTGAATCATGGTCAAGTTGTATGCTCCATCCTCTCTTTTGGGTACATCGCTTGATGGTGGTGATTATAGATTTCTCCCTATTTGTGGTTTTCATTGGTTGACTTCCCTTGCGGACCCCATGTTATATCTAGGGTTCATTCTTTGCTCCTCTTGTACTGCCCAGTATTTTACTTTCTCAAATAAAAAAATCTAAAAATTACTTTGAGAAAAGTTGCAAGATTCTTGAGATATTATCCCACATGTATCCCACGATGGTCCTCATGGTGGTATATAAAGCACAACACCCACATAGAGTTTTGCAAATCAAAAAGCAATATTTTGGATGAAATTCCCTAGTGGAAGTAGGTCAACCATGATCCAACCCCTCAAATGAGCGAATCATGGCTAAGTTGTATGCTCCATCCTCTCCTATGGGAGCATCACTTGATGGTGATGAGTGTAGATTTTTTCCCATTTTTGGTTTCCATTGGTTGATTTACCTTATGGGCCCCATGTTAACTCTTTGGTCTATTCTTCACTCCTCTCGTACTACCCATTCTGATACTTTCTCAAATAAAAATTCTAAAAAATATCTTAAGCAATGCTACAATATTCTTGAGTCATTATCCCACATGTATACCATGATGGCCCTCATGGTGGTATACAAAACACAACACCCACATAGAGATTTGCAAATTAGGAAGCAAGCTTTTGGAGTGAAATGCCCTAGTGGAAGTAGGTAAACCATGATCCAACCCCTCAAATAAGCGAATCATGGCCAAGTTGTATGCTCCATCCTCTCTTGTGGGAGCATTGCTTGATGGTGGTGAGTGTGTATTTTTCTCCATTTTTTGTTTTCATTGGTTGATTTCTTTTATGGGCTCCATGTTATCTCTAGGGTCCATTCTTTTCTCCTCTCATACTACCCAGTCTCGTAATTTCTCAAATAAAAATTCTTAAAAATACCTTGAGCAATGCTACGAGATTCTTGAGCCATTATCTCACATGTTGTCCCTCATGGTGGTATATAAAGCACAAATTCACATGGATATTTGTAAATTAGGATTTAAGCTTTTGGGTGAAATTCCTTAGTGAAAGCAGACCAACCATGACCTAGCCCCTCAAACGAGTGAATCATATCCAGGTTGTATGCTCCATCCTCTCTTGTGGGATCATCACTTGATGGTTATGAGTGTGGATTTCTCCCTATTTGTGGTTTTCATTTGTTTATTTCCCTTGTTGGCCCCATGTTAGCTCTAAGGTCCATTCATCGCTTCTCTCGTACTGTCGAGTCTCATACTTTGTCAACTAAAAAATTATTAAAAATACCTTGAGCAATGCTACGAGAGTCTTGAGCCATTATCCCACATGTATCCCATGATGGCCCTCATGGTGGTTTATAAAGCACAATACCCACATAGAGCTTTGCAAATCAGGAAGTAGGCTTTTGGGTGAAATGCCCTAGTGGAAGCAAGCCAACCATGACCCAACCCCTCAAATGAGCGAATCATGGCCAAGTTGTATGCTCCATCCTCTCTTGTGGGAGCATTTCTCGATGGTGGTGAGTGTGGATTTATTCCTATTTGTGGTTTTTATTGGTTTATTTACATTGTGGGCCCTATGTTAGCTCTAGAGTCCATTCTCCACTCCTCTCATATTGCCTAATCTTGTGCTTTCTCAAATAAAAAATTCTAAAAAAAACCTTGAGAAATATTGTGAGAGTCTTGAGCCATTATCCCACATGTATCCCATGATGGACCTCATGGTGGTATATAAAGCACAACATCCACATAGAGCTTTGCAAATTATGAAGAAGACTTTTGGGTGAAATGCCCTAGTGGAATCAGACCAACCATGACCTTGCCCCTCAAACAAGTGAATCATGGCCAAGTTGTATTATCCATCCTCTCTTATGGAAGCATTGCTCGATGGTGGTGAGTGTGGATTTCTCCCAATTTGTGGTTTTCATTGGTTTATTTTCCTTGTTGGTCCCATGTTAGCTCTAGGGTCTATTATTTGCTCCTCTCATACTATCCAATATCATACTTAAATAAAAAATATATATTCTTGATATATTTATATTAGAGTATGTCCACTCTGAAAGCAATGAAGACTTAGAATATATTTTTAAAGTTCTAATTGAGTAGAGATTGAGGGGACAAGGATAAGTCACCCTAATTTGGATGTTAGGTTCTTTCCACTTAGTTGAAGGAAAACCATTGAAGACTAGGACTTAGGTAATTTGATTGAGGGCCAACTCAAAGAAATTTGGACATTGATAGAGGGCCAACTAAAAATAAAGTTGGACATTGATAGAGAGAGCCAAATCAAGAGAAAGTTGGATATTGATAGAGATACAACTCAAGAGATAGTTGTACATGAGGGTATATTCATAGTCACCCTGATATTGATATTGGGTTATCTATAAAATAAGAGAATCATATTTTGTTCTTAAGTGCGACCTAAGACATTGAATAAATATTTTCATACATTAGAGTTAGATTCTAGCAAATTGAGAAGCATAAAAACTTCCTATAGAGTTTGAGAAGTAGTATAATATTCCAAGGATATATAAGAGATGTATTGATAAGTACAGTATAGAGAATAAGCCTTCAAAGATAAAGTACATAGAGGCATAGAGAAGAATTTTGGTTAATCAGATTACCCAAAAATAAGGTTGATTTGTAATCTACATATAATTTAGTCTTGGCCTTTGATTTAGTTAATTCAAGGGGATATTAAGATAAGCCTGTAAGATATTAAGAAGTGTAATTATTCTAAATCTAAAGAGCACTATTCTCAAAGACACCAGTGGAAGATCGATTAAGTTTCAAGCTATAAGTCACTAGAGAAAGTAGAGAAAATATTCAAGTGTTGTCCATAGTGGTACAAGAGAAGCAAGACAAATATTCAATTGTTGTCCTAAATGATAACCACTCATAGAGGAAGAACAGTAAACACTAAGTACTAGAAGAGGAAAGTTGTGCATCTAAAGCACTGCCAACAAACCAAAGGTAAGCACTATCCATAGAGTGTTTTTTAAGCAATAATGAGAGCACTATCTAAGAGTGGAATAGAGCACCCTTCTAAGTAGTAACGTGAATGCTATCCTAGCATGGAATAGAGTACCTTTCTAAGCAAAAATCTTAGAATAATTTGAGTGCCATTTAAGAAGCTATTCGAACATGAAGAGCAGTCGCAGGAGAACAACTTTCCATAGAATGTGAAGAATCAGGAGAGTAATGCTCCATAGAACATGAAGTATCAAGAGTGCAACGCCTCCATAGAGTATGAAGAACTGAGAGAGCAATGTCTTCACAACCATAGAACAAGTGAACAAATACAATAGTCACTTAACAACAAAGCATTGAATGCCAAAGACTAGGAAATAAACGTAATAGTTGCTTCACAGAGCAAGACCGGGGATTAGAAGACCAAAGTCGCATTGACTTCATAATGGAGATCAAAGAACCAAAAAGCAGGAGCTCAAAGGGCTTGAGAAGCAATGTATCCAAGAGATGTATACTCAAGGGTCAATAAAGTGAAAGTCGTAGAAGCCCACATTCAATTGAATAGTCTACAAGAATTAAGTAAAATTTTGTTTGAGAAGCCAAATGCTTCATTTCATTCATTGCTAACATTTAATTCACTGGCCAATATGCGGATTACTATGTGGAACTTAGGTTGAACCAGACACATTTTTAATTAGAGCCTCAATTGGAATACTAAGATAGTAGATACGTTATCACATCCCAACCAAGTTGGATAAGCAAGCATGCAAGGAAGCAAGTCAATAACGTAAGTTATATTATCTTTAATTAAAATTAAAGACCTACACATAGGTACTATAATCGAAGGAATAAATTAATTAGAGAAATGATTTAATTAGTAGAATATTTTATAAAGTAGGAGTTATAATTTTTCTATGATTTAATTATTAGGAGATATAAGGTTTTCTACTTTAGTTTGGAATTAATATTTCATTTTTTTTATTTTTGAGTTTTTAATATTAAAGCATGGAGTGATAAGGTTTTCTACTTCAAATAGGATTTAAGGTTTATTTGATTTGATTTAGTTTGGAGTTATTTGAAGAATTTAAGTTAGAAGATTTATTTTTCAAGTTTTTGAAGTTATTAAAGATTTTCTTTAAAAATTTTAGAAGATTTGAAATTAATATGGTTTTTTTTTTTTGCAAATTCAATAGAGAGATAAAACGATCACTATATCAAACGCTTAGAAAAAATTAAAATTTTCAAATTTCTTATTTGTGTTATTTTTAACTTTGGAGTTATAAGGTTTACTACTTCAAAGGATCTCAAAATTTAATGAGTTTCATTATGTCAAATAATAAAACATTTCTTTCTAAATATCAACTTTTGAAAGGACCAAATTTTGCATCATGGAAGAACAAAATGAAATCAATTCTTATTGTAGAAAAACTATGGGATATAGTAAATGGAACAAAGAAAAAACCTAGTGAGGATGAAAGAGAAATACAAAAATTTGAATAAAGTGATGCAAAGGCACTTATGTTAATTACCTTTGGAATAATTGATGAAATAAACCATACTTAAGTGGAGCAGAAACTTCTACTGAGGCATGTAATACATTATGCAAAATATTTGAAGGGTAGAACAAAGAAACAATTTTGAATTTACAATCTCAATTATAATCCTTAAAGGTTAATAGTGGAGAAAGTATAGAACTCTTTATTTAAAAAATACCAGGTATAAAAGCAAAATTATTAACTCTAAGATAAAAAGTAGAAAAATTTCTTGTTCAAATTACATTACAGGCACTTCCAGAAAGTTATAAACATTTAGTTACTTTTTAACATGTTCTAAGCAAGGAGACTACATTTGATGATTTGGTCAATATTTTTCAATAATATGAAGTAGAGAATTTAGTCAAAGATAAAATGACTAATAATGCCTTGGTATCTAAAGAAAATATACCAAGTAATATTGCTTCAACATCTAGATATAGGTCTAAATGGAATTCAATATTTTATCATATATGTAAGAGAAAGGGTCATAATACATTGTAGATATAATCAAAGAAATCAAAATAATAAAACAGTTATGTAGGGACAATATCAACCTCAATATTGATATAATCAACCACAACAACATCAATTTCAACCTCAATATCAACAACATCAATATCAATCATAGTAGCAATATGATCATCCACAACAACATCATCTACAATATAGAGAAGAAGATCAAAAAGGAAACTGAGTCCAAGAAATTCATGAAATTTAAGAATTAGAAGAAACATCAAAAGGAAATGAATTCAAAGCTCTTACATTAAACTCTTGGTTAAGGAAGATATTCATTCTTCAAAATTTTTTGAAGATACTAATGTTGCAAATGTTATAGAAAGTCAAGGTACAGGAGAAGACTTCAGAAAGACAAGAATGCAAGATCAAGACCAGGACTGAAAAGAATCGAATAAAGAAATGGACGAAGAAGATCATGAAAGTAAAGATGAAAGCTAAAAGATATACAAATCAAAAGCAACTATCAAAAAAGATGAGTCATGCACAATGCAAGGTCGATATAAAATTGACGATGAAGACCAAGATTCAAGACTAAAATCTTCAATAACTAAATATTGTAATACATGGGGGTGTTGAGGAATATTACATTATTTGGTACATGCAAATATATCCATATGGTACAAATGTAAATATGTAATATATTAGGGTTGAGTCTACAGTTTAGATGGGTGATTTATATTTTCCCTTACATATAAATGTCAATGTGCAAGAAATGCACAAGTGTCATGTAAGAGTGCAATGTGCAGGAAATGCACAAGTGTCATGTAAGTAAGAGTGAAAGTATATTTTGAGAAAATGTGCACAAGTGTCTTGTATGTAAGTGTACAAATATGTAATATGAGGATGTGCATAAGTATCTTGTATTAGAAGTGCATGTAGGAGACTGAGAGTCATGTAGAAGTGTGCAAGTGTCATAGAGTCAAGTATGCATATGAGAAGAGAGTGAAGAGTCTAGTTGCAAAGCTCTAAAAAGCATACATCTAATATAATTGCAACATGATAATCAAATTTAAAGCAATGAACATATATAACCAAATGAATTTACAATAAAGAATGCCTCCTTTGTATTAATCAATTATGAAGCTCGATTACATATTCGTCCCTCTTAGGGATACCAAATTCAATACATGATTACAATTTTTTTGAGCCCCAAAATGGGGGTGATGTATTCTATAGGCTCTTTAGATCTCCACCACTTTGCTTGAGGGCTTATTAGCTGCTTCCTTCTCTAGTGTCAAGAGGAATGATCTTGAATAGCTTTGAATCCTTGATTATCCCTGTCACCTACACACAAGAAAACTAGAAAACATATCAAAAGCACATGATGCCTCTCAAGATGAGGCTAGTTTCCAAGTAAATGCAAGAAAGAAAGTTAAAACTTAAAGGTAAGATGAAATGCATGAAATACACAAAGGAATGTAAACATGCTTATAGAACTAAGAATGAACCATGAAAATGCTATAAATATAACTAATATATGCTAGATAAAGCTAAATACATACTAAAAACATGAAATATATGGCTAAAGTAAAGAAAATGGCATGTCAAACCCTGGTCGCTATCGCTCATAGTAGCTGGCTATGCTAGCTACTATCAAAGTCAGCAACTAAGCCTATACGACTCTATTGAAAATACGCTCGTGAGGAAGGTGTTTTGCTCCTTAAATCTCGACTCTATGATGCTCAATTTCCTTGACAAATTGATGATCAAGGGTCGCCTCTGTCTCAAACATGGATTTGGTGGTATATTGTTATGAATTTACAGTGAATTGGTTGAGAATTGCAAGCTTGCTCCTCAAGCCTTTGGAAGCTCCATTGAAATAGCAACAATTATCATTCCACAATTGGACAACATTTTAACACTCCTTAAGGGATACAAAATCGCTCTCCAATCCGATAGAGCTTTGTTGTAGTCAAATTGGGATGCATATGTCTCTTTGAGAGGCCTTTAAATAGACTTTACCAAGTCCTTATCTTGGCTTCTCAAGGAAGCCAAGATAAAAAATTAGTTGACCTAAGCAGTTAGGAGGAAACCTCTAGAAGCTTCGCAACCAAAATCTCCCAAGAATAGTTGCAAATTGGTTGGTTGCAATTGATTTTGCTCGACTCGAGGAGCCCAAGTTGGTTACATAGCTAGCCACTCTCACTCAACTTAGCTAGAAGCAGGTTGCCCTTAACCATAATCGATAGTCATAGCTAGTTCTTAGCCGCTATGATCATCAATGGTTGGGATATTAGCTACTGTTGACATCAACGACTAAGGTTGCATAGGTATAGAATAACCTAAATGAGTGATTAGAATCATTGCTAGGTATTGGAAAGGTCCAAGCTCATTCATATGGTCCGCAAAGGTACCCATATGAGTAGTCTCCTAAACATGATCTGTTTTAGGTGTCTACAGATACCCCTTTTGGGATGCGTTGTGTGGAAAACACGATGCTGAGCAAAAATAGATCACCTAAATCTATATAATAGGTTAATTGGTGTTCATTTATTTGGTCAACATTGGATGCCCCAATCCTAGAAAGGATGCACATCTCATAATCATTACTTTCAATGACATGAAAGGCTTAGCTTTGAATAAAGCTTTGGATATGATCTACAAGAAATCAATACGGATTGTTTGAACGATAATGATCAAAAAATAGATTGCCAAAGATTTAGTTCATTATGTATACTTTTTCCCTAGTAGAAGGGTAAGCTTGTGATAGTTGTTAGCAATGATTCATAATACGAACACAATTCACATGATTAAGTATTCAATTGTTGATTTTGATTATGAATATTGTTATTATGACTACCACCTCAAGCGACGAGTCAATGAGGAAAGGACAATTGATGAAAGCGATGAGTCACTTGACCAAGATGATTGATTTGGACAATTCAAGATGATTATATTTTTTATATGATAGGTCCTATCTGGAGGCTTCCCAGGGAGGAGACAATTGTGATTTCAACCATTAATAGTAATTGAACATCTCTATCCCGAGGAGTAGTCCAACCATAATGGTCTTCTTAGGGAATCAATATGATAGCAATTCTATTTAAACTTGTGGTGAATCACTATGATCGATGATTTGTTAAAATTTCATGGAAGAAATAAAATGAATACCTCGTTTCCATCAAGCAGTCCAACCTCCATGGCCTTCTTTGGGATTGAAGTGAAGACATTTCAAATCAATAATGAATAATTTGGTTAAAATAGCCTTATGGTGATTTACTCATATTTTCGGATTGCATGGAGCGCAAGTTGTTGCAACAAGTGTATAGAATAAATAACTGGATACAAGGTGCACTTGAAATTTTGATTTTTTTATAATTTTTGAGAATTTTGGCACTTTTGGACCAGTAGATATGCATTAATGGCCATTTTGAGGCTCCTCATGGTGATAAATTAGGAGAATTTATTATTGTTGCTTAGCTGCTATCAAAATTCATGATTATTTTTTGCAATTTCCTTAGCCACTATCGACGTCAATGGTCAAGGTTGCTCTAATCTGCACCCACTGTCAATATCAGTAGCTGGGAAAACATGGAAAATATAAAAGCAAAATTAGGATTTTTATTCTTCATTATTTCCAGCTGGCTTGAGTGAACAATGAGCTTTGAGGGAGAGAAGGAGAAACTTGATACAAAATGCTTGCAAACTTACCATTCACCACTATGGTAGATCAGCCTGGGACCTCTACTAGTGGTGGATATGGAGCTCCTAAGGTAGGCTCTCCATCTCTCTTTAGTGAAGTATGGATTAATGAAATGAACCTCACTAAGTAATGAGTTTAAATAAACTTCATTAAAATACAATAAATTAACCTCACCTTAGTTAGATTTAGCATTAGGCTAGCTTAAAAGGGTAGGATTTAATTTTGAGATATTTATGGGGTGGGAAATGATCTCACATGGGGTCTTTCCCATAGTCCTTGTCGACGATGGCGACTTCCAATCTACCAAATGGGGGCCGCTATCACTGTGGGTGGCTAAGTTCAAACCCCAATGATTAGAAAATTGATTGTTGATGCTAGCTGCTATTGACATCAACGATGGTCATGGTGGCTGCTATCAACACGAGTGGCTAAGGAACCTTAGAAAAAAATTTGTAAAAGTTTTTATTTTTTATTTTTTTGTTTTTGTTGTTTTTAATTTAAAGTTGCTTATTATTTTTTTGAATTGGACATTTATACCTTGACAACACGGGTGCGAGAGCCAAACTTGTTGCTTGATCTGCTACCCCATTTAGATGATAGAGATTGGGCATGGTTTGGGACATTGGGTCTTAGCTATATCATTTGATTACCAACAATTATGTTAGATCAAGCTTACATGATAGCCTTAGTCCACAGATAGGATTCGTATACTAATACTTTCCATCTCCCTACTCGCGAGATGACGGTGACATTAGAGGATGTCTACCACATATTCAATATCTTGATAGATGGTCGACTATCACTTCTTTGTCAACTTTAGTGAAGGCAATCATCTTCCAGAGGGTGTTTGGAGATAGAGCTATTGAGGTACTAGGTGACATCAAGCATGGTGGGGTTCCAGTGACCTATTGATTCAAGGAGGATGTCTTCTCGTGATGCCAAGATGTGCTTATGTATATTATCTGTAATGTGCTGCTACCAGACACTTCAGGTTCAAGGTTCCCTTGGAACCTCTTGGCGATGGTATAGGACTTGCTAGATAGTACTACAGTATTGATTATGATGTGGGGGAGTGCATTGATGGCCCATCTATATGATGAGTTGTACCAGATTACACAGTGCAGGTGAGTTGGAGTTGGGTGCAGACTATTGCTCCAGATCTAGGGTTGGTATAACATCAGGATAGACAGGTCTAGTAGATTATCCCTAGGTATTACAACAATAGCGATGGTGGCACAGTTCTATGGTGCTTGATGGCCATGGAATTCAAATAAACATCGTAACATATATTATGTTGGGGATATTGATCACTATATGAGGTCATTGATAGGGCTACAGGCGAGCCATATCATATGGAGATCCTACTATGATTGTCCAACATGGGAGGAGACCGATAGTACTTGGCTCAAATGAGGTGCAACATATGGGTCATTGGGTGTAAAGCTAAGGTTAGGGAGTTCTTCCATTTATCCTGAGTGACTAGGCAGTTTGGGATTAGGCAAGATGTGCTAGAGGATCCAATTCTCTACTATCGCCTAAAGGCAGAGACGCAGTTCGCGTGGCCTCATGTTACAACTTTGACAGAGGAGGATGATGATCTTGTAGTAGATATAGGGGTAGCAAATACGGGGACCACAGGTGAGTAAAACACCTAGTGGATGAATTAGCTATGGTAGGGTGGTGGCAGCCTAGGTAGGGCTAGATATGGTGTGGTAGATAAGGGAGGTGATGATTATCCTCATGGGTGATGAGTGTGTCACAGAACAAAAGGTGAGTGGGAAGAGGTTACGGAGCAGGTGGAGGAGCCATAGGGTAGATTGTAGGATCTAGTCAGTCAATATGATGTGAGGTACCAATATGATGGCTCATACATTCTATAGTTGAATTGGTAGGTGGCTATGCTTTATGGTACTGCAGGAGGATATCACAAGAGTCGATGAAGTGAGTCTGTACAATCCTCAATGCACCCTAGCTACAGGTCAGGTGCTCAATTTGAGATATCGATGGGTACCAACTCTAGATAGCCTCACAGAGAGGGAGTTGAGGGTGGAGGTGAATCTGGGGGTACAACTCTCGCTTGATAAGCCATGATTTGGCTTGTACCATTTTTGAGTGTAAGGTATGAGGACCTATACTATTGTAGTCTGTGAGTGTTTTGTACCTCATATACTTATGACACTTACACACACATAGATATATATATATATATATATATATATATATATATATATATGATACTCTTTTGTTTCTCATTATGTGTATTATGTTGTTGCTTTATGTTCATGTGATGCAAATATGGATACAATGCTTATATGATGTTTTGATTATGCTATATGGATGCAATGTATTGATCACATGCACTAGATAGATGATAGATACTATTATCTAGATGTATAGATGCACTACTATATATGCATATATAAATTCAATGATATACATTAAATACATGTTTACTTTTTTCGATTGTTTATGCATTTAATCTATGTGCCATGACATGATAGATGATGTGTAATGTAATGCATTAATTACATGATAATGATCTAGTGTAATGATCCTGTATGCTTTAATCACTTAAAACACAAGGAATGAAACTAATATGTGTTACAAACAAATGGGCAACACCACTGAATGTAAAAAATCATGAATGAAAATATTTAATCATTTAAGCATCCATATGTGAGATGTATGGTTTTCCCTTATAATATTATGTAAATTAAGATATATGTACAAAATAGTCAGTGGTCGTCTAAATATCATTGCTGATATCCATCCAGTATCTATCCTATTTCATGAATATCCCTTAATAAAAAAAACCTCATAAGGAAAATGATGATTGATTGATGATATGATTTGTTGCTATAGGGGATTTTTGAGGTTTTCATGAGACTTAAACACCCTAGTTGATTTATCAAAAGTTGTATAGTGACTACACAAGACTCTTGAAAGATAAAAGCTTTTGTTATGAAGACCAAGATATTCATTATCCCTATGTGTGCAAATTAATATATCTTATGAGACATAAGACTACCTCATTTCTAGGAGGGATTCATTCAGCCCATTGGTATAATGAGGATCACCATATGCTCACCATGATCCTAGGTTTGGACATAGTTGGATTAGACTACTAGGTAATACAAGCCACCTAAAGCTAGCTCATTTGTAAATTGCTTAGAACTACCCCATTTCTAGACGAGATTCATTCAACCCATTGTTGTAATGGGGATCACTCAATGGCTTTGAAATGCTGACCATTCTAGGGATTCAAGCTCTTCACACCCTTATTTTCTTTTGATTTATTGGGATACTTGTTCATGCTTAGTGATGAAAATCATTGTTTATTTTGTATTCTTTTGAGCAAGGGATTTGGTCAGTGATGAAAATCACTATTTATTTTGCTTTTCTTTGATTTGAGAATTTGCTCATTTTGTATGAAAGAAAGGGATTTATTGGGTAGAAAGGATCTTATCCTTTTTTCAATTATCAACATCCTAGACCATGCACATCACAAGATGAGCAAGTAAAAACCTTTCGATTAAGGTAACCAGGGCCACTTTGTAGTGTTTATATTTTCCTTGTTCAAAATAGGATTATTAATATTTAAATTGTGATAGGATTTTGATATATGCAAGGTGTTATCAAATCTAGACCTCATATCCAAAAGCAAAGATAACTTTCTACAAAATCTGATAAGATCACTAGGTATGGTTGAAGGACTCAAAAACCCTAGTATATTCCTCATAGCAACAAATGGGGTTGTGTTGAAAAACATAATTATTCACAAGGGTAATGGATGATGATGATGTAAAGATGCATGATTAAGATACAAACATGGTGTCGTTTGTAAGATTGTAAACACAACCTATCCTAATGCAAGTGCAATGGAGGAAAATTCCTAATGCAATGCAATTAAATGAGTGCATATGTAAAATGAAAATGCAAATACCAAATGTAAATGTTTTTGTATTTTTGATGTTTTGCAATGTTTCGGATTTATTACTTTTTGATTTGTTTGGATTTTTTATGTTTTAAATTGTCTTTGTTATTTTGAGTGATTTTCAAATGTTTTTGAATTTTTTATTTTATGTATGAAACACATTTAGGTGAAGGATGTTGAGAGGTCCAGGCTCTTCAACAGCTTCTAGCGATGTTAGGCAATAGGTACCAGGTCCAATATTTTTAAAATAATGAATAGACCTAACCAATTGGCCGTAAATTTGTCTCGTAGATGCGATGCTAGATTTGAGTTTTGTTGGTTTTCTTTTAACACAAGATCCCCAAATTTAAAGTCTCTCAGGTGGACTTTATTATTGTAAGCTCATTTTAGTCGATCTTGGTAAAATCAGAGATGCTCAAGAGCATTCACTCAACGTTCATCAAGAGGCATCAATTGATCTAGGTAAGCTTTCCACACAGTGTCGTTATCAATGAACTCTTTCAATGCGATGTGCAATGTTGGAATTTCCAATTTCAAGGGCATGATGGCTTTAGCACCATATACTAGTGAGAACGGTGTTGCCCCTGTGGGTGTCCATATACTAGTCCTGTAAGCCCATAATGTAAGAGGCAGTTGAATGTGCCAATATTTATTATTTTCTTGAACAATATTATTTAATATGGTTACCATTGTTTTATTCAAGGCCTCTGCTTGCCCATTAGCCTGCAGATAATATGGAGTTGCAAAACTATGTTGAATATTATATTTGGATGTTAAAGCCCTTATAGTTTTGTTTTTGAATGAAGTTCCATTATCCAAAATTATTTTGGATGGTATCCCAAAATGACATATTATATTATGGAGTATGAACTCCACAATACGTGCTCCTATTGTTGTAGTTAAAGGGATTGCCTCCACCTACTTGGTGAAATACTCAGTGGTCATTATGATGAACGTGTGTCAGCCCAAAGATGAGGGGTAGATCTTACTAATTAGATCCAAACCCCACTGATAAAATGGCTATGTTGCTTGGATGTGTTGTAAGGCCTGTGATGGCAGGTGCATAATATTAGCATGATACTGGCATTTAACATATTTTTTGACATACGTTGTGCAATCCTTCTCCATAGTGGGCCAATAGCAACCCATTTTAAGAATGCGCTTGACAATGGCCATGTCACTAAAATTACCACCCCATGTACCATCATGAGCTTGTGAAATCGCCCAAGTTGATTCTTGGGGCTTAAGGCAAATAAGGAGAATTCCATCATATCTAGCGTTATGCATAAGGGGTCGGACCCGAAATGTCCTTGTAAAAAATTTGTGAATCTGCTGCGAATCCCTGGCGAATCCAGGTCAACCTCTTGTAGGAGGACATGGCGAATTATCTTAATTTTTGAAAAAAATGAAATAAAAATGGCGATAATCGAGGACCGGGTAGCGGCCAGGGTGGAAATTGAGGACCGGGTAATGGCTAGGGTGGAAATCGAGGACCGGGTAATGGTCCAGGTGAAATTTGTATGCGATAAATGGTCCGATGTAAAACTATGACCGTTCGGGTGAAAAATATCACCGGTTAATGGTCCGGGTGAAAACTATGACCGGTTAATGGTTCGGGTGTAAAACCATGACCGTTCGGGTGAAAATAATGTTCGATTGGCGGGCTGGGTGGAATTCATTGACCGACCAATGATCCGGGTGGAAACCATAAGGTTGTAGGCGTACCGGGTGGTAATAATCGTCAACGGGTGGAATTTATGTCCGGTTAATGGATCGGGTGTAAATCATAGGCCGAACACGGATCCAGGTGGAAACCATTTCTGGGAGACATCCCGGTTGGTAACCATCATCCGGCTAATGGATCGGGTGGAAATAATTTACGAGGCTTGACCGGGTGGAAAGCAAGATCCATCACTGGACCAATTTGTACTATGCCACGTGTCAGGTGATGCTTCAGCAATAGTGCATGTCGAATGACTTTCTACCACATGTCCAAATCCTACCATTTCTGTCTATAAATAGACATTGTGAAGTCATTTTTTGGTTACATTTTTGTGTTTGCTCTTCCACTTCCCGTTACACTGTCTCCCCACACTTTAAGTTTCTCATTTTACTTAATCAACAATGGCCACCTCTACTGGTACACACACTGCAATAGGAAATTTGGTTTTCAAGAATCCTACTTGCACTGCGATGACAGATTTGTCAACCTCCCCTGGTTATGACAATACGTGGCTATCTACATCAGGTTTGCAGCACTTGCTTACAATGTCGTAGTTCAGGATGGACAAGCACCTGTTGCAGTGTATCATTGATGGTTACGACCATGACCATGCAACAATGAATGTCCTATTTTGGAATAAACAAGTGTCATTCACCATCACACCTACCAACATACAGAGGTTAACAAAACTTCCACACAAGCATTTCCCTGTCGTGTCTACGAAGTTCTCAATGGCTAAGCGTGACAAACAATACTTGGAGGATGAGTTCGACCTTTCCTGGAAAGTTGTTGAAGGTAATATTCATGTCAATTATTTTTGTTATTGTTTCGAATTTTACATTTTTTATTTTTCATCTAGTTTTTTTTTATGCAGCTTCCATGGCTAAGTCCAAGAGAGGCTTAACAATCTCCTCCGTTGCAAATAAAGATCTGAAAGCCATTATTGAGTTCTTCCAAGCAAGACTATTTTTGTTTGGAAGAACAGAACTTCCATTATGGGCATTGACCTATATCATTCACACTGTTCAAGGCACGCAGTTCGACTGGTGCTCGTACATTTTAGAATGCATCAGAACAGAGTTGCACGACGTCGGGACAGAGGATGTCAAAATGGTTTCGACCATGAACTTTATTTTAGCTCTTTTTTATGAAAGTTTTTATGATTTAAAAAATATTGAAATACCAACAGTTTTGCACCCCACATTGCTGAATTTGGGTATGAGTTCAGAGGAGTTGAGGGTAAGTCCATATTTCATTCATTTTTTTAATATATTTTAGGTCTGTTTTCAGTTTTAATTTTTTTAGACCTGATTGCAGAGAAAGGTTGTGACAAAAATTAAAAAACATGATGTTGGTGTAAGGGGTCACATGCATGAGGCTTGTGGTGATTCTGAAGAAAATGAATCAGAATCATCACCATTGTCGAGGCCAACAAAACGTACACGACAGGTCACAATTACTCCTCATCGCCCTGAAGTTGAATCTAGTCAGATCAACCGTCCTACATGTAAGTTTCAATTTCAATATTTTATCATTATACTTCTTAGTGTGTTACATAAAATTAAGTTTTTTTTTAATTTTCATGTTTTCAAAATTCTGCACCGGCACAACCCCCATCCGCAACATTGTACAAGAGATTCAATCGTCGTCAGGTAAATCATTCTATTTACTTGAAGTTTTTTTTTTTTTTTTTGGAAAATAATTTCCCAATTTCTTATTTGAATGTCACTGGTCAGGTGGCTCTCAAGATCAAATCGTGAGAAGCCAGGAAAGAGAAAATATGAGGCCACCGCCAACACGACATCAACCACAGGTGCAACAAATGAGAGGGCAAATCAATATGGCCCATGGAAGGGGAAAAATACTTTTGCAGCCAAGATCGCAGGGTGTTTTCCCCACTTTTTCTTTTAACACAAGTCAAGTACCGGATGTGTCCACTGCAAATCAGGGTTTAGATAATATTCCCCTTGATGATGAATTTTTTTGCAAGGAAAAATTGAGGGCTTTCAGGCGATAGAGGTGCTTGAAGATGCACATGCAGAGGCAGAAGAAACAACATCCTCAACAGCTGAGCAAATAGTATCCGCTCCTACGATGGAAGCCCACTGTCATCCTCAATCCGAGGATGACAAAGTTAAATTTGATATTAAATCTTCTGTGTGTGATGGTATTGAAGCAACCCTCCAAGAGAGGGTGCTTAAATATTTACAAAATATGAAACAATGGGAAGTTCGGGCTAAAGTGCTCATCAAGCAAATAAATGCCCGTTACAAAAACTTTAATAAAAGGGAGAATATTTTCTCTCGATATGAGAATGAACCAGAGAAGCTTACTGGTCTGCTACAATAGGCAACATCAGGTTTAGTGACGTGCAGGACTTCATCCGATGATGAAGTTTTAAATATTATGTTGAATAGAATTGAGAACATCAATGTTGAAGCCCAAGCATACTATAACCAATGGGATTTCAACAAGAAAATTGTTGATGTTGCTTTAGCTGCAAGAGATGTGGCCGAGGTGAGAATTTAGTTGCATTTTTTCTTTTGCTAACTCTACTAACTCATGTCTTGAAACTATTTATATCTCTGAAATTATGTCATATAACTGTACTAACTTATGGTTTTTTTTTGCAGTCAAACTTTGAAAATTTGAAATTACAGGTTCAAAGCATGCAAGTCAACATAGAGGCTGCGAAATTTTTTTGGAAACGTCCATTATAATGAAGAGAACAACCCAACAGAAAGTAAGAGATAATAACATTCTAAAAAAATATTTACGGGAAAAACTGAAAGTGGATCCGAAACTGTTGATAAGGGAAGGACTGGAGAAAAATCCTAGTTTGAAAGAGCTTCAAGATCCTGCCAAAGAAGATGTTGGGCTGTTGGAAAATTTCAAGAAAGGACAAGAAAGTTTAGTCAGATCCGGAGCACTGCCAACGCCTGGTGTAGAAAATGTAGAAAAAGTAATAGAACAGGCAGCTCCAGGAGAAACTATTGCAGAACACACATCGACAGTCGTAGAACATCCAGAAATTCAAACATAGTCTCAAAAATTTCAGTGTTGGGAGGAAGTTTGTGTTGTTTTTCAACACAGTTAAACATTAAAGACATCTTTATATATTATAAATCTATATATTTTAATTTTGTTGTTCTTCCTAAATTATAATTTTTTGATGCGTTTTTCATCTATGGCAATATGCATATGAATATGATTGAAATGATTTTAACTGTTTATAACCTCAATATGAATATGAATGCAGTAGTTAAAATCAGTATGAATGCTATTCTTGTGCAAAATGATAAATATGAATGTTGTGCTTGTGTCAATATGAATGCTCTCCTTGTTTTAGATAAAATCAATATGAATGCTTTTCTTATGTCAATATGAATGCACTTCTTGTATTTGAAATGATTTTAACTGTTTATAACCTCAATATGAATATGAATGTAGTTAGAATCAATAAGAATGCAGTTAAAATCAGTATGAATGCTATTCTTGTGCAAAATGATAAATATGAATGTTGTGCTTGTGTCAATATGAATGCTCACCTTGTTTCAGATAAAATCAATATGAATGTTTTTCTTATGTCAATATGAATGCACTTCTTGTATTTGAAATGATTTTAACTATTTATAACCTCAATATGAATATGAATGCAGTTAGAATCAATATGAATGCAGTTAAAATCAGTATGAATCCTATTCTTGTGCAAAATGATAAATATGAATGTTGTGCTTGTCTCAATATGAATGCTCTTCTTGTTTTATATAAAATCAATATGAATGCTCTTCTTGTGTCAATATGAATGCACTTCTTGTTTTTGAAATGGATTTAACTGTTTATAATCTCAATATGAATATGAATGCAGTTCAAATCAATTCAAAAACAACAATGCTCATACATTTATAATCGGTTATGAAAGACAATGCTATGTTAAAAATCATAAAAAATATAATTTGAAAGACAATGTTGTGTAATAAATCATAGTTACAATTCATATAGATGAAACACTCTTGTGATGACAAATAACCAGAAATTCATATTGAAAATGAATATGATAACTAACAAATACATATTGATCAATGTTGTAAATACTTGTAAAAAACTTACAATTCATGTAATTGAAACAAACAAATACTAATATATCAAGCAATTAAAACCATTTCAAAAACAACAAAGGATAGAACATGAAAACTTCTTCATAATCAAATTTTGTGAAATCTAACAAATCTGATACAATATTGTAAAATTTGATATCAAATCAAATCCAGTTTATTGTAAATTACTAGAAAAATCATAAAACCGGTAAAAACCCAAATCAGGTAGCTGAAACATACAATGCTCAACTGTCATATCTATTGTGAAATGAATTCAACTTGTGAAAAAAATCACAAATCAGGAAGCTTAAACAAACAATTTTCTGCTTGTTCAACATCAATATATAGCATACTGGATAGTTGTGTCTCCGCATTCTGATCACTACGAGCATCATTATCTTCCATATCGATCATATTCAACACGCTCCTATCTACAAGGGAATTCCATAATACAATTGCCTTGTCATAGGGAAAAGTTTCCAACTGATAAGATGATACATAAATTCTCAAACAATTTTCCAAATTTTTGTCCAGCCTGTTGCGAAGCTTTGATTTCACAAAATATAGTGCATTGAAAACCCTCTCGTCTTCCACTGATCCCAAAATCAATGTTTGACATAATTCATATAAACAAAAGTATTCACTTATAGTATCTTGTAGGATAGTACTTGGATACAATCTTTGCCACAAATGTGCAATGGAACCAGTCTCATTGATGTCATTCAATAATGTTGTTTGACTAACCATTGTTCTTCCAAAATGTGTTGATTGTTCTTTCAAAAAAAAATTTTTTAGTATACCATTGATTGTAACACCATTGATTTCCATAATTTTACTGAAATGTTGAATAAGTATCATCATATATTTAACAAACAACTCATTTGCAGTATCGAAGTCACTATTAGAAGCCCAAAACATGGGGTTAACCACACCCATCGCCTCAAGCAACTCATCTCTCTGAAACCGATCTCTTATCTCACTTGTCAAATATTTTGCTATATTGGACAAATTTGTTCTAATTTTCTATAAAACAACATGAAATCTATTGTGTGTTACAGGAACTTGTTCAATACTGTCCATACCTATACTTGATTTCCTTTCAAAATAATAAAGAGGTATCAAATTTCCATGGTTGTTAATACAAAGATGATCATTGATGTCAAACTTCAAATAGCTTCCTAGATCGTTCATGTTTGTCAATGTATTCCAACTATGAAACAAGGGATCTTTAAAATCTGCTTTGAACACATAAATTTTCAATAACAAGACATATTTGTTTTCTCATCCTTATGAAATCAATGATATAGATGGATCTCTCTTGTGCAAATTTAATCAATCTATTCATTTTTTGTAACATTGGAAGAATACCACATAACGTCAACAAGGTTTCAAAGTTAGTCAAACGAAACAATAAATCTTTTGCCTTATCAACTCTCTGACTACTTGTGTACATAAACCCTGTTAATGATTGATATTATGTAAAAACTCTGTGTGCAGGTTTATACAATGAAATCCACCTTGTATCTACATCTTTTAACATTTTATTTCCTTCTGTAACTCCTAGTGCAAACTTTTGAAACTCTAAAAACTTTTTTGGACTGCAAGAAAAATAAGAATGTATTTCATGAATGAGGTCTTCCACTCTCGCAACATTTTCAAAAGTGCTCACGATTTTATATGCAAGATTGATTCTATGAGCCATGCAATGAATGGGTATCATATATGGTGCAATTGTGGTTTGCAGTCGAACACAGAGACCGCTCCTATGCCCTTGCATAATAGCAGCTCCATCAGCTCCAACGCATATTAACTTTGTGGCTATGTCCATGTCATTCATTCCCACAATATCTTTTAAACTAGTCACAACAATATTATAAATGTTTTCTGCATTTGAATTTTCCACCATCTTATGTAATCCTAGCAAACTAGGTTGCCTGACATTGTTTTGGAAAGTATACACATGCATACAAATCCAGGATGTGTTGTCCACAACCGTCACCTCATCAATAGATAGTGAAATGAATCTGGAATGTTTTACTTTTTCCCTCAGGTCCTCCTTCTCTACTAATGATAGACATTTTACCATTTCCCAACCACTTCGATCAGACCAATGGCAACTCGGAATTTTTTGCAAACCAGCCAGCTAAAACAGGTGCTTATAATCAATAAAATCGGACATGGGTCTACCCTTCTTGAGAATACTAAATACAACAACAAACTGTAATCCTTTTACCCCTAAGGTGATCTTTTCCATTTTTTGAAAATGGGCTTCAATTGTTGCACCTTTCTCAACAAGAGATTGTTGTTCCTTAAAGTGATTTTCATATTCTATTGCATATCTGACATGCATACATTCTGATGCATCCTTCCACCTAACTGTTCTAATAATTTCTCCATCACTTCCTTTAACTTTTACATAAACTTTGCCAGCATGTTTTTCTATTGTATCTATCTTATTTTGCAACCTGTGCTCCTTGCCCAGTTTCCAACTACAAATTTTGCATCTACATACTTTATCATCGATTTGGTTGTCATTAGTTAGGATGGGCTCTATCCATGGAAATTTTTTTGCCCATTCATTCTTAAATGCCCTTCCAATAGCCCAGTAAGATGCCTTCCGCTTTTTATTTTTTTCGCTTGTAGATTCAAAAGAAGATGGTAATGTATTTGATTTATCGCTCTCATTTTCAACTATGGTATTTTGAGGATTATCTTCAAGTGTTTGTTGGATGTCATTGTTAAGAGAATTTTCAATAGAAGTCATCTCTTGGGGATGAATATCTTCAAGCGAAGGCATATCAGGGTCCACAAGGTTTTCTGCATAGTAGCATACAGTAATATTCTTAATTATTTTTTAATTTAACAAAATAAACTAACAAACAAAAATATAATTTACATCATCATGTTGCATGCAATATGGATAGAGGCACACTAACAATTTGAGGAAGAAGGCATTATTTAAAGTAACAAATACACCTAACTATTAAGTAGTCAAAAATCATGTGTACCTTGAATTTGCACAGATGTCGATGGCTCACTCGATTTCAACATATGGCTAAAATAATTTAGGATACCCTTTTCAGATTTGGCCCCTTTCTTTGCATCGCCAGTAGGTGACATTTTACTTGTAAAGAAAAAAAATTCAATTTAGAAAAGTAATAAAATGTTGAACACAATATTGTATTTAGAATGAACGTATAGATGGTTGGTAGAAAATAGATACCTGTTTCCAGTCATTCTTTATTGTGATATTTTTAGAGTATTCAGATACTCTATTTTCTGGAGATAGTAGTGTAACTAATAAGTGCAAAAAACCAATCAATATAAAATTTGAAAAAATTATAAGAATTTTTTTTGTTTATGCAAAATTTAATCAGAGATACAAATGTTGAAAAAAATAAAATTCTTGTACAAAATGGACAAGTAGAGCATCACAATGTACATAGAGAACCAAAGTATTTGTCTATTTAAAAATATAGTAACATAAAAGGGGTGAATCAAATTGACTTATTTTCAGTAAATGGTAAAAAAAAAGGAAAATAAAAACCAGATATTACACGACAAAAAAATAGGATCACAGATTCAAATGTCTGAAGAGAAATAGAGTACCTGTTGTAGGAAAAGGTCCGTCTGAAAAGAGACCCAGAGGATCGATAGTCGGTCCGGGCGAACGGTCTAAACTTCTTGCGGTCCGGGTAAAAGTATAAGTCGGTAACGGTCCGGGTGGAAATTTTTTCCGTAGTCGATCCGGGTGGAGTTTTCAGTCCGACAGTCGATCCGGGTGGACTTTTCAGTCCGACAGTCGGTCCGGGTGGAGTTTTTAGTCCGACAGCCGGTCCGGGTGGAGATTCAATGCGATAGACGGCCCGGGTGGAAGTGACCCTCCGGGAGATATAAGTTCCTATCACCGGTTCGGGTGGAGATTCAGTGCGACAGACGACCCGGTTGGAAGCTAAATTTTGGGAGATATAAGTTCCTATCGTCGGGTCGGGTGGAGAAATATGTCTTGTCGATCCGGTTACAGAACTCTGAAGACTGAATCCGAGCACACTTTTCGCATTAGAGTTTTACTTTTCGAATGTTATAAATGAAAACTATCTCTGGGTTGTTACTTATATAGTGGTATAGTTAGCGAATTTGGCGGGATAATTTTAAAATTTTAATTTTTTTGCAAAAATACTCCACGGCTTAGGCGGGAGTGTCGACGAATTTAAAAAATAATACGTAATACTATTATCAACGCACGACGAATAGATACTTCTAAAAAAATTTGATCCAAAAATTTTGGGCGAAGGGCCGACGTCGAGGGTCCACCAAAAATCACAAATTTGCATTTTTCAAAAATGCTAATCTTCGCCCAAATTGCGAAGATTCACCGTTAAGCAAAATATTGATCATAGCTACGATGATACAAGATGTTTCCTAACAAGATATATCTAGTCACTTTTTGTTTGAATACTCTTTTTGTGGTATGCGATAATCCTTACAGGATTACTCCAGGCTTAAGTAAATTATGTAATTGTGATAACCAATCTTGATAAGCGACAACTTTGACTGATTGGACGATGTGTTCTCGTTGCAATTTGACTTATACAAATGTATATTAGAAAATAAACTTATGAAGAATAGTGGTACCATTCTCCGTAGGACCCTACGAGATCAAAGACCCCTAGGGTGCCTTCTTCAGAAAGTCTCTAGCTCTATAGAACCAATCATAGTTTGGTTCTATATGAATCATGTAGACTGATTCGTGATTTTCTTGAGCCTCACACTGTATCATGGATTACGATAGCATTTTTACTTGGATGGTAGTGAAGTTAGTAGATGGATTCTAAGGGATTAAGGATCCCAAAGATGCCATAGTGTCTGCAAATCTATCGGACATTCGAAGGATTACCTCGATGTCATACCATTCCAGTTGGGCTAAGTAAGTATCCACAAGTTCTTTGTATGTTTTCAATATGGGACACCTACACTGATAAATTTCCTTTACTTGATTAACTATGAGAAGGGAGTCACCAAAGATATTCAACTTTTTTATATTCATGGTGAGCGTTGTTTGGAAATCCAAGATTAGGGCCTCGTATTCAACATTGTTATTGGTGCAAGGGAAGTTGAGTTTAAATGACAAGGGCATTGGAGCACCTTGTGGCATAAAAAATACAATCCTTGCACCAGCCCCTTACTCGCACTTTGAACCATCGAAGAACAAAGACATCAATTTTATTATCTAGTTCTTCAAGTTCGAGTGACTCCGACAATGCAAATACTGTATCATTAAGAAGTTCTATGATAAGAGGCCTATGATCCTGAAGAGGTGCATCTACCAGTTGATCAGCTATGACTTACCCTTTGATTGAATTTTGACTGATGAATTCTAGGTTGAATTCTATCAATAACATAATCCACTTTGCAGTACGTGTGTTACGATATGTCTTGCTCATAATGTACTGCAAAGGATTTTATTTCAATATAGCATACATCATATGACTCAACATATAGTGGTAAAAATTTTTAGTTGCAAAGACCACTGCTAAGCATAGCTTTTCTATGTATGCATATCATAGCTTGTAATGAACCAGGGTTTGACTGATGTAGTATATCACTTGCTCTTTGTCTTGCATGTTCTTTTGAGCTAACATGGTTCCTAGTGCAAAATCTATGGTGGATATATATAGCAAAAATGGCACATATGGTCTAGGTGGAGCTAATACTAGTGGCGATGGTAGGTATTTCTTGATTTTAGTGAAAGCTTTTTGGCAGTCTTCATCCCAGTTAAATGGGACCCCTTGTGTAGTAGTCGATTTATGGGTTGACACTTATCTGATAACTATGCGATAAAGCACTTTATGGATGCTACCTTGCCCTATAGGCTTCTTAATTATTTGATATTTATGGGAGGGCCCATTTCCAATATAGCATTTACCTTTGTTGGATCTACTTTGATCCCTTTTTTAGAAACGATGAATCCCAAATGCTTTCCTGAAGTTACGCCAAAGATGCATTTCTTGGGATTCAACCTAACATTGTGCTCAATCAGGCAATTGAAGACTTTCCTAAGGACCTCGACGTGCTCTTCACACAGTAATGACTTGTCCAGTAAGTCATCAATATAATATTCTACAATTTTATGCATATAGTCATGAAATATGTATGTCATAGCCTATTGATATGTGGCACCAATATTTTTGAGACCAAAAGGCATAACTTTATAGCAAAATGTTCCCCATGGAGTGGTGAAAGGGATTTTATGTTGATCTTCGGGTTTAATCCGAATCTGGTTGTAACCAAAAAAACCATCCATGAGTGGGAGAATTTCGTGACCTGTAGTTGCATCTACAAGAGCATCGATATTAGGCAACGAAAATGAATCCTTGGGTGTTGCCTTATTGAGGTCCCTGAAATCCGTGCATATGCAGATTCTTCCATTAGGTTTTCCTATGGGTACCATGTTTGATACCCATTTTGGATAGTCGATGGGAATTATGAAATCTACATCCAACAACTTTTGTAGTTCATCTTTAACCATCAAGGCGATGGTTGGATGCATTTTCCTGAGTTTTTGCTTAATCGGTTTCTTGGTAGGATCTAGTGAAAGATTGTGAACAACCAATTTTGGATCCAAACCTGATATGTCCTTATAGGTCCAAACAAAGATATTAGGTCTATATTTCAATAGAGGTATGAGGTTGGCTCATTCCTCAAGAGATAAGCTTTCTCCGAACTTAAATTTCTTTGGATTGGTGGAATCGTTGCTGATATCTACTTTGAATTTTTCCTCTATTGAAATATGTGATCCCTCCTCAAGCTGATGAGGCGTAGGGATCAAATGGATCACCACTTGTAAAGCTCTAAAAAGCATACATCTAAGCTAATTACAACATGATAATAAAATTTAAAGCAATGAACATATATAACCAAATGAATTTGCAATAAAGAATACCTCCTTTGTATTAATCAATTGTGAAGCTCGATTACATATTCATCCCTCTTAGGGATACCAAATTTGATACATGATTACAATTGTTTTGAGCCCCAAAATGGGGGTGATGTATTCTATAGGCTCTTTAGATCTCCACCACTTTTCCTGAGGGCTTATTAGCTACCTCCTACTCTAGTTTCAAGAGGAATGATCATGAATAACTTTGATTCCTTGATGCCTCTCAAGAAAACTAGAAAACATATTAAAAGCACATGATGCCTCTCAATCTGAGGCTAGTTTCCAAATATATGCAAGAAAGAAAGCTAAAACTTAAAGGTAATATGAAATGCATGAAATACATAAAGGAAAGTAAATATTCTTATAAAACTAAGAATTAACCATGAAAATTTTGTAAAGATAACTAATCTATGCTAGATAAAGATAAATACATGCTAAAAACAACAAATCTATGGCTAAAGCAAATAAAATGGTATGTCAAATCCTGGTCGCTATCGCTTATAGCAGCTATACTAGCCGCTATTGAAATCAGTAGCTAAGCCAGTGGGCCATTGTTGAAAACAGTGGCCACGAGGAAGGTGTTATGCTCCTTAAATCTCGGCTCAATGATGCTCAATTTCCTTGACAAATTGATGATCAAGGGTCGCCTATGTCTCAAACACTGATTTGGTGGTGGATTATTGTGAATTTGTGATGAATTGGTTGAGAATTGCAAGCTTGCTCCTCAAGCCTTTGGAAGCTCCATTGAAATAGCAACAATTATCATTCCACAATTGGACAACACTTTGACACTCCTCAAGGGATACAAAATTGCTCTCCAATCCAACAGGGCTTCACTGCAGTCAATTTGGGATGCATATATCTCTTTGGGAGGCCTTTAAATAGACTTTTCCAAGTCCTCATCTTGGCTTCTCAAGGAAGCCAAGATCAAGAATAATTTATTCTAAGCAGTTAGGAGGAAACCTCCAGAAGCTTCACAACCAAAACCACCCAAGAATTATTGCAAATTAGTTGGTTGCAACTGATTTTTCTCAACTCGGGGAGCGCAAGTTGGTTATAGGGCTAGCTGCTTTCACTCAGTATGGCTAGGGGTAGGCTACCCTTAGCCGCTATCGACATTCATGGTTAGCGCTTAGCTGCTCTGATCATCAGCGGTTGGGATTTTAACTGCTTTTAATGTCAACGACTAAGGTTGCATAAAGGATCTTGGTTGTTGTTGTCCACACTAGTATACAAGTGGCAAGATGATAAGCCAAAGGTCATGGGAGCTGTCATATGGAAAGCAATAGTCAAGTATGTGAAGAGTCATATTACTATGTCTATATTATGGAGACAAAGATCCATACAATATAACATAAGAAAATACATACCAGGAGATGTGAAATAAGCATTGATAATAAAGCTTGTATACAGATTTTGAGCAATTAATATTGTAAGTTTTCTTCATGCTTGTACATGAATGATTTTGATCATTTTACATTCATATTTGATATTTTAAGTGAATGCTATTTTATTATTATATTGGCCTAGATATAAATTTAATTGCTCAAATATATTATTCTACTCTTCATTAATGATATTTTTCTTTTTAATATTGTGGCTTCTTTATATAAGGATCTTTGATATTTTGTGGTAGTAAGGCTTAAAATCCAATAGGGATAAAGTGGAGGACAACTTAATTATGGGACCATAAATGTTAAAATAAATGGAGGAACAAGTAAAACAAATAAAATAGAGGATGAAAGAGACAATTAATAGATAAAGTTATATTGATAAATAGAACTCCAAGTCATTTTGAGAAAGTAAACAAGGTTTTCTTCAAAGTTAAACATATAAAAAGATCCACTAAATATGGAATATTAGCTAAACTAGCCCCCTAGTTTGTGGGATCATTTGAGATAACCTAGAGGTATTACCCCCTATCCTTTTTTAAACTCATGATGTTTTTAATGCCATATTGATGCTTCACACATATTATAATGGAAATCCCTATTAGTTTAGGACCCAAACATGCTTATAATTGATCTAATTAGGGTATTAGAGAGGTACACTTTGCAATTAATAAACAATATATTGTCATAATGTAAGGTCCAATGGGATCAATATTATAAGGTTAATGTCACCTAGGAGAATATTGATGGCATTCAAGAACTCTATCCCCGTTTGATTTCTTTATTAGAATCATAGAAACAAATTATTTCAATTATAAATATGTAGAAAAGGTGATATTGTTGTATACTTCAACTTTATTTTAAAAAAAGTAAAGGAAGGGTTAGATTGCACCTCCATAGAAAAACAAAATTTCTCTTCTTCCTTTATGCTTAGAAACCTCCTTATGTTGCAAATCAAGTGAAATTCAATTAAAACTATAAAAGATATGAGTAGATGCTAAAGAGGGGGAAAAAACATTCATCCTCCATTAATGCATGGCATGCACTTGGGAGGGATCCATTTAGAGAAAAGGTGGTGAAATTTGGGGGTTTTAGACTATTGTCATTCTTCTTAGCAAGACTGGCTCTAGAGTCAAACTTGTTGATACAACAATTGCACATTCCCTTAAAAGGTGTTTGATTTGGATAAAATAGGGATTTTTAATTTGAAAACTTTGTCTTATTAGATATGAAGACATTGGAACAAAAATTTTAAGTAGGGAATGAACAATGGAAAGGGGGATTTTATTTCTAGGTCATATTTTCTTCTTGGTATCTTGTAAAGGAATGTGTTTTGTTTAGAGAGCAATAAAATTATCAAATATATTGATATTTTTGCTTATTATGGAATGATTGTTTGTTAGAAGGAAAGACAAGACTTATAGATGTGTTTCCTGCAGTATTTTTTTGGGTTCTCCTTTATTGTTGCCATTTTGGGATGCATGCAAAGAATTAGTGAAATCATCTCCATTTTGGATCATTTTCATGGTTATCATTAGATAAATTGTTAAACCTAGACTTTTAGATTAGATTTGATGCAATAGGTCTTCTACCTCCACCCATATCAGTTGATAAAACCTCATTTTTTACCTATGGTTTTCATTTTGGTAATAAATTTTATTAGGAAAGTTTTTACATTGTAAGGAGGGAATAAAATTTTAAAACTTGAGATCCATATTTGTTCATAATAAAAGAAACATACTCTGTTACTTGGTGCATGAAGTTGAAAGCCTGTTCTATTTTCTTGAGCATGTTCCCTATCTTGATATATTAATAAGTGCTCATTACTAGTTTTGATGTTGAAGCTTGAGGCTTTTGTTAAAAATATAATATATATTTTTCTTTATATTAAAACATGCATATTGGATGCAAAAATGACATATTATTACCACGAGTAGTTGAACAAGGGCTTGACTTGTCCTAAAGGTATATCATTTTTATTATTTGAGATGTGTCTATTTTGAACTTAGCTCATATTTATGAGGAATACTTATGGGTTTAAAATTGATAGTGCTAGGGATAGTTGGAGAAATGCTTGTACTTTATTTGAAATGTGACTGACTAAAAATAAATAAAAAGTAGTGGAACAAACAAAACCTAACTATCAAACTTTGTGTCATAATATTCTTGAATACCTAGATATTCATTAAGATGCATTATAGGAGTTGTGATTTTGTTCCTTATAGGAAAAGATTAGGGGAGAGAATGAATGTTATGTTGAAAATTTTATATTGGTTGAAGTAGTGACAATGGGTGATAAGCAATAGTGTTTAATATATATATATATATATATATATATATATATATATATATATATATCGTATGTAGAGCTTGAGTGGTAGCCTTTAGTTGAATTACAACTAGCAAAAAATAGCGACTATTGTTAATGTGAGCAAAATTTGCTGGAAAATGGAGTTGTTATTATTTAAACCTTAGTAGATGAACAATGATGATTGCCATGGTGTGAGTGTTGTATGTTGAACAATTGTGGTTAACATTGCTTGGGAATTAGTGAAACCTTTTAGATGTTTTTAAGTGAAATAATTGGTTGGATCATTGGTTATTACTAGACTAAAATAGTATATTTGCATTCTAATAATTGTAATATTGCACTTGATAATAGTTGATCTCTTTGATATAATAATATTATTCTATTTTAATTAATATAGTTATTTGTAAAATCCATTTACGATAGTGTTTACTTTTATATTTCTTTGGAAGAAATTGGTGAAGAAATAGAGGGGATGTTTAGGCATACAGATTTTATTTCAAATGAGATAATTTTTTACTACTATTATTATAATTTGGAAAGGAAAATAGAAAATGAGAATTTCAAAAAAGATAAGCAATATATAAAAATATGTAGATATGCACATACAACTTATCTTACTATTCTACCCACACAAAGTTGTTGCATGGGTAGACTAATGACCAAATTTATCATAATATTTTCCACAATAGATCAATTAATATTCTCTCTTTGAAAAACCTTAGGAGAACACCATCATATTATTAGAAGTCCCTCAAGTAGAGCATAGTCAAATGCACTTTCTCTTCTTTTTTTATGTCATTTTTTTTGGCACACTAGCTATCTCCATATGTTTCCTAATATTATGCATCCATTTGGTCCAGACATTAGTTTGCTTCTTGGGCTGTTCAACTTTTTCTACAAGTGCCACTTGTTCACCAACATGAGATATTACCAAATTTTTACATAAGGATATTCCCTTCACATGTTTCATAGGTTTGATTTCTATACCAAATTCTTGTATCTTGTTGATCCATCTAACCTTCTTCTCTTCCAATTTTATATGTAATACTATGGACTTGACATCTCGATGTACTACAAAATTATAGTCTTACTTTAATAGAGGTAGTATTTGAATCTTCTTAATAATTTCATGATGGTAAAAAAATATTTATTGATAAATATATATCTTTATCCATAGTTATGTATTGTTTGTCTTGTGAAAGATGAGGTATTCTTCATCTTTATCATTCTTATGTGCTAGTACTACTACGATGTTAACATCAATACCTATAACTTGAAATCCTTAGAGAATTCTAGATTAATAAATATAGAATCATTGATGATAATATCCTTTATACCCTAAAAAGCTTATTTATCTTCATCAATCCATGTAAAATCAGTATTCTTCTAGACTATTTTCATAATCAGTCTAACTTTGTGAAGTTCGTAATGAATTTAACCACAAACTAGATTTGACCTAGGAAATACCTAATTTCCTTCACTAATAAAGGTAAAGGTAGGTCTTGAATAGCCTTAATATAGTCAGGGTCAATTGCAATCCTTATTTAGAAACCACATGCCCTAACAACTTTTTTCTCCAATGAAGAAAATGAACAAAATAAAAGAATTATTGACTGTGAAAATATCTTGTCCTATATTTTTATTTGAACAAACTAGAAGAATTCCTAACTATCAGAAAAAATTATCTTGTTTCGTATTTAAACAAATTGGAAGAATTCTTGATTTTCAAAAAAATGATTATTCTATTTTGTCTTTGAACAAACTAGAAGAACTCTTGACTGTCAAAAAAGTAATAAAATATTGTCATGTTTTTGTACTTGGACTAACTAGAAGCATTCTTTAATTGTCAACATAAATGAAAGTCTTATTTTTGTACCTGGATAAGCTGAAAATATACATTGAGTGTATTGTTCTTCACTTGGATAAATTAGAAGTATGCATTAATAGTCCTATTTTGTACTTGGTTAAACTAAAATTAATCCTTACTAAGGTCTTGCCTGTATAATAACTTTGCTTTGACAAATTGGAATTTTGCATTGCTAGACAACCCTTATGAATGACTTGTCTCATTGGGTGCTTCCATGATGAACAATTATCACAAAAAACTTACATGATGTGTACCTAATACCAAGATAAGTTGGAGTGTTACCTTTGTGAACAATCACTGTGTGAGATAAATACTCTATTCTATTACCAAACCAAGTGGAAATGACACTTTGTTCAATGATCTAGACTAGTAGTTTGCCAAGGAGGACTCAGCATGTGAGTCATTATCCTAAATTTAATGCCTTTCCAAGATGAATGGCCACTTGTTCATGAATTATTACATATGGTTTAATGTCCTATGCTAGTACTTTGCCAAGATGGGAGTATATTTTACAATATGACCATTGTAAATGAATAATTATTTCATACTTGTTAATTTGCCTATATGGGAGAGTATCCCATGAAGATACTATAAAATCAAGAAAAAATTCTAACCTAATAAGATGGAAGGGAAAAGGTATACAAATATATGAGAAAATAGATGGTTTGCAGATGATACTTGTAAAATAGGTTCTTTATGAGTAAACATAAGGGTGGCATGCTCGAGGATGAGTGTTGGCATATGCCTAAATAGTTTATAATAAATATGTCTTAAGGAGCATATTAGATGGATTTTTTTGGAGAAAGCCTGGACAAAGTATGATTAAATTAATCATTATGTTAATAGTATACGTTATTTAATTACTTCATGTAGAATAGATGCATTGAGATGATTGCATGAATATGTGTTTAGACTCAATATTTTTAGAATGCATTATCTATGTGTGAAATTGCATGGTATGTGTGACATCATATAGATAGATTAATATACTTACGAGTTTATTTTTTGACATGTTAGTGCTCTATATATGATATCTTTATTGAAGGATTAGTTCTCTAATGTAGGGGATAGAACCAAAGGGGAATTCAAGGTGAGAATTCCTTGGTTGGATGGTAAATCACTTCAATAATACTCTCCCTCCTCTTAACATAGATAAAATTTAATAGGATTCATTGGCAATTGGATGTCTCACATACATCTTATAATGTTTTCATGTGATGACCATAAATATTGGTTGTAATAACTGAGTGGTCAGATCAAGGTTGGTGGTTAGTAGACATAAATCCAGATAGATTGGAAACTTGGCTTGCTTATGTAACTTCTCTTATTGTTATTATAATTTTATCTGTACTAAATATTTTGTTGTTGGTCGAGTCCATGAAGATGAACTAATAATGCACTTATAGAGCATAACTTAACTACCAACCTTATGCATGTAAAACTAATGACTATTATATAAAACTTGAATTATAGGATATTTTCCAAACTGATATGTCATATTTCTAAGTTGAGGTAATGGTGTCTTGATATTAGAGCATGATATATCCTTTTGTTGTAACTATTAATATACAAACAAGTGATTGTCCACGTTTGACTATCTTGAAAATATTATGAGTTTAAGACCACAGTGTTGTTCTAGTGTATGATTTTGCATAGACTGATTATGGAATATGTAACATTTTCAATCTAATGAAAGATACATCTATGTATGACTTGGATGATAGAAATAACATTTCTTTTATCTTATTCTGACCAAGCATTGGTTGCTTATCTTCACCTAACTCAAGATATATATGCATACTTGCAAACCTAATATCTTCTTATACTAATATAATATCATATGTTTAGGTTTGATTTATAAATTTTATTAGTTATGAGATTTTATATGCTATCACATTATTAATCAACATAATACACACTTGTTTATTTTTTTTTCATGAAGTAACAAGTTTATACATATATGGTTGGTTATATGTTTATTTACATGATTGGATTACACTTTTAGACATGATGGATGGATAATTAGTATCATTAATGTAACACAATTTTTGAATTAATTCAAAGGATAGTGTGATGGTCGTAAGTTTTAAATGGCTTGTATGCTTGAGTAGTGGATGGAGTTATTTTCTTCCTTCATGTGTATAAGTTGAACTAATCATCTAGTTTGATATATGGGATGTAATTTTCCTTGATAATCATGATTATGTTTATCTTATGTGAGATGCTTTCACCTCTAGGAAGTAAATATACTTGTAAGGATAATAGGAGATCATCTCCTTTGGTTAAGAAGAATCCATTCATTCTAAACCAATTAGGATTAAGTTAAAATATTCTTGGACTATTTATTAACATATTTGTACGTTCTTTTTGTTACTAAAAAAATATGGAACAAGTTATGTAGCTAAATCATTTAATTACACTTCTCTAGAAGGTAATAAAGGGTGGTTTGCTTCAAACAAAGGATACTTGAACTTCACTACTATGAGTCTTCAAGAGGTACAAGCACTCTCTTAAGTAATCAACTCAAGTTGACAAGAAGTAAAGGATGTTAAGTCTAGTTTAGTAAGAAGCGAAATCACAAGTCCATGTCAAATTCATATTGAGGGGTCTTCAATTGGATATGGAGTAGTGAAAATATGAAAGCGATAGCATGACTTGCTATCATCCAAGTCTTGAATATGGTTGAGGGTTGAATTACTATTTGGTGCCCATTATTACCATTGCTTGTATTAACCTCCTTGGTAATTGGACTTGGCTAGGTGGTAAGTGATTGACCAAAATGAATTGATGTGTAATTAATTTATTTTTAAAAAAGTATTTCTTTCCAACTTGAGGAAGGGGGGTTGTGGTACACATCATTGCAAAACATCAAAATGCACAAAAGACATATATCCAACATTAGATGTTGGGGACACATATGCACGTCCAATCCTACCACTTGACACTTCATAGAATTGCATAAACTACAAAGAAAACAAAAAGGACAAATGTGTAACTATCATGGAAACTGTATCTTGATCATTTGAGAGGTTAAATCACTTTATCTCCCGACTACTTTGTATATTTGAATAAATTATGATTATCTTAGGCTACTTCAATTCTTTGTTTCTCTTTTCTTTTCCTCACCCTATAGATTTAGATTGACCTTGTGGTGTCTAAGCTTTTATCTAATGCTTTGATTGCATTGAAATAGAGTTCCCTATGCCTTATTATGCCATGCACCTCACATACTAAGCATTTCTATTTTTGATAAGAGATATATGAACCTTATATTTTATAGTGTATTTACATTTTACATCATCTATAAATAAAATTTGCCCTCTTGTGAGATATATTTTGTTGTGCCCAATCCCACTACACAACTTTGAAGCATAATTCTTTAGAGGCACAAGCTAGTTCAAGGAGTTGTCCTCTACGCCGCCATCTTGGTCCCCATGATGCAAATCAACAATTAAAAGACAATGATTTCTCACCCTATCACCTTCATTGATTTTCAAATTGTAAATATCTATTCTCAAAAACAACTTATTAAACAACATCATTGCCTCATAAAGGGATTGTAACATATCCTACAAATCCTTTGTTAAATTTGTATCATAGGAACTAAATTAGCAAAAGTTGATGGTAATTCTACTAGATTATCTCATAGGTAAATTTATCCAAGATCAAATATCAATCACATAAATCACATTCATAAATCACACAAGTAATTCACAATAAGAAACTTCACAATTACATTCATAAATCATAATCTATTACATAGTATGGAGCTTTGCCTCCATACTACGTAATAGTATGGAGTTTTCTCTCCATAAATCACACAAGTAATTTACAATAAGAAACTTCACAATTACATTCATAAATCATAATATGTTACATAGTATGGAGCTTTGTCTCCATTATATAACCTTATAAAATGACTCTTCAATACTCTCAACTATTGCTCTCCTCAAACTCACGGGAGATGCAACCTTTCACATTCCTCACTTATGACAAAGCCCTCATAATTACATAACTTCTCACATGACTCTTTACTTCCATACTTGACACCTAACACCAATGAATCTTCACTTGCTTACTTGACACTTTGCACTCTCACAACTCACACCTCACACTTTGCACACTTGCACATTTTATTACATAACACATGGACACTCCTCACACTTTGACACATACATTAGACAAATATAAAACACACTCTTAAACTAATATTTACAAATGTACCCCAAGGTACTTTAATGTTACCAAATAATGTAATATCTCCAACACCCCTCCTATTACATTATTTGGTGTGAAGACTTTTTATATTCAATCTTCACCTTTGATCTTCATCTTGTTGATGTTAACTTTGGTACTCCTTTATGTTTAGAATATGTTCTTCTAGCTTGAAGTTTGTCATTCTTACAAGTAAGTCATCACAATAATATATTTCATGAATATTGGAATTCAATGACTCCATATTGAAGTTAATATATGTTGAATGCATCAACATATTATTTTGTTCATTCTTTGTACATTCTTCATTTGCATCCAAATGTGTTTCTTGAAGAATATTATTCCATAAATCATTTGTATCGTAACTGACATCCTTCATTTTAGATTTACTTTCTTCTTCTCTTTTGTCCTGATAGATTTCAAAAGCGAGCAATGCCATATACATTATTATGCCTACATCAATATAATAGCATCCATAGAATTTTATTTTGTTGCAAAAAGTTCTTCATGATAATTTCCAAATGTTGTAAACTTTTCATTTTTGGTATCTTTGAGAAATAAAGATAATCTCTTTTTTAGTTTGGTTGCATATCTCTTTGTTCATCAAAATTGTCTGTCAAATATTGTGTGTAATATTTCAGATTTTTCAACATTTCTTCACATTCCTCTACGAATGCATTTCGAATGATTTCTTTCATGATAATTTTATACAAGTCAATTTTTTATTTTCTCTCCATAGTTTTATATTTCCTTTGATGTAGACTCTCTTATGACTCCCAAATTAATTTTTTCCTTAATCGCTCAATTTTCAATTTCAAATCAATCTTCAAATTTCATTCATTCTTTCCATATTCAATTAATTAATCAAATTCAATTCCTACTCCCAATTCAATTTCATAATTTTACTTTCAAACTTCAATTTAATCAACAATCCATTTAATTCTTCAATTTAAGTCTCATGCATTTAGTTTCCTTATATCTCCCAATCATTAATTCATTCCTTCTTTAATCTTCAAATTTCAAACTTTCAATTTTAATTTCAACTCACATTCATCAATTAATTTTAATTCTTTACTCTTCTTATATCTCCCAAAACAATTTTCAATTCCTCCTTTAATTAATTAATTTTTCCTCCACCATTCATTTCATTCATTCATTTTATTTTCTTCTTATCTCTCCTAATTCAATAATACAATACTTTATACCTTATATCTCCAAGCAATATAAATTTGAGCACCTTAAATATTCCAACCTTCCAAATTAAACTTTACCTGATTGTAACTGATTTTCTAGAGCATATTAAATTTCTTATGTTAGGGCAAAAGTTGTGTTGTCTATCTTCTCTTACTCAGGTGTGTAAGACGTTATAATTTTCCCCCTTTCTTAGCTAAAACTACAACACAACAAACAACTCCTTAGTGTCTCCCGAAGACATTCCTCTATATCAAAATTTGCACCAACAATATGAATACTCCTCAACAACATTCAAACTCATGCATAAACCAAATCATCGTCGTATTCATAGCACATTATCTTACAACTTGTAATCTTCTTTCAAGTTTCATTAATCTCCTTTAGGCCTTATCTTGTCTTTTGCTAACCAAAGCAACTTCAACTCAGATGTTACTCTCTACTTCACTTTCGTCAATACTTTCTCATAGCTCACAGTCTTCTTACAGACTCAACGTATCATAGGGAACATTCTCAACATGTCTACCAACATTCAATGTATCAATGTTTTTCCAACCTCAATATTCTTCTCCTCCAACTCTTCCTTAGTCAACATTCTCCTCTCAATAATCTATTCACAACAATATCTTTTATATTTGTCTCTAGAAAACTTCACTCTAGCACCTTTTTCAATCTGTTAACTCAACAATCTTTGCAACACAACAATATTCTCCTCTCCTCAACGTCTTCAATGTAGTAGTGGTATTCTCATATTCAACGCATTAATATTCACTCCAATATCTTCACTTCATGCAACAATTTCTTCTCTAATATCTCTTCTCTTCTTAGCAAACCCTCTTTCTTCTTCCACACAATATTCTCCTTCACTCTCTCCAACAAGCTTAAGTGGCCAAAATGAGGCTTTGATACCACTAATGACAATTATGCTAGATTATCTCATAGGAAAATTTATCCTAGATCAAATATCAATCACATAAATCACGCAAGTAATTCACAATAAGAAACTTCACAATTACATTCATAAATCATAATTTGTTACATAGTATGGAGCTTTATTTCCATTATATAGCCTTACAAATGACTCTTCAATACTTTCAACTATTACTCTCCTCAAACTCACAAGAGATGCAACCTTTCACATTCCTCACTTATGACAAAGTCGTCATAATTACATAACTTCTCACATGATTCTTTACTTCCATACTTGACACCTAAACCTATGACTCTTCACTTGCTTACTTGACAATGCACTCTCACAACTTACACCTCACACTTTGTACACTTCACATTTTATTACATAACACATGGACACTTTGCACACTTTGACACATACATTACAAATATAAGACACGCTCCTAAACTAATATTTACAAATGTATCCCAAGGTACCTTAATGTTACCAAATAATATAATATCTCCAACAAAATTTTTATTACAACCATAATTTATTTTCTCCAATTGTCCAAAGACATACTAATAACTTTTTACTATAGATTGTGGTGAAAAGATCTCCCCTTACAAACTACCTTCAATTTCCACAAGCTAAAGTTTTACCGTCATCAATTTTTGTCTTATAGTTTTTACGTGCCATATATTTTTACCAAAGATGTTAATATTTTTATTAAATATATTATAAATGAATAACATCTCTACAATCAAGCTCTTCAGCATATGTTATAATACTTATTATCGAAGCTAGACAACATCAACAAAAAAAATTAAAAAAAAATTAAAACAAATAATGACAAGCTCTAATGGCTATAGTAACTCAAAAGAACTACTAGAACTTCTCAACCTTTTACATCCTTTATATATAATACAATATCCAAGAATTAAATGCTTCCCTATAAAAACTAAGTCTACAAAACAAACTTAATAAAATAAAATATATTTTTTTAAATTGATAAATAAATTCATTTTTATATATACATCACCTCACTATGATTTAAACTTAAATCTTTCACATTAAAATTTTTTATAAATTAAACCTCTCATGAAGAGAGGTTAAAATAAAGCAACACTCTAAATTATTATTTTACTGTGAAGGGGAGCATAGGAGGTGAATGCTCTTTTTTTCATGTTTATTATATTAAATTTTGTGAATGCTCTTTTTTTTCATGTTTATGTTTTTGTTATATTAAATTTTGTTGAACGCCAAACCGTATAGTTAGGACATAAGGAAGCCACTTTTATGATTTAAACTTACTTTTATGATTTAAACTTAGATTTTCGTAATCAAAAATTAAAACTTATTCTTATTATTATTATTATAATAAAAAGGAAGTTGGTTACAACCACTATTTTTAGTAATTGGCAAGGTTTAAATTATAAGAGTTGCTCCCAATAAATCTATATCACCTCGTTGTTGTTTGTTGACTAATATGAGAGGGACCACCGATAACTTAAGATTTGTATAATCATCGGAGGATTTACTACTATCTTTGCAAACAAGCATGCCCCCAAGGTTTAAACCTAGGTCTTTTTTTGGTAAGCATTGAACTTACCAATCCACCCAGCCCGTCGAGACCATGCTTATAAGACATGTGTTGTTTAGATGAATTTTGAAAATTTGAAAAAAGTATGTCTATCTTGCTCTTTAATAGGTTATACGTGGCTTCTTTTGGGGGGTAATACCAAAATACTACATTCGGTGCAGCATACATTTTTATCAATTTTTATCATTTTTTCTCTTAAATATATTTTTCAACTTCCTTAAAGTGTGTTATGTTTCTGCAATCAGTTCCTTGACATCATTTTGATTAAGACATAAAGTATCACTTAGCCAATTGTCTTCTAAAATTTGAATTTTACCGGAAAGAATATCAAATACCATAATTCGTTAATTTATATGCTACTCAATTTCCTTCTCTATAAATATGCTCACACTACAAGGAGATTACCTCTATTAATAGATGATGAACATCAACAATAATATTATTTTGTATGCAGTCTTCACATCCATTTTTTGTTAATAGCATTGATGATAATTTGTGTCGCCCTCAATTGAAATATATTTCCATTTTTTTTCTGCTGTAATTTTAATCCATGTAAGAAGTCCTCTAGTCTCTGCATAGTTGTTAGTTGAAGTTCTATGATTTTGAATAAGTGAGGATAATTTTGCCTTCATTGTTTCTAAAAACACCACCTCCAACTTTTCTTGGATTTCCTTTAGAAGCACCATCAAAATTAATTTTGATAAACCTAATTTTTGGATATTTTCATTTTACCATGAGCGAAGTAGATCCTTTGTTTTAATTTTGTTGTCGCAGATGACTCTTCCATGTATGTTCAAATCCTATAGCCAAGTTATTAGCACCTCTTTTTCTACAATTGAGACTTCCCATGATGAGCACCATATTTGTAGATATTCTGCAAGAGAGGCATTAATACGGTTTCAAACTTGGGCATGATTTTGACATTTATTTTTATTAAATTTGTTATTACTTTCGAGCCATAAATTCTAACAAATAATGGCAAGGTTATTCCTCCAAAGAACACATACTTGCTTTAACATTGAAATAATTTATCCAACATTGTATCAACTCTTTCAATGTTGATGGAGCTACCCAATATAATTTCATATTTTTTAAAAAGTAACCCCAAATGGTGTGAGCAAACAGACAATAAAGAAGTAAATGGTCTGACGTTTCTAAATCCTTCTCACACAAGGCACATCTAAAGGGTCCATAATATCCTCTTCTTTGTAGACTCTCTTGTGTAAGAATTTTGCTTTGAACTACTAACCAAAGAAATGTTGAGGCCTTAGGGAGAGCCTCTAATGACCAAATGTTCTTCCAAGGAAAATCCTCTTCTTTGTAGACTCTCTCCTGTAAGAATCTTACTTTGAACTACTAACCAAATAAATGTTGAGGCCTTAAGGAGAGCCTCTAATGACCAAACGTTCTTCTAAGGAAAAATTTTCGAAGAAGGAAATTTTGATTGTTTTAAATCCTTATATCCCAAATCGACCGAGTATCCACCATCCTTTGATAAATTCCAAACCAACTCATCCTTTCATGTAAAAATCAGTAAATAAAATTCTCGAAGCATCTTTTGAAGTTCGTTTGCAATTTGTTTGAGTTCCTCTCCTTCAACTAGGTTACTAAAATAAATCCATGATCTAGATTTTTTGCTCATAATAATATAATCTTTGATCTTTGGACCTTTACATGTTAGGCATGCTTGAGCCAATGGTTTCCATTTTGAGTCATAGATAAGAGGATAAGGCTTCAACCAAGCATCAGACCAAAAATTTGGATATCTCCCCTCATTGATTGACCATCTAATATGTTTCTTTATCAATTGCAAACTCTCTGATATGAAGTTCCATGTTGACAATCCTTTGGGTAGAGTTCTTTTCCTAAACAATTTCATTGCATCAAAAGAACCTATATATTTTTGAAGTAATATTTTTGCCCAATTCTTTCCTTGATCTTTGAATAATCTCCACCCAAGCTTTGCTCCTAATGCTATATTCATAAGTTTACAATTCCGCAAACCTGCTCCTCCAATATTCTTTCCTTTGCAAACCCTAACCCACTTACAAAGAGGAAACCTAAATTTTTCCTCGCAACCTTTTCAAAGAAATTCTCTTTGAATTTTATCAATTTGATGCAATACCTGATGGCAGTCTTGAAAGTGACATTATATAAATAGGAATGGATTGCAAAGTAGTCTTTATGAGTTGTAGCCTTCCTACCATGGTTAAGAACTTACCTTTCCAACCTACCAAGCAAGCTTTCATTCTATCCAAAAAAGATAATTTTATTTCCTTTATCAAACAATGGAATACCCAAGTAGGTTGATGAAATTTTTTCAATTTTAAACCTTAAAAAATTCACAATAATTTGTTGTAAATCTAGGGAGTATTAATGAGAAAGTTCTTGGATTTTGAAGTATTTACCAACTATCCAGTAGCCTTCTCATAGCATGATAATATTGATTTGAACTCCATGGCCTCACTGACTGGGGGATGGTCCAAAAGAAAAGTATCAACAACAAATTGGAGATGAGATTCAAAGGGACCATTTTTTGCAACTTGAATACCCTTAATTTTTTCTTCAATTTTTGTCTTTGAAAAGGCTCTCCCTAATGCTTCGACCAAAATAATGAATAGATAAGGCGAAAGAGGATCACCTTGATGAAGTCCACAGGATGACTTGAAGTACCCAACAGGAGAACCATTTATCCAAAAAAAATTGCAGTGTTATAACAACATTTAATCCACAGACACCAACTATAATCAAAGCCAAACTTTCTAAGAATAGCATGTAGAAAATTCCACGAAACTCTATCATATGCTTTGTTCATATCTAATTTCAAAATCATACCTAGTTTTTTCATGGAATGAAGAGAATGTATGGCCTTTTGTGCAATAATTATACCATCAAGAATTTGTTTACCATAAACAAAGCCACCTTATTCCTTTGAGGTAAGACACCCTAGAATGCCCTTCAACCCCTTTGCCATAATTTTTGAAATGATCTTATAAATCATATTACAAAGGCTTATTGGACAAAAATTATCAAAATATTTTGTGTCGCCTTTCTTGGGAACCAAGGTAATAAAAGTAGCATTGATCTCACTTATTATAGCCTTCCTTTTTTGGGTCTCTTCAACCGCATCTAACATATCACTCTTCAATAAAATCCTAAATTTTTTGAAAGAAAATTGCAGGAAATCCATCGGGGCCAGGTGCCTTGTTAATATGGAAAGAGAAAATTGCTTCATGGAGCTCCTCCATAGATATCTTCTTCATCAAACTTTTATTTTGTCCTTGAATGATAATTGATGGAATATTTTGCTGAATTTTTTCTTATGCCTCCTTGTCTTGCCTAGAATCTGATAAAATATTTTTGAAATAATTAATTGCTTCCTTCCTTATATATTCTTTGTCCTCAATATTTCTTCCATCTGGAGTTATAATATTTTTGATATGATGAACAAAAAAATTGGTTTTGTTGTAGCATGAATTTTTTTTGCATTTCTATCTCCTTCCTTGATCCATTTCTCTCTAGATTTTTGGAATCAATGACTCATTTTTCAATGCATTATGATAATATTAAAGTAATTGTTTTTCTTTCACATAAGAATTGTGATCCATTCTATTAATTTCTACCATCTCTTGTAAATTTTTGAGCTTGGATTCAATTTTTTTTCTTTAAAAATGTTACCAAAAGATTTGGCATTCCATATCTTCATTTGCTCCTTTAAATATTTCAACTTTTAAACCAACCTGTACATACATGATCCTTCAAATTTTGATTCATCGCACCATAACATAACCATTTGGAAAAAATCAAGGTCTTGGAGCCACATAGACTCGAAGCGAAATGGCTCTGGATGACCATTATTAGGTAACTCACAAGTCAAAAGAATGGATTTGTGATTGATCTTGCTCGCAATAAAATATATGAAGAGATTATATACTTTGTTTCCAACCATTTATTGGATAACAAGAATCTATCTAGTCTTCCTACTATATGTTTTTTTCCAATGCATCTAATATCTCATGTATATTGAAAGCTTGAGGGACTAACACCCCAAAGGTCATTTAAATTGACAAATGAAGCAAAATATTGCATTGATTTAGACCATCATGGGATGCCACCCTTGTTTTCCAAAGGAGATAGAATAGTATTAAAATCACCCCTAAAAATCCATAAATCACAACAAATTATCATTGTATTTGACATAAATATACTAAGGTCCTTCCAACATCTTTCACGAAGAGTAACTATAGTGTGAACATATACATTTATAACCCCAACTTTGATATTTTCCTCTTTCTTGCAAAATAATCCAGTAACCCAATTACTTTTTGCTTCTAATAGTTGTCCATCCCATTTGCATTTGTCCCATATTATTGCAATACCACCTGAAGCTCTTGTAGAAGAAACTGCTAAACAAGCACGTCTGCCAAATCTTCTTAAAATCATCCTTACCTTCCTCACTACTTAATTTTGTTTCTTGTACTAAATAAACTAAGGGCTATAACAACCTATTAATTCCTTAATAACTCTTTTTTTAGAGGTTTTACTCATACCCCTAATATTCCATGATATCATTTTCATCATCAACACTTCTTATTTTTATTAGTGGGCTTAGCCCCACTTCTTGTTAACACCGGTGAGATTTTTATTTGGCTTCCCAAATCAATATCCTTTTAAGTTTCTTTTTCTCTTTGTACTAGCTTTGATGGCCTTCCTCTCCTCCTTCCATTCTCGTCAACACTCTCATATTCATCAATCTCTTCCATTTTTTTCATATTGTTCAAAATGAGACTTATCTTCTAAAGATTTATGTTGCCCTAAAGAGTCGAAAGTACAAGGAATAGCCTCATTAGCATTTTTTCTTTATGTTGCCCTAAAAACTCTAAACTGCATAAATGATCCTCCATAGTCATCACTTTCTTATGTTGGTCTGAAAACCCTAAATTTCCTTGGATATCCTCCATAAGATTTTCTTTACTATATTGCTCTTGACATCCTAAAGTGCAAGAAATACACTCCATACTAATTTCATTTTTATTGTAAGGAGAATATTTTAAGCTACTTGAGGATAATAAAGGTGATTTACCTGGATTAAGATTAACCTCCTTCACCTCATTTGCTTTAAAATTTGTTTCCCCATCTTCCATTGTTTTAAAATTTGTCTTCCTCTCTTCCTTCGCACCTTTAGCTCTTATATTTGAACTCGTGCATTGTACTTCCTCATCTTTCCATATCATTTTTTTCTTCTAATGGCTTATTCGAGTGAACTATAATGGCCTTTGCCATCTGATGATGTAGAAGGATTTTTCTAACCACTTTCTTAGGAGTGGAAAATCCTTGATTTGACCTAGCTTCTTCAATGCTATTGTCTCCTTGTCTCAAATTGAAGCTATCCTCATGGCCAAAAAATTCCATCTCTTCCTCCATTTTTACTTTGCAGTCTCTTCACATGTGCTCAGTTTCATGACATTTGCGAAATCGAAAGGCAATGTTTTCATAATCCACTTGCCAATCCCATTCTCCTGATTCAAATTTAATCCTAATCGACTGCGATAAAGGCTTCTTTCCTTAGTAGTTGGTCCCTCCTAGATGAATTCATATAGAGTATTACCAATATTCTTCAAAACCTCCTTATTGATGAGTTGATAAGAAAGTCCAAAAAACCTAATCCATACCAAAAGCCTTTTAATAGTTTCTATCCCCACAAAAAACTTCTCACTATAAGGTCTTAAATATAATGCATCTTTACCCCTAAACCACGAACCCCCATCCATTATTTTATCCCTTATCTCTGAACTAGAGAAAATAATGCGAAAAAATTCTTTTGGAAGAAAAATCCTAAAGTAATTTGAATTCAATTCCCACTTCCATTTAATCCAATTTTGAATCTCAAAAAAACCAGACCAATATCCATAAAACTTACATATTAACATTCTAGTTTTAAAAATCATTATATCATGCTCAATCATCTCATCTTTCATAATCAATTCTCGTGTAAAATCTGCTATCTAGGTTTGCCATAGATTCTCTTCCTCTTATTGCTAGCTAGGGTATCCAAACTTCCAACTTGGCTATTCATACTTTCAATAAAGACTTTTACAAATGACTTATTTCCATGTTACCTAGATTTTCTTCAAATGATTTCTTTAAATTCTCTTGAGATCTGGAGCAAGAAGTGACACTTATTCCTTGATCACACTTCGCTTTCTACTTTATGTTTTTCTACTCACACTTCCTCTTCATTATCAACTTACGCTTGCACTAACTTTTGTCTGCACTCACTCTAAACTCGCATTCGTTACCAAACTTTTGTCTGCACTCACTCTAAACTCGCACTCGTTACCAGAGCACTCAACCATTTCTTTTACTCATATTATATTAAATATATTTTTATATTAATTATTTTAATATTTTTTATAGCTTTCAAGTAAAATTTAAAAAGACCCATTATTAACAATTGGATCCCTCCTTTCATTAAAATTTGCATAATTCCGTGTAGTCCCTATGTTCAACCTCCAAAGTTTTTCAGTAGAAAGAGTGCAGTATAACCTTCCCATAATTATTTTTATAGCTCTTTTAAATCGTATTGTTTTAAAAATTTAATATTTAATATATTTATAACAACTTGTTTAAAAGGTTAGGCTTTTAAATTTGCAAGAATAGTTAAAAATAATTTAATATATAAATTTAATATTAAACACATATATTCGTGATATAGGTAAACTGGAGAAGATAAGATAATCCTTCAAAGGAGGTCCCTGGTTCGAATCTCCACCCTACCAAACGCAAATCAGTACCCAAAATCTAGTTAATAATGCTAATGCCACGACTTCACCGAACCCAAGTTTTTTTTTTTTTTTTTTTTTAGGTTGACCAGAACAGTAAAAAACAATTATATATATATATAACCCAGAATAGTAAAAAATAATTATATATATATATATATACTTGTTTAGAATAGTTTAAAATGGGTCTTTCATGAAAGTACCATCACTAAGTACTGGCACGCCCTTCAGGTACGACCCCCTTTCCCTGGCATGATTGCTGGCATAATCATATGCTTGGCTCCTTAGCAGGATTATGCAAAAATGCCAGTTGACATGTTTGGCTCTAATTGATTGTGCAAGAGTGCCACGATTCAGTGCATTATGACTAACCGTCAGGTTTAGAACATTGAATTCGGTAATTTGAGACACATCATTATTATAATCCTTGCTCTCCCCAGCCCAACACGGTTAAGGCATCTAAATCTGTGCTGACTTAGAGAGATTATACTTGATGGCTTAGGGAGATTAAACTATAGTAATTCAAAAGGTAAGTGTCTAAGGTGCCTGCAATCAGCCCAAGAAAGTTAAGGCATCTAAATCTGTGATGACTTAGAGAGATTATACTAAAGTAATTCAAAAGAGGTGTCTAATGTGCCTGCAATCTGCCATCCAGCAACGGTGCAAATACATTCCAATGATTCGAACCATTTCGCACACTACAGACTGAGAGGCAGCTTCAAAAGTGTTATTGCTTCACATTTTGCACTGCTTTGTGGACCCCTTTAAGCTTCCCACAACCAGGTCGTGTTATAAGCCACGTCAATTCCTTGTCACTCCTGGCCAAACAGCCTTTCTATTATGAATACCATGCATAACAATTAAACATAAGAAAGCCAATAAACTGAATTCCCTACTAAATATCCATGGATTATTCTGTCAGTGATTTCACCTATTCTTCTATACCCTCGTTTCAGCGGGAAAAAATACTACGGATGAGTTTAGAAGCATTCCCTCAAACAGGTCTTACCCAACTATGGATGGAAGAGTTGCATGGACGCTTCTGAATGGGATGAAAATTTCACGTGTGATCCACAAATGTATATAAAGCCTGCCAGATGATACGAAAAAGACACCATATTGAACTTCCCTAATTACATATTAGATTTATGGTAGATCGAGTAATTATGTCCAATCATATAATAAAAATGCAAATTGCTTTTAAAACAAAGGTTCGTGACAGGTAAGGATAGGATAGGGTATATTGGTTCCCACATGTCGGCGTTTAAGTATTTTAAGTTTAAACCAAAGGCTTGGCACCAAGGAGTCCATATAGCAATTCATATACTTAAGTTTGACTTTGTTCTTCAACTTGTTATTAAAAAAAAACAATAAAACAAAACAAAAAAATAATAGCAATTTTAGCAAGAAAACATGTCCTGCTTGTTTGTTCTAGTTACTCCAGTGAAGGAATAATATGGACAGATAGAAAGCCAGAATAAGAGCTTAAGGAATTTCAGCATTAAGCCTTATAATTTCCAGCTTAAGAAAATTTACAAGATGCCGCTGAAAATATAGTGTCCAGTATCTCGAAAAGGGGCCGTTTACAATACTAGACAGTTCCAAATGTCAGTTTATGAGGACCTAGGGAAGAGTGGTAGTAGAATACAATCAGCCCTCACATACTATCAAATGGTATTTAATCATTCTGAGAAAGCACATTCGTTTTCCTCAGTTAAGTAGCTTGGAGCTTCATCATCACTGCCTGCATCATTACTTTCAATTGTTGCCAAACTGGAGTCCGTTTCCTCACATGTGGACTGCTCTGAAGGTTCCTCATCCTCACATGTTAACTGCTCTGAATGTTCCTCATCCTCAAATGTCAACTGCTCTGAATGTTCCTCATCCTCACATGTTGACTGCTCTGAAGGTTCCTCATCCTCGCATGTTGACTGAGAGACAGAATCAGTGGAGATGCAACAATCAAACAATTTCAACAGCTTTTCAAGAGCTTTCAGCATCCACGGCTGCCTACAGAGATCATTTGCTTCTTTCACTGTAACCTGGGAAACAAGAACAGTGCTAGATTGTTAGTCTACTTTCCATATATTCACCATACAACAAACAATTGGAACGAACATTGTGCATAGCTTTCCAAATTTTATTTAGATTAACTGCCATAACATGATGCATGTTTGTCAACTCATTGGTAGAGAACATGTCAAATTCCATTATATTTAAATAGAAAGACCCACTGCATAGGGATGGGTAATCCAAATCCTTCTGACTTCATACGTTTCTTTTTAAGACAGGTATATTCTTTTAGACAGTCATCTAGACTGAACAAGTCAGCTCGGGTATAGATAACAAATTCTTTTTGAGTTTTGCTGAAAATACTAATGCAAATTCCTTTGTCTTATACTTCCATCTGAAGACAGACATTACAGGTTTCAGATTACACATGGATTTAAAATGGACATAATTACAGGTTGGTCATTTAAACTTCTACACGATAAATGGTACCTAAGAACCATTGTGAAATTGTAATTGTGTTTCATATATATATTATAGATTTTTAAGTATTAAGACATAGCTTCACCAATAACAATATGGATGAATTCTATCGTGACTGCATATACAAGCAAAACAAGTGCATTGCATCAAAATAGTGTTAAAACACCCATCTGAGCGAATTGAGATGGAAAAAAATAATAAAAACTTAAAAATTAGAAGAGAAAATCCTTGTAAAAAATCTCAATAAGATGAAATATGGTCTCCCCTCTGGATAACAATATACAAATTTCATTATTTGTGATCATTGCTATATCCCAAACGTAGAAGTTACGTATAATATCCAGACATTATTAGTGGCCACCGCCATATATCATTCGAAGTTTTTTTATATCCTTATCAGCACTGTCCATGAGCTGTCCCCACTTCCCTGTCTCAAAGATTCTTTAGTCTATCGCTTGAACGTATACAGCACACCTCACTGTGACCACGTCTGCCCACAGTAGTGTGTCACCAAATGTGAAAGAAAAGGGATAACCCTTCATTATTAATGGCCACCACCATATATACTCTTCATTGGAAGTTTTTTAATACCCTTATTAGCACCGTCCCTGAGCTGTTGAACAGACATCCCCACTTCCCCGTCTCAAAGATTATTTACTCTATTACTTGAATGTATACAGCACACCTCAATGTGACCACGTCTGTTCACAGTAGTGTGTCACCAAATGTGAAAGAAAAGGGATGACCCCCTTCTGTTTTATTCATTTGGACAGAGACTTTCCTTTCTTTCTGAGCTGCATGAAAAAGGACTAGTCAATTTCTGCCGAAAAAACCTTGATGAGAAGAGAGAAGATCTTAAAAGACCCCCCAACCCAACCTCAGACACTCCAAAATCCTTTTCCAAACCTGCTACTATTGTTGATTAGTTAGGAGATGGATACAGTTATCCAAATGAATTGATCTGGGGATCATTTGTAGTGACTGCAAGAGTCAATATTTTCATCCATTTGTAACTATAAAAGTAAGTTATTCACTGTTACTTCCTTCCTCAACAAGCACAACATGAGCCAAGCTTCTGATAGAAACCACCTGATGCAGGGGCATCTGGGACTATTACCAAAAGTGTGTGAGAGTAAAAGAAGTGGAAGATAAAAGGAGAATGAAGAGAGAGAGAGAATGGGGACGCAGAGTACCCAGAAATGAAGTGGTGGGGAGGAGAGGCCTGGAAAACTCGGAGAGGGAGGTCTGAGAATGACAGGGAGACCCAGCAGGGCTGATTCTTGGGTGGATAAGCGTTTGAAGAGAAGAACAGGAAGGATGACAGTTCAAAAAAAAAAAAAAAAACTGGAAGAGAGGTAACCAGAGGATTATATTCCATAGGGGGCACTGTCATTCTGTAATAGGCCGAACTGGCCGTTGATTAATAAAATTATATCTGCTTCTGTAAATCACCGTGTGTTACGTCCAAGGGTAGAGCACTTTGTACCATTGAGTTGTAAGATATTAGATACGTTTGAGTTTGAGGTTGGCAGAAGGAGATGAGTATGGTTACATCCTGCGCAGAGGTAACATTCTAGTACACATAGAAACGTTCATTTGAAGTCTTTGTGCACCATTAGAGCTGTCGAAGAGAGCTTCCGTCTAGCGGGAGTAAAATATTTATCATTTAGAACCGTCATCATCGAAGGGAATTGCCATCGAGAGCTCACCCACTTGAGCTGGCCAACATGGATTTGCTATCATAAGAGTTTGAGAGCATTGTCATGAATGCACCGTCTTGTCAATTGCCTCTGCCAACCTGCCATTCCCTCGTTATTTTGTGACTTTGATATCATGCTAAATGCTGAAGGTCTGCAAGGTCTGCTATCATAAGGCATTGTCGGCATGTAGCAAGGTCTGCCCTCATAAGGCATTGTCGTCACGTAGCATCATTGATCAACCTCGCAGTTATAATCTGTTGCCAGTGCCGACTCAGGCAGAGTTGTGCCAAATGAAGCAATTTCGTCATATTTAATCGCCAACACAAAAAACCTATCAGCCTAAGGTGCCACCGTCTTGCACCAATTTGCAAGCTGTTGTCTAAGACAAACTTTCTTGCCAAAGGAAATCTCCATCAAGGAAATTGCAAGTGCCGTTATTCAAGAGTGAAGATAAGTCAAGAGTGCAATGGCATCCTAAAGAAAACAATTACTCCTTTAGGAACACCATCTGAAATACTTGCTGTCTGTGAACGTATTCCGTGCTAAGCATCATTTTGGTATCAGAGACATAAGATCTTCGAGGCGGGATACGAGGAAAGAGGACAAGGAAGACCGCACGGCTCTCAAGCCATGGAGATAGCTGAAATGCTGAGAAGAATTATTGCAAAGTTGGATGCGATAGAGACTGCCCAAAGAAGAGATGTTCATCTTAAGGAGGTGTTGAGTGGTATTTTCACCCGATTGTGAAAACACACTCTCCGATAGGATTCGAGTTCCAAATCCTCTACTTGCAAAGAAATCCTGTAAATAATTTCTCCAAGGTCTCCGCTATATTAGCATTTGGCATAAATAATAATATTCAGTTTGAATGTTCGGAATACCTTAGTGGTTGCAAGTAACTGTTAACGAGGGGCACTGTGGTTTATTTTATTCTGAAATTGTAATGATTGCTCATTTAATCAGAATGAACTCAATGTGAATTAATCTTAATGATGAATTTATTTTCGATTTCGATCGATTTTCAAGTATTTTATTTCAATGACTGTAAATTCGACTAAAGTTAGATTTTCGGGAAAATAAAAGTGCAGAGAATAAAAGAAATGAAAATAAAATGCAAAGAAACTAAAATTAAAGTACATTCAGAGTGCTACGATCCTATTTGACAAAACCGAAGATAATGAGGTTTTCTGCATACAACCTAACCTATTGAACCTGCAAAACTCGACAATCCGGAGTAAGCTAGGTGCTGGTTTTTGGGGTTTTAACTATGGTTTTCAGATTTAGACATTCGCATGAAGCAACCAAGAGAACTTGCATTAAACTTCACCTATAAGCCTAAAAATCTGAAAGGGGAAAAATAAACATTAAATCTTGCATGCAGAAAATAACTCCTTTCTTGCCAATGAGATGCAACTCTCTGTAATTTTTGTATTAAAAATATGTCAGTTTACAACAACAGAAGCTTCCAGTTTATCAAAACCAGAACAAATGAAGGAAAACGCTCCTAAGCAGGCCCAGAATGGCCTATCGCCTTCAGCTCTGCAACTCTGCTTCAACGGTTTCCGACCCCTGTCCATGAAGAAGAAAAACCAATCCAATGTGGAAGAAAATATCCAGAGAAACCTAGTGCTAAGGCCTTGCCTTCATTACTGCAATCTTCTCTGAACAGTTCCGCCCCCTCTATCTGTCATTGGCTTCTGCTTTTAAGCTTTCTGGTCATTGGCTTCTGCTTTTAAGCTTTCTGGTATGGCCCTCTGTTTCACTCTGCGACGCTTCATTTCATTTCCCAGGTCCAGTCGTTTCGTCTCCCCAAATCGCTTCGTTTCGTCTTCCCGCCTTTTTGTTGTTTTGGCTTCTTGCTCGGGTGTGAAACGCTTGGTCTACTCCTCGTAACCGTCGATCCTGAAGCGTTATCATAGCCTCTATGCCACGTGTTCGCGCTTCCCTCCGTTCGTAACGGCCCCCTGTAAATCGCGACAAAAAACAGCATGTCGTGATATCGCGACGTTTTTATGTATGCAGCTTTGCTCCTCTACCTGTATCGCGAAAATGAGACATGTCGCGACGTCGCGACAACTTTGACATCTTGCTCTGTTTGACTATTTTGACCGCGATTTCATGACATGTCGCGATATCACGACATTTTTCACTTTGTCTTTCTCTCTCCTTTGTGAACCGCGATTTCATGACATGTCGCGATATCGCGACATTTTTCACTGTCTTTCTCTCTCCTCTGTGAACCGCGATTTCATGACACGTCGCGATATCGCAACACTTTTGCCTCCTTGCTCTCCTTTGTTGCTCTGAATCACGAAAATGGAACATGTCGCGATATCGCGACACTTTTTCTTTCTCTGCTTGTCTGCCCATTTTGAATCGCGAAAATGCAACATGTCGCGATATCGCGACACTTTTTCATGTACGGTCGCGAAAATGCAACATGTCGCGATATCGCGACACTTTTTCATGTACGGTCGCGAAAATGCAACATGTCGCGATATAGCGACACTTTTTTCCTCTGATTCTTTCTTTCCTCGTTTGGCTGCGATGGAGCAACATGTCGCGATATCGCGACACTTTTATTTTTAGCCGCGATGGAGCAACATGTCGCGATATCGCGACACTTTTTATTTTTAGCCGCGATGGAGCAACATGTCGCGATATCACGACACTTTATTTTTAGCCGCGATGGAGCAACATGTCGCGATATCACGACACTTTTTATTTTTAGCCGCGATGGAGCAACATGTCGCGATATCGTGACACTTTTCCTCCTTGTGATATTTTGCTTTTTTCCTTGATCTTTAGCCTATGGGCCACTTCGGTCTTCTTGGAAAGCATGTAAAAAAGGTGGGTCCCCAATTTTGGGGTGTGTTGTGGAGCAGCCACAACAGGAGGTTAGGGACAATAGAGACTCCCCAAAGAAGAGATGTTCATCTTAAGGAGGTTAGTGACAGAGAAGAGGAGAAGATTGGGCACCCAAAAGTTCAAGATGAAGAACGGAAAGAATCGAAAGGAGGAGAATCCCTTATGATGGAAAGGGTATTGTTAAAACCTACTAAGGAAGCACATGAACCTGAGCAAAGGAGTTTGTTTAGGACAATTTGCAAATCAGGAGGCAAGTGTTGTAAGGTGATTGTGGATAGCGGAAGCACCGACAACCTAGTGGCAATAGAGATGGTAGAGAAACTTGGATTGAAGAGGATGGAGCATCCAAACCCATACAAGGTGTTGTGGTTGCAAAAGGAGCATCAAATTTTGGTGAGTGAACAATGTATGGTACACCTCCAAATTGGTTCTTACAAGGATGACATACTATGTGATGTTATGCCGATGGATGCATGTCATGTCTTGTTGGGAAGACCGTGGTAGTTTGATAAAAGGGCAGTACATGAAGGTAGGGAGAACACCTACACTATTGAGAAGGATGGCAAGAGGTATACATTAAGTCCATTTAAGGACAAAGGGAAAGAAGTGGACAACAATCCTACAATGTGCTAGGGTATAGAAAAACAATCCTTGAAGGGAAAGAAGAAGAAAGCATGTTTTGCTTTCATCGGTAAACCCACAGAAGAAGGGGCAATGGAAAAAATGAATGAAATCCCACATGGTGTGAAGGATTGTGAAGGATTTGTGGAAAGAATATGCAAAGATTCTTTCAAAAGAGGGGTTGCCACCCGTAAGGAGCATTGATCATCACATAGATTCCAGTCTCGGATCAAGCTTACGTAGTAAGCCAACACGAAACAAGTAGAAACAAGCAAGGGAAAGAAGCACTTGACGCAGGTCACTAATAGTAGTGGTGATGAAGATGACAGGAAGATGAACCTCATCGGGTCATTGATGGCTACAATAAAGGCCATGTTGCCAAAGTTGATAATGACAATGGTACTTCTAGGTGTAGTGAAGGACATTGTGCTGGCGATGATAGGGATCAAAGTGGTGATGAAGCGTTTGAGTGCTTTGAAAGGCACACCACAGGCATTGACTCCAAGTTGATGAGAAGAATGGGGTACAATGGTGAAGGATTGGGAAGATATGGGCAAGGTGTGAAAATGCCCATAATGCCAAAGATAAGGCCAAAGAATGAAGGCCGTGGGTATGCAAGTCTAGCAAGAAGCAACAGGACTAAATTTGTGAGAAGAGAGAGCAATATAGGGAAGGAAGATTCCAAAATAGTTTGTTGCAGTCGGTGTGGAAGATCTAGACAAGTAGCAAGTGTTGGAACCTACATCCTTGTGAAAGTTGTGGAGAATGAAATCACAGAATGTAATCACTCCACACGCGAGTGTTGGCACCAAGAGAGAATTGTCAACAAAGTGCATGTTGATTGTGGTTGGATGGATGTACCGCAATGGGACAAGGTGAAACAAATGCTGAGTGCATTCTATAAGAAGAGGTTTGATCCTTAGAGGAAGGCCAAGACAAGACAACGAAGTTGGCCTTGTGGAGGTAACCAAGCTAAAATGACAATAGCTTGGAAGAGCAATTCATGAGCTAGAGCTCATGAAACATTTCTTCTTACCCGATGAGTATGATGCAAGGGCATCTAGGACCGTTACCAAAAGTGTAACCGTTAGAAAAGAAACAAAACTCGGGAGGAAGTAATGAAGGTGAAGCGGCAAAAAGAAGCTAGAGAAGAGGAAGAGAGAAGGAACGTGAAACAATAGGAAGAAGAGCCAAACAATGAGAGGAACGAAGTGGAAGATAAAAGGAGAATGAAGAGAGAAGAAGAAGTATTAAAGTGGAACGTGTTAGCGTATGTTAGCGTATATTACATTATAGGGCATATTTGTTAGACTAGCGTTAGTTGTTATTTCATTGTTGCAACAACTATCTATTGTTGCCTTGTTAGCTCCGTAGTCTCCGGGCTATTCTAAGGCCTACTATGTATTATTTATTTGTTGATTGATTAATCTATTGCTACTATTCATTCCTACATGGTATCAGAGCTATAGAGCTCTGGGCTCATTCGTAGCCAAGAGCAGGACCTGGGCGTTTCGAGGAGACCCGCAGGAGTTGATCGACACGCTTTTCGAGGCGGTCCGCAAGCTGACTAGCACGTTTCCCGCAAGAGTTGATCGACACGTTTCCCGAGGAGCACCTAACCTGTGAGCACCTCGGTACATTTCTCGAGGTGACTCAGGCTGGACGCAGTTTGACCCGAGCTAATTCTCGTTTTTCTAGGCTGCTGGACTGGATCGAAACGGATCGGGCACGAATCCCGAGACACAGTTGATTGGATCGGACTGAACCACCGGGCACGGATCTCGAGGCAGACTGGACCAACGACTGGACCCCGAGCACAGAACCCGAGGCCGACTCGACTGGACCTTACTTGACACGTGGCGGACTGGCCACGCGCCACATAGACCGACGAGCGGGGGACACATGGCGGACTGGCCACGCGCCACCCGGACACGACGCGTGGCGGACTGGCCACGCGCCACTCGGCACAGCAAAATGGCCTGCTGATTGCCTGCAGGCAATCATTGTGAAAAGGGGTTTGTTTTCTTTTTAAAAAAAAGAAAACGCAACATCACGCTGCGTGTGGGATAATTCCCACAGATTTAAAAAAAAAAAACGAAGGGATTGTGCTTTAGTAGCACAAAGTTCCCCTTGGCTGACGGATCAGCCAAGGTAGCCCTACTGGCAATGAAGCCAGTCTTAGGGCCAACTCCCGCGGGGTCGCGGGATCAATCCCCAGCGGGGACCAAATTTTTTGTTTTGGTCTTATTCACCGCAGAAGGGATTAAAGGGAAGGATTTCCCTTCCCTTCCCGTTGGGCGGCATAGCCCGACTGGCAGGAGCGCCAGTCGGAGCGTTTACAGCCGCGAGATCGGGATTTCGACTCCCGGCGGCGTCAACTACATTCCTTTTACAAGGCGCGGCCGACTCCCGCGCCTTGTAAAAAATAAAAAATAAAAGTTATTTTTTAATATTTTTTTTCTAAAAGTTAAAATTAAAATTTTTAAATTATTTCTTTTATATAGTTTTAAAATTTTTTTTTTTTTTTTTTAAAGATAATTTTTTTGCTATAAAGAATAATTATTTTTTTTTAACTTTAGAATATAAAATGTTTTAAAATGCTTTATAAAGGAAAATTTTAAAGGGGGGAGTTATTTTCAAGGGGGGATAGATTTTTTTAAAGAGGCATCAAATCATCAAACCTCAAACTGTGTTTTTTAGGCTTCATAAATAGCAACTTGTTGTTTGTTTGAAGTACTTCACACAGGGGGATTTTTTTTGGTGATATTTTGTGCTAATCTGCCTACGAGGCAAGCTTTGTAATTTTTTTACAAACCAGTAAAAAAAGCCTTCTGGAGCACCCATTTTTGCGCTTCCAAAAATTTTTGCCCCTTGGAACCCCGTATAGGGGAGATATAATTTTGCAAAACTAAGGGGGGAAGACTTATAAGGGTGCATTTTCGGCAGTGACCGACACCTTAGTCAAATTATTTTACAAAATTTTATTGTAAAAGGTGCATTTTCGGCAGAGACCGACACCTTAAGAATGGGTAGATCAAAGAAGAAAACTATCCCAAAACAAACTGATGATGTTGTTAAATCAGTTAAAGGCCCATACTTTTCCCCACACCTGGAAGGGATAGATTATTATGAAGATGGCACATTTCTTACACTAAGGAGTGGTGTAAATGCCATAATCAATGATTCTGCGTCTTGTGGAGACATGCAGAAAAATGGTGTTCTAATCCCTATTGGTGCTATAATGGGCATATTCATGTCATTTTATGCTCTTGACAAAGCACAACAAAAAAGGGACTTTAGTGAGGAAACAGAGGTCAAACCCCTAATGGTCGATGCTTGTAGTGACACAAGTGACCTTCAACCCATGGTAGCGAATGCTTGTTGTGATACATGTGACCTTGAGCCCATGATGGCCATTGCTTGTTTTGATACAAGCGACCTCATGCCTATAATGGCAGATATCAGTTGTAGCACAGGTGATCTCATCACAATAGCAGATTTTGCTTGTGACACTAGTGACTTAAAAACTGAACCTCCTAAAAATGAACTCCATAATCTCATCAATAGCAACAAATGCAATATTGTTAAAAGCATTGATGAAGATGATGAAATTGGGTGTTTTGAAAAACACACCAAAGGATTTGGTTCCAAAATGATGAAGAAAATGGGATTCAATGGTGAGAGATTAGGTAAACAGGAACAAGGCATTAAATCTCCAATAATGCTAAGTGTCAGGGCAAAAGCATGAAGGCCTTGGCTATATTGGACATGCAAGTACCAGTAATTCTATGTTTGTAAAACCTAAATCTCCTACAACTCCTAAAAAGCATTGTTGCAGTCATTGTGGAAAGGCAGGACATGTTGTAGCTAAGTGTTGGAGATTACATCCTTGTGATTCATGTGGATGTACGAATCATTCTTCTTCACAATGTTGGTACAAAGTGAAAATGGCCAACAAGGTTCATATAGATTGTGGATGGACAGATTTCACACAATGGACCATGATGAAAGAAATGTTGTATGGCTTCTACCGAAAAGGTAAAACCTATGGTAGACCCCGAGGCAAATCCAGTGACAGACCTAGTGGCAGTCCTAGAGATAATGACCCAGAGACAAAGTTCCAGAGGCAGATCTATAGGCAGAGACAGATTCACAGGCAAATCCCGAGATAGACCAGAGGTACAATTCCAAAGGTATGCTTAGCGCCAGAGCCAGAGCCATGAGCCAGAGCTAGAGCCAGAGACAAAGCACGAGCCATCATTCTTTCATTTCTCTTCTTCTTCTTTCACTGTATTGGGGCAGTTATATACTTTACCCAAATATTGTTGTATGGGAGGATAGTGTAGCTAGTAGTTATATTATTACCCAAATAATGTAATAAGGGGGGATGTTAGCGTATGTTAGCGTATATTACATTATAGGGCATATTTGTTAGACTAGCGTTAGTTGTTATTTCATTGTTGCAACAACTATCTATTGTTGCCTTGTTAGCTCCGTAGTCTCCGGGCTATTCTAAGGCCTACTATGTATTATTTATTTGTTGATTGATTAATCTATTGCTACTGTTCATCCCTACAGAACGGAATTCCAACATAGGAATATGCATCAGGAAATAAAGAATAGGGAAAGAGAGAGAGAATAGGGACGCAAAATACCTAGAAATGAAGTGGTGAGGAGGAGAGGCCTGGAAAACTTAGAGAGGGAGGATTGAGAATAGGGGACGCAAAATACCTAGAAGTGAAGTGGTGGGGAGGAGAGGCCTAGAAAACTTAGAGAGGGAGGTTTGAGAAAGACGAGGAGGCACAACAAGGCTAAGTCTTTGGTGGATAAACATTATAAGAGAAGAATGGGAAGGATGACGGTTTAAGAAAAAAAAACTCGGAGAGATAACCAAAGGATTATATTCCATAGAGGGAACTGTCATTTTGTAATAGGCCGAACTGGCCATTGATTAATAAAATTATATCTACTTTTGTAAATCTCCATGTGTGTTACGTCCGAGTGTAGAGCACTTTATGTCATTGAGTTGTAAGATATAAATATGTTTTGAGTTTGGTGTTTACAAGTTGGCAAAAGAAGTTGAGTATGGTTACAACCTACGCAGAGGTAAATATTCTAGTACACACAAAACCATTCATTTGAGTTTGGTGTTTGTAGGTTGGTAGAAGAAGTTGAGTATGGTTACAACCTGCACGGATATAATATTCTAGTAAACACAAAACCGTTCATTTAAAAATTTGGTGCATCATTAGAGTTGTTGAAGAGAGCTTCCGTCTAGCAGGAGTAAAAGGTTTGTCATCTAGAACCGTCATCGTCGAAGGGAATCACCATCGAGAGCTCACCGACTTGAGCTGGGAGACATGGATTTGTTGTCATAAGAGCTTGAGAGCATCATCATGAATGCACCATCTTGTCAATTGGCTCTACCAACTTGCCATCCCTCCTTGTTATTTTGTGACTTTGCCGTCATGCTAAATGTTAAAGGTCTGCCATCATAAGGCATTGTCGTCATGTAGCAAGGTCTATCGTCATAAGGCATTGGCGTCACGTAACAAGGTCTCCCTTCATAAGGCATTAGCATCACATAGCATCACCGATCGACCTTGCAGTTATAATTTATTGCCATTGCCAACTTGGGCAGAGTTGTGCCAAATAAAGGAATATTGTCATATTGAATCGTCGTCACAAGAAGCTATCAACCTAAGGTACCATTGTCTTGCACCAATTTGTCGTCATTGTCTAAGACACTTTCTTGCCAAAGGAAATCTCTGTCAAGGAAATTGGAGGTGCAATCATTCGAGAGTCAAGGAAATTGCAGGTGTCGTCATTCGATAGTGAAGATAAGTCAAGAGTGTAATGTCATTCTAAAGAAAGGATTTACTCCATCAGGGACACCATCTGAAGTACTTGTTGTCTGTGAACGTATTCCTTGCTGATGAGGGAAGATCACCCCCCTCCGCTGCATCACAACCACCAGATGCAAGGCAATTTTTGACACTGAGCAAGTTCAATCAAACAGATATCACTAAAATGACCAGCAACCAGCTAACAGAGGTCTACTTCATAACATGTGCCACTCGTATATTATTATCACTTAAGCACTCTCTCCTCTCATAGAATCCGTCAAACCAACTCTACCCTTCCCCAACCCACCATACAACTTGTGATTACGCACAGAATACCACACACATACTATACCAATTATTTGTAAGCAATTTACAAGATTAACAGGTGCGAGGGTGCGGGTGCGGCGAGAAATAGGGGTGGGGTGCGGTTGCGGCACTTGTCAAAAATAGGGTTCTCCAGGTGCTGATGCCGTTAGTTTTTAATTAAAATATATATATATATATATATCAAAAAAATTAAAAATAGTTATTAATTTAATTATTTGTTATTAATTTAATTATTTATTATTATATTAGTTATTTAGTGAATTATAATTTTATTTATTATTTATTATTATTATATTAGTTATCCTAGGAACTCTAAGGAATGAGTCATATCCATAGTGCCTACAGGGTCAGGGAACATTAATACATGTCCAGGCATCTCCTCCAGTATCAAGCTCTGACTGTATGAGTTTTGCACTAAGCAGGACATTATTCTAAGTGTAAAGATGTGAATCCTTGATCGCTTTGATTTGTTGACCCGTGCTCTTTGACAGAATAAAGCAACGATTTATACCAATCTTCGTGAGTTGCGAAAACATTAGGCATTGCGGATTTATCCATATGGACAATATATGTTGACGCACGCTCCACATCTTCTACACCAGTCTCGACCTTGCACATATGACAGGTGAATAAAAGGAGTAACAGCCCAAGACCGCTCCACATATTCTACACTAGTCTCGACCTTGCACATATGACAAGCGAATAAAAATAGTAACAGCCCAAGAACAAGACTCCTTGCACCTATCTCTATATTCATCTATACTTTTAGTACTGTGATCCTTCGAGGCCAATTGACGAGATCGAATACAAGTCGTCTTCCATGTTGCGAAGATAGCATATGGTTTATGATTGCTATGTATTAAACCAATTGATTTGGAATGTATAATGAAAAGTACAATTACCGTAGTAGAAATAGTTACCATGATTTTTTCCTATGTTAATGCCCAAACCGGGTTGGGTTCGGTTGGGTGAACTCTGACTGACCAGAGGGTTCGGCTTCGCTGAACCCTGACTACCAGGGTTCGGTCAAAGCTGAACCATGTACAAGGTTCGGATGGGGTTCGGCCCAACCGTACCCAATCGTGAACCCACGAATCCGGTGCGGCTGCGGATGCGTCTGCAGGCACCCAATTGGGTGCAAGAACCCGGTTACACTGGTAATTTATAAAAATAACATCTAAAAAAATTTATGTCAAATGCAACATCTATCATCTTTTCAATTGATGTGAAAATTTTATGTCAACCATACTAAAGCAATGGTGTACAAATGAATTCAACACAAAAGCTTAGTAGATCCACTTGAAATGAAAAGTTGTCACTTGAAAATCCAGTCAAAAGTATCAATAATCTTCAACCTAAGATAAGGTGTATTTCCTGACAAAGATGTGATTTTTACCTGTAGGCAAGTATATACTTCTTTATTCTCTTTATTCTCAAGAACACACATCATTTTCATATTATATCATAGTTACGAAAGTCCCAATTTAATCCTGATCTGATCTGTTTTTTCAGATTCAGCAGTGTTGCCAATATAAATCACATCGGAATACGGATTTTTGAAAAAATTGCCAAATTTTTGAAAAAATATTGACGAATTTTTCTAAAAAAAAAAAATAGTGATATGCATGAAAAAAGTTTTTTTCAATGAATGGAAAATTGCATTTTCTTCGGTTTTATTCTTTCTGGCCCATTTTTACCTTTTTTTTTTTTTTTGCTAATTCCAATTTTCTCAACTATGCTATAGATGTCGCAAATATATCGAAAAATGATGTCACACTCAATCTACTCCTCGATTGCAGTCTCCCTCTCTTCATACAGAAAAGACAAGGCGTACAGTCATGGATCTATTGAAAAGGACAAAATAATTTCCATCAAAATAAATCTAGAATTAAAACTCTTTTACTAATAAAGTCAAGAATAGTAGTCAATGAAAGGTGCTTGATTTGGATCCTAAGTATGGACATCACTCAACTATGCAGATATATGAACAGGGAATAATGTCTTAACCACGTCCATAGCTGCGTTGTGCTTTGAATCAAAATGCAACTCCTATAATGTCTTAACCACGTCCATAGCTGCGTTATGCTTTGAATCAAAATGCAACTTTTCACTAACATTCCTTATACAGTTCAACCCTAAAAGGGATGGACAATGTTGTTCTTTAAGGCTCAAAGTCAAGATGTTCAAGATTTCCTTCTCTGTCTGAATCCCAATATTATCTCGAGTCAAGATGTTCAAGATTTCCTTCTCTGTCTGAATCCCAATATTATCTCGAGTCTTGACTAACACCATGATTTCTGATTATTGATTTTGCTATTACCTGGAAAAATGGTTGTTCTATTTGTACTTGTTAGTAGCAAAAGCAAATGCCTGTCTTATTTTGGACCTACCTTCTTGTCTGCAAGACTCAATCTCTATAATGTTTTGCAATGTAATAACTGTAGTTCGTGATTTGAGAATGTATACAGACCTCCTAGTAAATGAATAACATCTTTCCCTGCTTCACACACAGCTTTATTGGAAAACATTGAAAAGCACTTCAGAATTCCATTCAACATTTGATAAGCTGCTTCTGATTTATATTGTTTTTTATAGCCCAAAAAGAAACACTAGCTAAACGTGCTAGCAGTTTGAAGAAATAATAATTAAAAGAATGTTTCTGTTGCTTCATTTTGGGCAAAGACCACCAGCAAAACAAAAGGTGCTACAAAATTCACATTTATCAACTGAAGACCATCAAAAACAATACCAAAAGATATCTGCATCATCAATACTAGTTGTCAAGTAGCTTCATGTGATGTGTCATCTTCTGGAAGTTCTTGTTAAAGAGCCCAAAAATTCCTGCCAATCCTAAAACCACTTCCATACTTTCTTGGAGTCCTGCCATCTTGCATATTTCTAGAAATTGGTGCATAGTTTGCAGTAAACAAACAATTCTAGCAGCTGGAGAACTAAAGTTTAATTCTTTGATAGTAATTGGGTAGTGCAACGGCACTGACAGAAGCAATTCTTCATGAATTGAAACAAAATATGCAAGGGCAAAAAAATTCTCTTGGTACCAAAAAGGGGTCTCATATGCCAACTAGGCATGTCAGTGATGCTTTGCCCTGAAAAGTAACTTTTAACTTTTTATAGGAGCAAGATTTGCAGAATTCAAGATGCAGAAACTCCAAAAGTTGCATTCATAAATAGAAAATATGGAAAAAACTTTTAAATGAAAACCAGGGCCTCAAATTCTCTCCATCTCTATGCATAGACACATAGAGCAAGATTTGCAGAAATCAAGATGCAGAAACTCCAAAAATTGCATTCATAAATAGAAAATATAGAAAAGACTTCTTAAAGAAAACCAGGACCTCAAGTTCACTCTATTTCTATGCATACAAACATAATTGCACCCACTCACATATGGACATTTGCATGCACAATCTTCCCTTTACTCATGATTGTTTTTGTTAACTTGTACCATTTTAAAATTAACATAAACTACAGGCAAATACTTCTAGAGAACTTGTTTTGAGTATAACCTCAGATGAATGCTTTTGTCCTCAAACTTCCTTCACCTCAATCTTTCTTAAGATTCATAACCCCAAGCTTGCTCAGATGGGATTTTTCAGGTGACCTAACTACAAAAAGCTAAAAACAAATATGTTGCCACATGTGTGGCTTCCTTTGTGTTTGGAATGGCACATGACACCATGACTTCGGCTTGTAGTCAAAAAGTCTAGAAAGGTTAAGAAACTCATAAGACTACGGCCCTCCTTGAAATATGAATTGATTAAAAATCTTATATAAGCATCCCTTTTTGATAAAATAAAGCACAAATCAGCATGAGGGCCAGCTTGGATCACTTCTAGTCTACTTTCCATTTTCATTTACACCATAAAAAAGGATAAACGAAATGTAGGAACTCCCCTTAACTCATCATTCATCTATGCTTCTTCATTCCCCATATAATCAAAGATGTGTTTTTGCAGGCTGTGGCTAGCATAAATTGGTCTAGGAGGTCGCAGATCGCTTTGGGAGACATTCATTAGCAATCTTATTGCCCTGAAAGGACATACCTTTTTTACAGGGCTACTATTTTTTCAGGTGTGTTTCAGCCTGCCTTATGGTGCTGTAAGAGATTTGGTGTGTTTATCAGGCATAGCACTCCACACATACAAGGGTTACCAGAACCATTACCATCAGTGCCTACACAGCGTACATGTTGACAATAAAGATGTTTCCTAAATGGTAGTATCCTAACAAGTGAATTATACTTCTATTTTGTTGTCTAATGATATTATGTTGAATACCACCATTTATTGCACTGTAACATAAGCCTCGCCATTTATAAGGAAAGACTTTGAATTTAAGTAGGCGTAAGGATTCAAACAATAGTTGGAAATCTCAAGTGAGGTACAATCCAGAACCATTGTTATTAAGCCTTAGTTCTACCTTTACTCAGATGGCTTCAAAGCAAAAGGCTATATGAAGTGCCACAACCAATGAAAAAGACTATAGAAGCATAATTTAAACCAATCTCTCAAGAGTGTGATCATCAATAGCCATCTTGCAGAGAGGCTTCACACCAAAACAGAGGATATGCTCGAGTAAGAAATACATCTTATTTTACTTGAATTAGACTATAATTATAAATTTTCTTCTGACATCTTTGCGGGTTATGGGAATGGTGCTGTTGGATTAGGCAGATTTTAATAGCAATCAACTTATGTTACAGCGAATTTAAATTATTTAATGGAGCTATCTAGAGAAACCAAATTTCCCTTCAAATTAGAAAGCAGCATCTAAAACCATGCTAAATGCATCTAGAACTAATTAACATGAAATTTAATTTACATATGTAGGCACTAAATAGTGAAAACAGAGAAGGAAAATAATAATAAATAAATTCTGGAAGTATAACTCACCCATCTTCGCTCGCGAACATCCTTTTCAGGCCATGAATCCAATAAGTCAGTAACATACAATGCAAACATATAACCAGTGCGAGAACCTTGTAAACTATGCTCATCACGGTGCCTTCCACTTTTGAAAGGCCATGGACCCAAATCAGCCTGCAGAAGTAACAAAAATTGATTACTCCAAGATATCAAACTCATCCCATTACCAATTTTCACTGTATAAAACATGCAGACTGGTAGATACAATGCATATATTTACATAACTACGATCTCATCACATTAAAATGTGCATTTTCATACAAGTCAAAGTTGTGATTTTAGGCCCTACTCTAGCCAGCATGCCTAGTTGCAATTTGGGACCCCTTGTCAGTCAGAAGGGGAGTTTTCACTTTACCTCATATATAGTGTTCAAAATTTGGCACATTTTTCTGCCGCTCATTTGTCATATATCTTTTCAACTCAGTAACCTTCTTGGGAAGATAGAGTAAAGCCAAGTTACTGAGGTAAATGGTAACCAAAGCATCCCAAGTTACATAGCATAATGACCAAGTATTTCAAACTAACATCCTTAGCTAATCTGTTTGTGGGAAAAAAAACTAATATATTGGCATTGATCAATCAACTACAAACAATAAAACCCAGCTGTCATAGTGAGAATTGACTATGTAAGGACAATAGATCTCTCACCCAACAAAAATAAATAAAAAATAAGCCCTCATATGGAAAACACCCCATACCTAGGCTAACCACTGGCCAACTATTCTGTTAAAATTCATCTGGGATTTGGAACCAAACTTGTCTAGGTGCACCCCAGTATCAATACCATATTAAAACAGGATGCAGGCCCAACAATGCTATATTAGAAAAAGAAACATACCCAACAGAGCTTGTTCCCACTAGACCATGCTTCACTTGACGAGAAGGTTAAGGGTAATTGTTACAGGCAAAACTTAAGGAGAACACAGGTTTGGGCTGGGATCTCTCATATGGCAACATGGGATGTGTGTAGATTGCCATATATTTGACGTGCCTCTACAGGTACCCAATGTGCACAAAAAAGAACAGGAACAAGCCCTTCACTTATAATATGATCCTCCAAACTCCCCATTGCTTGCCTCTTTACCCTGTTGGCACTTTGAATAGCTAAATTGGGCAATGATACAAAATGCTTCTCTAGAATGGTAAGCCAAACAAGAAAGAGTTGATTATTTCCAAGAGAGACTGCTTAAAGACTTAAAATAAATGCAATGTTTATGCTATTGCCTCATTAATTTCATATGCCTAATACTTTCAAGACCTGTATGAAGTACCTTTTAAGCAGACTTGTGACATGAAGATAATTATAACATGAACCATATGCTGCTCCTCTTTGATGCATGAAATCCAAAAATATAAGTCTCTTGATCTAATTTGATGCATGAACTATCTTTAAAATCCACGTGAGTGTGGTCTACCGGCAAGGACGCCACTTGCATTATCGGTGATGTGACCCGGGTTCAATCCCCACGGTAGATGTTTATAAGAAGTATTACTCAAAAAAATAAATAAATAAATAAATCCAACAATCTAATCAAATTAATAATTAAATTAATAATGTTTCTTATATCATTTTTTTTCCCTTTGCACAATCAAGCTACTGTCATACATCTTCTTGGTGTTTGCAATTTTTTTTAATTGGTTATATAGGATTGAAATGGCCCCATCCATGTTAGATCATGACCACGTTACAATGGTATTTCAAAAACCACATAATGGGATTATGACAAACTGTATTATCAAGGTAACCCTGGGAATTGTACTCTTGTGGACTCTTTGTGAGCCAAACATTCTCGAAAGTTAGACTTCAATTTTGGGCACACAGATTCAAAATTATTTTTCAACAGTAAGTTTTCATTTTTCGTTAAAACTGCACAAAGCTTCCATTTTCTTTATTAAATGGAAGTCCCCCTTTATAACATGAAGAATTCCTCTCGTATTAAATCCAGTATACAGGAAAATTTCATCTTGAATGGCATTAATGATTTCCAACAAGAAACCACAATCACAATCTCTTCAAAATCCTTTTCATGTTGCTTATATTTATTAGAAGACTAAATGCCATATTCAAGTTCAGAAATTAAAAATCACATCTCATAGCATTTCTTTAGAACCATATTCCTCCATTTCTCACTTATAGACCACAAATGGAAAAGGAATTTCTTGGCCTCTGGAAAGAAGATCGTTTTGTGGACAAGAAGATCAGTATTGCACAAAGACTTCATCACTGGATAACCTCAACCAATAATCATCAACAAAAGCCCTTGAGTAGGATTTGCCCTTTCTTGCATAACATCTCTCATATTAAATATCATGATATCCTCGATTTACTTAAGTTGCTTCTCCAGTACGTTCAAGTTTATAGTGGCCGATTGTTTTCTTAATAAAAGCAGGAAAATAAAAATGTAAAATGGCTTAAAACATTCAGTCATATAAGGAAATTCATAAGCTTATATTAAAGGTATAAGTAGTTGCATTTCCCAAATAAAAACACCATTGTCCAAGTCCTTTCGTTATTGAGTCTGCTTCTTTTTGCATTGCATCTGTTTACTTCTCCAAGGGCCAGTTCTGCAACACATTTTATCTAATCATTTTGAGGTAATCTTGCTAGTCATCTCTATTGCGGATGGTCTGTTTGACATGCAATCTTATAATGTCCTATTAGATCAGTACGTGTTTTACATATTTCTGTACAAAATAAGGGCTTTTCTATTCCATCCTGTACAAAAGAAAAGAATGCATTTACGGTGAAGCATGCATTAACTGATAATAGTAAAAGAAAGAAACCTAACCTCAATATGACCCTTCACTCCAGCCTCTTCTAAAGCTTCTCGAAGTGCTGCTTCCTCTTTTGTTTCATCATCCTCCCATCCTCCCTAACATTAAGAAAACAAGAGAAAAATATAAGACATTAAAAAATGAATATACACACATGTTAGGAAAGGTAAAATGTACAAAGAAGGCAACAAACTTAAGTTTACGTCAAACCCTCAACATAGGGGTTCAACTCCACACAAAAGTTGAATTAAAGTTGAATTAATGGGAATAGAATGATAAAGTGCATGTTTGTGTCCTGACATAAAGATGTTTTAACCTTGGGAAAACAAATTTGTCAAGGAACAACAAATTCGTTTTAAAGGTAAATGTCAACGTCCACAAGGTCATATACCATATGAGACAACCCTCATGGAGTCTGTTATTTACAGAATATATGGTTATCGGATAATACTTCATTTACTGAAGCATGGTATACAAACCTACTGCAAGATTCTTACCTTAGACCTCTTATTTAGGGTTCCAAAGACTTCACCTTAGTAACTGAAGCATATTGAACAAACATATCCTTAAGATTCACACCATCCTTAAAATTCACACCATTAGGCCCACCATCCTTAAAATTCACACCATTAGGCCCACTCAAGTTGTATTCTACGAAGTAAAGTAAATTTTAAAGTCCACAAGACCATAGATCCTCTGGGATAATGTGTTTTATTACATTTGTTTATCCAACCAAAGCTCTACTTTAAAGTCCACAAGACGATAATGTGTTTTATTACATTTGTTTATCCAACCAAGCTCCAGTTAAGGGAGTATGGTGTACAACCATACTCCATTATATTCAACCCTCCTATGTGGAGTTCCATACTCTTACCCAGTTGAGTTGTACCTGAACATTACTTAGCCAATTCAAACTTATCACATACTTAAGATGACACTATAGACATAGAACAATCACTAATCCAATAGACCATAAACAAAAAAAATTATGCAAAAAATTATTTGCTGGAAACAGCGTTACTTTCCTGACATAGATAAGAACCTGACCCTCTCAAGGTGCTTGTAGAAATCCAATAATTTAGTCAGACAGCCATCCCATCCCTAAACATTGGAAGTGCATTTCCACACAAACCCATCCCCCACACCCCAATGACCTGAAACCTATACATGTCTTACTTGTAGATTAATTGGCTTAAACACAAAAAACACAGAAGTATAATGCTAAAGTACCCTAAGTGCTTACTACTACTCTAAACTCTATACAGTAGTTAATGCAGACCAGAAAAAAGATAAATCACGCATTTATGGTCCACGCATGACATTAACAGAAGAACAAATTAAGGGTGGAAGGTGGAACTTTAAACAACTCCCCAAAAACTTTTTTAAAAAACAAAAATAAACTACTGTACATATGGATAATAATCGAAGCATTAAAATCACCAATACTTTTACACCTGTAGTGATCTGAGCATTGATGGCTTTGCCTTTCTTAGAACTGGTCCTAGTGACTAATATAAAATTAAATATCTTTTTGGCTTACTAAGAAAAACCAATGAAAGAAATTGCTACGGTTATTTGGAACATTTTGGAAGTAATGTCTGAATAAGAGAACAGGCATAATAGTCCATATATTGTGTGAGTCACATATGTCGAATATTTATAAACAGTTAGTTCGAATATTGAATCTTAGAAACACCTTTGGAAACACAAAGCCATCTCCTCTGCGCCGCGTGACCATAAGAACTTCTAACGTCTCCACTGACTCACCATCACAAGCATCACCGGTTCTCGTGTACCTATATGGGATGCACCTGCCAAATTGAAGAGACACTCTTAATACATTTCCAAACCTCATTCAAAAACAAACAGGAAAAAAAACTAGCAAGGACGAGACAGGAAAATTTGTTAAACATACGCTTTTCAAAGAGATTAAGCCAACGTCTAACCATCATCCAAAATTCCACATTTTTTTATCAATACTCCTAAGCAGTAAACAGTTCTACTTATTATATTATAGAATTTACAACGATAACACTTACGTGCAACAGACATGATACCTTCGCTCCAAATACTAAAACAAAACATAACTTCCTAAGTTCTTCCAGTTAGTGAGGCGATAGAGTCATAATCCCAAGGGTTTTTGTTATTTTAAGCCAAAGCTACGGTGTTGTTTAAATGAACCCCAAGCGTTCCTTGCAAGCCTTGACAAATAGGTGTTTGCAACACACTAATAACAAAACACAGCACAACAGCTGTGCTCGTGGAAAGACACATGCTACGGCAATGTCTAAGAATTTCCATAGAGCTGAAGCAACTTATTAAGCAATTCCAGTTCCCGGGAAGCTTCTCGAATTTGAATTCGTAACCCGGCTTTTGACGTCCTTCAAATTGAGTAAGTCAAGATTGAAAAAAACTCCATTATATAACAATGAGATGACAATTTACACAAGCCACCGAGCTGGCTTCCCACGCAGCAGGGTCCCTACATTTAATAATCTTTTCTACAGCTTCAAATTATGAATATCAACAATAGGGAAGCTGACAGCTCCAACCAAACACGATAAGAGCTTTCAAGAAGCTCCCAGCAAAGGCTGTGGCGACTTCAAAGTCTTAAATATACACGGCAAAGGCCGGCCGCCACGAAATTTTTACACCGACCAATTAAAAGGCAAATAACGATAATAACTAGACAAATTATGCATCAAACCTCTCTCTCTCTCCTGACCGTATGCATTCGAAAGAAGAAATCAAAAGCCGAAACAAAGAAGCAATTGCCCGTTCCGTGCTCACCCGGCCACGAGACGAGAACCGTCCTTCTCGTAGAGCTGGCGATGGCGACCCTCGCGTGCAACGAACGCTCCCATTCTACACCGCCTTCCCTCCCTTCTCAGCAATAACTGTATTTAATATATTCTTCTTGCCCCTTTCTTTACTCAAAGTAAGCTCAAGCTCAAAGAATAACGCAATGACAATATATGCGCCGGCTGACGTTCATGGCACTCCGCTTCTCCAAATCCACAGCAGAGATAGAAAGAGACGCAAATTATTATAGGCACATTCCAGCCAACAGCTACCAATAAGGAACCATAGGCAACCGGGTCCGCCCCTCCCATACGTCAAGGGTTCGAAACTTCCCCCCGACACCGAACGAAATCGAATCGAATCGAACCCGCCTCGCCAACTTACTTCCTCCTTATCCACCTCCAGCTCCCCCTCCTTCTCCTCCTCACCGAGGCCTGCAAGATTCCACGACACCACCTAAAGATCCGTCGTTTCAGAACACAAATAATATCATATCCAGACACCACCTACAACAAAAGGGCATTTTTCACCTCGAACAACGACGATCTGGATATGACGACATGCGTCTTACTACTAAAATAATTCCCTCTCTTTCCCGAGCCCCACGAACCCACTCCGAACCCCACATGCCCTGCACGCTCCTCGAAATCGCCGTAGGCGCCTACCATTCCGCGTCTCATTTAATATCAAACAACTCCTCTGTCACTCACAAAGAAATTTTGACCTAGTTTGTGATTTGAACTTAGATTTTTGTGATCAAGATATAAAATTAAATTAAATTTAAATCTTTCGATAATCTCTAGAATAAAAAATATGCTACCATATCCAAACAAAGACCCTTATATAATTATTGGGAGACTCCGCACGCAGCCAGAATTGTCTAGACATCAAAATGCGATTGATGCTTCGTCTTGTCCAAACATGTGAGGCATTTAATGCCGGCCACGTAAAATATACGTAGCACGACCGGGTCACTGGAGCGCCCACGTTGCCCTTGAGAAGGATAACTTGACGTGTAGTGGGTAGTCTTTCCACGCGTTAGATCTCCACAAATAGTGCTCAACCGCTTCTTGACCAAGCCGAAATAGAGGACACTTTCCCTACGTGGGATGAGATTGCGATCCTTGGCCCCATATCCACGAATCCGACGTTTGCGTGGTCCCCTACCAAATAATTCCATGGACGGTTCTGTCTTTTCTACTTCATCGTTCTCGCAGAACATGAAAAGGACGCTGCAGAGCTCGAAAGCCAATATGAAAAGGGCATGCCGCAGCCTTTATGGAGTTTGTCTCCATGCTGCCCTTAAATATTAAGATTAAATTTAGCGGGAGGGGGAGTTTGTCGGCACTCGGCATTAGGTTTAAATTTAGCGGAAGGGGGAGTTTGTCTAGTTTTACCTAGATAGGCACCGAGAAGAGATTTTGATTTAAACTTTGGTGGTGTCAGTTTGTAAAGGTAGTAGAGTGCGCGCCAGTCGATGATGGTATGAATCTCAAACGACCAGCGGTTCCTCCATCTCACACTGGATCAGCAATTAACCAGACAAAAAGGTTTAATGGTTGCAGTCCTGTAATGTAATTTGAATCCTGCGCTGTGGCCAACGAGAGAAGATATTGTATTGTTTTGCCGTATTTTATATTTTGTTTCGGCACCGTTTCCTCCGTCCATTGACTAAGCGATTGCGGGCGGTGGTTGTAAAAAGTCTGTTTTTATGGCTTTGTTTTCTAAAAGCCACTTTTATATGCATTGAGTGTTTCTTACGTGGTTTCTGCAATGGAGTCCATCTCAAAAGAGATTTATTTATTGAAAAGTTAGAGATAGTAACTAAATTGGGTTTTCAGATACCTTGCTTAACATACTCACTATCCTTAAAAAAAAAGTAATAAAATTAGCTGTAACTAGCTGTGGTCGGTTGTTTTACTACTGTTTTCTTTTGTCTCTTGCCTCGCTTCAGGATAATCACTACCCTTATCGAAGGGAAGCAATAAAACTTATTTTGCTTCTCTGTCTCTTGCCCCACTTGAGGATAATCACTACCCTTATCGAAGGAAGGAATAAAAACTAATTTTGCTTCGGTTGTTCTAGTACTGTTTTCTTTATCTCTTACCTCATTTTAGGACGTTCACTGTCCTTAACGAAGGGAAACAATAAAACTAGCTTTGGTTCGGTTGTTATGTTTTATTTATCTCTTGCCTTACTTCAGGATATTCTATAAGGGAAGGAATAAAACTAACTGTGGTTGCTACCCTTATCAAAGTGGAGAATTGCTAACACAAATCAATAGGAGAAGGAACAACCTTCTCAAAGATATTAAAGATCATATGATATGATTTGAGTTATTGTACTTCTGTATTTGAGGTCCCATAGACCATATTTGGGTCTCGCGGACTTAATTAAAATCTTTCATTCAGTGGCTGGGTGGGTGTGGGTGTTTTAGTACTGTTTTATTTAGTCACGAGATCATGAGTAGAACTCCCTCGCTGTCATGATTTTGTACAATTTTGTTTTGGTTTTTAATGCTTTTTCCAGTGACGAGAGAACCAGAATTCCTCACCCGTGCACTCAAGAACCTAAACCTTGAAGAAAACTTTCACAATCTCTTGAGAAACTAAAGTGAGAATCATGGAAAAATGACCCTGTCATACATCAATTGTACTTTAAGAGATTCTACTCCAACCAAAACAAGTTATTATCAGTGCCCGACATTGGGAAAGTTCGTTGAAGCTTCGGGAGGACATACTGCATGCGTTCTGTGATTCCATTAAGGCGGCTTGGGCATTTTCAGTTTTTTGGGTTAACAATAACGAATAGAATCAAATTTTTATATGATTTAAATCTTGCACTTTTAATTATTAATAATGCACTTTTAATTATTAATAAATATAACCTTTGAAGTGACTGGTTTGTACGCTCGTGCTTTGGGAAAAGTTTTCTTTAGCGTGGAGAAAAGTAATTGTTATATTAAGTTATCGTTTTAGTTGAAGACACTTTCAAACTGTAAGCACTTCAAGAAGCTTTCCATCCAGCGCGCGCTCTAGCTAAGGAAACTTTCAAGGCCGACCACAAAGAGAGCGCAATCATCACGTCTAATGATTAGGAAAGTACTTGACAAAGCATCCAAGCATCCAATCCCTGTTAACGTTATCTTATCCTCGAATCTCCAAGTCTGGTTTATATTCTTCCGTGTAGTTTATGGCATTAGAGTATTTTATTATTATTTTTTCTGGTGTATAGGCTCGACTTACTATATAAATAGTTTCTTTAAATAAAATTGTACCCACCCAGTAGTCCCTAATTAGTTTTTAGACTGCACCCGAGCTATGTGCATGACCATTAGAATCTTTAACTAACTTTATTATTATATCATTTTAAATTAAAACACATTAAAATTCAATTAATTATATATTATATAAAAAATTTATTTATTTTTATATTTATATATTAAAAAATTATTAATATTTTAATCACTCAATTAGCCCCCCTCTCTTAGATTTTCATGTTTTTACTTAATTAATTTTGTTTTGTTACGCTACTATCAGTGAGGACCTTTCACTTCAATCACTTTTACCTAATTTTTTATACTTATTTTTTTTAAAGGATAAACATTACACAGTATTTTTATTTTTATTTTTATTATATTATATTTATTTATATTATGTGATAAAGGTTTTACTTTATTAAAGAGGTTAAACAATTCAAAAAAGATAGGTCGGTTGGTAGTGGTTAAGTGCCTACTAAGAGGATGTTCAAGTTTGATCCCTGGTTAAGTGCCTACTAAGAGGATGTTCAAGTTTGATCCCTCAAAGATTGAGGTCCCGATGATTTCATATTTACCTAACACGTTAAGGATTATAAAGGTTTCTTTTAAAAATAAAAATAATAATTCTATCTTAAAATTTTATAATTTACTTTTTTTAAGTAGAGTTGTTTTTTTACATGACAGTGACATTAGTAGATGTCACTTATCCCTTACTTTTTTATATGATGGTAAAATTAATGGATGCTACCTATTTTTCTTATCCCTTACTTTTTTTACATGATGGTAAAATTAATGGATGCTACCTATTTTTCTTGTGATATTGGTACAAGCATTCTAAGGCCTTTATGTGGCCTAAACATTTGGCAACATAGTTGCCAACTATTGAGGTTAGTGATAAGACTCATATGACTATCAACAAGCCCAACAATTAGTCTTTGTAGATTCTAGATTTATCCTCCTAGATCCTAGTTGTTTCATTTTGACTCAGTTTCATTAGAGCTTTTGATCGAGTTGGCTGGTTCATACCATATTTTCTATGTCTCAACCAGAAAGTGTCTTGGATTAATTGTATACTTATGATGACTTTTGTATTGTCGGCTTCCTCATCCCAAATGAGCTTATGACCTGTAGATACCTTACCTTATGACTAAAGCAATCAATTTTGTTAGAAAATATGTCATATAGTAAACTTAGTTTGGTTTGGGGACTATCACACTCTTTCCAAACATATCCTTCATCATTAATTTTATGGAGATAAAAATTCATCACCTAAGCCTTGAACCAAAGATCCCAATCCTGCCATTTTTTAAAAGAAAACCTAGCTATTTTTATATCATAATTGATTTATAATTGCCTATGGACTCTAACACAACTTACTATATAATTGTACATCTAGACAAAAAAAAATTGCAAAATAAAACGTACAACTTAAATTGTTTGGATTTGTCCAACTAAATTGGATTTTGATTTCATATGTAAGCAAGTGACGCAACATACTAGTTGGATTTTTGTAAAAAAATTATCTATGATACTTCTCTAGATATCTTTAGGTAAACTAATAATTACACTAATATCAACAAACTCTTGGACAATTGAATAGGAACAATTATTTACAGTAGTGTTCATGTACATGTAAGCCTTCTCTTCTTCATCTTCGAATTTAAGCTTATCCCTTCTCGTGACATGATAATGAGCATCCTGAGGCATTTTCGTGGCCCAAACATTTAACAACACAACTACCAACTATTGAGGTCTATGACGAGACCATCTATCTAGTACCACACCTATCAACTAGTGAGGTTTATTATGAGACTCATTCTACTGTCAACAAGCCTAACAATTAGCTTTGTAAATAATTTTTGTATTAGATATCTCCAAATAATATTGTGGTCAATCTATCATATATGGTTAACATCAAAATAAGGATATTTTGATTGCATTGGTCATTATAAAAGAAACATCCCTCTTATTTCTATAATGCGATGTGAAATGTGAGATCACAAACCCTTCCCAGATAATATTCCTTAACATATGATATATTATAGTAGTGACAATCCTACATAAATTATCATTAGTATTAATTACTAATATGTAGCTATGTTGAAATGGAAGATTTTGTCTGTTACTTAATCTACAACATTGATATAAAAATACTAAATATCATCATGATAAATTTAATTACACTCACCTAAATATAAACTCAATTTCTCTAACATACCTATTGATAATTATCTAATTGATTTTACAATATTCTCCATACTCCAAATCCATCCTTTGAATATATAACTTATGCCATGTGATATATTACAATAGTGACAATCCTAAATAAATTATCATTAATATTAATTACTAAAGTGTAACTACATTAATATGAAAGATTTGATATGTTAATTAATTTACAAAGTTGATATAAAAATACAAAATACGATCAAAATGAATTTAATTTTACTCCTCTAAATATAAACTCAACTTCTCTAACATACTTATTAATAATTATCTAATTAATTTTAAAATATTTTTATACTCCAAATCTATCCTTCAAATATATAACTTAAGCTTTACCTAATGTATTTCAAATATATAACCTATGCCTTACCAAATGTGCTTAAAATACAAAACCAAGAGTGGATCTCCTATTCTTCCATAGCTCCTAAGGAGTCCTTTTTCATAATAAAATTTTCATAATAAAAATTTTAAAGCTGACAAATGTCATATAGAAGGATATGATCTCCTATTCTTCCATAGCTCCTAAGAATCCTTTTTCAAAGCTGACAAATGTCATATAGATGGATCGGATCTCCTGTTCTTCCATAGCTCCTAAGAATCTTTTTCAAAAATAAAATTTTGTCATATAGATGGATAGGATCTCCTATTCTTCCATAGCTCCTAACAATCCTTTTTCATAATAAAATTTTAAAGCTGACAAATGTCATATAGATGGATAGGTGTCATCCACTAATGCCTAGAGTCGAACTATTATAAGGACCCTAGACGTCCTAAAAATTAGAATATCAGCATATTATATAAACACCTAAAATTAATAGTATATATCCCTAAAAGCACAGTCTCGGTTCCGATATGCTGAGCCGTATAACCATGATTGGGTGGTCCGGCACCACCTCCGCCTGATGGTCCAGAGGAGAGATAATGGGAGGTGGTCCTTAGGAGAGATCATGAAAGGCACTTCGTGAAAGCAGAGAATATTCTTCCCAAAGATCAGAGGATTCTTATGGTTTTAGTGCAAGGCAACAAGAATCAAGTTATTATTCTCTTCTCCAAGAGCAATTAAACACACAGTTTGCTAAACTTCAAGTTTCACCAGCACTATCCTGCTCTAGTGAAAGCTGCTGTTCCCTGGTCTGCGAGGAGAGTGACTTCATCAAAGAAGGATAAAGTTCTTAAAACCGTGGTTACAGAACAAATATGAAAAGGGCATGCCCCAACCTTTATGGGAGTTTCTCTGCACTCGTCCTTAAAAATTAAGTTTAAATTTAGCGCAAGTTTCTTTAATCTCGATATTGTACTGTTTTGCCGTGTTTTAAATTCAGTTTCGGCACCGTTTCCTCATCCATTGACCATGCGATTGCGAGTGGTGGCAGGTAAAAAGTCTGTACTTTGTTTTTTAAAAGCCACGTTGGTATCCATTGCGTGTTTCTTACGTGGTTTCTGCAAATGGAGTCTATCCGGAAAAGATATTTTTTATTGGACACTTTAGTTAAAAGTAACTAGCTGGTATATTTTTTAAGTTTTTTATATTAAATTTTTTTTGGAACAGTTTATATAATTTTAATTTTTTATTTTATGAAGTCAAGATAATCTAAGAAAGGTTTACCTTCAAAAATTTTAATCTAAATTTCTTTTTCCAAAATTTACCAATCCACTAACTTTTAAAACTTGAAGAACAAAACTAACGGTCGTTCTCCTACTATTCATATTAGAACTATCTCACTTTCATGCTCATTCTCATGCTCACGTGTACCTTCATTCAGTCTTTTAGTGGCAGAGCACTGGAATCCCTCAGTGTACTCGATAACCCACGGCTTCAAGAAAAGTCTTTCAGTAATTTCTTGATTTATTAAAGTTTGATGACCATCCAACTCCAAGCAGAAAAAATTATTGATAGTGCCTGCCAAATTGTGCTTACGCATCCAACACCACGCAGAAAAAGTTACTTCTCAGTGCCTGCCATTGGGAAAGTTTGTTGAAGCTTCGGAAGGACATGCATGCATTCTGTTTTACAGGGCCCTTTATATGTGAGTGGGCTTTTACAGTTTTACACGACGCAACTGTTCAAAATGACTGTTTTATACGCTCATTTGTTATTTTAAGTTCTTGTTTTAGTTGAAGAAACTTTTAACCTGTAAAGCACGTCAAGAAACTTTCAATCTCAAGCGCGAAACTTTCAAGGCCTACCAAAAAGAAAGCGCACATCATCACGTGTAATGAATAGCAAAGCGCTTGGGAAGAGCATCCAATCCCTATCAAAGTTATCTTATCCGCTAGTCTCGACTTTGATTTATTTTCTTCTGTATGGTTTATGGCGTTAGAGTATTTTTTTTTAAATATTATTTTTTCTGGTGTATAGGCTCAACCTCCTCCATAAATAAATTCTTTTAAATTAAATTTTACCTGGTTAGGTTATTGATTACATTGGGTTTATGTTTATAGTTTCTAATTAGGTTATTGATTACATTGTATTTATGTTTATGAATATTAAGAATCTTTAATAAATTTTATTATTATATTATTTTTAATTTTTGGTTAAAGTTTAATAAAAAAATTATTATATAAAGTTTTTAAAAAATCTTGATATATTTTTTAGTTTTTGTGTTTATATTTTAAAAAAATGATATTTGATACAAAGATAATATTTTAAGCTTCTTTATAATTATAGAGACATTTTGTTGATAGACTTTTTCTAAGATTTTAATATCCAAACACCTAATCTTGAAATCGCATGTGTCCAAGAATCTTTGCTTAAAGCTATCAATAGCCCTCCTCTGTTGAGGCAAAAACAAAATTTATCCTCTCAAACCAAACTCCAATTCAACTAATTTTGTATGCCCCATACCTATGACTGTATGGTTACTCACACATGTAAGCAAAGCGTCATGAGGATATTTACAAATGGTTGGTTAACTTACCACATCAAATGGTCTCATCAATTTGTTGAAGGTAAAGTTTTAAGGCATTTGTTCATTCTATAATTGTGGAATCTTGCATTGTCCTTGATTTGAGGTAATCTTACGTCTACCTCCTTAAGTTGTTGTGGTACTCCAAAAGTTGTGGTCATCCACCATCAATCACTCATCATTCATCATCATCCATTACCAATCTAATTGCTTGGTGTCATCTATTTTTGCATCACCTTGTGTTCACACGCAATACAACACGAAAAGAGGTAAATTTAGACACCCAAAAAGTGTCAATTTTGTGTTTTTCTAAGGTTAAATTTAACAATTTTCAAAATCCTAAATAATTTTCAAAATTGCCCAATTCCACCATATAACCTTACAAAAATTAAAATTCCCCTTCCTAGCCCCCTTTCCCCCTCTAAGCACTTTCCTACACTAAGCCCTTATTCACCATGTGACTTCCCATCCCCCTATCCTATGCGCACACCTCCCTAACCTACCCACTTGGATCTTAGCTTAGGTCCACATCACCCTAGCCTAGTCTACCCCTACCTTCCACATCCCCATGCACCCTCACCTTCCCCATACCTCTTAATACCACTTGGGAAGGGTGAGGATCCTCCCCACCTAAGGGCATTTATGAGGCATGGTGTGCACATGCCACTTGAGTGGGGTGAGGACTCTTCCCACCAAAGGAGAGTAGTGAGGTATGATGCACATCCCCCTTTTTACCATGCAAGTGGAAAACCTCAATATTTCCACCTCCCTCAACCATGCCACATGGCTTCCATGTCATACCATGTCATCTCCACCTCACTACCCACTCTCCCTTCCAAAATTGTATAAATTATTATTTTTATTTGTAACAACTATGTGAAATCTATGTTGAAACTCTACCAAAAATTTCTTTCAGCCCTATTGTATGATCACCCTTTTGTATGCAAACCATTCATGGAGACTATTGTATGCCTCCATTTAAATTTTTCTTGTTTGTGAAGTTTCTTGTAAGTGAGGACTTCAATCGACTCCATACTTCTACCAGCGTTTTTGATACCCTACCAAAGGTCCCTTGCAAGTTTCACCAAAATTTGAGTAGCATAACATTCGATCATCCACCCCCAGACGACGTCCTATTTGAACAATTACAATCAAGCAAATCAGATCTTGAAAGTTTGCAAACCCTCATCCTAAGCAAAGACTCTTCCGTCTAACCCTAGATGACTCACAGTCAAGGTCATCTACCCCTAGATGATCCACTTTAAAAACTTGAAACAATCATAAAATTAATAGCAAAACCAACAGTAGACAGTTATAGAAGGTAAGCAAGGTAAGTTCTTTGTGTTTAATAACATTTTGAGTTATGTTTTTTTTAATCAAGTTTTGTATTTTCATTATTGTTTGCATCTTTCACAAATTTGGGCCTAACCAAGGTAGGCCCACCGCCCTTTTGATGCTACTAACTCTTTTGTGTTTGGTTGTGTGTAGGTCTTGTGGAGGTGCATACAACCAAGGGTGGTCAAGCAATCAAGGCTCCAAAACCCACCCACCCTTTGAGGTGGTTTAGAAGACCATTTGGGTGTCATTTTTGTAACTTTTGTAAAAGGGGATAACATTTTGGGAACCCCTATTGTAAGCCCATAGTGGCATTTGTAAAAGATTATCATTTTGCAATATCTTTGAAGATTAATACAAATGGTAATAAGATACAATCTTAGAAGGAATGTTAGGACGTCCTTTTCCCATCCTCAGAGTGCACTCAATCAAGGTCAAATATAAGGCTAGGTAACTTTCATTTAATTATCATTTATTTTGTCTTTTGATTTTGTTTAAAAAAAATCTCAATTTACAATTTTGCAAGTAAATTTTTAAATTTTCTTTTTCTTAGTTGTTTCCAAATTTATGGTGGGAGGACTTTGGTGCATATATGCCCAATCTATGACTCTTCCCCATCAAATTCTTATCTCAACTATGCATAGATTTAGGTTGTGAGTGTAATTGGAGTATGATTGAGCACATACACTCCAAGAAACATAATAAGCTTACACAAGAAAAGTTGAATGATCCTTTGTTTGTTCATTACAACCTTCATCTCCACCACAAAAAAAATATAGAAACAAGTACTAAGGCTATTGACCTATATGAGATTGATCTATTATCTGAATGGATCATAGAGCCACATCAAGAGTAGGAACATGAGCCTCTTGTCTTTATTGATGATTTTGAAAACTTTGAAAACCTACCGACGAGGTATCATCTAAGGCACATTTAGAGGCACATGCATAGTCATAATGACCAAGAGAGACTAGAGCTTCTACTAGGGCAAAGGGAAAAGACATTCAAAGATCTTGATCCATTCTATTCATCATGATTCATGACACATTTTGTAATGTACATTCTATATTATAAGCAATACAATAATATTTGTTACTTTCATATGTATTTTAAGTGTGTATCAGTTACAATATTAATATTTGATTTACATAATATTAATTCATTACGATATGCATGAAAAAAAAACTTTTTGCAATGAAAATTTGTAGTTGATTCCTATTTTTTTAATTTTTTCCATGTTGATTCCAATCAAATTCCAATTTTATCGATTATGATCTAGAGGATATGTCATGGAATTTGGGGTGTAATTTAAGTAGGTACATTTGTAAAAGAGTGATGCACATTCAACTCCATACCATAGTAAGGTAGGTCAAAAGCTTAATGCATATTTGTTGGGTGAGAGAACAAATATTTTTATCTCAAACTAGTTTTCTTTTGAGAAGATAAAAAATGAAATGGAAAAATAGTGCTCTAAATCTATGCTGCAAGAACACAAACCTTGGAAAAAAAACTCAAAAACTAAGTTATTTTAAAAAATTTCTTGGTCTTTAAAATCAATATAATATGAGGATGTATTGTGTTGTAGTGCATACTTGTTTCAAAAATTTTTAAAAAATTGCATTAATATTTTGTTGCTAACTTTGGTATCATTAATGAATAAAAGTAATTTCACATATCCTATTATTTTGCAGGTTTATTTTCAATTGGTTTGAGATTTTCTACTCTTACAATAATGGTAGTTGATGCTCGAGCATTCTCCTCTTATGCTAGGTTGTTGTAAATATTTTCCATTTATATTTTTTTTTAGTTTTCAATATCTTTTCTATTGTATCGAAGTTATCGCTTTAAGATTAAAGCTTTATCATTAAAATTTTCTTAAGCACAAACTCAACTATGCAATTAATTTATGCGTAGTGTTGAGTTGTCTTCCACAAAATGTTTGCATGCTTTGAACTAATATGAGGTAAAGAGAGTATTTGACTACATTGGCTCATTGCTTCTTTTGTTTGTTGAGTACTAAAATAGTCTTTATACCCCTATCATGGGAATTTTGCAATGGTCGTTTCTTGTAACTTGTCTCTTCATTTGAGAAACTTGTATAAAATCCACATTGAAAAAAGTAAATGGGCTTGAATGTAAACCCCTAACATAAGTAGGAAATGAGTAAAATTCATTGTCATGTATTCTCATATATGGGATATGAAATTTAATCAGTTCAAAATACATCATCGTGAAATATAGCTCTCTTGAATGTGGGATTTTTGTGGTGAAAATATCATTTTTTTTATTAATAACAAAACATAATATATTTGTGGCTTGTTGATTATTGAAAAATGATTCAGTTCAAGAAAGATGCAAATAAAGAGGTTGAATTTTCGTTAATTAGTTCAAAAATATGTAGATATGGTAGCTCAAAATTAACTTTTATGAGTGTCAGCTTCAATTGCAAGGTCATGTAGGTTATGAAAATTCAAATATATTCTCATGATCATATGTTTTTTGTACCTTTTTCCATGGATATGGGTTCTATTCATAGTTGTGCAACATTGTGCTTTGTTGAAGGGAATAGAATATTACCTTCTGTTGGAAATGTAGTTACAAGGTTCATAAAGTTTGATCTCTATGAGGGAGATTTGGTTCAAGTGCATGTGCACATGTATATATTTTCTTAAAGTTTATAAATTTATCAAATTTTTATAAAAATATATATGTTCAATATGCTTTATAAGAAGTAAAGACCAAGAAATATGATTCATGATCATAGGAAATTTTAATGCCATAACCAAGCGAGATGAAAAATTTGGGAGAATTAAGAAATTAACCCAAAGTATATGATATTTTTTAGCTTTTATTCAAAACAATAATTGTTAGATTTTGAAGCTAAATACTCAAGATAAAAATAACCAAAATATCTAAAATAAAGTTGCAATATGAAATATATGATAATGGCAATATTCTAAAAGTATAAAACTCAAAAATAACTTTAACAATAACTCATAAAATTTCCATTAATAGAAGAAGCAGGCAAAAAATGGTGGAGGAAGAAGGCGTGCACAACCATGGTAGTCCAAAGGGCAGAGGATCCAAGATAGGATCTGTCACTGGTGAAGCAGGTAAGGATCCGACCGATGGGGTCCCATTGCATAGAAAGGAACCCCTTGACAAAGGGGGACCAACGGATGGTCTTATCATCGAGAATGGTCCCATCCCGGATAAACCCTCGATAGTTTCTTATGCCCAGGTGGTCAACCAGGGCCCCCACTTCAAACCTCCACCCTAGGAGCTAATCCCCACCGGCTCGGACCTGGTGATCCCGGAAAGCCTAATGTCCAACTACCTAGAGATGGAGCAACTTACTCTGGTAGGCAAGTTCATCAAAGGTCACCCAGATATGGAGACCATACAGAAATGGGTATATTCCAAATGGAGGACTAGCGAGAATATGGAAATCGTAGCCCTATACAAGGGTTTTTTTACCATCATATTAAACAACCAAGAGGATTTTTGTAATATCCTATCCGAAGGACCCTGGTTCCTAGGTAGAAAGAGCCTCTTCCTTCGCAAATGGGCTAAATATTTTGATACTGAAACTTAAAACATCAACGTTGCCCCGATATGGGTTAGGTTTCCAAACCTCCCTTTCCAGTTCTAGCACGAGGATGTCCTTAAAGGTATTTCTAGAACCATCGGCGATATGATAGCATTCGATCCATCCACTAAAGTCCGATCTCGGATGGTCCATGCTCGCATTTGCATCAATGCCAATCTGGACTCAGAGCTCCCCACCCATGTCAACCTCTTTCATAAATTATCTCTCATAAGGCATCAACCTTTGGAGTACAAGAATAAACCTGCTTTCTACATGCATTGTTATTCCCAAGGATACCTAAGGAATTAGTGTCCCACCTTAAAAGCTCAGTCCCAAGTTTCTAAAGATCCAGCAAAAGGTGTGAATCATAGACCAGGTCCTTCGAAGGAGCAGCTCCAAAACCCTCTTGCACCAAGGAATGGCCACGGGGCCCATCGTCAGGAACCTCCAACCATGGCCCCTCAAGGGAGCAATGAAATACTAGCCCCATCGCAAGGGCATAAATCCCCTACTAAAATCAAAGGTAAATAAATAGTTTACTCCAACGTCAAAACCAATCAATACCAGGTACCTCCCCTCCCTCCCATTGTTACTTTAAATCCTATTTTGACGATCATTTGGCAACGATTCATAGGAACACATCTCAGTCCTCCCCATCCCTATCCTTGAACAGATATGGACCATCCCATATCCCTATCATTGAAGAGGTGGGAAGCCCTCTATAAATCCCTTTCCAGTTTGGAATATTTAGCTCTAAAAACACCAAAAGCAAAAAATCTTCCATCGACTTTGGCAGCGACAAAAAAAGGGAGACCATCCATCACAGAGCAGTAGAATAAAGAGGCAGCAGAAGATATAGCTAATGGAACCCAGTCAACCCTCTTCTCTGAGAGCTCAGACATGCAAAAAGGTGATCAAAGAGGAAATAAACCTTCCCTTCAACAGGTGAAGGGAGGCAAAAAATCCCAAAAAAGTTTTAAATGAAGATCCTCTCATGGAATGTGAGAGGTCTAAATGGAGTAGCCAAATAATGCCTCGCTGCTAATCTTAGGAAAGAATGCAATCCCACCATCCTCATTCTCCAAGAAACCAAAAATGATGATGTCTCCTCCCTCAGGTTGGCCAAATCAATCTGGAGTAGGGGTGACGTCCTCATCAGCCCCACCCAAGGATCCTCGAGAGGGCTCATGTGCTTGTGGGACCCTCTTCAGGTCGAAGGGAGGCTTCTATCATCCTCCAACAGAATCATCAATGTTCTCTTTCATTGTAAGACCAACAACTCCTTCTGGATATTATCCAATGTATACGCCCCAAATTCCCCCCTTGAAAGAGCAGCACTATGGAATACCATTAGTTAGATGATTCTGTTGGAGGCTTCTATTATCCTCCAACATAATCATCAATGTTCTCTTTAATTGTAAGACCAACATCTCCTTCTTTGGATATTATCCAATGTATATGCCCCAAATTCCCCCCTTGAAAGAGTAGCACTATGGAACACCATTAGTTAGATGAGGAGCACTTTCAGCACCATCCCTTGGATCATCGATGGAGACTTCAACAGTTCTTTGTACCCTTCACAAAAAAAAGGGACTCAACATCACAAACATAAGCATGGAGGATTTCAGGGACTTCATGAATCTCAATGAGCTCATTGATGTCCAACTTAAAGGATCTAAGTTCACTTGGAGCAATAGAAGAATAGGAAGTGGGCTTATTCAGGTAAAGCTTGATAGGTTCCTCATATCCAAAGAGGTTATCTCAATATTTTGGGATGCATCCCTCCTTGCCCTCCCCAATATTGGCTTGGACCATAGTCCTCTCCTCCTGGAAGCAGGTAAACCTCCATCCTTCAAGACCCCTTTCGCTTCGAATCAATGTGGCTCCATCATCAGGACCTCATAACCCAAGTCACCCTTTGGTCGTAGCAGTCTGTCTTACGGTCCCCTACCTTCCAATTTTCCAAAAATCTCAAGTTGGTTAAATAGAAACTAAGGGTGAGGAATAAGGAGGTATTTAGCAATATCTTTGCTAGTAAGCAGGCCATCACAGGAAAACTCCAAGATATTGGAAGGCAGATCGAAGCTGGAGACCAAAGCAGTTCCACTAGGGATGAAGAAAGAAACCTCCTTGCTGAGTACCACAACATTTTAGCTAAGGAGGAAACTTTATGGAGAAAAAAGTCCAGAGCCCTCTGGATCAAATATGGTGACTCCAACACTAGCTTCTTCCATGCGTCCACCATGAGGCATAGAGGCTCAAAAAAAATTTGTGAGATTACCCACAACGATGGATCCAACACCAAGGACATCTTTGAGATCAGATCTGATTCGATCTCTTACTTCCAAGATCTTCTCGATAGTCCTCCCTAGTGTGATGACCAAGCCATGTCTAACCTTCTAGCCAACATCCCATCCTCTGTCCCCCAGTCGACTAACTCTATGCTTATCCGCCCTTTCTACCATGATGAGATCAAAGGATCCCTCTTTTCCATGAATCCATATAAAGCCCTAAGGTTGGATGGGTTTCCCCCTTATTTCTACCAAGCTTTCTAGGATATCATCGAGTGGGATATGTGTGAAGCCATCAAAGAGCTCCAATTCTCTCGATCCATCCCTCGAGATATTAATTCCACATTCATAGCTCTTGTTGAGTGGTATTTTCACCCAATTGTGAAAGTACACTCTCCCTTAGGATTTGGGTTCCAAATCCCCTCTTGCAAAGAAGTTAAACAACCAACTTCTCCAAGGTCTCCGCTATATTAGCATTTGCATATGTGTATTAGTAATCTCAAATAAAGATATTCAATTTAAATGCTTGGAACACCTTAGTGATTGCAAGTAACTGTAAACAAGGGGCAATGTTGGTTTATTTTACCATGAAACTTCAGTGATTGTTCATTGAACCAAAATAAAACAAATGTGAGTTGGCCCTCATATGACCACGATGTAGTGCCTTAATTCCTTTTATCTTGAGGGTTTTAAAATAGATTTTATCTTGCATTAAATCCTCAATGATGAATAGGGTCTTCAAATGCAGCTTCAAAATGTCACTTTGATTATCCTTCTTAAATGAAATCAGATTTTCATCAAGACGAATAATTTAGTGCTTTGATTGCTCCCAAAATGGTAATTTGTAAAGTGCCATAAAACATGACTCCTTCGTTGAAATTAGAATTTTCATGAAGGGAATGTCATCATAGGCTCATTGAATGAAACATGAAACTGAAAAAATGAAATTCGGCCCTAAAATGGAAATTTTCTATTTTCGGATTTTTCAAAATCTGTAATAGAAACAAACAACTTCGATGAATTTTTAAAAATACTAAACAACTCCAAAAATGAAATTTCAAAGTGCGTATTGGAAGTATGAAGTATAGCCTACGCAATGGTGAAATTGTTTTTGGATTTTGAAAATTTTTAAATGTTTATTTTAATGCCTGAAAATTTAAAATAAGTTAAAATTTTTGGAAAAATAAAAATGCAAAAAAATGAAAATGAAATGCAGAAAACTGAAAATAAAATGCATTCAGTATGATGCTATCCTATTTCGACAAAACCGAAGATGTGAGGTTTCCATGCATGCAACCTAACCTATTGGACTTGCAAAACAAGCACAATCCCCATAGACTAAGTGTTGGTTCCTAGGGTTTAAAATAAATTTCAGGTTCAAGCATTCACATGAAGCAACCAAGAAAACTTGCATTAACTCCATCTACAAACTCGAAATCTGAAAAAGAGAAAAGAAATAGACATTAAATCCATAGCATGCAAAGAGAATCTCCTTCTTTCTTGCCCACAAGATGCAAATTTCTGAAAACTCTTGCATTAAAAATGTGTCATTTTACAATAGCAAAATTTCTGGTTTTCCCAAACCAGTCCATGGAAGAAAAATGACTCAAACAAGTCTAGAATGGCCCTCTTGCCTTCAAATCTGCAACTCTGCTCATAGCAGTTTCCAACCCTTCAAAACATCCTTGCCTAGCGTATTTAAAACTTTTCAGGAAGCTTTTCGTTTCATTTTCCAATGGTTGTTCGTTTCACCTTCCCTTGTGCATGCATGTGTTTTGGTTTCCAAAAAAACTTTTCATTTCTATTTTGTGGCCCTTCGTTTCATTTTCTCCACATGGGCTTGCGTCCGTTTCCTTCCGTGTGTAACGACCATCTTAAATGATTTCAAATCATTAAATATTCCTTATGTAACGTTTTTTCTTATTCATTGGATTTTGTCCTTATGTCCACGTCACTATTATCAGATGCACTGTCAACTGCTCTGTTCCCTTGGAAAAATTGAACATGTCACGATATCACGACACTTTTGCCTCCTTGCTCTCTTTTGTTGCTTTTAGCCATGAAAATGTAACATGTCGCGATATCGCGACACTTTTTCTTTCTTGTTCTTCTTTCTTTTTTCGTTTGGCCATGAAAATGCAACATGTCGTGATATCGTGACACTTTTTTTCTTTCTTTGCTTCGATATCGCGACATTTTTCTCTTTGTCATGCAACATGTGCATATCGCAACTTTTTCTTTTGGCCGTGAAAATGCAACATGTCGCGATATCGTGACACTTTTTCTCTTTTGGCCGCGACAATGCAACATGTCACGATATCGCGACACTTTTTCTCTTTTGCCACGAAAATGCAACATGTCGCGATATCGCGACACTTTTTCTCTTTTGTCGTGAAAATGCAACATGTCACGATATCGCGACACTTTTTCTCTTTTGGCCGCGACAATGCAACATGTCGCGATATCGCGACACTTTTTCTCTTTTGGCCGTGACAATGCAACATGTCGCGATATCGTGACACTTTTTCTCTTTTGGCCATGACAATGCAACATGTCGCGATATCGTGACACTTTTTCTCTTTTGTCCGCGAAAATGCAACATGTCGCGATATCGCGACACTTTTTCTCCTTGCGGTGTTTTGCTTTTTCTTTGATCTTTAGCATATGGGCCACTTCGGTCTTCTTGGAAAACATGCAAAAAATGTGGGTCCCCAATTTTGGGGTACGTTGTGGAGCAGCCACAACAAATGGCGACTCTGCTGGGAAATGCTCCTGAGCATTTCGGTGAGAACTCAACTTGAAAACACACAGACTCAAATACAAGCGTCAACAAATATCCCAAGAATGAAACTAGACGAGAAATACATGAAGCATTAGAATTATTAAGCATCAGCTCGGTGTGTGCAATGTGCTTCATTCCCTATCGTTTGAAACTCGTTCAACTTTCCATTGTCAGTTTCACTTATGATTCGTATGCAAGGCTATGAATGATTTGTGCAGGATTTGATGTATGACAACTATGTTAGAGATATAACAACCTGCTTTGCAAAGGCTCAAACTTTCTAGTATCATGAACAAACATATTAAAACTGTCAAACCCTCTTAGGACCAAATATATGTATACTGAATTAATTTACTAGATCCCAAAGTTGGTTATGTGTCACTACCATCTTGAACCCATGTGCAAGTGTAAGTGAAATCAGAGCTTTGGGGAATAGGATTCCCAACCTAAGCGAGATGGGAATTTAACCCTATCCTTACTACTCTGATCTGGAGTTCATTACCTCATCTTGAACAAAATGATTTAACCTGTTATGGATGAAACTGTCAGGCTAGCCTGTCCGTTTGAGCAGTCAATGGTCTTGCTTTTAGACAAGACATGTTGCCACGCATGAGCATACTCCACTGCCAGTCAGGCATCTATAGCCCCGGTGGAGATCAACCCCATAATCCAGGATTTGACTTTACTTTTGATTTCTTGAACCTTGGGGATGACTACCCATCCTTGCAAGGGACATGTAGTACGATCCTTCCAATCCAATATCAATGATGCAATAAAAGTAGAATGAAAAATATTTTCTTTGGAATTTTAAGTTCTTGAGTGGGCAAAATAGAAGCTTTGGGGAATCGGATTCTCAACCTAAGCGAGATGAGAATTAGACCCTATCCTTACTACTCCATGAAGGTCAAATCAGAGCTTTGGGGAATTGGATCCTCAACCTAAGTTCGATGAGGATTTAACCCTATCCTTACTACTCCGATTTTAGGCTTTAAGCACTATGGGAGTGGTAAAAACCACTGTTTTAAGGATTATGTTGCATAATAGGACAGACACGAAATACTCCTTTCGCCTCACCTTTTCTTCCAAGTATGGTTTTGACCATTTTGCTCAAGATCCTCTTTAATATGTGTAGAACGTGCTTGGTTCAAGATAGTTCGGGCATCGGTTCCCAACCTTAGGATCCTTTTAATATATGTTATGTAATAACCCTAAGAGGATTCGACACCTTTTCAATGATTGTATATGAAATGAAGATGCAACTGAGATGAAATGTATATGCAATGTGGAATGTAACATGAGATATGAATGCATTGCTCCTTTTGAAATGCGGATGGAGTATACCACCTACTTTGCCATAATTTATAAAACCGACAACTTCATGCATCACAAGTTCCAAACGATATTCTTTAATGTGTTTGCGATATTCGTGGAGCTTTCTGCAATACAATTCCGATGTTTCATATTCTCCTAGTCTTAGTCAACATTCATAAGGACATAAGTTGACATCTCGCTTTTTTTTTTTCAAGACAAACCAAAAGTGTCCAAAGGACCAACACACAAAACTTAAAACCCAAAACCAAAATGCAATCCCAAAAATGAAACTTGAAAACATAAACCAAAACCAAAAAACAAAGTCTATATACAAATGTACAATATGGTACAATATGATGCACAGTTTGAACTGTCACTTTCCTGGATCCCAAACATGATTTGAGCATTCCAAAAGACATATAATGTGATACACATGCCAAATGTGGAAGGAATCAAACAAAAACAAGATTAGACCAAACAATGCAACCAACTTCAACTTTCCTCTCTCACCCCACCAATTAGATTTAGTTCCATTAGTATTCTCATAGGTGAGATTCAAATTACCAAATTGATTAGACAATGGTTGATTTTCAATTCTTTCTTGTCTATTCTTTAAGGTGTAAATTTCATAATTCCATTCATGATTTAGAACTAGGCTTTCTTTATTCAAAATGAAATTTTGTAAGCAAGAGCCTATTTCTAAAAATTTCAAAGCTAATTCATTTTCCATGTTCTTAGGCCAATCAAAATTGTGCAACAATTTACAAGCATCTAGGATATTTACTAAATGGGGATCATTAGAAGTTTTTATCCTAGGTTCAAGAATTAATTGTTGATGAATTTGATTTAGCAATTTAAGTGCATCAAGCTCCTTTTCATTCATTAAAGTAATGTTATCAAAGGTGTGGTTAGAAATTAATTCTTGTTCTTCATTCACCTTCAATGGCATTTCATCATAAATATCATTTGAATTATACAAATCTTCACCTAAATCTTGGATGTTTGGACACAAAGGTTTAGATTTTACCTTTTTCACATTTTCATTTACCAAAACTTGGTGAGGATTTGCAATTCCCTCTTTTACCTCATGGTCTTCATATTCTTCATTGATTACTTGTTCATCAAACATACCAAAATTGGGCACCCAATTGAAAACATGCCCATCCTTTTCAACCCTCAAATATTCTTGGTCAAAGTGTATGTCAAGTAACTCATCTTCATGATCAATCACTTGCGTTGCTTCTAATAGATCAACCACTTTGTCATTTAATTCCAATTCTTTGTTCACTATCCATGGTATCTCTTCATTTGAATCCTCAAAATAATCATGCAAACTTGTATCCGAATCTTCAATGAATTTATATTCAACATGATCGAATTTTGTAACCTTCTCAAATCTTGTGAATGTGAGATCTTCGTATGAAGTAGAAGTTTCAACATCCTGCATATAAATTGGAATAGAGGCTTCATCAATAGGGGTGTGAGGAAATAACACATCTTCATATCTTCCCCAACCATTGTAAAAATTATCTTCCAAATTTGTGGGATGAAACTCCATGGTATTTGTGACATGATCTTTTGATTCATTTGTCAATTCCTTTTCTTCTTTGTCCTTGGTAATAGGATCATTATAATCTTCCAAAATTTGATGAGATTTGAAACCCTCTTCCAAAACATCCTCAAATTGTACAGGAGTTGTAATATCTTCCTTTGAGTAGGCGATTATGTTGTCCTGTATATCAATTGGCACACAAGTTTCATTAGCAGTTTTGGAGTGAGTGTAGTCTTCCCACTTCTTCCAAGCATCATAATAATCATCTTCCAAAGTCAAGTGGTGACGTTCAACTACTTCTTCAACATCTTCCAATTCATCAATGTGTTTCTCATCAAATTCACCTTCACCTTCTTTAGATGGTTCAATAACTTTCCAAAAGTGGGTTATTTCTTGAATTCAAATTTATAAGGCTATCATCGTCCAAATTAGTAACCCATGATTCAATTTTATCACAATTTGGAGGGTGAAGAATTTTTTGATCATTAGTTCCAAGCTTCTCATCGAGAGTGTCTTCCAAGAACAAATGGTGAAATTCTATCATATCTTCAAATTCATTTATTGGTTTTCTTCCAATTTCACTTTCAACCACTTCATCCAATTCTATGGTAGGTTCCATCCTATCACATATTTCAAACATTGTTGAATTTAGAACCCCTTCATCTAAATAATCGTGTATCTCTATGAATGAGTTCATTTCTGCATAATCCTCACCGGTGGATGTTGGCTTAGCAATTTGCACCTCCTCTTGGACTACATCTAAGGTGGTTGTAACATTTGGACCTTCAAATTCATCCCCTTGATCATTTACCTTAGGTATCATTGGAGTGGAGGGTGCTACCTTTGATGGTTGGTGTAGGTTGGCATCACTAACTCCAAAAGAACAATCTCTCATGTGAACATGTTGTGCCTTTTCTTCTTCCAAAACTTGTTCTACCTTTTCAAAGATCTCATAGATTGTCTCTAGAGACAGGTCATCCAAGTTTTCCTTAATGAGTGTAGCAAGTGTGGGGGGTATGGCTCTCAGGTATACTTCAATAGCTTCCTCTTCCGATGTACCCAAAATTTCCCACATTTGAGAGTACAATTCATGAAACCTCACACTGAATTGACTCATGGACTCATTAGGCTCTTTACACATAGAGGTGAATTGATTTTGCAACCTATCCAAGTCAACTTGATTACCAAAGTGATAAAGATAGGCTGCTTCTAATTGGCTCCAAGAAGTCTTAACCTCCATGGGTAGATGGCAATACCACGAGAATGATCTATCACCCACAATGTATGGGAAGAACCTACAAGCAATAGGCTCACAAAATATTTGAAATTGACATAATGTGAACTTATAGATATGTAGATTTTGTAGGTATCCTGATGCCACCTCTTGATTAAAAAGTCGTAGAAACTCCAATAACATTTGATGAATTTGATAAGGTGTTCCAAAGGTAGGATGACATTCATAATACTTTCCTAATGCAGATACCATCGTTTCTCTTAGGGACATCATTTCTTCTCTTAGGGATACAATTTGCTCCTCAGATGTTGCCATTAGTGAAACTCAAAGAATAACTTCAAAACCAATTTGTTAGTCATGAATAAAAGAAGGAACCATGACAAAGCAATATTCTAAAAATGTAAATTAGTTTCTGATTCACCAGATCGCATATGCGCAAGTGAAGAGCATACTCCTAGTGTTGTAGGCTTTCTGATTCACAAGATCGCATTACACGCAAGTGAAGAGCATAATACCGACAACAAATACATTTTAGACAAAATAATTCCTTACAAATAAGCATGAAATGACTCGCAAATATCAAACATGTAACGTATGAATAATCATGTTAGCATCAACCAAGAGATGTATCCATTAAAATCCAATGAAAGTAATTGCATGGAGACAACCTCGTTAGTCAAGACCAAAATTTTTCAAAATCAAATCAAAACCCATTATTCCTGTATGAACAATCAAAAGCGTTAGAACAATGCATAGCAATTCACGTCCTCCTTTTAACACTACAAGGTTGTATTGTTAAAAGAGGGCTAAAGATAATAATCAATAGGGCATGAAATATTCAAAATTTAAATCCCTATAGCATTTAAATCACACTGAAATAAACCAATTCAGGCCCTCCTTCTAGCGCCAATATGTTGAGTGGTATTTTCACCCAATTGTGAAAGTACACTCTCCTTTAGGATTTGGGTTCCAAATCCCCTCTTGCAAAGAAGTTAAACAACCAACTTCTCCAAGGTCTCCGCTATATTAGCATTTGCATATGTGTATTAGTAATCTCAAATAAAGATATTCAATTTAAATGCTTGGAACACCTTAGTGATTGCAAGTAACTGTAAACAAGGGGCAATGTTGGTTTATTTTACCATGAAACTTCAGTGATTGTTCATTGAACCAAAATAAAACAAATGTGAGTTGGCCCTCATATGACCACGATGTAGTGCCTTAATTCCTTTTATCTTGAGGGTTTTAAAATAGATTTTATCTTGCATTAAATCCTCAATGATGAATAGGGTCTTCAAATGCAGCTTCAAAATGTCACTTTGATTATCCTTCTTAAATGAAATCCGATTTTCATCAAGACGAATAATTTAGTGCTTTGATTGCTCCCAAAATGGTAATTTGTAAAGTGCCATAAAACACGACTCCTTCGTTGAAATTAGAATTTCATGAAGGGAATGTCATCATAGGCTCATTGAATGAAACATGAAACTGAAAAAATGAAATTCGGCCCTAAAATGGAAATTTTCTATTTTTGGATTTTTCAAAATCTGTAATAGAAACAACAACTTCGATGAATTTTTAAAAATACTAAACAACTCCGAAAATGAAATTTCAAAGTGCGTATTGGAAGTATGAAGTATAGCCTACGCAATGGTGAAATTGTTTTTGGATTTTGAAAATTTTTAAATGTTTATTTTAATGCCTGAAAATTTAAAATAAGTTAAAATTTTTGGAAAAATAAAATGCAGAAAAATGAAAATGAAATAAAAAAAATGAAAATAAAATGCATTCAGTATGATGCTATCCTATTTCGACAAAACCGAAGATGTGAGGTTTCCATGCATGCAACCTAACCTATTGGACTTGCAAAACAAGCACAATCCCCATAGACTAAGTGTTGGTTCCTAGGGTTTAAAATAAATTTCAGGTTCAAGCATTCACATGAAGCAACCAAGCAAACTTGCATTAACTCCATCTACAAACTCGAAATCTGAAAAAGAGAAAAGAAATAGACATTAAATCCATAGCATGCAAAGAGAATCTCCTTCTTTCTTGCCCACAAGATGCAAATTTCTGAAAACTCCTGCATTAAAAATGTGTCATTTTACAATAGCAGAATTTCTGGTTTTCCCAAACCAGTCCATGGAAGAAAAATGACTCAAACAGGTCCAGAATGGCCCTCTTGCCTTCAAATCTGCAACTCTGCTCGCAGCAGTTTCCAACCCCTCAAAACATCCTTGCCTGGCGTATTTAAAACTTTTCAGGAAGCTTTTCATTTCATTTTCCAATGGTTGTTCATTTCACCTTCCCTTGTGCATGCATGTGTTTTGGTTTCCAAAAAAAACTTTTCGCTTCTATTTTGTGGCCCTTCGTTTCATTTTCTCCACATGGGCTTGCGTCCGTTTCCTTCCATGTGTAACGACCATCTTAAATGATTTCAAATCATTAAATATTCCTTATGTAACGTTTTGTCTTATTCATTGGATTTTGTCCTTATGTCCACGTCACTATTATCAGACACACTGTCAACTGCTCTTTTCCCTTGGCGAAAATCGGACATGTCACGATATCGCGACACTTCTTGCTTCTCTGCTCTCTTTTGTTGCTTTTAGCCATGAAAATGTAACATGTCGCGATATCGCGACACTTTTCTTTCTTGTTCTTTTTTCTTTTGGCCGCGAAAATGCAACATGTCGCGATATCGCGACACTTTTCTTTCTTCTCTTTTTGCCGCGAAAATGCAACATGTCGCGATATCGTGACACTTTTTCTTCTTTTGGCAAAATGCAACATGTCGCGATATCGCGACACTTTTTCTCTTTTGGTCGCGAAAATGCAACATGTCACGATATCACGACACTTTTTCTCTTTTGGCCGTGACAATGCAACATGTCGCGATATCGCGACACTTTTTCTCTTTTGGCCGCGAAAATGCAACATGTCACGATATCGCGACACTTTTTCTCTTTTGGCCGCGAAAATGCAACATGTCGCGATATCGCGACACTTTTTCTCTTTTGGCCGCGACAATGCAACATGTCGCGATATCGCGACACTTTTTCTCTTTTGGCCGCGACAATGCAACATGTCGCGATATCGCGACACTTTTTCTCTTTTGGCCATGACAATGCAACATGTCGCGATATCGCGACACTTTTTCTCTTTTGGCCGTGACAATGCAACATGTCGCGATATCGCGACACTTTTTTCTCCTTGCGGTGTTTTGCTTTTTCTTTGATCTTTAGCATATGGGCCACTTCGGTCTTCTTGGAAAACATGCAAAAAAGGTGGGTCCCCAATTTTGGGGTACGTTGTGGAGCAGCCACAATAGCTCTCATCCCCAAGTCTCCCACCTATAGATCCTTGTTCGATTATCGACCCATCAGCCTTTGCAATGTCCTCTACAAGATCCTCACCAAGGTCATGGCTAATAGGATGAAGTTGATCCTCCCTCTCATCATCGACCCTAGCCAAGGTAGCTCGGTCAAAGGCAGAAACATCCTAGACGGGGTCATCACCGTCCATGAAACCCTACACTCAACTTCCCTTGCAAAAAATCCCACCCTCTTTATCAAGCTCGACATGAACAAAGCCTTCGATAGGGTCAGTTGGGACTTCCTCCATGATATCCTCCTCAAGTTTGGCTTTCACCCATCCTAGGTTGACCTCCTTCACAGCTGCTATTCCTCCCCGTGGTTCTCTATCCTCATCAATGGCTCCCCGATTGGGTTCTTTCCGAGTGTTAGAGGCCTTCGATAGGGTGACCCACTTTCACCCATCCTTTTCATCATCCTGGTGGATTCCTTGGGCAGAGCCCTCAAAGCTGCTTGCCAGAGGTAAAGGATTTCTGGAATCCAGGCTGCATCAGGCATCAACCCAGTTACCCATCAGCAATTTATCGATGACACCATCTTATCCACCCAAGCTTCTATTAGTCAGGCCAAATCCATCAAGCACATCCTTTTCCTTTATAAAAAATTTGTTGGGCAAAAGGTTAACTTCATCAAAAGCAAAGTGTTCTTCATCAACACCCCTGTAGCTCACCAATCCAAGATAGCTCGAATCCTGGGGTGCACCATTGACTCACTCCCATATTCCTACCTTGGCCTCCCCTTGTTCTATGGTAACCCCAAGGAGCTCATGTGGAACAATGTCTTAGAGAGAATCCAGAAGAAGCTAGCGGCCTGGAAAGGTAAACCTTTTTCCCAAGCTGCTAAAGCCACCCTTACCATGGCCTGCCTCCAAGGCATACCCGTCTACTTCATGTCAGTGTTCAATATTCCCATGACAGTCTACCGTAAGATCGAGCAGCTTCAAAAAAGGTTCTTGTGGTCAAGAAATGATGAGAAGACTAGAATCCCCCTCGTCGCCTGGGACATCATGTGCAAAAGTAAGAAACAAGGAGGCTTGGGGTTCAGGAAAATGGCCAAAATGAACCTAGCACTATTGGAAAAACATACATGGAGGATCCTCACCAATGACACAGTGGAATGGGTGCAGATAGTAAAAAAGAAATACCTGGCCAACCACTCAATCCTCGATGATGGGATCCCCTTGAGCGGATCGACCTTCTGGAAATCCATCACTCACACTCGTTAGTTGATCCAGAAAGGCTTACGATGGATCCTCGGTGATGGCAATCGCATTGATTTTTGGTATGATAGGTGGATCCAGGATGAACCCCTGATTGACAATATAGAGATGGCGAAGCTCAAACCTTTCACTGACTCTAACATGGGGCACAGGGTGGCTGACTTCATAACCCTCTCCAATGGAGTCCCTCAGTGGAAATCAATCAATGGCGATGACCTTGGTGAGGCCGCTATCTCCCTATCCATAATGCTCAACTCGACCACCATCCCTACTAGAGAAGGACCTGACAGGCCTACTTGGAGGGGGTCCGACAATGGAGCCTTCACAGTCAAGTCAGCTTATAGCTTTCAAACCCTCTCTCCTATCCCAACCACCCCATTCAACCTGGTTTGGAAGAAACACTTGATTCCCAAGGTCAGCTTCTTCTCCTAGATTGCTATTCAAAACAGAGCTCTTACCATCGAAAATTTGCACAAAAGAGGCTTCTCGATCCCCAACAGGTGCTACCTTTGCATGGCTGATTGGGAGTCCACAGATCACCTGTTCCTGAGATGTGATTTTTCCTCCACTATCCTTGGTTCCATTTTTAAGTCTTTTCATGTCCAATGGGCCCACCCCAAGTCCATCAATGAACTCTTTTCCCAATGGACCAACCCTTTTTATAATTTTAGGCTCCGATTCCTCTGGGATGTGTGCCTCCACCATTTCCTCTGGAAGATTTGGCTAGAGCATAATAGCAGAGCCTTTGGTGACTCCTCCAGGGATCCTATATCTGTAGCATCCAGAGCCATTGCCTTTGCTACTAAAAATGCCAAGCTTATCCCTTGCCCTTTCGCCCCTCAGTCGGCCTTAGAGTCCTCCATTTTCAAATCCCTCAACATCCCCTATGGAAGTGGAACATCCCCCCTGCCCCGGTCCACCCCAGAGCTAGCGCCTAGTGGGAGCCCCCGGAAGGATGGATTAAACTAAATTTTGATGGAGCATCTAAAGGAAACCCAGGTCCTATTGGAGTCTAGGGGAGCCATTCGCAATCACCATGGTGAGTTGATCCTGGTGTATTCCGAATGCTTGGGTGTTCAAACCAATCATGTAGCTGAAGCCAGAGCATTGTGGAGAGGCCTCTCCCTCCTCTTAGAGGATCCCAGATGTCTCATCATAGAAGGAGACTCCATGAACATCATCAACTACCTGGCTAATTCCAATAGTCCGGCATGGAGGGTGAGCAATACAATTGAAGAGGCCAAGAAACTCTTACAGTCTAGAGGCCTCTCGAAGGCTCAGCATAGTTACAGAGAGGCCAATTCCCTCATGGACCACTTGGCCAACATGGGAACCCTCCTCAGACAACTATTTGTGTGGCACCAAGACTTTCCTCAGGATATCCTGGATGCGACCAATCATGAAAAGCCAAAGGAGGTTGCTCCAGAGTGACATGGGTCAGAGCTCCATGTCAGCAAAGAGTGAAGATGAGGGCACTTTTTTGGACCCCAGTTTACGTGTCTCAACCATCCCCCATTGGGCCCTTTCTCACAAGGAAATGGTTGGACAACTTGGCAAATCCATCCACGTCAGAATCAAACCAAGAAGACAACTAGATCTTGGCAGCGCCATCCATATTCGTAGCTCTTTCGGGCCCATCGATCCAAGCATTGGGAACTGCCAAGTGAGTGATCGTGTCAATCATCCCTTTGGTCAGGTAATCTCCATCGAAGGTAAACATGCGATCTTTTCCCCATGGCTTCTACCCAATTTTTGATGGCCTAGTCAGGTCTCACCAGGTTGTTGTTGGAACTCTAAGTGGCACGCAATTTGTTGGAGGCCCTTTCAAATCCAACCGTCCACCCACATCAGTTTTCTTCCCTGCCACCCTAAAAGCGTGCCAACTTTAATTGTCGATGTTGCATCCCCATGTAGATGGTGGCTTCCCATCGATGCTCCCCATCCCCCTTCGCCCCCTACATCCTTCTTAACCACCTCTACTTGGTCGTTGTCCCCTTCTCGCATTTCCCCACCCCTGGTCCCTTTCGACTCCTTGCATCCCTTTCTTCCCTCGGGTCTCCCTCTGACCTACTCCCCTCTGGGTTTCTATTGGTATACTCATTGGGCTTTTGAATCCAAGCTTCCCTCGTGCCCTAGCCTAACTATTTCCACCCCCATGGCCATTGTGTTCATGGAGCCAACTCAACTTAACATTAGCAGCACTGCGTAGGTGTTCATGGATGCAAAAGGATTTACTCCTTTTTTGCGTAAATTTGAGGGTCCAGATGATGAAATCACCAAGGATTTCATGGATACATGGCACAAGGGAGAGGTGCATGTTCGTGGTGTCCACTTCAGGCTTTCGTTGGAGCTACTGTGTGAGGTGACGGGGCTTCCCCCCATAGGATGCTTCATACGATGAGATAAACATAATTGGGAGGAGGAGCTTGACCAATTCCCAGACAGAGCCAAGAACCTTGGTTGGGATAAATCTACTTTGTATCACTCATCCCTGCCCAATCCCTAGAATGAAGCCATAGTCCCCATAATGTAGTACGTGACATGCGATGACCCCGAGAAGCCTCTCCGTAGCTTCCACCTTAGCTTCGTCAATCACCTCCGTGAATCCAAATAGGTCTATGTCCCTGATTATCTGTTGTATTCCATTACCTTATCCATAGAGAAGTGCCAAAAAACCCAAGCGAGACCCCTTCACTAGGGTCTTCTTGCAATTATCCTCCACCACATTGTGGCCAACCACCCCCCCATTTAGGAAGTTCCCCCCTAGCGTCCAACCCCCCTGGATTCCCCAACCATCTTTGATTCAAGCCCTCCTAAAGATGGAAATACCTATCCAGTGGGTCGGTGCAAGCCCTCTCCCCATAAGAGTGGCAGGCATAATCCCTTGAGGAAGTGAAACCCCGTAGGGGACTCTCCTTCTATTCCCAGGTCTTCTGCTCGGTTGAAGAGGCCCAAGCAGGAGAAGATGCCCACCCCTGAGCATATCATCTCGAACTCTGATAGTGGCAGCGAAGTGTCCCCTACCCAACTCCTCCTAAATATGGCCATTAAGTCGATGGCCAACATTGCAAGCTCAGTGAATGCCACCACCAAAGTTCTCAAGTAGCTCATCCGCAAGCGAGGCGAGGTCTCTGATGACCAGGAGGAAACTGTGAAGATTTAGGGCACGCTGGATCCATCCTCGGGTGGGTTTCAGATTGGCAGCCAGGGGAGGTTGGCGTTTTTTGACAGATGGGACTTGTTTGTTTTTTGTAACCTGGTTTTTCTGTTGTTCCAATGGTTTTTCTACTATTTTCTCTATTTATGTTTGGTTTACTGTATCAAGGCAATGTCTAAGGATGCATACAAGGTGCTACGACCCTTTTTGTCATAAGGTTTTGGGATCCTCTTAAAAAACCCATTTTTGTATATAAAATCTTAATTTACCAAAAAAATTGTCATTAACAAATTCTCATGAAAATTGTATCTCCATTGAATCAAGATCTTAAGTACCCATACTTACATACTCTCTCAAACTATAAATCATGTCACTTGCTCACATACACATAGATACATATATAATGTAATGTGACTCTTCATATGGAGCACTCTTGGCCTTCACTCTTCTAGAGGCTTTTCATCTTCCTATTCTATGGACTCGTGCACATGGACTATTATGCACATTTACAATACCAAAATACTTTGCACACTTTAATAATACTTGTGCATTTATTACATTGCATAAAGTAAATACTCAACCTCTAATCTAGGACACTCTTTCCTAATCTAAATATGTACCAAAGGTGGTACATTAGCATGTACCAAATAATTTAAAATATTCCAACACTCCCTTGTATTACATTATTTGGTTAGTCTTCAATATGGATCTTCATCTTGTAAATACTTTTCATCTTATTTAGGTTCTTGTTCTTCTTTGATATATAGATGTCCTTATAGTGTAAACTTTTGTTGTCCTCTCATTTTTCTTCATCTAAATCTTGTATTCCCCCATTTACTTCCATAGTAGAATGATTCTCTATTTTCTATAGTTTGTCTCTCATAAAAGACATTAGTATTATCTTGAACCATTACAAGCTCTTGCGAAAAAACAATAGAATCTAAAGAGTATATTCCATTGTTAATTGATCTCGTAGCCTCTATTTCATTTAACATTTTAACAAAACACTTATTATTCCTATTCACACAAATAAAAATCTATTGTTCTTTCACTTTCAATTAATTTGGTTATTGAGATGAGATTTGTTGTCAACCCTGGTACATACATGACATCGTGCAATATAAAATGTGAGTAAGATGCACTAGGTATTACACATCCATTTCCATGAACTGGATATTTCTTTCCATCTGCTAGCTTTAGACCAAAATTATTAGTAACCTCTAGATAGTCAAACCAATATAGATTTCTTGTCATATGATGACTTGCCCTTGAGTCAATATACCAAATATCCTTACCATTTATCCTCTTGTGGAATAATTTTACATTATTGATAAGGAATATAAAGAGTGCTTTGTCTTTGCATTTTATGATGATATGTCCCTCTTGCTAATTTATTCATAATTCTCTTACTTTGTGTAATATACCTTTTTATTCTTTAGACTTTTGTGGTTGACTACCTTATGACTCCCTAGTTTTGAATAGTAGACTAAAGACAATTTTAAATGCAATTTCAAAAAATCTACTTTTGTTCCTCCTTAGTTTTGGTTGATAGACTAAGAACAATTTTCAAATTGTTGATCTTAAAGTTGACAACCTTTTATCTCCCTAATATCAAAAATATAATTTCTTTTAATTCTAAATTTCTCAATCCTATGTTGGTGTTGAATTTCTTATAACTCCAAACTTAGAAATTTAAAAATTCCATAAAAATATATTTGCAAATTTTATAAATTTAATTTGATGTAGAAAACCTTATTAATCCAATCTAATAAGATTGCAAATATTTCCTTTTTTTTTTTGCAAATTCAAAATTAAAAAACTTCAAATTTATTCTTTCACTTCTTCAAACCAGATTTCAAATCTTCATAAAATTCTCTAATAGCAACAATCATATTTCTAAGGTTTCAAATATTAATTCTTATCTCTCCAAAAAAATAGTTTAACTTTAACCTTAGAAAATAATAACCTATGCTTATCTTCTTCACACTTGTCCTTTCAATATCCTTTGCATGTAACATTTCCTCCAATCTTTAACACTTGGAGTTTACCCTAATTTTCAACATTCTATCTTCTCTACATATGTTCCTTCACTATATTTTGTAGAAACATCTCAGTTACATTTGTTTGGGCTCCTTGGGTGAAATTATGGCATTGGACCTTCAACTTGATAGCTTTCCTTCATGTTTCTAGTGGTGGCTCTTCCTTAGGCGATGGTGGCTCTTCCTTGAGCAATAGTGGTGCTTCCTTGGACTATGGCAAATTTTTCTTGAATGGTGGTGGCTCTTCCTTGAGCTATGGTGGCACTTCACTACTCCAAACCAATGCTTTCACCTCTTCTTTGCATGGTGGTTTTCTTAGTGTCTTTAGACACTTAAAAATCTGCTCTACTTTTTGACCCCTTATTTGCTTAGAGAAATACTCTTATTCTATTTCTTTCTACTCCAATAAATCTGCACTTTTATGAGCTAAAAAATAACATTCAATATTAATATTATTTCCTTCTTATTTCTCCTTTTCAAGTAAACTTTAACTTAGATAATCCAACATACCATTGAGCTAGAAGATGGTGCCAAGCCATTCCAGCAGAAGCAGAGGGCTGTAAATTTGAAGATCGAAGCCATGATGAATTTTGTTGTTTTATTCTTGTAGATTTAAGATGCAAATACTACCAACTCCTTTTGCTTTAAGACTCTATATTTCAACTTCTTTCTTCAAAATTTAATAAAGCTAATATGGTGCTCTCAAATACTTAATGTAGACTGATTCTAATGCTCAAATAATAAACTTATGTAGCACCAATATTGCATACCTTTTTGATATCCTTTTGCAACTAATTTCCTTGGTGATTTGATTCACCCTTTTTCTATCTCAATCTTGTAAATTTTTCACCTTCACTTCATTTCACTTTTCTACTTTAAAAATTATCAATTTTGTAGCTCTAATTGTTGCTCAAATACCAACTTGCTCATTGCCCAAAAACTCTCTCAAATCTACCCTGAAGTTCTCCAAAATGCAGCTCTTTTCCTTCTTCTAATACTTCCCACAAAATCTGATTTTTTTGGCTTCAAATATCCTTCAAATTTGTTCTCTTGAATTATGAAACTTGCAACTATTAGTTCTGCCCAAATGTTGTCATAAATTCTATAATTTTCCAATCAATTCCTCCTTTTTTTTTTGTTGTCCAAAACTACATCGAGAATCTCCATATTGTTGCCTTCTTTCACTGTCAAGTCCTCTTTCAATCTATTGTTCAAGGGCACTTCAAAATGTTCCCAAATATTTTTCAAATCATATCTCTATACTTCATTCAATTTACTATCATGTTAACCTTTCAATTTCTACCTTGAAAGCCAAAAACCTTTTCCTTTTCAAATCAGCCTTCAAAAATAATGTGGTTGTCTTTAAACTTCTCAAAATTGTGGCATCTTCCCTTCTTCTTCAATCTTGTTGTCAAACTTTGACTTCAAATTTGATCTCTTCCATTGTCTTCTTTCTCAAGAATCTGAATGTCTTGAGATCTTTAAAAATCTTCTCCAAAATTTGGCAATATTCTTTCCAAAACCTTCTTCCTTTTGGGCTTATTATCGGATTATGACAATTGTCCCAAATCCTTCTTATCAAAACCTTCTCCTTGCTTACAATCTTCTTCCTCTAGCTTTCTTCACAACTCCTCCAATGGCCACTTCTTCAATTCTACAATGAGGCTTTCTCTAACCTTCTTCTTCTTCTCCAAATTCTCTTGAGACCTCTTTTCCTTAGGTCTTCTAATTTTGTAGCTCCTCAATTCTTCTTCTCAAAGACTTTAATGAGACATTTCCTTGGTCTCTCAAATCATCCAACTATAGAAATTTTACAATGAGATATCTTTCTTGGATCTCCAATATATGTTTCTTCTTGAATCTGCAATAGGACCTTTTTTTAGTCCTTCTCTATATTCAATCTTCTATCTTCCAAACCTAGAAGTTCTTCAATATGATCTCTTTCTTGGGTTTCTTCTAGCTTCAATTTGTATTCTTCAAATGAGGTCTCTTTCTTGGACCTTCTTAATCTGTAATATTACTCTTTTGTTGCAACTCAAAACTAATCCCTCCACAAGGAAAGCACATAGACTTTCAGGTAATTGAAGGTGAAATTCTTCTCTATTTGTTGTAGGAAGATTCTCAACTTCTAAGAACTAATTTATTGCAACAAAAACTTATAGTAGCAACCAAATACATTCAAATTTATAGAATTCTAAAATGAATAAAATTCACTAGTTATTCTCAAAACTAGTAGAAAGAAATCTATGTTGAGTCATAGTCTTCACGAGTTCTCCTTCAACCATGTGGAAAGACTCTAGCCAAATAGAAATCTGAAATATTCTTCAATCTATCAAAATTGTTCAATAGGACCTCCTTCTTGGGTCTCTTAATCTCATCAATGTTAAGGTATATCTTCAAGACCTGTAATTTCCTTTTATTCAAAATTTGCTCTTGTAATAGGTAAATCTTCAAACTTCCTTGGTTTTCTTTTCCAAAGGTAATTTATTTAACTTCATTGGTTTCTCATTAACCAGTGGATTCTCCTTTGCAACTTTAAAACTTGTGCAAGTCAAAACCTTGTTGTAACTATGATACCATTGTTAGATTTTGAAGCTAAATACTCAAGATAAAAATAACAAGATATAAAATAAAGTATATAAAATATATGATCATGGCAATATTATAAAAGTATAAAACTAAAAAATAAATTTAACAATAACTCATAAAATTACCATTAACAAATGCTCACGAAAATTGTATCTCCATTGAATCAAGATCTTAAGTACCCATACTTACATACTCTCTCAAACTACAAATCATGTCACTTGCTCTCAAATTATAAATATTCTAAAGGTTTTAAAGATAAAACTTATTACATCACTTAAGTACTTTAATTAAGACAATAATAATGTTATAAGACTTATTTAGGTATTTTTATTTAAATATAAATTAGTGTTGTTCTAGGTTAAAGACTTGAAGAAAGATGGACAGAGCACATAATCAATTACATTCTTCCTTCAATGTTATAAGAGTTAAAAGCCTAATCCTTAAATAAGAAAAACTACAAACATGGTAATTGATTATTTAGCTAAGATGGAAGATATTTGCATCCTTATGGTCAATGTCAGGACTCAATTGTTTGACCTTTGTAATGATTTGAAGGAAAATGTAAATGATGATATAATGTCTTGGATTTCCAAGATACTATCTATTAGGTGATTGTTCTGAGAAGTAACAAGTAGGTAAAACTAAGAATAATCTAACTAGTAGTCGTATTTTTAAAATAATTCCATGGTTCTTTGAATGCATCTTCACAACTAACAAAGATTGGATCACATATAGAGTTTTTTAAAAATTTAAAAAATAAAAATATAAAAAATATTAATAATAAGAAGATAAATTTAGTATAATATTTTAGAGTGGGACAACAATAAGGTATGAGGTTTTATATAAAATTTGTTGTTTTAAATGTGATAATAGTTTTACGTCATTTCCTTAAAAATAAAATAAAATGAAAAGCAATTTCCATTATAAATTTTGAAAATATTTTATGTTTAGCCTTTCAAATGAATTAGTGATGTAGCTTCTTTAGGATTTAGTTCTATTTAAAGATAGGTTATTCCTTGGCTTTATCTAGAGTAAACATTTGATCTCTTATTAAAATGATAATGTTAATAACTAAACCTTTATTCCCACTTCTTCCATATACATACAAAACAATTTATACATATTCTTTATCAATTGTAGCTTCTTGGCAATAAACATAGTACTAATATAACTATCCAAGTTGTGGTATTGATAAAAAATATTTATATAGTTGTATAAAATGATAATAATTATCCATTGTTATGACATTTATTTCTTTGTCAATTTTTTTTTGGTATTAATAGCAAAGTAGGGCTTTGAAAATGTTTTCCTTTCCTTTTTACTAAAGAGGTATTTCTCAAAACCAAATATAACTCCCCTTTCTTTCTTTTCTTGCATTGCCAAAGTCCAAGTCTTGGTCTCATGTTATATGAGCATATGCCTAAACTTCTCCCCAACTAGCATACTTTAGAGGTTCCACAATACCTCCTAAACTATTTTATAAACAAGAAATAAATAGACAAATGCATAAGAATATTAATGGTTTTACAATATATAACTATAAAGCAAAATACAGTCAAGTAAGGCTTGTATGTTGCCTAAATTGGACATGTCCTTGAACGAATAAACAACCCTTATAGATGAAGCTTCATAGCCAAAATTTAAGTTCTAACATTCGCACGACTTTTCTCCCCTTAAAGTATTTTTTCTTTGTTTAAAATTTAGATAAAACCTACTAGTAGGACTTAACTAGAAGTCTAGATTTCCCTGTAGAAAATAGGAACACCTTTGTTTCCTCTGTGAAACTTATTATTATCTCAAAGAAAAGTGTCACTAATATTTTAACAAGACAATTTTGATTGGAGATGACTTTTATTTAAAATGATAAATAAAATTTTAACAAAGACAAGATTGGAGACCATTTTTATTTAAAAATAATACACACACATATATATAAAGGTTCCCCAAACCTTTTACACTTCATTTCATAGATAAAACATTAAAGCTCCAATACTAAAACAATAAAAGAGGATACAAAAGACCTAACTGAGGAGACACACAGAAGGACTCCATCAACCAAGACTAGCTAAAACATTTTACTAAATACCCCAAAAAAAATACCACTATAAAGTAAGAGCCAAATGCGAAGAGACTAGACTTATCAACAAATCAAAAAAAGGTAAGATCGGTCAAGTTTATGGGCCACCAACTCCATTTCTAAATTTTTTGCTTGACTTAACTTCCTTTAAAGAATACAACTTTGTGCTTAGAAGGGGCGTTGAGACCCCTTACATTCTGTGAAACAACTTTTATTTTTTGGGTTTTTATTGTTGTTTCTTTTTACCACCTAAGTCTAGAGTTGTTTGGGTGCCATTAGAAATCTCCACCTCTATTTCTCTCTATATGATATCCTAATTTGTTGGTCTTCCAAATTTGGATACAGAGCCAACGTCTATTGACCCTTTTTTTATTCCTAGTTATTCTACTAGGTGTTGCACTTGCTTTGCCTTTCCTAGGCCTTAGGTCACATAGTAGAATCTCTTTATCCCCGCCTTGGAATGATATTCCAAAATCATCGTCCAAGGTAGAATCATAGAGATTATCCGTAACACAAAGGTCCTTATTTGGGTTAGATGAATCAGGAGGTAAAATTTCCTCACATGTATCAATAGGATTGAGTAACACATCCCCTAAACAAGCAAAGGAATTTGATTGAAGGATTTCATTCATAGAGGCAGAGGGGAGTGAAACATTAGGGTATATCTAGATATTTTCTTCCAAGAATTTCCCCTCCATAGATGATATTTGAGTCTACAATTGGGGCTTTATTAGCTTCTTCCTGACTCATTATCTTCTCCTTCTAGGTGCCCAAATCTCCCTTCTGAGAATTCTTCAAGTTTGATGACTCTCTCTATTGCTAAACTTTACACTAGTTGCTTTCCTTCTTTTTATTGGGACAAAAAGTTGAAGTGTGCCCTAATTTCTTACACAAATCACAGTGGGAAGGTGGGTTCTTATATTCAATAGCTTGCAACCAACTTCCTATGTCAAAGAGGACTTTAATTGAGCAAGGAAGATCCACTTTTAAGTCTACACTTACACATATTTTCGCATAGATCAGTCTCGACTTGGCCATGGTTGCAGAGTTGATGGCTACCAAATCCTCTATCTCCTTTGTTATCCCCATGAGGATCTCCTCATGCCAAAACTGGAAAAGCAAGTCTAATAGACTGACCTAGATGGGCGTTTTATGAATACTTAATGTATTTAGATCAAAACTCGACCTCCACTTTTGCAGAAACAACTCTCATCCACCGAAAAACCACAAACCTCCTTGAAGGATACGATCAACATCTTCATCGTAGTTAAGTTTAACCATAAAAAAAAATTTTGGTAGCGTAGCAATCTCCATGTGCCCCATAGGGCATCATTTCGTGAATGTCTATTTTTGAATAGAGTCCAAGTCCGAACAAGCCTGTACAAACTTTTCCACTAGATTCATCGTACCTTGGGCCATCATCAAATTGGTTAGGGTAAAAGGAATACAAAGTTAACCTTGTTCAAGACATAGATCAAAACAATTCACCACGTCCTTAAAATTTCTCTTAACCACATTCAACCATGACCTATCCCATGGATCAAATGACTTCTATAGGGATCCTAGGGAATGTTGTGGGCCTATCGAAAGATCCACCTCTTGATCAACTCCTAGGGCCTACAAACCCTAGTTCATATCACCCGTCTCCTTATCATTATTCACCATTCCTAGGGCCTGTTGTGGATCTAATGAAAGACCCACCCCCGAATCAAACCATAGGGTTTACAAACCTTAGTTCATGTTGTATGCCTCCTTGTCGCTTCTTGTCATTCTTGAGGTCTATTATGCTGCTTCAAATCAAAACCTAGGGCATGCAAACCCTGGTTTGTGTCGCTTGCCTCCTTATTGCTTCTCACCATTCCTTAGGCCTGATGTGGGCCTATCGAAAGACCCACCCCTCGATCAAACCCTAAGGCTTGCAAACCCTAGTTCATGTTACCTACCTCCTTGTTGGTTCTCACCATTCTTGGGGCACCAACAAATTACAATAATGATTGTCATAATGTTGGTCAAGATACTTCTTTGAAATAAATATTTTTTGGCATAAGCCACACTGCCATTTAGGTACATCATCTACCCTCTTATTGTTTCTCGCCATCAAATCTGGAAGCCCAAAGAAACTACATCAACATAACTGTCAAAGACTCAAGCCCAACAACAAGAGTAGATTTGGCCTTAGATCTGGTGCATGCGAGTAGGTCTGCCTTAGATCTGGCTTGGGAGGGCAGATCTGCACCAAATCTAGCGAGAATAAAACCTACAAACATAGATTTGGTATAAAACTACAACAAGAAGAACAAATCTAGCATGAGAGAGCAAATATAACTCAAACCTAGTTTGAGAAGATAAATTTACACCAAATTTTATAAAAAAAACTTATAAATAATAAATTTTATATCAAACTACAAAACAATCCATTTAAAAATAATTTTTAATAAATTATATTTAATTATATAAATAATTAATAATTTTAAAAATATCATTTATATTTGCTTTAAAAATAAATAAAAAAACATTATACATATTAAATTTATTTTATATTCCTTTCATTTAATATATCTAAAAAGATACTATTGTCTTGTCTCATACAGGCATATATACCCTACCTTAGCATGTGAACCTTACACCTCTTTCAATTCTCCGTGAATCTTGCCTGCTTAACATGTGGCAACAAATCAAGATATGATTCTGCATTTGACTTATGAATGGCAGGTCTTATCATGTTTGTTATTGTTAAAATAATAATGAAATGAATTGATTCAAATCACGCAACGAATAAGACAAGTTTGGCCGGTGAGTTAAAAAAATAAAAATAAATAAAAAGCAAAAAAACGTATTTTTTTATATGAGAGAATTGATAACATCTTTTCATTTTTTACAATTGGACATCGGGTAGATATTCTCTTCGATAATTCTACCTCCGAACACAGGTTAAATCATTGAAGCTGCCTCTATAACCCTTGCCTCTCCTCAGTAAACGCAGCCTGGAGTGAGGGAGATCTTCGGTGATTGTCAAGCTGGCTCCCACTTAGTGGACTCAAGTTAGACTACTACCTTCATCGTCAAGCTGGCGCCCACTCACCGGAGTCCACATTGACCCGATTGTGGGACTTGAGTGGTTTATAAGCCCCAACACTTGCCAAACTCTTTGCTAATGGAGTAGCAAGCTTATAGGTGGAAGTCGTTGGTCTCACTTATATAGGACTCCTCACCCCTATTAACATCAAGTCGCAGCATGTGTGTGGGGTAGTTGACCCTCTTACTTTTAACTACTTTTAACTAGTTCATGTGATGCTTTTTCCATACAAGTTAATTATTTCCAGTGACATATTCCTATGTTGGAATTTGGTTCCACTTTAATACCTCTTCCTTACGCTTATTAATAAGTGTCCAAAGTCTTACCAATCCACTAACCATGTAAACCACATTTTAACTTTAGACCTCAAAATGACCAGCTCCATGCACACAAATCTAATACAATGATAGTCTCGAGGCATATGTCAAGAAGAATAGTTATTAAAATGTAGCGAAATTTTATTGTAGAAATAGTTCACTGCAAATAAATATAATTTAAAATGTTTATAAATATTGAATGGTATTTAATAATATTGGATATAATTATTTTTTTTTAGAAAGGAAAATAATTGCAGTCAATTTGAACCAAATTTTAACTTTAGACCTCGAAACGACCCTCTCACCTGCACAAAAAATCTAATACAATGATAGTCTTGAGGCATATATTTTATTGTAGAAATAATTCACTGCAAATAAATATAATTTAAAATGTTTACAAATATTTAATAATAGTGAACATAGTTATTTTTTATAAAAAAAATGAAAATAATTGCAGTTAGGTTTAAGGTTCAAACCGTGGTGTGGGCGAGTGTGAGGGTAGGTTTAAGGTTCAAACCGTGGTGTGGGCGAGTGTGAGGGTAGGTGTGTGGTGGCTTTGTGTTAAATTCCTTATTGATAAGTATAGCTCTCAGCTTTACGAAGAGTCATGGTTGAAAAGAAACTGCTCAATCCTTTACATGGGTCATTAGATTTCTCACAATAACCAAATCAATAAATAAATAAATAAATATATATATATAATAAATTTGAACAAAATTTTAACTTTAGACTTAGAAACGACCTTCTTAACTACAAAAAAATAATGATAGTCTCGAGGCATATGTCAAGAAGAATAGGTATTAAAATGTGGGGAAATTTTATTGTAGAAATAATTGAAATGTTTACAAATATTGAATGGTATTTAATAATATTGGACATAGTTATTTCTGTTAAAAAAATAAAATGAAAATTTAGTTTTAAATCAACTTTGACATTGTTATTTTAAAAAATAAAAATAAAATGAAAATTTAGTTTTATATTAACTTTCACCACATATATATAGGTGATGTAGTTCAAATTTTAGAGCTGTCTCTTATAACTCTTATTATTTTGTTGTTGTTTTTTTTTGTTACATAAGAGAGTTGGTCACAACCACTCTATTTTTAGTAATTGATAAATGCATACAAGGGACTGGTTCTACCAAACTTATTTTGTTTCGTTATTGTTGACCCGATATGAAAGGGACCAGTTGCTCAGGATTCATATCATCATCATCATCGGTCTCACATGCACTCAAAAGATTCAAATAAGACTACTACCTTTGTAAAAAGGCTGCCCCCGAGGTTTGAACGTGGGTATCTTCTTGGTAAATGTTTAGTCAGACAAGCACTTACCAATCCACCTAGCCCTTGGGGGCTCAAACCTTATGTTAAGGAAAATCGTTCCTCGTATCCCTAGGGGCCAGGATTTTCCGTTCCACAGGGCCTGTTCCATCCGGGCAGGTTAAACTACTACCTTTACAAACATGCATACCCCCTAAGGTTTGAACCTAGATCTCTTCTTAATAAGGTTTGAACCTAAATCTCTTCTTGATAAACGTCAAAATTTACCAATCCACTAACCTATAAAAAACTATTCCTCTATCATTTTTAATTTTGCCTCTGATATTTATTTAAACAATATTCATATAATATAAATTTAATAAATTATGTTAATTTTTTATATAAAATAATTAAAATTATCATATCAAATATATTTAAAAAAAAAATTATATCTTAAGAGAGAAAGTAAGCTTAAAATTGTTATTGGTGACAGGTATTTGAAGCGCTAGATCCCTCCACCCGAGCTGATCATTAAGACGGAGTGTGGGTTGACTCCAAAATTGGTCCTAATCAAAGTGGTGTTTTGTATGCTGCAATACCAAGTTACAATATATTGACGTTTAATTATTCATATTGTTGTGATAGTTCTTGTTAGTCCATTGGTTTTGGCTGGTAATGTTAGGGCTTTATTTTTTCTAAGTCTGGCTATGATAAGTGAATTACACCCATGTGAAACTAAGGCTCTAGGAATTTTTTTTTTTTAAATCTATTTTTTAACTAGAACTTGGGTTTATATAAACATGTTTTATTTTTTAATCTTTGAGTTATTTTTTTTTTTGTATGGTTTTGGTTTAACTTACAATTGATACTTTATAAAATTTGGAGGTCAAAAACACTCTTAATTATTGAGAGAGCAAAGTTTTAAGGTTATCTTGTTGGAACAGTATTATCACTCTATTTTCTTTGTTTTTTCATGTTTACTGCAATAATTAGGGTTTCACACCACCATTGGTGGGAGCTGCCTTAATATAGTTGTGTCTTCTATAGAGAATTTTACTTCGGTAGAAACTCTTGTAGAGGAGCACCATGGCAATAGGGAAGCATCCCCAAAAATTTAACCTAAAAGTCTTCTACAAGGTAAAGATTCCATCCTAGATGTTGTCATTCCTATTATGTTTCTGATAATGCTTATTGTTGGCTTGAAACTAATACACTCATATGTTACTTTTTGGGTTGTATCTCAAATGATACCACTATTTACCAATGTATATTGTCTGCCTAATCCCCTCATGGAGTTAAAGTGGAAAGCATCCAAAACATGACCAAGGGGTTTTTCACTTTTGTTTCACAAAAGCTCAAAATATCCTCAATAAGGGCCCATGCTATATCCACAATACTATGCTTATCTTTCAACCTTGGACCAAAAGTTTTACTATCTCACAAGAGGCATCATTGAAGGTACCCATTTGGGTGGAATTTCTCGGGCTTCCATACCCCCTATGGTCCTCGATCCAAGCTTTAATGGACCCTCTCACGTAGTTTATCTGTTTTGAACAATCAAAATTATTTTTGGTTTATCCCCATAAACTTATGTGTGGAAATCAACCTCAGCAAGGAACTCAAAGAGTTTCTCAAGGTTTAGGTCAGATATACATATTTTCAATAATATGTTGTGTATATCAACATCTCAAACACCTGTTATCGGTGTCAATCAGTTGCTCACAAGATGCATGACTATCCATTGGTGGAGGGATGACATAAACCAAAACCCCAATCCACTCAAGGGCTACAAAGGTAAGACCCTAATAATTTGACTCTAAAAGACCCACAAGAGGAATGGACAACTATCACTACTAAGAAGAGGAAAAAACTAAACACCTTGGCAACTTTACCCAAACCCTTACCACCACCAACTTCCACCCTTGCACCCCTAGTCATGTCCTCTTAGACTCTACCATGGATCCTAATTCTACATCAAATGCAGCCCATCGCTCATGCAACCCGCCAAAGCCCCGAGATGATGTGTATGGATTTGATTTTCATACATAGAAGTTATGTGTCGTTCTTGTAGTCCCCCGAGGACTCAAGGTGGCAAAATATAATGGTTAAACTAATTTTGACAATGAATATCATAAATATTTTGTTTTCAATGCTTACAAATCCCTTGCAAACTTTGATGGTATTGAAGACATTGTAGGTGATATGCACCTTGACTCATCTTCATGAATTTTATCTCATGGAATGTAAGGGGGTTGATGGACCCAACCTATAAACATGCAGTTCACCAAAGTCTAGCTACCTTTTCCTAAAGGTATGGGGCTTTGGATTTTCTATGTTTACAAGAAATACATGTCATCAACTTCGTGCTGCAACATGCATACCATTTTATCTAGCATTCGAGCCAGTTCTTCTATACCAATCATGAGACTGGCATAGGTGAAGTTATGATTTTCCTCGCTCCCCGATGGCATAACAATATTATCTCATGGGAATTAATTTTTCTAACCATGCAGTTTGGCTCTTTTTAAAATTTCATGGACATTCTCTTAGTATAGTGAACGCCTATGCTTTGAACAACACTCCCTACTAGTGCAATATATGGAGTTGGCTTGTCATCTCGCTTCCACCAATCACTTGGCTTCTTTGTTGTAATTTCAATATGATGGGGCGTGAAATAGATAAGACTAGGCACATCCTCATGCAATGGTATGCTGAAGAATGAATCACTTGGTAGTCACTTGAAATCGATAAGACTAGGCCTTCAAGTGATTCATTCTTCAGATTTCTAATTTTTAATTCTCTTAGGCAGATTTCTCTAACTAGTTGTGGTTCAATTGGTCCAACCATAGGTTGGGAGACGATAGAGTTTTAAAAAGGCTAGATCAAGCTATGTTGTCATATCATTCCACTTTCTATTTTACACATCATGACAACTCTACACCTTTCATTTCTATTATCTCTGGCATGGCTCTATCAGACCACTCACCTATCCTTTTCAAGCTCCAACAGGATGGACATTGGCCCCATTGTTTTAAGACTTATTTCTACCTTAGCACTTACTTCCTTCTCCACCCTACCACTCAACCTTACATACAACACATATGGAACCTTGTTCCTACAAATGGAGGTTGGATTGTTTGGTGGAACTCAGTCATATTAAAAATAACTAGTTTTTTGTGCAATTTGATTGGAAATTTTTGCAACTTTGTCATCGTGCCAACACAACTTTATAGAAAGAACTCGCAACAATGTCCATTAGAATCAAATTTGGCCCCTTTAACTTAGCCATGCAAATTCACCTAGCTCAAATTTGCCATGGTTTGACTTTTTGAAATCTATGAGGTAAGAGGAGCCCAATTAAAATTTTATCTTCATTGGCTCAAAGTAGGAGATAGGATGACAAAGGAGTTATTTCTCTATATTCATCCATCCAATAGAGTTGTGCATCTTGGACCCCTTCAATACAGTGACATTGTGTTTCACTTTCACCTCTAACATCCTACAAGCCTTCACCTCTCATAATAGATAGGTTTTTTCCTCTCAACCTCTCTCCTCATAGAGAACAAGCATTGCAAGAATGCTTGGCAATGGTCCCATGCAAGCTATCATAAGCTCAACGCTCACTTTATGATAGACCACTCATTCTTGATGAGCTCTTTGGGGCCCTGTCACACATGGCCAATGATAAAGCTCTATAGATTGATGGCTTCCCATGCACATTCTATAAACCTCTCTAGGAGATAGTTGGGTCTGACCTCTTAAGAATATATCAAGAAGCCTTGGTTGTAGGGTCTCTTGGGACAATTATCAACTAGAACAATATTAAATTCATTCCAAAATTGAATGATCTGGAGGTTATCACAAATTGGCAACCCATTACTCTATTAAATGTTTCTTACAAGATCACTGCCAAGGCCCTTTCCCTCTAACTTAGACCTCTTCTCCCAGTCATCACCTACCTTGAGTAGTCAAGTTTTATTCGTGATTGATATATCCTACACAATGTACTTTTTATCAAAATTTACTATGCAAAGGCCTATGACAAAGTAGAATGGTATTTTATCTTAGCCATGCTCAAAGCTTTAGGGTTCAAGGAGCACCTCACTCTAGTGGTCAATATGATATTCTCTGATGCTCTACGATGCTTACTATCAATTACACCTAATCAGAGAGCTTTGGCCTATTTTTATCCATTCACCAGGGCTGCCTCCTAGCCCCCTCCTTGTACATTCTTGCAGTTGAAGGCTTTGACTCTCTTCTTGACTATAGGGCAACCCAAGGGCTTGTTCGAGGGATTTTGCTCCTACAAAACAATGTCCAACTCATCAATGGACATTTTGCAGACAATTACTTCCTTACCCCTCTTAGAGGAGGAATATTATTTCCAAAATGCTATAAGATGTTTAGATATATTTTGTTTAGCCTCAGGTTCCAGTATCTAATGAAGCAAAACCACATGTTTTAGACAGATGTTAACACCAATGCTTCCATGGCTACTACCATATAATTGGCAAGGGCTTAAACTTGGGGAAACATTTAAATTTCTCGACATACCATTCACCTTTCAAAGCTCTTCAACAATGCTTTGGAATCATGTGCTTTTGAGAGTTGAAACCAAGCTCTCCCATTGGTCTTCCAAACATCTTTCTCTAGAAAGGAAGTTTTAGGTTTGTTCCAAGGTACTAGCAGCTACACATATTATTACTCATATTGCTAGGTGCCTTTGTAAGCATGCTATCACAAGCTAAACAAGTTCCTTAAAGACTTCTTATGGGCCAACTCATACTTAGCCTCATTTGGTTTCCACAATGTGGCTTGGGAGTTTTGTTTTCCCAAAACCTTAGGGGGTATTTGTCTAACAGAATATCGAAGGTAAGGAATGACACTTTGTGTCAAATGGATAATAAGGTCCCTCAAAGGAGATGATGCATGAAAGATTTTAGTCCACCATAGAATTTCCATTCACTTACCTCATGGTTCTAATGTTTGAAAGGTAATAAATCTACATTCCCTATTGGTGGCACTGATTCCAATCCAAATCTTAAGCTCATTTATAATTAGAAGAATTTGGAAAACCTAAGAGGCTTTTAAGCCTTGGCTTAAGTGGGATGGAAACCATCCCTGAAAAGGGTTATTCTATCAACCTTTAGTGTATTTGATGGTCCCCAATACAAGGTTCATCGCTAGTCGAGGTTCCTTGGATACATGCACAAAAATATTTTAGATGAAGAATTTAATTTGTGATTGGCCTCTTTTGTAATCAAACCAAGAATTGGCTTTCCTCGAACATTTTATGGTCCAAATTCAAACTTGCCACCATTGACAAGGAGATATTTGAGGAGATCAAGGAGCATATGCCAATTCACTTGTACCATAAAATTAATGTTTTCCCTCAAAAACCATGGTGGAAAGATTAGAAGTGGCAATTTGATACTCTCAGCTATAAACTCGGTCTTTGTTATTCTTGGCTCTCATCCTATTTTCCCATAATTGACACTCATAACTCGTGTTGGGATCTTAAATCATCGAGAGTAGAATGGACATCACAGTTTCAAACTGTTGAGACCTCGTATCTAGAACCCAAGATAACATCTTTTGGATGGAGCCTTTTATTTCAGGATCTTCTTATTGGCACTTGGCTTAAACACCTGGGTGTTCCCAATCACTTTGCTCACACTGCCAACTCCCACAAGATATTACTCACACCTTTTGGTCATGCATCAAAGCACAAGATGCATGGTCATGGATCTTTTCTTTTTTCTCTCCCATGCATTTCCCCTGGTTTTCCTAGTAGCATATCCTTTTAGGAGATCCCATGCACCTTCCTTAGTTCTACTTAAAAAACTGGCACTTATTTTGAGTGGGAATTCTATAATTTTTGGAAAGCCAAAAATAATGTCATTTTCTTGCAGGCTACTCCAACAATCACTTTTGCTTATGTCGACAAAGTTAAGGTTATCTCTGATGTGTCATTGCAGATCTTAGTTTAGGATAGGAAAGTGGTCATGGACGTTGCCCACCTGGAGACTCTTATCGACCACTAGGGGAACACCCCATGTATTATCATTCGAGCGCCACCTGAGACACCTTGTTCCCCAAATCGCTCCAAGTCCATGCAATGTCACAAGTCAGACTTGTCAAGATGGCACCCATGCTTACCACCTTGCAACCCCTGTCCCTGCCCCTTAGTGGATCCCTAGGTCACCCCAAACAAAGTGCCTCATCTTTCCCTAGCTATCTATCCAGCTAGGAAGGACTTTACCTAAATTTTACCTATTGTCATTTGGAATCCAATGGCAAAGTGAGATTATGTGTTAGACACTCTTATAGTCACTATTGGATTTGTTAATAAAGCCTAGGAGGATACATCATACAAATTCGAGTGGGGAACTGAGCATGCTGCCCCACTAGTGATGAGGGGTGGGAGATGTTGTCGATCCTGATGAAGGGAAATTAGTAACATTATTTCATATTTAACAACTGGGCATGGGCGTGAGACATTCTCCTTGAGGTTTTTGCCTCTGAACATAGGTCAAATAATTAAAGTTGCCTCTATAACACTTGCCTCTCCTTGGTAAACGTGGCCCAGAGTGAGAGAGACCCTCGATGGCTAAGGGTTGGTACCGTCGTTGTCAATTTGACGGGCACCCAGCAGACTCAAGTTAGACTACTACCTTTGCCCTTATTGGGCATGCCCCCAAGGTTTGAACCTAGGTCTCCTCTTGGTAAGTGCCTAAAGTCTTACCAATCTACCTAGCCCTTGGGAAGTTCTATTCAATATTTAATTGCCTTAAATTTACCTCGGGCTATGTTGGCCACTCACATACAATGTTGTAAAATGTGTTTATATTCTTTTTGTTAATTTAAATGCTTTTCAACAATAATTTTTTTTGTAGGCCTCTCCTTGTAAATTGAAATGATGTTTTTGATGAAATTGAATCTATTCTTATGTTAAGGTGAGTAGCTTATGGTCAATATTTTTTCAAATTATAGCATTGTGTCCTTCTCAAGTCATCCCAATGGCATGTCATTAGCATTTAATTTTTGTTACCTTAGTTCAAATCATAGGGAGGGAGGCCCCCTATTATTATGCCCTTACGAAGTGTGGCCCCTAAATGTGTTACTCATTGTACTTCACCTTATTTTTTTTATATATAGCATTGTTTTCTATTTTTTAAGTCTTTCTATTAATTAAAAGTGAATAAAAAGGCTATTTTTCAACCCCTTCCAAATAAATAGGGCTTTCATGTAGAGTTTAACAAAAGACTAGTTACAATGATCTAATTACACTAAGTTATTGCAAAAAGGAATCTAATAATTTTTTGTTGAAGTCATGAGACACACATATTAGTGTTACTAGCATCAAGATGTAAGATACGATAGAGGTCTTCCCTAATTTGTTGTGTCCATCATCTGAGGAGGTTTTCATAACAAATTAGATTTCCTCAATCCATGGCCCAATTTTCCATAACATCTGCTATCTTGTTTTGCTCGCTAGGAGACATGAAAAAATTTAGTTATCCTAAATCTAGTTTAAAGGTTGTAGATATTTTCCAACACTCTATAAATGCTAGTCCTAAAAGGAGGCCTTGGTGGGATCTTTTAGTTGATTAATGAATATTTGAGAGTGTGACTCTACCTATATCGAATTCCAGCCAACCTTAGTAGTCACTTGAAGGCCTCGAAGGATAGCAAAAGCTTATGTTAAAGTATTAAAGAGAATACCTAAATTCTTTGCAAAGATGAAGACATAATTGTCATCTAAAAACCTTTCTAAACCTCATACTTACTCTTCCTAAATTACTTCTCAAAATTCCATCTTATTAATCTTCCCAACACCACAACACCATTAAGAGGGGCTTGCCAATGACCATCCGCTTGTTAACTAAGCCTAAACAGAGGACAGACCCCTACGTGGGATGAGATTGCGATGCCTGTAGCTCCTTGGTCCCCCGTGGGTCCCCCATCAACGAATGCTGTGGGTGCGTGGTCCCTTACCAAATAATTCTATGGTCGGTTCTGTCTTTTGTAGTTTAACGCTGAGACAGAAAAAAAAAAAAGTCCTCGCAGAACATGAAAAGGACTTGCCGCTCGAAGCTCGAAAGCCAATATGAAAAGGGCATATGGGAGTTTGTCTGCACTCGGCCTTAGAAATTAAGTTTAAATCTAGCGGAGGTTTTATAATCTCGATATTGTACTGTTTTGCCGTCTTTTAAATTTCGTTTCGGCACGGTTTCCTCCCGTCCATTGACTATGCGATGCATTGCGTGTTTCTTACGTGGTTTACGAAATGGAGTCTCACCCTCTCACTCCCATGCTCTCCTGCACCTTCATTCAGTCTTTTAGAATCCCTCTGTTCTGTCGATTAGAAAGAACAATACTAAAACTCTCTCACTTTCATGCTCTCGTGCACCTTCATTCAGTTTTATAATAAGAAAAGCATTAGAATCCCTCACTTCAGTGCACTCGAAAACATAAGCCTTGAAGAAAACTCTTCCAATAATTTCTTGAAAGACTAGAGTTCTAATTATAAAAAAGATGACCCTCATCCAACTCCAAGCAGAAAAAGTTAATTCTCGGTGCCTGCCATTGGGAAAGTTCATTGAATCTTCGGAAGGACATGCATGCATTCTGTGATTCCATTATGACGGCACTTTATATGTGAGGGAGCTTTACCAGTTTTACACGACGCAACAATTCCAGTTTTATACGCTCGTGCTATGGGCAAAGATTTCTTGAGCGTGGAGAAAAATAGTTGTTCTTGTTTTAGTTGAAGAAACTTTCAACCTCTAAGCACGTAAAGAAACTTTAGTTGAGGAAACTTTCAAGGCCCACCAAAAAAAAAAGGACAATAGAACATTTCAATACATTAAATATTTATTATATAATTTTTTTTTGAAAAATCTTAACATATATTTTATTTATATTTAAAAATATTCAATATAAAAGTAGTATTTCAAATTCTTTTATAATTACAGAGAAAGCTCACTAACATACTTCTTTGGAGTTTTTAACTCTATTCTTCAAGTTTTCACTTAATTAGCTAACTTTTCTTGTTATGGTGCTATGTAGGAGTAAGGACTTTTCACCTTTTTATTTTATTTTTTTAAGAATAAGCATATATTGTGTGACATGTGTTTTATTTTATTAAAGTGTTAAGTTTATTTTGTAATTTTATGTTATAGTTATATTTTATTTTGTCTAAGTAGTATTGCTTGCTATATAATGATGATATGAGTGGATGCTACATGTCTCATATTTTTTCATGATGGTAACATTAGTAGATGTTTTATCTTTTTTTTGTGACATATGCACGAGTATTCTACATGGCCTAAATATTTGCTAACATAATTATCAATTGTTGAGGTTGTGATAAGACCTATCCGAATGTCAACAAGCTTGATAGCTAGTCTAGGCATGTTATAGGTTTATGCACCTGGATCCCACTTGTCCTAGTCTGACTCAACTTCATCAGAGTTGGTTGATTATTACCATATTTTATGTCTCAACCAGAAAGCATCTTGTATTAACTGTATACTTATGATGACTTTTATATTGTTTGACTTCCTCATCCCAAAGGAGTTGATTGCTTGTATACCTTACCATATGACTAAAGCAATTCAATTTTGTATGAAAATATGCCATACAATAAGCTTAATTTGGTTTGGAGACTATCACGCTCTTTCCAAACATATCTTCATTAGTAATTTCATAGGGACAAAACTTAGTCATCCAAACCTTAAACAAGGGATTCTAATAGAAGTTGTATTACAAAGTAAAATAAGTCGGATAGGAAACAAGGGAGAAAGAGGAGCCTCCTCCAATCCCTCCTGGCTTGAAAATTACCCACACACCTGGTGAAAGTGCTATCCTCATCATCAATGCCTGTCTCAGTATGGGCCTTGATTGGTTTTGAACCTGCCTTGGGAGTAACTCGACACTGTATATAAACAATATATCAAGCATTGTGGAGGTTGCCATGAGATCGATGTTGACTACCATTCATTTAAACCACTTCCCATGAAGCACTACAAACATTATATAGGTGGGTTCATTGAAAACAACACCTGAGGCCACCATTATGCAATTATCCATGCACATCAACAACACCTGAGTTGAATTCCAATTTTCATCGTTCATCTGAATTTCGTAGACCATCCATCTATCTTCATACTATTTTGAAGTCATTCTTGGCATCTTGATCATGTCTGACATACCTATTGCTCTATGGGGTGGAGGCTTATTTTCTCTTAATCTAGCCATACTCAATAAAATGCCTATGGTTGTGTGTGTTCTATTTTTGAAAGCCATCCACCTTGGCCACTCTGAGTCTACTGGTAGTAATGTCATATAGTAGAGCAACAATGGCCTGAAGATGAAGACACAGGAGCCTATGGCAGTAAGCCAAGAAACTTGCTTACCCAACTCGACACTAGGATAACTTATCATTTGTTTCCTTTAGGGCCATTGCTCACTAGCCTAACTATGATAGATTCATTAGAATCACTATCTGCTCTACCTATTCTACTATCTGCCTATACCACCTCTCGTATCCCTTGGATTTTTTGGCACCAACTTATCTGATTTTCCATCTGAGAGTCCATGTATTGCCCTTCCTCCAACTCCTTTCCCCATTTTGCTAAATAATCTACCACCCTATTTCCCTCTCGCTTGATATGCGTAATAAAGACATCTTGAAAAACCTTCCAAATATTTTGAACTGCTTCCACCTTCCTTCTCTCCCCAATTCCTAGCACTTGGAAGGGTCTTATCGGATCCAAGATTCCAGCCCATACCTGAGAGTCTATCTCTATCCATAGCTTATGTAAGTGTAGATTCGTAGCTATCATTGATGTCGATAGGATCACTTATCCTTCTGCTTCATTATTTGTTGTCTCCCCCATACCTTCTACTCTCTAGTACACTTGTTCTCCTTTCCAATTCCTTATGATAAGGCCAAAACTAGCTTTTCCAGGGTTTTTAGTAGAAGCCCCATCCGTGTTAGCCTTCACCCACTCTCTGGGAGGTGGTCTCCACTCTATGTCACTTGGGGAATTCTCACCTGCGCATCCAACCCTTAGTTGTTTTTCTTTTATAGTTATTCCAAAGCTCCTAAGGATAGTCACTTCCTCCATTTCTATGTTTATTTCCTCCTGTAATCTAATAGATAGTGTTTCCATTACCTTACTAATAATCCTCTCCCACACTTGCTCCCTTGTTTTGTGCTTTGATCTAAATATGTGTGCATTTCATTCTAGCCATAACTGCCACCATATGAAGCTAGGTCCCAACTTCCATGCCATTTTCATTGTTTTAGTCTTAAAATTGCATTATTTCCATTTCTCATAAAAGCTTTCTTGACTCGCAAATATTTCCCAACGCTATCTCATCTGCCCCCACCAATTGATCCATATGTCTCTGGCAAAAGAACACCCAAAAAATAGGTGATTCAAGGTCTCCTCTGCCTTCCCACACATAACACATTTGGAAGGCCCGTAGAAGCCTCTTTTTCTCAAATTATCAAATGTCAAGCACTTTCCATGGTTAATCAGCCATGAGAAAATGTTAATTTTTGGCCATCCTTCCTTTTGCCACACAAATGTCCATGGAAGTGGTGTTGGGGCAATCTCATATCCATAGGCTACCTTGTATCCCTCCTTTGCCTTATATATTCCCAACTTGCTTCCTCCCCATCCAAGTATATCCCTCTTGGAACCATCCTGAATTGGGTGTCTTTGGAGATATCTCCATAGTTTTTCGGTTAGTTCCTTTGTCCCCCTCACTGGCCATTCCCTGGGATGTTTCCATTGTAGTAAGTCTGGCACATGTTGATTCCATGATTTCATATAGTGAGAGGCTTTCAACCACCCTACCTCCTGGAGCTCTGCTTTCCAACTCTCCATCTTTAGGAATGTCTGAATAATTGGTTGGGATTGATTCCATGAATCCTCCCAAAAGAGAGCATCCTTTCCATCCCCTAACTGCCAATATAGGTATGGTGTTATTAACTCCTGGCCCACTTCCATTGTTCTCCATACTGTAGATCCCTCTCCTTCCACTCTAAGTCTTGGGATGTTCTCCTCAACCACTCCTGGGTAATATTTGGCTTGTAACAGTCTGCTCCATAAGCCCCCAACAACTGTAATCCATCTCTAGTATAGCTTCCCTGCTAGTGCCCTACTGTTTTGGGATGTTGATCTTATCCCCAATCCTCCCTATTTTTTGGTTGGCATATCTTCTCCCACCCAACTAGTGCTAATTTTTGTTCTCCCCTTACACTTGACCACAAAAAATTTCTTGTGTGTTTGTCAATATCTTTTAGAATTCCCTTTGGAGCTTGAAGTATGGAAAATTTATAAACTGGAAGGGCTTGTAGCACAACTTTAATCATTGTAAGCCTTCCTCCTAAGCTTAGCCATTTGTGTGTCCATTTGCTCAACTTAGCTTGTAGTCTATCAATCAACCCTTTCCACTCCTTGCTTTTTATTTTCTTTGCAGACAAAGGTACTCCTAGATACTCTATGGGTAAAGGAGTTTCCATGAAGTTCAACAGTTGTATAATTTTGTCTCTCACCCTCTTCGTTGTATTGAAAAAGACTATTTGAGACTTTTTTTCATTTAAAGTTTGCCCAGTAGCTTGAGTATACCCATCTAAAACTTCTTTTATGTTTCTTGCTACTAGGAGATTGGCTTGACTAATAAGAGCAGTATCATCCACAAACTGGAGGTGATTTACCTCAATTTGAGAGCCTATTTTTAGACCCCTCAGCCTCCCCTCTTGTCTCCCTTTTTCTAGCAGTCTCCCTAGACCCTCTGCATATAGGATAAAAAGGTAAGGGGAAAGAGGGTCCCCTTGCCTCAACCCCCATCCTGTTGTGAACATGGGAGAGGGACTGCCATTTACCAGAACTAAGAATGATGTGGTCTGTGTACATGCTTTTACCCAGTCTCTCCACCCCTCTCCAAAGCCCATTTTTTCTAAAATCCTTTGCATAAAGGTCTAGTCTACTCTGTCATAGGCTTTAGAAAGATCTAATTTAATAAACATACCTGGGTCCTTCTGCTTGGACATTGTGTGTATCACCTCTTGGGCCACTACTATTCCATCTAGAATTTGTCTGCCTTCAACAAAACCACCTTGCTCACTTGAAATCAGATTTGGTAAAAAAGGTTTTAACCTCTCCACCATAAGCTTTGTTAATATCTTGTATACTACATTACATAGTGAAATAGGCCTATAATTACTAATTATCTCACTAGGTGGGCCCTTAGGAATTAAGGTAATAAAAGTATGATTCAAGGCTTTTAACATTTGCTTACTCTGTCTGATTTCCTCTAGTGCCTCCACCACTGCTTGGCCCACAATTTCCCAGAAGTTCTGATAAAATTCAATGGGGAACCCATCTGGTCCTGGGGTCTTTCCTGTTTGTATTTTTTGTATGATCTGCGATGTTTCTTCCAAAGAAATTTCCTTCATTAATAATTTATTGTGTCCAGGTTTGACTGATTATGAAATTACCTCTAGTATCTTCTCCTGCCATGCTGCATTCAAATTTTCATTGCTACTGAATAGGGTATGGAAGTACTGATTTGCTATAGTTTTCATTTCACTTCCATTGGTTTTTACCTGACCCATCATATCTATAAGACCTGTAATTCTATTATGTTATCTTCTAGTTGTTGTTGTCTTATGGAAGAAAGTTGTGTTTTGATCCCCCTCCTTTAACCATGTAACTCTGGCTCTTTGCCTCTAGTAGATCTCTTCTTGTTCCTCCAAAGCTTCCTCTCTCCTAAGAATTTTTGCCTCACATTGCAACAGATCTTCCGTAATAGTTCCTTGTCTTATCTCCCTAGCAATCTTCTCCTTCTGATCCTTGATTTCATTCTTTTGGATTCTAGTGAGTTCCTTCTTGTGTTTACTCCACCCCTTTAGTTGGGTCCTCACATATTTTAGTTGTTTGTGGAGTTTGAATTGGGTTGTCCCAAATCTTGGTTTCCCTACTTCCCACCATTCCTTTAAGTGGTCCTCCAACTCCTCATCTTTCAGCCACCATAGCTCAAATTTAAAAGTTCCTACGACTTTATGATTATCTTCTTCTATGGTAAGGCTTACTGGAAAATGGTTTGAAGAAAGCCTATCCATGACCCTCCCTTGATGCTTGGTATGCAAGTATAATTCCTCCCCCATGAAGAAATGATCCAAGCAAGATTTGATTGTCTCACCTTCCTTTCTTCTATTTGTCCAGGTCATGGAGCTATCCATAGTTGGGATATCTATTAGGTTCATTTGACATGTTATTGTTGAGAAGAACCTATCCTTTTCCTCCAACATGGCTCTACCTCCTTGTTGTTCCTCTATTCTAATATTTGCATTGAAATCTCCCCCCATGATCCATTGGTCCTCCGGGTAGTTGTCTCTGAATGTCTGGATGGCCACCCATTGATCCCTTTATAATCTGATTGTTTGTGCTCCATAGAAATTAACTATAGTCTATTTTTTCCCATTTTCCTTATTTTGTAACCGAACCATCAACACCCCTCTCGTGGAGGTTACCCCTATCACTAGGAATAGTTGGTGATTCCACATAGTGGCCAATCCCCTTGATTTCCCTTATGTCGATTGAGTAAGGATCTCTCCTTTTTTCCATATCCTCCTATTTATTTTTTGTAAGTCTTCTCCTTGCATTTTGGTTTCCTATAACAATATTATATTTGGACTCATATCCATGATAATATTTTTTATTACCTTTTGTCTAGGGTGGTTGCCTAAACCCCTCACATTCCAAGTAATTAATATCATTGAGAATTGGGAGAGAAGAAATCAACCATCGATTTTACCTTTCTATTTTGGCTCAAATTTCTTCCTTGTTCCTCCATATTTTCCTTGTTTGACTTCCTCCTTGTTGATTGGTTTGGTTTTTGTTTCTTCTCCATTTTATGAATCCCTAAAGTAGGGTCATCTTTGTTCTTATTTCCTTCTTTCATCTCTATTTCCTGAGGTAAGACTATCCCCTACTCCATTTCCCCTCCTGTGGTCTCCCTCATGGGTTGAATCTCCTCTTCCATGAGAGAGGTTGTGTCTGGTTCTGCTCCTTGCTTGTTCCCCGACGCTACATTGGAGTATTGTTCTTGATTATTCGGTGTGACCTGGTGAGTATCCTCCTCTAATCCTTCCATTTGAAATTTCCCTTCTGTTTCCAAGCTTCCAAGTTGTTTGAATATCTCATATCTATTGTTTGTTCTTCCCACTTTTCCTCCTTGTCTCTGATTACTTTGCTGATTTCTTCTGTTTGGCCTTCTGATTACTTTTTGGAAGCCCTCAGAGTCTGTTGGGCCTTCCCTTCCTTCTGATTTACCTTCTACTGAAGAGATTGGCCCACCATGTTAATATTTGCTTTTATCCCCTCTTGTTCTAGTTGATGATCCTTACCTGTTGGGCACATTCTAGCCAGATGTCCATGAGCGTGGCACACCCTACATCTGAATGGAACAACCTCATAATCTAGTTGTTGGCGCCAAACAAAATCCCCTATTTTTAGGTCTATCTCCATTGGAAGAGGTTTACTGAGGTCCATTTCTACACAAATCCTAGCAAAAGTTGTTGATCCTCCTAAAATTGTTTCTCTTGATCTACCCTGATAATGTCCTAGTAAGTTGCCTATTGCCTCGAGTACCTCCTCTTTCCAAAATTCAAGGGGAAGGGAAAATAATCTTACCCATATTGGTACTACGGTCGGTTCCACCCTCGGGTCGAATCCCATCTTCCATGGTTGTAGGAATAGTCTCGTTGGCCCGTGATGATACGACCCTCCCTCAAATACTTTTTGTCGGTCTGCCATTGACGTGAACTCCACAGAAAAATACCCATTTGGGAGAGTTAGAATCTCGTATTCTCCTTCTAGATGCCATTGTTTCCTTATCCACATGTGGAGGAAGTGCAAGGATGGTCTAAAACCCACGAATTTACCTATTAGGTTGTGTTTCATCTTATAAACTATGTCCTAGGCTACCCAATCCTCTGCTATTTCCAAGACTGGTATTTCTTTTGCTTGTGGTAAACATTCGTTCACCCTTCCAAGTAGAGAATCCTCCTTTTGTCGCTTCCCCATGGCATTTATGATTGTCCTTGCCTATGTTTGATAGTCGCTAAAGCTATCTAGGGTTCCACATAGCTTATCCAGGTATGAGATTCCTTGTTTTGGAGGATCTGGTACCAAAGTACCTATGACCCCCATTCTTGGTCGTGATCCTTACTACTGAAAGACCCTCCAATGGGATTGATCCTCTCTGATGTTGTTTCTCATGAGAAAATATTCTCTAGGCCTCTGCCCTAGCCTTCGAAACCCTAGTTCATTTCCTCAGAACCATGACCTCTCATAAGGAGGAGAGTTGAGCTTATCAATAGGAAATTTAACACAACCACACACATGCCAAAGTTTGGACTTTAGACCTCCCGAAAAAGAGCCAAAGCCTGAACCATTCGATTTTCTTGGGACCTATTTATAATTTTTTTTATTTATTAAATTATTATTATTATTTGAACAAGTTTACGTATACAATTAGACATACACATTCCATCTTAATTTAAATTTGCTATTAAAAAAACCCAAACTCTAATATTTACATTGTCCATAGAGATATTTGTTTATTTTTTATTTTTTAAGATTTGGTTAGTGTGAGAAGCCGATGCTCAGGGCTAGGCATCCCCATCCCACCATGACCTATCATAAGAGGGAGAGTTAAGCTTATCAACAAAGAACTTGAAACACAACAACACACGCCACTTGAACTTTAGACCACCCGAGAAAAAGTCAAAGCCCGAAACGTTACACTATCCTCTAGAACAAAATTTGTTAAATTATTGTATAGATTCTCTTTTTATAATTATGGTAATTTTTTTACCTACCGCTCTTCCTTTGTCGATAAAAATGTTATCATAACACTTTGGTATAAATGCTTCTCTTAATAATCATGCCTTCCTTCCCTCTTCAACGATCTATCAGACAAGGTTGCCCCCTTGCTCCTTTTTTGTATGTTTTGATTGTCGATGCTCTTGGTTCTCTTCTTCATAAGGCTCATTCTGATGGCCTCCTTCAGGGTATTAAGCTTCATGGGGATAAGCATGCTCTTAACTCTCATTTTGCTGATGATTCCCTTATTTTTATTCAAAATACCCAACAAGAGGTGGAAACAGCTAAAGAGATTGTTCAATTATTTTGTGATGTCTCTGGTTCTCGTATCAATGACTCTAAAACTGAAGTCTTCTATACCTCTTCCTCTCCTCGTGGATTTAACTCCTTAATTGAGTGGAAGATCATCCCTCATGGTATGATTGTGCATTATTTGAGAATTACCTTTGGGATTAATCTCTCCCAAGGATATGTGGAACTAGGTTATTGAAAGACTTCAAAAACAATTTAATGCTTGGCCAGCTCGGTTTCTTTCCTTAGAAAGAAGAATTCAAGTTGCGAATAAAATTATGGCAACCTCTCATGTTTATTACTCTTCTTGTTTGATGGCCCCCAAGGTAGCCTATAATAAATGGGATGGAGAGGTGGGTATGACACCCATCTCTTGGAAACTTTGTACTCAACCTAAGACTTTAGGAGGTCTAGGCATCATTGATCCTCTTACCCAGAGCAAAAGTTTGGCTGCAAAATGGGTTGCTAGAGCCATTATTGGTGATGAAAACTAGAAACACCTATTTCGTTACAAAATCTCTCTAGCTACTCACAAAGGTAAATGGAAAGAAACCCCTTGGGAGGATAAGGTCCTTAATGCGCCTTATTTTACAGTTAAAAGTTCTATTCCAACTATCCAAAATTGGAAAGCTTGACAATCAGTTTCTCATTTATTGGCTTGGAAGTTTGACTCCTTGATACATGGTCTGAGAATCGGTCCAAACAGTCTTTGGTGAAATAAACTTACACTCCATAATGATAAACCTTTAGCTTTATGCAATACTATTCATGGGCTAGCTTTTTGAAGAAAGGAATTAATAGAATTAGAGATATCTGGGATCTGGGTAGCTACTCAATTCTTACTTGGAACCAGATTTGCAATAATTGCTCCCTTCCCTCTAGGTTCAAAGAGTCTTATGGTTTAGTTGTGGCTTCCATCCCTTGTGAGGTCCTTATGAAGTTGGGAACAACTTCCCATAATATTTGGAATTACTGGAGATGGCTTAATGATCATAGAATCTCTTCCATTACTTCTAGTTGGTTATAAAAAAATCTTTTGTATCCCCCTTCTTTAGACTCTAATCTCAATGTCAAGTGGCAAGTGAATTTTACCAATGCTCAATGGCAGTTTCTTGCTACTCAAATTTGGAAAGCTCCTGTTGAATCAAAATCTCAACTTCTTGGTTGGCGTATTTTGCATCAAAAACTGCCAACGGTTGAAAGTTTGGCTGTGATTTTACATATTCCCCCTCAATGCAATTTTTGTAATGCTTTAGAAAATTTTATTCACTTGTTTTGGTTTTGTGGCATGGCTAAACAGTTTTGGGATGTTTTCTACTCTTTTCTTTTTCCCTCTTTCACTAGATCTTGGAAGCTTTCTCTGCTTGGTTTTTCTCAGCTGGATCAATGCCCCAAACTCTGGGATGTTTGTAGACTCATCATTCTCAAGCATATTTGGAAGTGTAGATGCAAAAAGGTGTTTACTGGATCTACTCCTCCATGGGGTATAGTTTTAACAGACTTGACCTTTGATCTTTTGTTACATGTGGAACACATTCATTCCCAAGTCTACGAACCTTCCAAAGACACCTCAAGATGTTATTGACAGACTTCATCAATTTTCTCATATGATTCAAGATCTTTAGAAGTCCAACATGAAACTAAGAAGAATGCAGTTAACAATGATAAATAGGTTCAGGTTTTGATTACTTCTTTTTCTGCTTTGAAGACTTCATAAGATATCACGAAAAACATGCCTAAAATTTCTTCATATAATAGACTCTCCCACAGATGAATATTGATATCTTGTTTATTGCAACAAGATATAACTATAGTCTTTTTGTTGATATTAGCTTCTATTCTTTTATATATATATATATATATATATATATAGTTATAGTTATGGTTATGGTTATGGATACTTTACTCCCGATCCGCCTTATTTTAATTTTTAACTGATGAATAGTGTTAACACCAAAATATAGTAACATTCTGATTATGAAATAATATAATCTCACTTTTTTAAATAAAAATAAAAAAATAATCATGATAATTTTATTACCTGTCGCTCTTCCTTTGTCGATTTGTAACATTCATTTCCCTTTCTTTATGATTAGAATATATACATTTAACATTTATTTATCTATGTTACGAAAAGTTATTCCCTTGCCATGGTTGTTATCGCTCTCCCTTTGTCGATTTGTAACGTCCATTTCCCTTTCTTTATGACTAGAGTATATAAATTTAACATTTATTTGTCTATGTTACGAAAAGTTATTCCCTTGCCATGGTTATCATCATTGCCATGGTTGTCAATGATGATGATATTTTAAAGTTTGGAAGTAACAAGAGTTTTCTTGTCGTCATTTATTTTTTATTGATGAAGAATAAAGACATAATGATATATTTAAACGTAATAAAAATAAAATATTATATAATATATAATTGAAATAAATAAATAAATAAATATATATATATATATATATATATATATATATATATATATATATATATATATATATTTATTTATTTATTTATCTTTGTCTTCGTCTTCGTCTTTGTCAACACATCTTAACATTACATTGTTGGCATTTCATCTTGCCTTCGATTAAATTATGAGGAAGGTCCCTTACTATTCCCTTGGAAGGGTGGCCAACTGTGTCATCCATTAGCAACCTATCTTTTCGGGTTTACAATTTTAAGGTAAGACCCATGTTTTTTTTAAAAGGGTATGGGACCTTTATAAACCTCAATTCTTTGGTAACGAGACCTCAACCATCTAAGGAAATGACCTAACCTACTAACCAGCTTATCCTTTTTAGTTTAAAATGTTAAGGTAAAGCATGATTTTTTTTAATAGTCGTAATCCTTTGTGCAATGGTTTAAACTTGCGTCTCTTGGATGGAAATCCAAAACCATACAACTATAGTGTCCCAATCAAAACTAAAATTTTAAGGTTAAACAAAGGTTTTTTTTTTAAAGGGCCTTAGTCTCTTGTGTAGTGGTCTTTGAAGAGTCGAGTCTTGTTGACTTTGTCTTTACTTAACAACTAGGATTTATAGTAACTACATTCGAGTTGAATTTGGAATCATGCTCACACCGAACAAAAGATGTTATTGCTTCTTCATCAGCAATCACTATCATCGAAAAGACAAATATGGGTGACAAATGAAGTTTTAACAAACATAAGATGATTTTGGGGATAACATTTACTTTAAAATAACCTTTTATGTTTATGTTTGACTTTAATAATTTATGTAGAATGCAAGATTATATAAATATCAATAAAATATAAATAATTAGTATTTTTAATAATTTTAAATATATCACACAAGATATTTCGGTTTTCAAGTGATAATTACAACCAAATCTTTATTATATTAAAGATAGATTCAACTAAAAGTAATTAGTAATAATTGACAATTCCTACCTAAAAAATTTATAGAACTAAAAGTGGGTTCCGCCACCGGATGAAATGGGTAAGGTTAATACTGATGGAGCAATAAGAGGAAAGTTAGGTAAAGCTAGTGGAGGGGGAATAAATTATCCGATGGTACATTTGTCTTTATTTTTGTCAAACATTTAATATTCCTTCCTAATAACCTAATTGAAGGACTTGCTTTGATTAAAGGAATTCGAGAAGCCCTCGAGGCAGGTTGGACTAGAATAGAATCGGAATCACAAGTGTTGATCAACAAACTAAAGAATCCAAAGACTAAAAAAAGGAAGGATTGAAGACTTGACAAAGTGATATATACCATAAGATCACAGTTGACCAAATTTCAAATAGTAGAGTTAACACACATCCCTTAAGAACAATACAGGGTAACATATGCATTGACTAATTGGGCTCTTGATAAGGGCGATATGATATGCAATGGAGTTCCACCTAGGTAGTCACAACAAACCAAGAAATCACTTTTGGCTACTATCCATCTAGATGATTTGCTCTGATTTGTTGTTTAGTATTTTTAAGTTTTATGTAACATAGTATAATGTTATATGTATAAGAGTAGATATCATAGTGAAAAAAAATATCACATCTATATTGTTAACAATTAACTTAAATACATATCTTTCAAACAAATTAAAAATGCACAATATATTAATGTAAATAAATAAAATATTTTTATAAAAAAAATTAAAAATATATATTTTATAAATAATTATTAAGATGTCTTGTATTTTTTTAAGTTCATTGTATGAAAGAAGACACTCATGTTATATATAAACTTATATTTTCTAACTTAAACATTTTTTTTATAATACTCAAACTTTTGTAATTAAATTTAATTAAAATATATTAACTTCAAATAAAATATGTGTTCATTTCATTAACTTAAATTTTTTAAAAATTAACCTATTTTTATTAATAATCAAATTTAAAGTTAATCGGTAAACGTATGCTTAAATATAATCAATATGAAGGGGCACATGACATTTATTATTAAATAATGGGTCTAAGATTTGGACAACCCCACGTTATGGATATTTTTTATTTTTATTTTATTTTTAAGTGGAAGTGGTTAGTAGCTGATTAAATTATTCATTCATATCAAGATATGATTCTACCTTTGGCTCATTATGTCTATCCTTCTTAAAATAATAATAATCAATTAATTCGAACCACGCAACGAATAAGACAAGTTAGGCCGGTTATAGAAAAAAATGGTAGAAAGCCGACAAATAAAATAATGCAATATATCACGTCAGTGTGATTATAACAACCAAATTTTAACTTTTAATACCGCCTTAACAATTGCAAGAATCTAATTTATTTAAAAAAAACAAATATATATATCCTAATAATAGGATAACTAATAACCATATCAACTTTATTTAAAAAAAAATAGATTGGTTGGTAATGGTCGAGTGTTTGTTTGTTTTTAAATTTGAAAAATTTATATTAAAACAAAGATTATTTTATAAGTTAGGATAAAACTCCTCTCAACCTTAGTTTTAGTCGACAAAAAAACATATTTACAACAGTAAAAATAGATTTGTATTGGAGTCAAATATTTTAAACTATATTTCTACAATGGCTGTCCACTTGTTTATAACATATAATGGTTGTCCACCTGTTTATAACAGTTAAAAAATATTTGCATTGGAGTCAAATCTTTTAAACCATATTTCTACAATGGTTGTTCAAATTAGCTAAATACTTGGATTTGCTTATCAATCTACTTAATCCACTCATCCTCAATAGCCATGTCAATATCCATCTTTGCCAGGAATTTTACCATTTTATTTAGATCTCTACTCATTTAAACTAGAATCACATCATCTAATTTTCTTCACAATTCTTTAATTTGGGTGACAAGAATCCTCAACCACCATGTCTTCAAAGTAAACTTCCTCATACAATCCATACAATCCAGAGCTCCTACCAATATTTGAGAATCTAATTCTAAAATTATCCTCCTATAACCTTGTTCTAGTTCCATTCTCTAAATAAGAGTTTTGTTGACTTCAACTTTATAAGAATTATAGGTCCGAGGTGTAGACCAATTGGTTCATCCAAACCCCATAAGGGGGCGGAGGTCCAAGGTTCAAATCTCGGGCCTCGTCGCACTGAACGCTTGTCCCTTTCCTGGTGCTTTCAATGGCGTAAAAAGTTTAAAATGATTGTGGCATGGCGGTTATAGGAGCGGACTGTGCAAAGATCTATGTAGCGGCTTTCGGGGCAGACAACACAGAAGACTGTGGCGGCCATAAAAACTGGACAACCTGCTCGGATTCGTGGCGGCTACCATTCCACCATGTAAAAAAAAAAATAGGAATTATAAACACAACAAAAAAATCATGTTGACTATATTGGTGGAAGCAATCTTTGTGGTTTGAACCCTGTGCTTGTCAGTTACTAAAAATAGTGTGATTGTGACCAACTCTCCTATGTAGCAAAAAATATAGCCCTTTTTTAAAACAAGGAGCTAAAGGATTATAAGGGTTAAAAAAAAACATAAAAATGTTATATTGTTTTGGTTTAATTCTTCAAAAGTTGGGGTTTGGTTGACTTTATCTTTATTTAATAAATTATAATATAAACACAACCAAAAATAATAATTATGTTAACCTTTATTACTTTTCATATATATATCTCTTTAGATAAGTAAGAACAATCATGTCAACATTATCCCAAGGGTTAGGTGGATTGACAAGTGTAGGTGTGGCTCGACACTTACCAAGGAGAGACCTAGGTTCAAACCTTAGGGGAAGTCAACCCTTTGCAAATGTTGTAGTCTGCTTTGAATTCTCTGAGTACACGTTAAGTTAACGACAACAACATGAATCCCGAGCGATTTTTTGAGTACACATTAAGTTAACGATGACAACACGAATCCCGAGCAATTGATAGTCCTCATATCATACTGGATCAACGAAAACGAGATGGATAGGTTTGTTGGGAGTAGTCCCGTAAACCTTGCGTTGATTTTTTGAGTATACGTTAAGTTAATGACGACAACACGAATCCCAAGCAACTGATAGTCCTTGTATTATACTGGGTCAACGAAAACGACGACAACACGAATCCCAAGCAACTGATAGTCCTTGTATTATGTTGGGTCAACGAAAACGAGATGGATAAGTTTATTGGGAGCAGTCCCATAAACCTTAGGCTAACTAGTTACTAAAAATAATGATTATAACCAACTTTCCTATATAATAAAAAAAACAATCATGTCAGCATTTATTAAATTTAACTAAATAACTTAAACTATTCAAGTACGAAGGGATTATACCCAATTTTTTTTAATTTAATTTCTTCTTACATTGTATTAATAAATGTTATACATTTTTATAGAAACACCTTTAACCAAAAAAAACATTGACACTCTAAAATAGAACATAAACAATTTTGTTTTAAGTAGGTAATAAAATTGGATAAAGCCTTAATATTTTAAGGTATGTTTGGATAGTGTTTTTGGACATTATGTAACTTTTATTATATGTTAGAAGATTTAATAAGTATTGGTTTAATTTTTTTTTTTTTAATATAATAAATTTAATTATTCAAGTTTAGTTATAGATTTAGTATAATTCATATCATATCAAATATTTATTAAAATCAATAAAAATCAAATAAGATTTATAGTTCTTGATATTCTAACTAATGTTTGGATATTATGTAATTTTTATTATATGTTACAAGATTCAACAAGTGTTGGTCTTAAAGTTTTAAATTTGTTTTTCATGGTTCAATTATAAATTTAGTATAAATCAAATTATATTAAATATTTGTTAAAATCAATAAAAATAAAAATAAGATTAATTAAAATAATATTTTTCAATCGTGTCTTTGTTATTGCATCATTTGCTACAATAAATTGGTAAAAGATAGCATTTTTGTACAACTTTACTAACTTGAATCTTATGATGAATTTTATTCCAAACTTCCATTATTTTGAACTTAAATCCTCCTAAATTTGAATACGAACTTGAACTTTGTGACTCAATTTTCATTGCTCAACTATATTAAGCTCAATGTTTATTAAGGCTTCTATGAAAAAGGATGAAAGGAGGGGTCAATTATTGAAAAACCACCACTTATATTCTTTAAAATTAGGGCACATACTAGTCCTGATGAGATTACATTTTTCATTGCATGATTACTTGTCAAATATGAGTTGGAGCTAATGAATATTTTTTATTTTTTAATTTATTTATAGGGGATTGAAACGCCAAATTCGAACTTGGATCTCCTCCTTGAAAGCTAAGGAATATTATTGGTTGAGCTAATGCCATTTAATAAATTTTTCAATGAGTTTACACAGGTTTTTATGATGGGTCTCAGTCCCTTTATACTTGAGTGGGGTTTAAAACTTGGACCTCTCAAAGAGAGGCCAAAGCCCTTACCACTATAGTAAGCTTACAATTAATATATATATATATATATATATATATATATATATATATATATATATATATATATATATATATATATATATATATATATATATATAATCTATTTTTGTTTTGTTTTATCTTCTCTACATGACAATAAGATGTGTTTGATATATTGAGCTAATATCACCTACCTTGGTGAGCACTTCTCTCCTATTGATCTAATCACATCTCAAGATCTTATTCTATAAAATTGACTTATGGGAGGCTCTAAATGAACAGTTTCATAGTTTTGAAAGTTTTCAAAATATTGGGGATCCTAAGATAAAACTGAGCTATTAAAATTCTAGCAATTTCATGGGGTGGCAAGCTCTATCTATGAGATATCCCAACTCTTGCCTTCATCATTGGACACAAAGTCCACAAATTTAAGGTCATTTGACAATAAAATTACATATTTATTGGTGCTTCATATCCCTTTATGATAACATTCTAAGCAAAATCTACCATTTACCATTAGGTACTTTTGAGTTAGCTAGGTTCTTAGCATCCCCTATGAGATCTTCATATGGATTCTTGGACAACCCCTCTTGTTACTCCACTAGTTTCTTTTTTTTTCTAGTAGTGTTTCAAACTTCTCTATCTATTATGGTGTAATATCTATGTTAGCTTTGGTCTTCTCCTCTTTGATCATAGCTTGAATCACGTCTTCATAAAAAAATCTTATTGAATCATTAAAAATACTAGATAGCCCAACATTTATTAACCTTGGTATCTTTGCTATCATTTCCTATATCAGGGTTACTATAGAGGCTAATGTACTTTTGCAGAGCTTATATGTCCTCTATGGACATCATAGATCCTCTTCAATTGCCTATCCATATCCCTCTCATCTATCCTTAATTGTTGTGCTTGCCCTATCATCATGGTAGCAAGTCATTTTAGGACCTCTTAATATTTATTCTTTATGGCTAACTCATTCTTTGTTTGTTGAATGACCTTCATAATTTGATTAAGGATGAATTCTACATTAGCCATAAACTTAAAATACCTTATCTAATTGATTACCTTAGTCTTGATGTCATCCCATGAGAATTTTGTTTGTTTCGTATTTGAGATGTATTTTTAAATTTCCATATCTCCTTTCTTCAAATTTTCATTCTCCTTTTGAAGTTGCATGATATCTTGGTCCTTGGCATGCTACACAACTTGCATTTGTTGGACATATATTTCTAGTCCTTTTCTTTCTTATTCAAATTATTCCTTGAGTTGATATTGTCCATGAACAAACTATGTGGATAGGTCTTCTAGTTATTTCCTTTGTCCTATGCTTCCGCCAAGCTTGCATTAAAGCTTCTCAAATTGCCTTCACAATTAGGAACCTTCAAGAACATCCTTTCTAAGGGTTTCTAATTCTTGTTGAACTTGAACTTTTTAGCTGCAAACTAAGATGCTACTTGGAATTTTTCTGGAGATTTCTTTTTATTATCTTAAATTTCTAACACAAAATTGTTATTATACGTAAGTGCACCAAATGATAATTGGTTAGAGAGTTGGATCATCTGATATGGATCTATTATGGTAAGATCCAACTTAAAAATATTGGCGAGGAAATCAGTTGAGTCATTGGATGCTTTGGATGGGTCTCTTCTTAGGGCTTTAACAATCAAGATATTGTTTCCACCCTTGACCACTTGTAATCGCATGATTACTTGGACTCTTTGGGTCTATTTTTTTATTTTTTAAATTCCTCTCTAACATTTCTTTATTCTTCTTGCGAGGAGTCCAATGCTTCTTATATATTTGTAACCCTAGGAGCATCATCTATTTACCAAGTGTAGGACTAACTTAACCCTCTAATAGGATGCTATTTTTGGATGGTTCGAATAGATTTGGTTGTATAAACTTATGCTTGCAATATCATAGCCTTTGATAAACACCTATGTGACCAAGACACTTGTAAGATGTAATGGGTTGATGATATTATGTGTGGAGTAAATTAGATGGATGTGGTGGTGAATGGTGATATAGTTATGGACACTTTAGATGTTATTTGTGTTAACAAATGAATAGTGGTGACATTAGAAATGATGAGAATGATTGACTATTGATGTATGAGACTAGTGGATGAGTGGAAGAGAATTCAACTATGGGGAAAGAGAAGGATTTGATGGGTATAGTCGACACACTAGGGTTGTGCTCATATGTGAGAGAGGGTATGCCTTCAAGGGCACCAACGACTAGATATTTTTGGGGGAGGGATATGTAGTATAAAAGTAGATAGGATTGGATAAATAGGAGTAGATAAAATAGGTGGGAAGGAAGAAGTGAGAGGAGAAGTAGGGGAAAGAAAGAAGTAGGAGGAGAAGGGAAAGATGTGATTTCTTCATGGAAAGGTATGTAAGTATCTATGGTTATTGTCTTCTATATGGCCTTGCTCAAGTGCTTCTTTACTTTAGCAATGTTACCAGTAGCTTTGATAGTGACCCTATCTTGTTGCCTCTTTTCTTGATACTCATAGTATCATCTCTTAACTTCATCAATACTTGAAGGTACAATATCTCTAGAGGGATTTATCCTTCTTCAAGTGTAGGTGTTCCTTTCCCAATACCTTTTGCTACCATTGTTCCTATGAATATTTTTTCAAAAATGACCCATGAGGATCTCATCACTACTTCTCTTGTCACTTCCTTGTGTTTCTTGAACTATGGTGTTAATCATAGCCAGGGTTGATGGTGTCATAGAAGTTACAATTTATAGGGATAGAGATCTTCTAAGTTTGAGGTTGCTAGCTAGGGATTCTTCTATAATGCTTAGTATTTTTATTGACTTCTTGTGATTCCTATTCCAAATTGCTGAGAAGTTTTAATCAGATAGTATTTGATGAATTGACATCTTTATGGTACTAGTGTTATATTGTATCTTTTGCCAAAAAAATAATATTTCTTATTAAATAATGTAATTTTTCTAAAGCACTTATTTTTTGATGGTTGGTTTTACAATCTAGGTGGACGTCATGCTTGACTTGGGCCTCTACCTAGAAGGAAAACTACTTTAGTGGGTGCCTATACCATTATTAAAGTTTATACTCATATCCATGTGCTTCCTCTAGTTTGGCTTTGGATGCCTTCTCTGGTAGGTTGTCCTCATTTTCAATTATGTATCCTTTCGTATGTGTATGGAAGGTGTGCAACCCATCATTTTCTTCTGAGGCAACCGTTTGGATCATAGGATCAATGCATCCCTCAACTAATCAAAGCCCATGTTTTTTATTTTTTCTTCTATAATATGGTTAAATTATTGTGACATAGGTATGGTGTTTATTATTTACTAGCTTAAGGGGTAGAAGGTTGCCTTCTTTTGGCCCTTAAAATATTTAAAGTCTATGTAATCCAGTTTTTGTACATATTCTAAATAAAAGATATAGGCAGAAATATTGGCAACTAGAAGGTATAGCAGAGAAATAAAAGAGACAAATGAATGGTTGATGCTTCCTTAAGTAGAATTCATCATTCAACCATTCTTCTAATTTTAGCAGGTTTATAGCCTTGTCAGATAGCTTAGGTACCTTCTCCATTAGTTTTAGCATGATCAAACATCATAGAAGTCGTATGAAGTTCTTCCCTTCCTAGCAAGACATGTTCGTAGATTGTAAAATGGCAAGAGGTTTACCATTGGCCCCTACTTGGTTTAGTTGTAGTGAGGGAAATGACTCTTTTGTTTGTAATAGGATGATCCATATGAGATAAGATGCATAAGTGAAATTATTTATCTCTATGAAGTCCTCATCTATTTATTCCTCTTATCAGCTATGTACCTAGCACAATATATCATTTGGGATTTGTTGAGAGTGTTCTCGACAATATGTAATAATGCTATATGTTCATACACTTGTGCGTTCATATTTTCTATTAACAGTAGAAGAATCCAATAGGATGCATGCTAGACATATTCTTAAATAAATCTAAGCTTCAATCGGATATTGAAATCTAAATTCTTGTTTGGATCATTTAGGTGTAGCTCAAGGAAATCTTTCTAGTAGTGGAAGTCATACATATAGTAATAATCCTTTTGGACCTTGGGATTGTACATCATCCACATAGTTGGGTCATTTGTTGCATTCGATATATCCTTGATATCCTCTATTCTAATGTAGAAGGATTCTATCTTCCATTATAGTGTCCATATACTCCTCCCTTCAAAATCATGTCCTTCATTACATGCCTTAACTAGCTTTGGGAAGTTCTAAACTTGGGGTACCAAATTAATTACCAACAAGAATGTGTGCATAGCCCGTAGTTGTATCTTATCAATTCCTTCCTACTTACTTATATAGGTGAGTATTTGAACTTCCCCTCCTCCACCCTCTTATAGGGTTCATCAAACATCTCTTCTAGTCTCTTGGGCAAAGGAAAAATATTCTTCTTCCTAGCCTTGCTTTTACTTTTGTATTATGAGAAACTATATTATGTAGGTAGCATTTGGATTAAGATGGGTTGAATGAGAGTAGTAATGGGTAAGGTGGTGGTGGTAGCAGACAACGTCTAACAATATTTTTGTTTGTAGATTTAGTCAAGTTGTTTCCTTGACCATGGTAATTGGTGGTCATTTTCAACACAAAACCATCTTCTAGGGCATGTTGAGAGTGTAATTCAACTTATTCCCAAGGCCAAAATTATATGATGTAATCTTGTATAAGACTATGAGAAATAATTGTATAAATATGTTTAAATTATTATGTAAGCCCTATGGGTCATGGTTAACCTTGTTATGGTTAAGCCACCTTCTAACTTGTAATGAACCTTAATACCTCTTATTATATTGGCTTAGGTTAAACTTGTTTATGTAATTTAGGTTTTGATATTGGTATAAATACCCCAAAACTCCATATATTATATCAGAGTCGTATGATTCTTATCAATGAATAATACAATGATTATTTATGGTTCTCAAGGGCATCCACCAATTCTACTCTTTTTTCCTTTTTATGATTTGTTTATATATTTTGAGTGGATAGATTGTTTCTCTTTATTCCTAAAATCATTAATGAATTCCAACATGGTATTAGAGTGGGTATGGAGCAACATTGATTGACCATGCAAGAAGTCAACTTGGAGCTTCCTATATTTCTTCCAATTTTTAGGGTAAATTTTTCTCAAAACTTTACTAATGTTTTTTTCATAAGAAGTCAGGAGAAAATTCCACTATTTTTATGTCACTCATTCTTTCAAACTTTTTGAAGAACTCATGTTATCTCCTCTCCCTACTTTTTTATCATTGAAGTTCTTACACAAATTTAAAATCCACATCTTTTTTGCCCTCTATGTGATAAAGAAGCCAAGTTATGTTGTCAACAAAGATAGAATGAAAAAGTTCATTTATTGATTTTGAAATTTAAATTTTCCCACTCATGCCTTGGTAGGAATATTGGTGCAACTTTGTGTGCACTACCTTCTCTATTTTTATGCTCTTTTGGTGTCTCAATTGTGATGTCACTCTCCAAGAAGAGCACACAAATCATAACACATGAAAGTTAGAAGCTAAGGCAAATAAGATAGCATTTATTAAAACTATTGTATGGGCAGATCATGGGTTTGATATGGGAAGCTCCTTTTGTAATGTGTTTTTAGATAAATGATATAGATAAAATTAGTTTTTCAAATATATCAAGCATAAATGAAAAGGCTTTTTTGAGTTACATCTTTTATATGCAACACTTGTCTATGAAACTATGATGAAAATACATATTGTAAGTAGAATAATTATAAACAATACTATTAGATCAAAAATTACAACATAAATAACATTATAGAATAGTCCTACACATCACATGCAATACATAAATAAAAAGCTAAATAGAATCAAAGCAAAAGTTAATGTACTTTATTTATAGTTATAATTGCCATAGTCTTTGATCTATAATTGCTATATTATTAAATTTAAACAAATAAAAAAAATTAAAGTTGATCTCTACATGCTTTATTTTTCATTGTACTTGTTTTATCTTCTTGCAAAATTAGAAGAAACATAATGGAGTATTCCAACATACCATATGCAACATATTTAAATAAAAGGTTAGATAAACATGTATTTTACTTTTATACTTGTCTTATCTTTTCAATTATATTTGTTATATTCAGCCTGTAAAGATGAGGAATTAGGTTCAAACCCTCTCTTTTGGCTTCGTGTATATGTGTGAGCTTAAACTCGACCAACATAAACATTATAATCATTATATTCTCAACTGGACTTATTTTATTTTTTTAATAAGCTATGCTTGGCTTCTATTTGGAGTCACTCCCTTATGAAAACAAAACATTACATTGCTCTCATTACATTTCTAACAACTTAATTAAAGCATATCCAAATTTATATTTCTATAGAGATATTCTTCATTTACCCTTCTCTCAAAGATATTCTTCATCTTCCTCAAACCACTAAGTTTCCACAATTAACTCCTTTTATATCGAATGCCTTCAAAAATTTAAATTCTGTTACGATGAAATTCAACACTACAAAAGGCTAATATATTTGCTGCCCAACTTCTATATCCAAAAATATCTTGTCTATAACAACCTCACAATTTCCTAATACATTTTTTTAGGGTTCTTATTCATTCCCCTAATATTCCAAGATATTATTTTCATTATTATTTTTTATTTTATTTGTGGGTTTGGCCCCACTTATTGTTAACACTTGTGATAATTGCTTTTGTTTTCCCATATCAATATCCCTTTGTGTTTATTTTTCTCTTTGTTTTTGCTTCTTTGGTCTTCCTCTTTTTTTCATTCCCAAAAATACTTTCATCTTCATCAATCTCTTCAATCTTCTCACACTGCTCATAGTAAGACTTATCATCTTTAGGTTTACCTTGTTTTGAAGGATCTAAAGTGCAAGGAATAACCTCAAAAGCACAATCTTATTTATGTTGCCTTAGAAACCCTAAAGTGCAAGGATGCTCTTATGTAGCAATTACCTTCTTATTCTTCCCTAAAAACCCTAAATTGTTATGGGTTTCCTCCAACCTCATTTCTATATTATTCTTCTATTGAAACTTTAAAATGCAAGGGATAACATCTTTACCACTTTCACTTTTATTACCTAAAGAGGATTCTATACTACTTGAGGAAAATGAAGATGATTTACCTGGAATAAACTTGACCTCTTTTGTTGTCTTTGTTTTGGGTTTTATCTCCACATCTTCTTTTGCATCTTTAATTCTTTATGAACTTACCAAATGATATTATAGATATACTTTATTTGCCTCTTCTATTGGAGCGAAATATCCTTGATCTGATCTAGATTCTATTATTGTATGGTTTCCTTGCTTCGTCATGAATTTTATCTCATGGCTAGAAATTTTTGTCTCTTCCTTCATAGTTTTTATTTTGGAAACTCTTGCCATATATCCAATCTCAAAATAATTGTGGCAACAAAATGCAATATTTTCATAATCTACTTGTTGATCCCATTCTCTTGATTTAGATTTAATCTTAGTGGATTGTTGCAAAGATTTTGAAAAATCCATAACAACACATATTCAAGTATATATAAAATGCTTTCTCCTTAGTTTTTGGTCCTTTCTTGATGAATTCCCATAGGGCATTTCCAATATTCTTCAAAATATCCTTATTTATAAGCTGATATGGAAGTCCAAAAAGTCTAACCGACACTAGGAGCTTCTTAATTATTTTTATCTTAATTAAAAAATTTTCATTCCATGGTCTCAAATAAAGTGCATATCTTCCCCTAAACAATGGACCACCAACCATTATTTTATACCTAATTTCTAAACTGGAAAAGATGATGAGGAAAAAACCTTTAGGAAGAAAAATCACAGAATCAATCCCCACTTCCACTTGATCCAATTTTGAATCTCCAAAAACCTTGGCCATGATCTATGGAACTTACATATTAACCCTCTACTTTCAAGAATCATTATATCATGCTCAATCATCTCATCCTTGATACTTAATTTTGGTGTAACATCTGCTACCTGGATCGAACTTACCATGTATTCGTTCTTTTGCTTATCTCCAACTTAGGCTTCCATACTTTCGACTAGGGAATCTTGATTTCTAGCTAGGGCATCTTGAATTTTCATTAGGGCTTTCAAATATGACTTTTCTTCTACAATAGCTAATGGGGATTCCTCTTGGTTCACTCTCCCTCTTGGTTCACACTCCCTCTTGGTTTGCACTCCCTCTATGCTCGCACTCGCAGATGCTCTTGGATTGCACTCTCTCTTGCCTCACACTTGCTCCCGAATTGCACTCCATATTAGGTCACAATTGCTTGTGTCTCTTATTTTTCTTAGCGTTCCTTCGCTTCAATATTTTTTTGGAAATAATGTTCCACGCATTCGTGGTAAGGGTTTGAAGTATTGATGCACTTCGGATGAACCTATCGCTCTTTTTCCATGAATGAATCCCAACTCACACTCCCTCTTAGTTTGTAGTTCCTTTTGGCTTGCCCTTGTCTCTTCTTTTTGTTGGCATTTCTTGGCTTCAACATTTTTTTCGAAACAATATTCCATGAATTCATAGTAAGGGTTTGAAACATTGATGCGCTCTAGATGAACCCTTCGCTCTTCTACCATGACTGAATCTCGGCTCGCATGCCCTCTTGGTTCACACTCCCTCTCTGATCTCATTCACTCCTGGCTTGCACACTCACTCCCAACTTGTGCTCACTCCCATTGCTGCACTTACTTACATTCACACTCACTTTTGGTTGCACTCATTCACACTCGCTCTCGGTTGCACTTACTCATGCTTACTTTTGGTTGCACTCACTCCCGACTCATGCTTGTACTCGTTGTTGCACTTACCCCCGCATCGCACTCACACTTGTTGTTGCACTTACTCCCAACTCACGATTGCACTCACTGTTACACTTACTCTCAACTCCACTCCATGATAAAATTATAACCAAGGACAATAGTAATATTCCTTCATAATTCCGGATACATTCTCAAATGAACTTGTTATAATCTCTATATAAACTTTTTTTATCTTCTTGATTAAACTAATGATTATTTTTAATATTATTTTGATATTAATTAATTTTTTTAAAAATATAATATAAAACATAATAAAAACCAATATACATATTAATATAAATTATTTTTATAAGTCAAAACTTTAATTAATTAATCATTTTTTGAATCATACTAAAAAGTCTTATGAGAAATACCATAGTGGTAGTAGAGTGAAGTTCAAACCCCATTACAAGGAATTGAAACCCCTTTCAAAAACCTATACTTTACCCTAAAATCTTTATTCAAGAGAGATATTGCAATGGTAAGTCCTTGAGATTTTATCTAAAAAATCCAAGATTCAAACCTCCATTTAAAGGGATTGAGATCCCTAAAATCTATATTTTAAAAATTTTCTCATATTTAAAAAAAATATTTAGTTATGAATATTAAAAAGTTTTTTTCTGTTTTTCATGTGCCTCTTCTTATGATATCTAAACATTAGAAATATAATTTAATCTTTAAAACATATAAATACGCATATAAACACATTTTTTTAATTTTTAATGTTCATAACATATAAATATATATAAACACACTTACTAATCAGTATTTTATTAATTTTTATATTAAAAATATTTAACAAGCAAAAATAATTTATATACTTAAGAATTATTTGATGTAAGTTTTATTATAAATTTAATATTAAAAAAAAAATATATTAACCATTTTAATTAAAATATATAAATTTAACTAACGATAAAAAAATAAAACCTATGAAAAAAACCATGTAAAAAAATAAAATATAAAATTCCATATTTTGCTTTCGAATGTGAGAATATATTGCCCTGTTCTTTCGTCTATATGAAATATAAAAGTTATTCCCTTGCCATGGTTGCCGATGACGATGATAAAGGTGCCTTGTCACCCTCAGTAATTCATTTAATTCCTATTATGCATGTGACAAGCATACCAATCACGAATCAAGGTATCTCATAGAGATAACTTGTTTACTATAGCCGGAAAGGTCGATGGGAGAATCTTTGTCACCCTCAGTAATTCATTTAATTCCTATTACGCATGTGACAAGCATACCAATCACGAATCAAGGTATCTCATAGAGATAACTTGTTTACTATAGCCGGAAAGGTCGATGGGAGAATCTTTTTACTTTAGTAAGTAAGAGTGGTGGATAGACCCTTTACTTGACATCCAATCACTTTTACATGTCTTTTTAGTGATTGGATGTCAAATAAACTTTATTAAAGTAGACAAGCCCACTTTGTTGTTTTATGCCGTAGTTACGTTTTACTTCTAGTATTGCTTTTTACATGATGAGTTGATGCTATATGTTCTACTTTTTACATGATGGTGACTAGATGTTACTTATCATTCGTTCTCAGATAATAAGTACTAGTATTTTGAGGTTTTTAAGTGGTCTGTTTATATAACTTTCAATTGCTAAGGTGCAGGATAGGATCCATTCGATTGTCAACAAGCTTAGCATTTAGCCTACACACGTTTTAGGTTTATTCACATGGATCCCACTTATTTCAGTCTAACTCAACATCATGAGAGTTGGTTGATTCATACTACATTTTATGTGTCTCAAACAGAAAACATCTTAAATTAACAATATACTTATAATAAATTTTATATTGTCTGACTTCCTCATGCCAAATGACTTATGGTTTGTATACCTTACTATATGACTGAAATAATTAATTTTGTTAAAAAATATGTTATATAGAAAGCTTAATTTGTTTTTGGAACTATCACACTCTTTCCAAACATATCCTTCATCAATAATTTCATGCGGACAAAACTTAGTCACCTAAACCTTGAATCAGGGATCCCAATCTTACCATTTTTTGAAAGAAAACCTAGCTACTGGTATAGCAAAATTGATTTCTAACTATCTATGGACTCTAATACAACTTAATATATGTTAGTACATGTAGACAAGCAATTTTGGGAAATAAAATGTACAACTTACAATGTTTGCATCTGTCCAACCAAGTTGGATTCTAGCTACATATGTAAATAAGGGATGCAACATACTGGTTGGCTTTTTATACACAAAATTATCTATAATACATATCTAGATATCTTTAGGTAAGCTAATAATTACATTAATATCTACAAACTCTTGGACAATTGAACAAGAACAATTATTTATAGTAGTGTTCATGTACATGTAGGCATGCTCTTCTTTATATTCAAATTTGAGCTCATATATGTTATCTTATAAAGAGATTTCTTCTAGAACATTTGTATTGTGATCCCACTAGAGAACTACAACTTCATCTAAGAACACAACTCTTACCTTGAAATTCTTATTTGAACTTTTATCAACTCAATGCCCTTTTCCCTAGCATGCAAAGCATCTATCTGACTCAGTTATTTTTCTAGATCTCCTTCTGAAGTATTCTTTGCCAATTTCTTCTAATAGACCCTCCTAAAGATACCTTGCAATAAAATACCCATAATATTTTCAGTCACCTTTTAATATTAATTTCACTTTAGCTTGCTTGCAGTCATCCATAACTTGAGGAACTCTTATATTCTGTAGACTAATTCCTCTATTTATGTACATGCCAAATACACTTTCACTAATAGGTAGTACTTTCACTGATAGGTAGTGGCATGGATGTTACAAAGTGACTTTTGATGGTATCATGTGCAAATACTTTAAAAATATGTCATATTTTGATAGTCTAGCCTATACCTTTCAAATTGTGCTACTTCTTTAAATTACTGCCATCAATTAATTGAGGATCTCATCTTCAATTCTATCGTCTATAGGAAATTTTTTAGCTCCTAGTGTTTTCCTTAAATCCTTCAGATCTATAAATGGTTGTTGTCCTTGTGTTAAAGCACTATATCGATCAATGGCTATTCATTTTAGTGTTCTAGAGCCATAACTTACAATAGTAAGATCATCCATGTTATAAACTAGAAACCATTTGACATACAAATATTTTTTTTTTACTTCTTTGTCATTTTTATTTCTTATCTCTATATTCTAATTCTTAGGTATTACTAGGGTGGCTAGGTCTTGACTTGTGAAATGACTTGGGGGAGATAACTCTCTTCTAGGAAGAATCCTTATCTCATTTCCAAGGTAAAGGTAATAATAAAACCATAATTTTAGAATACCTTGACTTATAATATATATAATAACTAATGTATATATATAGTAAGGATACATCTAAGTAGTAAGTACTTTAGAACACCTGGTAAGGCTTGACTAAGAATTTATGTGTAAAATAGATATAAGGTATGAATGCTATGATAGATTTATTTTATTGTCACACTTTACAAAAAGCTAAGAAGGAAAAAAATAGGAGTCACACTTATCTCCCAAGAACCATACTTAAAACTATAAAAGTAAAAGAAAAGGTCTTAGATTGTTGTTCTATAAATCCTTAGTAGTAGTGTTCTAATATTGAAACCTATCAAATAAACACAATCCCAAATGCCATAGCCTATTTGCCAACAAATCCAATGTCCCTAGTAGATCAAGAAGATATGGATAAGGAGATAAACCAACTTTTAGAATTAAAGGTAATTAGGCCTTGTAAAAGTGCATTCTCTTCCCCAATAGTTATGGTTAACATACATAGTGAACAAAAAGGAGGAAGAAAAATAATGGTGATAAATTACACTGCTCTCAATAATATCACCATCCTAATGTCATTGTCATACATTACTTTTTCTAAGTAGAGTTGCTTTTATATGATAGTGACATTAGTGGATGTCACCTACCCTTAATTTTTTTACATGATGGTGACATTAATGGATGCATCTTATTCCATTTATGATATGGGCACGAGCATCCCAAGGCCTTTACATGACCCAAATATTTGGTAACACAACTACCAATTATTGAGGTCTATGATTAGACCTTTCCATCTAGTACCACACCTACCATCTAGTGAGGTCTGTTATGGGACCCATTTGACTGCCAATAAGCTTAATAGCTAGTATTATAATTTATTTATTTCTGTGATGTCTCAAAAATAATGTTGTGGCCAATATAGCATATTTGATTGATATCAAAAATAGCGATCTTCTTATTGCCTTGGTCATTCTGGAAGAAACATCTCTCCTATTTTTATAGTGTTATATGAAATATGAGATGATATTTTAAACCCTTACTAGATAGGATTTAGATTATCATTAGTAGTAATCTATAACTATGTTGGGATGGAGGATTCGGTCTATGACTTAATCTATAAAATTGATGTAGAAGTACAAAATACTATCATAATGGATTTAATTGCACTTCCCTGAACATAAACTCAATGTCTTTAACACATCTACTGATAATCATTCAATTGATTCTACAACATTATTTATAGTCCAAATCTATCTTTTGAATATACAACTAATGCCTTACCAAGTATAGTTTAAATACAAAACAATTAGTTAGTAAATATGATATTCTTCCATATCTCTTAAAAAGTAATATTCATACTAAAATTTTAAAATTGGTAAATGTTATATAGAGAATAAGTGACATCAAGTATTGTTTAGATCCAAGGATGGATTTGTAAGGTAAATATCCTGACAAGGATCTTTAAGGCATAGACTTACCAAAATACTATTGGAAAGATCCTAAGGGGTGGATATGTAAGGTAAAACAAGTATAGTCCAAATATGTAAGGTAAGGTAATCATTCAATTGATTCTACAACATTCTTTATAGTCCAAGTCTATATTTTGAATATACAACTAATGCCTTACCAAGTATAGTTTAAAAACAAAGTAATTAGTTAGTAAATGTGATATTCTTTCATATCTCTTAAAAAGTAAAATTTCATACTAAAATTTTAAAACTGGTAAATGCTATATAGAGAATAAGTGGCATCCAATAGTGTTTACAGCCTGAAGGGTGGATATGTAAGGCAATATCCTGACAAAGATCTTGTAAGACATAAAATTCTAAAAAATTTATGGGAAAGATCCTAAAGGGTGGATCTGTAAGGTAAAACAATATTTCAGTCTTCATAATATCCTAAGATACTTGCGTTTGACAATTGCCTCTTTCATTTTTGAATGAAATGCACTACATTGATTTCAGTGGCTTAGGAAGGCTAAACCTGACCTCTCTTGGAAATATTTTGAGAAACATCTACTCACTCGTTTTGGTCCTAGCGAGTTTGAAGATTTTACAAGATCCCTTAAAAAACTTAGACAGACTTCAATTGTTCGTAAATACCAAACTTAATTTGAGAAACTAGTCAGTCATACCACTAGTTATAGTGTTGTCTTCTTCCAAAGCTGTTTTGTAAGTGGTTTGAAGGATGACATTCAGGCTAAGGTTAAATTTATGAGACCCCAAACATTACAACAAGCAATGCAATTGGCTAAATTGGTAGAAGATAAATTCAAGGCTCTAGAACACACCTCTAAATTTTCTCAATCTTAGTTACCTTTTCCATCCAAGCCTACGAAAAGTCCTACCACTAAATCTCCCATCATAAAAAAATTATCTCGTGAGGATATGGAGAACAAAAGAGCCCAAGGGTTATGCTTTAATTGTGATGAAAAGTATTCCCCAAGGCACAAGTGTGTGCATCAAAAATTGTATCTAATGGATATGGATGAGACACCAACTGTAGAATCTTTAGAGGATGAAGAGGATACTCTAGAGGTAGGAACCACATAACAGACTGAAGTATCAGAGGAATCTCCACTAAAAATTTTGGTAGATGCTTTAGTACGAGTATCAAATCCTCAAACAATGAAAGTAATTGGCTAATTCAAGGGGTAAAGGGTCATCATTATTATTGAATCTGGCAACACACATAACTTTATTGATCCACATGTGTCCAAATAGGAAAATTATTATATTACTATGTGCAATTCCTTTGAAGTCATGATCACTAATGGAGACACCCTACCATGCAAAGGAAAATGTTAGAATTTTAAACTCCAAGTTGAAGAATACAATCTCAAGATATACATGTTTACCCTACCATTAGGGTGGTGATATAATTTTGGGAGCACAAAGGTTTCAGATGTTAGGTCCAATTTTATAAGATTTTTCTAAGTTGTGGATGAAGTCTAGTCAAGAGGAAACTGGATATACTTCATGGGGTATGAAAGGTGGTATGGCTCAGTTTATTTCTACACATAATATGGAGAAGTTTTTAAAAATATCCATTCATGGAGTGGTTGCATAATTTCTTGCTATTAATGCTTTCGAGGAAGGGGAAAAGGGCCATCCAGTGCAGTTGTAGGGTTTCTTGAATAAATATGCTCAAGTTTTTGAGGAACACAAGGGACTACCTCCTCATCGCTCCCATGAACATACAATTTAGCTTTTTCCTCGTAGTCTTCCCTTAATTGTCTATACCTACAAGTATCCTTATTCTTAAAATTTTAGAATTGAGAAGATAGTTCAAGAGCTTCATGTTGTCACGATTATTCATTCTAGTGTTAGTCCTTATTCTTTTGTTGTATTGTTACTATGAAAAATGATGGAACTTGGTGCTTGTGTGTGGATTATCGGGGCCTCAATAAGATCACTATAAAAGAGAAATTCCCTATTCTAGTAATTGATGAATTACTTGATGAGTTGCATGGGACTCAATACTTCTCCAAGTTGGGTTTGCGGTCATGGTGTCATCAGATTCAAATTAAAGATGAAGATATTCCAAAAATGGCTTTTCAAACTCATGAAGGGTATTATGAATTCTTGGTTATGCCATTTGGATTAACCAATGCACCTTCTACCTTCCATAGTTTGATGAACTCAATTTTCACCCTTTCCTCTATAAATTCATTTGTATTTTTGATGATATATTTATTTACAGTCGTTCATGGGAAGACCATCTCCAACACTTAGACCAAGCACTCTAAATTTTGTTTGACAATCAACTTTATGCAAAGAGATCCAAATATTATTTTGGCCAGTAAGAGGTTGAATACTTGTGTCACATCATCACTAAGGATGAAGTTTAGGTTGATCCCAAGAAAATATTCAGAAGAAGGATGTTGAATTTTGGAATATTTGTATTCTCATAGAATATTGAAGATCTATAAAATAAAAATTAAGAATTTACACTTTTAATGAAAATGATGTAGTTATCTTGCTATAACAACTCAATTGAGATGCGAATTGAATCTATTTGTAAACTCTCAAGCTCTAAATGATAACATTGTGATTTGTGAAGGGTGGGGGGACCCAAGTACAAACCCTTGTTCTCCAACAACAAAAAAATTTAACCATTCTTTAAATCATTTTTATAATGTTTCATTTTTAACCTTTCAAAATTCTTCACATTTTTTAGTTTATTTGTTATTTTTTTTTAAACTCATCAAATATTGGAATACAATTAAAAGACATGTAAAAAACTAATAAAAATTATAGAAGAGAAGTTTTTTAAATTAGAAGTGAATAGAAAATCAAGGAAAGAAGAAAATAGGTCAGGAGGGTTTAGACCAAAGTACTCAACAATAGATCATTGCATCACTTTAAGGCACCTAATAAAGAGGATATGTCATGAAAAAGGATAAACTTATCATGGCTTTTAAAAAGGCTTTTGAAACAATACCTAGAGGTAAATTATGGAAAAGAATGGAAGAAATGAATATACCAACTAACTACATAGCAAATATACATAGAATTTTATGAGAAGGTGGTAGCAAAAATCAAAATTCTAGAAGGACTATCAGAGTGTTTTGGGAGTGATATAGGGGTGAAATAGGGTTGTCCATTGTAACCTATTTTATTTGACCTTTATATTTACAAATTGGAGGAATGGGTAGAAAGGATAGGTGGATAGGGAATACAATTGGCTAGTTATCTAGTGAAACTTATCCTTTATATCGATGACCTTATCTTAATTGGAAAGATACTTGAAAGTTTAAAAGAACATCTAAAAGCTTTAGAGCATTTTTGTAAATAAGTTAGGATGTAGGTAAACACTAACAAGACTAAAATTATGGTCTTCTCTACTCAAAGAGAGAAACAACAACCATACTTGAAGGAAATATTCTAGAGGTAGTATTAGAATACAAATACCTTGGGTTAGATTTTAAAAGTAAACTTAATTGGAAAATATGCAAGATAAAATGAATACAAGAAGCATGGAGGGCACTCTACTCATTACTAAATAAGGGGAGAAAAGCAAAGCTATGAGATTGAAAACCCATAAGTGTCCTTTTTTGTGTCAATAGTTATTCTAATGGTACTATATGGGTGTGAGATATGGGCTAACAATACATCAATTTTTAAATGGATATAAATAGAAATAATTCAAAAGCAATTGATTAAAAATAACGTCACAATTAAAGCATGAGTCTCATATAAGATTTTACTTGATGAAACAAGGGCATTTCTACTAGAAGCAAAATCTATGGTAAGGCTATTAGGGTACCTAAAAAATAGAAAGAATAGAAGATAATAAGTTGTAAAAATAGGCAATCAAAGAAATATTGAATAGAATAAAACACACATGGATGAAAGAAAACAACAAATGGAAGAAAAAATGGAGCATTAAATTTTACGAGGTCCCAAAATCCAACAAATAAATTAAATAGTATGTGTTGGAAAAATTTAGACTTGTCATATGGACTAAAAATTTAGGAAGGAAAAAATAGTTATACATCAATGAGTTCAACCCAAATTTTGAACACAAACAAAATCAGTACATAGATGCAAATATCAAATAGAAGGAAAAAATGCTTATAGCCCAACTACGATCCAATTCACACCATCTCAGATACAAATCTAGGAGATGAGAAATACATCAAGAGGTATGGTCAAAACAAATATACCTCTTACATAGTAGGAGTGGTGGAGACTGGAAAACATTTTGTCATAAAATGTGAATCCTACAAGTAAATATGGATTACATATCAGGACACTCTAAAAGTGAATACACGAATAAAAATTCTTGAAGAAAAAAATTTAAAAAATAAGGAAACTTCTCAACAAAATCAATAGTAGAAGAAATACACTTCAAAAGAGGATAAGAGGATGTTGAGATTTTTAACTTTGTTAAACAATTTTTTGCTTGGATTTTGTTAAGCTTTGGAACTTTGAATAGGAGGTCCAAGGTTTGAATTGAAAAGGGAGTAGGGTTGTACACCATACCCCATATTGTATTAAATCTTTTGGTTCAATAAACTATATTGGTTTCATGGACGTAATTAAAATTATTTCATTAACCACCTCATTATATGTTCTTACAATAATTATAAGTATAGAGTTTAAGCTATTTTGAAGAGTCATCAATATTTTCTTTCCATTTGGTAAGTAAGTTGTCCCACAATTTTTTATTAGGTAATACCTAGTTTGTAGAGTTATAAGTAAGAATGAGAAAAGAAAAAAAACCATGACCTAACATCTTTCAAACATGATTTTACAAGATCATTAAGAAGTATGGGATGTAGATGACTCCATCATAAGACTATCATCCAAATGTTGAATAATTGAAGTAACATGTAATAACCATAAGCTCTATTCGTTGTAAGGAAATTTAAGAAATATAATTAAACCAATGAGACATAGGGATTTGAGATAATATGTGCTCATACAAATGTTGAATAATTGAAGTAACATGTAATAACCATAAGCTCTATTCGTTGTAAGGAAATTTAAGGAATATAATTAAACCAATGAGACATAGGGATTTGAGATAATGTGTGCACATAGATGGAGATACCCTGACCAATTGTAGAGGGAGCCATGTGATGATAAGTTTGGCTACTAGGTAAGCTAGTCTGGCAATAAAAGTGTCTACTTACTCCATTTTTTAGCTAATTCAATGGGAGTTTCTTAGGATTCAAAGAGAACCAAATTATTAATCAAAACCCTTTACAAATCTACAATGAATATATTCCAAATAAAAAACTAGTTTCACTTTATCCATTGGTAACTTCCTCCATCTCATTAATGTTCCTATCCATTGGTAACTTCCTCCATCTCATTAATGTTTCTATTAGTTGGTTACTACAATCCCATAAAGAACTAATAAATTACAATAGAATGTTGAAATTATCCTTATGTATAGAAAAATAAAATTATACCAATAATTTTAAACTTCTAATATTTTAAAAATTAATTTTAAATATATTAAAATATATAATATAACTTTTTAATAGTACTTTTTTTTTAAAATACTTTTATTGACTAATAGATAGAAAATTTAACCTTGGTTCAAATCATTAAGGAACAATAACTTTAAAATTTGTAAATTATAAAGGTAAGTTTATTAAAAATTATAAAGGTAAGTTTATTAAGTATAAATATATTCCAAATAAAAAATTAGTTCAAATCATTATTTTTTTAAAGTTAAGTTTATTAAAAAAAATTTAAACTTTATTAAGTTTATTATTAAAATATATAAAATAACTTTTTAATAATACTTTTTAAAATTCTTTTATTGACTAATAGATAAATCTTTAAACTTGGTTTAAATCATCAAGGAACAATAACTTTAAAATTTATAAATTATAAATTATTTACTTATATCTATTATTAATTTTTTAAAGGCTAGTTTATTAAAAAAAATTCATTAAGTAAATGCACTTAAAGGATACAAATTAGAAGATTAATACTATCTTATATATCAAAATGTGCTTTTTTTTTAATAAAAAATGAAGCAAACACCTATTAATACTTTATTAGTATTGGAAGATGGTTCTCTACTTAGTTATACTCATTTCATAATTTTTTTAAAGGAAAATTTCTAGTAATACTCAATGTCATGAGACAATAGGGATCTATTCACATCACTATTATGAATATTTTATTATATTATTTTATTATTAGATCATGCATTTTAGCTAGAAGATTATTTTAATAATTCTTGCATGTAACGATCTCCTAATTGGGAGTATCGATCTTCCAATTTGAACCCTAAGGCATGTATTAAATAAACTCTTACCTCAATGAATGAATTTAGGTGATTAGTCATCATTGGTATCAGACCCATGGAGTGGATGTCATGCCAATTGTCAATTGTGATGATTAGCATAAGTGTTGTAAGAGCAACTTTAGGCTTCAAAGTAATTGTCATGGTCAAGTGACTCATCGAAGAAGGTATAGATCTAAAGACGATGAAGTAGAAAAGAGATGAGAACAAGATCCTATGGATAGACTTGTGGCATATCTTGTTTGATGATATGAAAAGTGATTATGACCTCAATAAATTTGATAATAGATATCATCAACTATAGATCCATTGACATTGACTACATATCCATCAATGTATACTACAAATCCATCAATTCTCATTCACCTAACAACCTATGCTTTTGACTGTGCTCATGAAGCAATTCTCTACCAAACGTTATTGTCCAAGTAATGAGTCCTCATGCCTAATGAGCTATTGTAGACTAACTATATAGTGTCATTTGATTTCCTCATGCAATTTTATAGATCTCTACTATGATAAGTCAGATTGTAGCAGTCCTGCTCATTCGAGGAATTTTGACACATATCTTAACCTCATTGTTGTTGCTTGTCCATAGGTCTTTGATGACCATGATTTTGATGTCACTACATAGAACCCTAGGAAGTCTTAAAGGGGTTGCCTACAAATGAAGGTGTTAAGAAAAATAATAGCACCCATCAATGAGAAACTGTGCACTAGGGCTCACTATGTCGATGGTTTGTTTTTTACTTTAGTGTTCAATGGGCTGGAGAGATTGGCAATAGAGCATACGAAAAACCCATCATTTTTTGACTAGATAGTCAAGGAAGAGGAGGCAAAATTCCATCCATTCTTATAAGGGGTTGTAAGCCAAATAGGGTAATTTTTTCACCTACAATATTAGGTGAATACTTACACCAATATTATTCTTTCCTCTATTTGTAAAACATCATTAACCACTAACAAACCATTGTACAACGAACAAAGAAGTTGACTTGTATATTCCATAATTGTGAAGCTCATTGAACACGAGATTGTAATAGACAAAGGAGATGATAATCGATGCCCAAATTTGTTGACATGGGGTAAATTCGATGAACTCTAGTTTCTCCCATGCGAGAATGAGGTAAATAACAACCATGACATGGAAATCTGGTCAGAAGTAGACAATCTCAACAAGAATGCAGTCAAAATATGACATGGGCTTGCAATCAAAAAACCCCACCAAATATTCTCTTGGACAACCAATGTAAATATCTTCTTGGCTATAAATCATAGGCCTTAAGTAGTGACTTGCTCTATTACACTTGGTAGTTGCAATGACTAGTTATCAATGCAATCTGATAGGATGATAAGGTTACTATAAGGAGTCTTGTAGATGATCTATGTAGGCTTTAAAATTATTATAAAAGGTGCATTATCAATGTAATTTGGCACTTTCATAATATAATGAGTTCACCTTGAGGAGGAAAAATACTCATAGTACACATGATTCAATATAGTTAACCTCATAAGCAGTGATCTACTCGATTACACCTTATGGTTGTATCGATTAGTTACCATGTGTTCTATTAGGATGATAAGGTTACCATAAGGACACTCATAGTTGAAGAAGAAAAGTGAGTCCAATCCTACTATTGCTTAAATAATATAAGTGCACTTGATATACTTGGATGACCTAGTAGCAATAGAACTAGAGGAAAACCCAAAGGTGATAGTCCTATAAGTAGACCTAGAGGCAGACCTAATGTTCAAACCTAATGGCTGACCCACAGGTAGTAGACCTAAAGGCAGACCTAGAGGTAGACCTAGAGGTGGGTCTAGAGGTGTTTAGGCAAGAAAATTTTAAAGCAACCAAAGCCAAGAGTCAAAGCAGCCAAAGCCAAGAGCTAGAGCATCTAGAGCCAAGAGCCATATGCAAAACACCTCTAAATTAGGGGGTCCCTAATATTTCCTATCACAAATAATGTAATAAGGAAGGGATGTTAGGAATATTTTATTACACTATTTTATTATTAGATCATGCATTTTTAGTTAGGAGATTATTTTAATAATTCTTGCATGCAACAATCTCCTAATTGGGATTATTGATCTTCTAGTTTGTAAACCTAAGGCATATACTAAGTAGGCTCTTGCCTCAATGAATGTAGCTAATTTTCCATCAATCATGTAGAAATAAAATTTTGCCATGATTCTTTATTTTCTATCACCCATCTTTAGTTTTTCTCCTTGTGACATATTAAAAGACTAATATAACTTAAGGGAATGAAAGGAGGTGAAAATAAATTTGCAATCTATGACTTGGAGGACTACGTAATGATGATAAGAGTGATCTATTAACATCGAGTTGTAGCACATGTGTGGGAAATCTTGTTTTTTAACTATTTCATTATGATTCTCTTCTTATATAAGTTGTTTATTTCCAATAGTATACTCCTACCATGGAATTTTATTTTACATTAATACCCTTCTACATAGTATAGTGTTTGTGTGTTAATATTTACACATTGATGCAGTTGTGATACTTTAGTGGTTTATGAGCCCCACCACTTGCCAAGCTATTTGATAATGGAATAACATTTTTAAAGGTGCAATCTCTTTGTCGTGCTCATGTGGAATTCCTCACCCCTATTAACATTGATCAAGAGCACATGTGTGGAGTAGTTGGACCTATTTCTCCTTATAAATATTTATTTCCAATGATATATTCTTAAGATAAAATTTCAATCTATATTAACATTTCTTTTGCTAGACCACCACCCTCACAACTTATTTTGCATGTAGACATTAAATTGTCAGAACTAGTCACTACCTTTTCCATGCTTTGGATTACTTATAAGACAACTGAGGTTTTCATCATAACATCCATTTTTTCTTGTACATACCTTCATTGATTTTTGTAATTTCTTAAGAGGTTAATTTTTTTTCTCTATGTTCAATAACTCTTCTATAATTTCAAGTTAGAGCTTGAAACCTTAATCGTTAAGCATAGCTATAAAGGGTTTTACTAGACTTTGCAAAAAATATAATTACAATTTTTAATCTATAAATTATTTCTATTTGTAAAACCCGAATTACCATATACTCATATAATCACAATATTAATAAAATAATATCCATAGATATTGAACTATGATGAATTCTTTGTAAGTTACACATTCTCATTATCAAACTTAGATCATAATAGCCTATACAATGTCTTTTTAATATTTATTATTTTTATATTATGTTAAAACTTTATAACTTCATTATACATGTTAACATCCCTCGATATATATATTTATTATGGTAAATCATATGAATTTTCGAAAGGGTCCTTACCCTTATATACAAGACTAATAGAAGATAAAAAATTAAGCTTGGAAAACTGGAAAACTGGAACAAACAACAAACACACTCCTCAAGAGTTACAAAAATCTTACAACATATCTAAATCAAAATTGTAGCAACAAAAGATAACCAAAAAACAACAACAAAGACAAGCTTATTGACTTTATTTTTTGAAAAACTACAGTCAAACCCTTTGCTTTGTTGGGGTGTTCATACCCCTAATGTTCCAAGAAAGCAAATTTTTATTTTTTATTTTGGTGGGTTCTTACCTCCATTTATAAAGTCTTTTGAGAACCATCAGGCACTTTTTTAGCTGTCTCTCTAGATAGTTCATCTCTTATTTTTGATCTTCCCCTTAGATTTGACATACCAAGAACAACATTCTTCTTCAAACGTCTAATCAAATTCCTTAGAAGCACATCTACCTTTGAATCAACTGAATAATCCCATTCCTCAACACTCCTCTTCATCTAGATTCAATTTATCCTCTGATTGTTGATTCTCAGTTTGTACCCTCACACCTATCATTTATTGTCAATTCTCATCCTCAGGTTTTCATGTTCTTCTTTCTATTTGTTGCACATCTCCTACACTTTGTTGTAGTTTTTGGAGCATCTGCTTCGATGGTTGCTACGTTATTTCTTCTTGAAGTTGCATCTCCTCCCAAGACTGTTGCAGTTTTTGTAATGACCTTTGAGTATCTACATCCATATGTTCCAATGTTTTTTTAGGTCCCTCAATTTGTATTTTTGTTGTTAAAGGTAATGAACCATCTAGCTTCATCCTTTTATCATCTATGGATTTTTTTTATAGCTGACTCCCTAATTCCTTTTTTACCAATGAACCCTAGATGGGTATTCTCTACAATTTTTGCTTCTGTCTTGGTAATCCCTTTGAAGGAAGGGCATTGTATTTCAAGCACAAAATCCTCTTCCAATTGTTTCAAAATTTGAAACTTATTACTATTTTTGAAATTATTATCTACATATTCTTCTTGCCCTAACCTCTTATCTTATTTTCCCAATTTCCTCCTCCTAACCTGAGTAACGGGTTTGTTTACCTCAACCTTCCACTCCTTTTGAGGGCAGTTTCTAACAAAATAACCAACTCGATTGCAAACCACATAAAGAGCAAGATAATTTTCATATTCTACCTTTTGAACCCATTCTCGATAATTTGAAATGATTTTCACTAATTGAGGTAAGGGTTTACTCGAGTTTGCATTAAAACATATCCTAATTGCTAGAAGACTTGACTTCACTTTAGTTGAATGATAAAAATCTAGGAGAGTTCCAATAAAGCTAACAATTCCTGTTAAAACATGTTCATGCAAGAAATCCATTGGAAAACTCATCCAGACAAGGAACAACTTCCATATTATCTGTTAATGGATTGAAATATGAAAACCATTTCTCTAAACATAATCCCATCCTACCAAAAAACCATGGTCCTCCCATAAACACCCTAACCAAATCTTCATTGCAAGAAAAATTATAAAGGATAAATCCATGGGGGAGAGCTACAACTTGCAAAGAACCCTTTATATTCCAACTAGAAAGAGTTCACTTTCGAATAGAATCCAGATCTGGATGAACATTTCCAGCAAATTTAACTACAAATGAATTCTCCCTCTCAATAATAATCTTATCAGGTAGGGCTTTTGGAACCCAACCCACAAAGTTATCATTCTCCAAAACTGTTGAAATCTTAAATTTGTTAGAGAGCTTAGGATTTTTTCCCTCAACAATCTTCTTCTAGGGAGTTTCCCTTGGATCAAAGGACATTGGAAAATCATTATCAAAAGCTTTTCCATCCATTTTTGCATAATTTTCCATTATGATTATATTATCCTAATAAAATTTATTGCCTACCATCAACAATATTTGAAGACATCCTACTTAGATATTGCTCCTCTGCTCATATCTTGCTCATATTTGCTCCATTGATCCTACTCCTCAGCTCAGATCCCACTCAAATACCTCAATAATATATTTAAAACATATAATATTAAAATGTATGTATCACTAAAATTATATGTATACTATACTTTTCAAATATACTGCTAGGTTACAAGTAAACTCTATATTTCGTTTAGTTGGTAGCATTGCTTTTAAAAGTGTAAGTTATATCATTAGATATGAATAACATATTTATTCATTTTCAAAATCATTTTAGACTAATTATTGATAATTTACATTTATCAAAATAATAATAATAAAAGCTAAATATTGGATCCTATAAATAAATATTGCTTTGAGTTTTAGAATAACATATCATTTATATTTTTTACACAACAAATATTATGTTCAAACATACACTTATAATATTTTAATCCATATATTGAAGTTCCAAAAAATTAGTAAATAGAACAAATAAGAATAGTTGTCATTGTTATCCTAAGGTTTTTTGTATTTTTTAAGCTATGTGTGGCTCTATTGGGGGCCACTCCCATTACAAATAAAACAAATTACATTGCTCTCATTACATTTCTATCAAGTTAATTAATACATACCCATATTTACCTTTTTATCAAAGATATTTTCCATCTTGCTCAAATTGCTAAGTTTCCATAATCAACTTTGTTTTTGAAGGAACTAACAACAAGAACAACCCTTATATGACACATAACTCTAACAGATAGAAGGAAAACAAACATAACATTTATCCATAAAAGAGGAAATCAATTCGATTATTTTCTTTTGTAATAGAGGTTATTCCTCATTTAGAGTGGCAAGATCTGAGAATGCATTTTTGCACTTCAAGCTCCTGAGGTAATATCTAGTTGTGATACATTTTGTAGGATCTTCATTTTCAAAAAAATGACCATGATCTATTGTTTCATAATTAGCTTCAAGAATACCACCTGAAGTACTAATATTTTCCATGGAATCGTCGAGATGTTTTTTAGTAACAAATTAGCTTTTATCAATGATCTAATTCAAATTCTCCTTTTGATGTTGAGTCTTCTATTGCTCGCATGATTCTTGTTGGACAATTGGTTCATCTAGAGGACGAGCTTCTTTCTTCTAAACTAGGGTATTTGAATATTTTAAATCATTCACATGTAGGGCCTTCTCCTCCACCAAGGAGGAATCAGAGCATGATCAGATGATTGGACATCTTTTTTTCAGGTGGCCTTATTGCTGATGGTCATAACATCTTCGGGAGAAATTTTCATATTCAATATTTTGGATTCATTCCCCTTTGCTTGAGGATATAGTAATGGATTGAGGCCCAGGAACTAAAACATCCATCAAACCAACCAATCTTGCTTTACTCATATTAATTTTACCATATAAAATTTCCTCTATTTGGGCATCCATATACTGGAATGTACCAATGGCATTGCCAAATTTGGTGAATATCTTCTCTTCCCAAAACTCCACAAGAAGAGCATAAAGATTCACCCGTACTGGAAGCCATTAACATCTTTTGTAAGGGGTTGAAACTAGTAGTCCAAGGTCTTATATAGACACCCCTTTTTTCGAAAACCAATTATATCTATAATCTATTACCCTATCTCTATATGCTAAATTAAAAAAGGAAACATAAAAGAATTTTTTTGGTAGGAGAGTTACTTGCAATTATTCTTTACTAGTCCACCAATATTTAATGTATCCTTTGAGCTCCTCCAAGCCTAGTATTTTGCCCTTGAGTTTGCAGATAATTGTTTGGGCTTCATGATCAATAAAATCCAACCCAAATTCATCCTCCGAAATCCTGATAGAGGGTAGAGGTTCATCCACTCGCGGATCCAAATATCCCTGAGAGATATTTCTTCTGACTGAAGAGGCTTTCTCGTAGACTAAAGAGATGGTTTACAAACAACCTTATTCCTTCAATGCTTGACTATACCTAGGGTTTGACCCCTTTTCACAAAGATTGTAGCCAAATTTTTTTCTTTGTTCCATCGCTTGACTACACCTAGGGTTTACACCCCTTTCACAAAGATTGTAGCATGTCATAGAAATTACTAATTGCACATGTCATAGAAATTACGAAGATTTAAGGTTTTATATCCTATGGTATTTTGCACATGTCATAGAAATTAATAATTGCATGCATGCAATTAGTTCCATGTGTTTCACACTATTGATCCCATGTAATAAGTAATATACCTTCTAGATATAACCAATGTAATTTTAGTAAAAGCATAACATATAGCCATGATCAAGGTAAGAAAAAAATAATCAAAGGAAAGACAAATACTAGGGCAATCAATGTGTTATTTTCCATGCAGTGGGAGAAATCATATGTAAATATATATTTACTTCATAAAATTTATAAAGAAAAATTCACAAGTTTACATTAGGAGGATATGTCTATCCTAAATTGCTAAAACAATATTTGTCATACACTCTATTTCACAAACTATACTTCCTAGTTGCATAAATGATATAATAAATGAAAAACTCTCAATAGAACAAAAATACATGTATCTTCAAAAGGAAGTTGATCACATCACTTATGTAGAAATAAAAATAGAATTAGCCAATAAACACTCTATGAAGACGATGATTGTTCAAAACATAAAAATAATATGTACTTAAATGTCGAGCAGGTGTTTATATTCTATAATAATTTTCAAGAAACCAATTGTCTAGAACACTCAAACAAAAATTTATAAAATAAAAATGCATTTAAATGTATAGATTTTGTTAAACACAAGAATATCACAACTTCGATTGTGTTTTTTACTAGGTTTAGTTGTAAGGTAATCCTAAATAAGATTGTCAATAGACACAAGGTCATCCTTAATGGTCAACATAACTTGGAGCTTCTTAATGCCATATCCTACAATAACAATCTTGGTTACAATGAAATACATATTCATATTTGTTAGTGATAATCATAACCAAGAGAAGTAATCACCATAACAAAATAAATATACAACAAATATAGGCACATACAAGCATCCCATAATAGGCTAGGCATTTTCACATTCTACATAGCCTCCTCAAGCTTTTCATGTCTATCTCATCATTCCAAGGATCCACATCAAATAGGAAAGAAGATTTTGCACATGTTAAGAATATATCAAAACATAAAAGATGCATCAATTAACATTAGAATTGATATCCAAGAAAATGATGAAGTTTTATTTCTTGCTAGTACATCATCATAGATTCAACCTAGGATGTCATCACAAACAATTGCCTTCCATTCCCAAAGAAAGAGAGAGAGTCAACCGCAACTCTTTCACATAAGTTGCCTATTGCCTTAAGTACCTCCTCTTTCCAAAACTCTAGGCGAAGGGCAAATAATCTTACCCATATTCGTATTGCAGTTAGTTCCACCCTCACCTCGAAACCCATCTTCAATGTTGTCAGGAATAATCCTGTTGGCTTGTGATGATATGACCCTCCCTTAAATATTTTTTGTTGGTCTATCATTGACGTGAACTCCACAAAAAAATACTTATTTAGGAGAGTTACAATCTCATATTCTCCTTCCAGATGCCATTGTTTCCTTATCCACATGTGGAGGAAGTGCAAGGATGGTTTGAAACCCATGAATTTACCTATTATGTTGTATTTCATCTTATAAACTATGGTTTGGGCTACCCTATCCTCTGCTATTTCCAAGACTAATATTTCTTTTGCTTGTGGTAACATTCGTTCACCGTTCCAAGTAGAGAATCCTCATTTTGTCACTTCCCCATGGTGTTTATGATTGTCCTTGCATGTGTTTGATAGTCGCTAGTTTAAGTAGAGAATCCTCCTTTTGTCACTTCCCCATGGTGTTTATGATTGTCCTTGCATGTGTTTGATAGTCGCTAAAACTATCTAGGGTTCCACACAACTTTAGGAATGAGATTTTTTGTTTTGGAGGATGTGGTTCCAAAGTACCTATGATCCCCATTCTTGGTCGTGATCCTTATTATTGAAGACCCTTCAATGAAATTGATCCTCTCTGATGTTGTTTCTCACAAGAAAATGTTCTTTAGGCCTCTGTCCTAGCCTCTGAAACCCTAGTTCATTTCCTTAAAACTCCTTATATATAGGATTTGGTTAGTGTGAGAAATCCCTATGACTTGTCAGGGCTGGACATCCCCATCCCACCATAACCTCTCATAAGAGGAGAGTTGAACTTTTCAATAGAAAATCTAACACACACAACCACATACATGCCACGGTTTGAACTTTAGACCTCCCGAGAAAGAACAAAAGCCTGAACCATTCGCTTTCCCTAAGGACCTATTTATAATTTTATTTGTTTATTAAATTATTATTATTATTTTAACAAGTTTACTTATACAGATTCACATACACATTCTATTTTAATTTAAATTTGCTATTAAAAAAACCTAAACTCTAATATTTACATTGCCTATAGAGATATTTGTTTTTTTTTTTTTAAGATTTGGTTAGTGTGAGAAACCCCTACAACGAATGCTTAGGGTTAGACATCCCCATACCACCGTGACCTCTCATAAGGTGGAGAGTTGAACTTATCAATAGGGAATTTAACACACAACCACACACGCCATGGTTTGAACTTTAGACCTTCCAAAAAAAAAAAAGAATCAAACCCCAAAAATGTTACACTATCCTGGAAATAAAATTTGTTAAATTATTGTATAGATGCTCTTTTTATAATTATGGTTAAATTATAAAATTGGTCACAACCACACTATTTTTAATAACTGAAAAGTGCAGGGTTCAAACCATAGGGGTTGCTTCCTCCAAACTTTTTAAACTTCATTATTGTTGACCCGACCTGAAGGGAACCACCAGTCGCTCAAAATTTGTACTGTCATCGTCAGTTTGACGCGCACTTAAAATATTCAGATCAAACTACTACCTTTACAAACTGGGTACCCCAAATTTAAATTTGGATATTTTCTCAATAAATGGTAATTTTATTAAACTATCCCTCTTCTTTTGCCGATGAAAAAGTCATCATAACACTTTTGTATAAATGCTCCTTTTTATAATTATGATAATTTTATTGCCTATCGCTCTTCCTTTGCCGATTTGTAAAGTCGGTTTCCCTTTCTTTGTGATTAGAATAAATAAATTTAACAATTGATTCGTCTATATTAGACACGTATGTTACGAAAAGTTATTCCCTTGCCATGGTTGTCAATGATGATGGTAAAAGTGATTATGTTATGCCATGGTTGTCAATGATGATGGTAAAAATGATTATTTTATTTTAAAGTTTGGAAGTAACAATAGTTTTCTTGTCGTCAATTATTTTTTATTAATGAAAAATAAAAACATAATGAAAATATATTTAAACGTAATAAAAATCAAATATTTTATAATAAATAATTGAAACAATTTTTTTTGTTATTGGACATATTTTAACTTTATAGAAAGAAAGATTTTAATTACGTCCGTGAGACCCATATTTATGGGACCTCAAATATGGAAGTATAATTACTCAAATCATATCATCTTGTCTTTAATATCTTTGAGAAGGATGTCTTTAATATCTTTGAGAAGGTTGGGCTTTCTCCTATTTATTTGGTTAGAAATTTTCTAACTTTTTTATTTTACTGTCTTTAAATAACTCTGCCATAAACCCATTCCCAAGTGTTTCTTTGTATTTTGCCACAGATATCTGAAAAACTCGGACGTTTATAAATGAAGTGTTCCTCTATCTCTACCGCCTGTGCTACATAGAGTACATATCCTTTCTTTCCATTTTTCTTTGGGCGTTGTCCATATTATTGGCATTTTATTTTCCTCAACATTATATTGTTGGTATTTCATCTTCCTTGCCTTAAATCAAATTAGAAGGAGGAAGGTCGCCTCTGTTGCTATTCCCCTTGAAGTGTGATCACTTGTGTCATCCATTATACTTAGCAACCTATCCTTTTTAGATTTACAATTTTAGGGTAAGGCCTATTTTTGTGTCATCCATTATACTTAGCAACCTATCTTTTTTGGATTTACAATTTTAGGGTAAGGCCTATTTTTTTAAAAGAGTCATAGTCCCTTTTTTCATATGGGGTCTTTGTATCCCAACGAAAACTAAAATTTTAGGGTAAAGCACATGTTTTATTTTAAAGGATCTTAGTCTCTTGTGTAGTGGTCCTTAGAAAGTGGGGGTCTCGTTAATTTCGTCTTTACCTAAGAAATAGGATTTATAATGACGACATTCGAGTTGGATTTGGAGTCATGTCCACACCAAACAAAAGATAGTTATTGCTTCTTCATCAGTAATCACTATCAAATATGGGTGACAAATGAGATTTTAATAAACATAAGATGATTTTGGGGATAACATTTACTTTAAAATAACCTTTGAAAAAATTATCTATATGTTTGACTTTAATAATTTATGTAGAATGTAAGATTATATAAATATTAAAAATAAATATAAATAATTAGTATTTTTAATAATTTTGAATATCTCACACACTTGAGAGTAATCACTATGAAATATGGGTGACAAATGAAGTTTTAACAAACATAAGATGATTTTGTGGATAACATTTACTTTAAAATAACCTTTGAAAAAAAATTATGCTTGACTTTAATAATTTATGCAGAATGTAAAATTATATAAATATTAATAAAATATATAAATAATTAATATTTTTAATAATTTTAAATATATCACACACTTGAGATTCTTCAGTTTTGAAGTGACAATTACAACCAAATTCTTACTAGATTAAAGATAGATTCTTCAGTTTTCAAGTGGCAATTACAACCAAATTCATACTAAATTAAAGTAGATTCAATTCAAAATAATCGGTAACAATTGACAATCTCTACCTCAAAAATTAATAAAACTAACAAGTGGGTTCCACTACTATATGTAATGGGTAAGGTTCATACTAATGGAGCAATAAGAGGGAATTTGAGTAAAGTTAGTGCAAGGGAATAAATTATCTGATGGTGCCCTGAATTTATTTTTGTCAAACATTTAAGAATCCTTCTTAATAACCCAACTGAAGGATTTGCTTTGGTTAAAGGAATTCAAGAAGCCCTCAAGGCAAGTTGGACTAGAGTACAAATAGAATCAGACTCACAAATGTTGATCAACAAATTGAAGAATCCAAAGACTAAGAAAAAGAAGGATTGGAGACTTGACAGAGTGATATATACCATAAGATCATAATTGATCAAATTTCAAATACTGGAGTTGACACACATCCCTCGAGAACAAAACAGGGTAGCATATGCATTGGCTAATTGGACTCTTGATAAGGGCGATATCATATGCTATGGAGTTCCACCTAGGTGGTGGTCACAACAAACCAAGGAATCGTTTTTGACCATTAGCCGTCTTGATGATTTGCTTTGATTTGTTATTTAGTATTTTTAGGTTTTATGTAGCATAGTATAATGTTGTATGTGTAGGAGTAGATATCATAGTGGAAAAAAATATCACGTGTGTATTATTTTTTTTGTTATACTAGAGGAATCGGTAACTCGTTATAATTTTCTACACTTTTTCGTGGGTTTGAATCTCCTTGTAGCCACTATAACCTCCAGTTGCATCGGGTAAACCTTTTACATAGTCAACTACGCTAATGCAAACCGCATACTGGTACTATGGGGCCCGAGGGATTGAAACCCTGGTCTTTACGCTCTTTCATAAGCGTTTTGATCGTTGAACCTCTTCGTGGGTTCAAATCTTGCTCCTTATCGCCACTATAACCTATAACTTCTGATTGCATCGATTAAACCTTTTATATGGCCGACTATGTTGACGCGCCACGCCCACCAGTACTACGAGGCCCGAGATATTGGAACCTTGGTCTCTGCTCCTACAAAAACGTTTTGACCGTTGAACCAAACCCTCAAACCTACCACATCTATATTGTAGACAACTGACTCAAATACATAACTTCGAAAAAGAATGAAAATGTATAATATATTAAAGTAAATAAATAAAATATTTTTAATCAAAAACTTAAAATAAAATATATAATTTTTTAAATATATTTATAAAATTAAATAATTATTAAAATTCACAGGTAAATTGCCTTTTATTTTTCTAAGTTCATTATATGGAGGAAGATACATATAAACTTATATTTAGACCTTCACTTTATAATATTCAAACTCATTAAATTTAATTAAAATATATTAATTTCAAATAAAATATATGTTTCATGGATTTAATTTAGATTTCATTAACTTACAATTTTTTAAATTTACCTATTTTTATTAATAATTCAATTTAAAGTTAATCTTTAAACGTATGCTTAAATATAATCAATATGAAGGTTCACATTACCTTTATTATTAAAATAATGGGTTAAAATATTTTGGACAACCACCACGTTATGGATATTTTTTATTTTTATTTTTTTGACAGTTGAAGTGGTTAGTAGTTGATTCAAATTTTCATTGAACATGTGGCAATATATATCAAGATATGATTCTGTATTTGACTTTAGAAATGGCAGGTGTTATTATAACTATTTCTTAAAATAATTATAATCAATTAATTCGAACAAGTTAGGCCGCTGACAGAAAAAATGGTAGAAAGCCCACAAACGGAATAATGCAATTATGGACGGAAGTGTGATTATAACAACCAAATTTTAACTTTTGATACCGCCTTAACAATTGCAAGAATTTAATTTATTTAAAATATATATATATCTTCCTGGATAAGTAATCACCATGTCAACCTTGTTTAAAAGGAATAGATAAGTTGATAACGGTATAGTGTTTGTTTGTTTTCAAATTTAAAATATTTATATTAAAATAAAAATCATTTTACAAGTTGGAATGAGACTCCTCTTAGTCTTAGTCGATAAGAACACCTATTTACAACAGTAAAAATATATATCTCCATTAAAGTTAAATCTTTTAAACCATATTTCTACAATGGTTGTCCACCTATTTACAATAGTAAATGAAGATTTGCATTGGAGCCAAATCTCTTAAACCATATTTCTACAATGGGTTGTTCAAATTAGCTAAACATTGGATTTGCTCACCAACCTGTCTAATCCTCTCATCCTCAATAGCCATGTTACTGCAATACTGAACTCCTACCTCCTTCTCAATACCTATCTTTGCCAGGAAGTCTGCCATTTTATTTAATCTCTACTCACATAAACTGGAATCACATCATCTAATTTTCTCCACAATTTCTTAATTTGGATGGCAAGAATCATCAACCTCCATGTCTTCAAAGCAAAGTTCCTTATACAATCTAGAGCTCCTACCAATATTTGAGAATCTAATTCTAGGATTATCCTCCTATAACCTTGTTCTAGTTCCATTCTCTAAAGGATAAGAGTTTTCTTGAATTCAACTTTATCTAACTAGATAAGAATTATAAAGGCAACCAAAAAATTCATGTTGACCTTTATTACTTTATATATATAGTTTTTTAAAAATATAGCCATTTGTTAAAACAAGCAGCTAAAGGATTATAGGGGTTCCCTTAAAAAAAAACTTCACTAATGTTTTTTTCATAATAAATTAGGAGATAATTTCACTATTTTTTTATGTCACTCATTCTTTCAAACTTTTTGGAGAAATCATGTTATCTCCTCTCCCTACTTTGTTATCATTGAAGTCCTTACACAAATTTAAAATCCACATATTTTTTGCCCTCTATGTTATAAAGAAGCCAAGCTATGTTGTCAACAAAGATAGAATCAAAAGGTTCATTTATTGATTTTGAAGTTTAAATTTTCCCACTCATGCTTTTGCAAGAATATTGGTGCAACTTTGTGTGCACTATCTTCTCTATTTTTATGCTCTTTTGGTGTCTCAATTGTGATGTTACTTTCCAAGAAGAGCACACAAATCATCATGCATTAGAGTTAGAAGCTAAAGCAAATAAGGTAGCATGCATTAAAACTATTGCATGGGTAGATCATGGGTTCGATTTGGGAAGCTTCTTTTGTAATGTGTTTTCAGATAAATGACATAGATAAAATTAGCTTTTTCAAATATATCAAGCACAAATGAAAAGACTTTTTTGAATTACATCTTTTCTATGCAACACTTGTCTATGAAACTATGATGAAAATACATATTGTAAGTAGAATAATTATGAACAATACTATTAGATCAAAAATTACAACATAAGTAACATGATAAAATAGTCCAACACATCACATGCAGTACATTTAAATAAAAAACTAAATAGAATCAAAGCAAATGTTAATGTTCTTTATTTCTAGTTATAATTGCCTTAGAATTTGATCTATAATTGTTATATTATTAAATTAAAAAAATAAAGAAAGTTAAAGTTGATCTCTGCATGCTTTATTTTTCATTGTACTTATTTTATCTTCTTGCCAAATTAGAAGAAACATAATGGAGTATTCCAAAATACTATATGCAACATATTTAAATAAAAGGCTAGATAAACATGTATTTTTATTTTATACTTGTCTTATATTTTCAATTATATTTGTTATATTCAACTTGTAAAGATGAGGAATTAGGTTCAAACCCTCTCTTTTGGCTTCATGTATATGTGTGAGCTTAACCACAACCAATATAAACATTAGAATCGTTATATTCTCAAATGAACTCATTTTGTTTTTTAATAAGCTATGCTTGGCTTCTATTGGGGGCCACTCCCAATATGGAAACAAAACATTACATTGCTCTCATTACATTTCTAACAAGTTTATTAAAGCATATCCAACTTTGTCTTTCTATCAGAGATATTCTTCGTTACCCTTCTATCAAATATATTCTTCATCTTCCTCAAACCGCTAAGTTTTCACAATCAATTCCTTTTATATCAAATGCCTTTAAAAATTTAAATTCTATCAATATGAAATTCAACACTGCAAATGGCTAAAATATTTGCTACCCAACTTCTATATCCAAAAATATCTTGTCTATAACAATCTCACAATTTCTTAATACCTTTTTTAGGGTTCTTATTCATTCCCCTAATATTCCAAGATATTATTTTCATTGTTATTTTTTTGTTTTATTTGTGGGTTTAGTCCCACTTCTTGTTTAGACTTGTGATATTTGCTTTTGTTTTCCCATATCAATATCCCTTTGTATTTCTTTTGCTCTTTGTTTTTGCTTTTTGGGTCTTCCTCTATTTTTTTCATTCCTAGAAATACTTTCATCTTCATCAATATATTCAATCTTCTCACACTGCTCATAGTAAGACTTATCATATTTAGGTTTACCTTGTTCTGAAGGATCTAAAGTGCAAGGAATAACCTCAAAAGCACAATCTTCTTTATGTTGCCATGGAAACCCTAAAGTGCAAGGATGCTATTCTATATCAACTACCTTCTTGTTCTTCCCTAAGAACCCTAAATTGTTATGGGTTTCCTCCAACCTCATTTCTATATTATTATGCTCTTGAAACCTTAAAATGCAAGTGATAACATCATCACCAATTTCACTTTTATTACCTGAAGAGGATTCTATACTACTTGAGGAAAATGAAGATGATTTACGTGGAATAAATTTGACCTTTTTTGTTGTCGTTGTTTTAGGTTTTATCTCCACATCTTCTTTTGTATATTTAATTCCTTTTGAACTTGCCAAATGATATTGTAGATAGAATTTATTTACCTCTTCTTTTGGAGTGGAATATCCTTGATCTGATCTAGCTTCTATTATTGTATGATTTTCTTGCTTCATCTTGAAGTTTATCTCATGACTATATTTTTTTGTCTCTTCCTTCAGAGTTTTTACTTTGCAAACTCTTGTCATATGTCCAATATCAAACCAATTGTGGAAACAAAATGCAATATTTTCATAATCTACTTGTTGATTCCATTATCTTGATTTATATTTAATCTTAATGGATTGTGGCAAAGATTTTTGAAATATCCATAACAACACATATTTGAGTTATATAACATGCTTTCTCCTTAGTTGTTGGTCCTTTTTTGATTAATTCCCCTAGGATATTTCCAATATTCTTCAAAATATCCTTATTTATAAGCTAATATGGAAGTCCAAAAAACCTAACCCACACTAGAAGCTTTTTAATTTTTTTAATCTCAATTGAAATTTTTTCATTCCATGGTCTCAAATAAAGTGCATATCTTCCCCTAAACCATGGGCCACCAACAATTATTTTATCCCTAATTTTTGAACTAGAAAATATGATGAGGAAAAAACCTTTAGGAAGAAAATTCACAAAATAATTTGAATTCAATTCCCACTTGATCCAATTTTGAATCTCCAAAAACCCTGGCCATGATCTATGGAACTTACATATTAACCCTCTACTTTTAAGAACTACTATATCATGCTCAATCATTTCATCCTTGATACTTACTTCTAGTGTAACATCTGCTACCTGGATCGAACTTACCATGTATTCGCTCTTCTGTTTATCTCCAACTTGGGCCTCCATACTTCCAACTAGGGCATTTTTATTTCTAGCTAGGGCATCTTGACTTCCCATTAGGGCTCTCAAATTTGACTTTCCTTCTACAATAACTAATGGGGCTCGCTCTTGGCTTGCACTCCCTCTATGCTCGCACTCGCTGCTGCTCCTGGTTTGCACTCTCTCTTACCTCACACTTGCTCCCGAATTGCACTCCCTCTTAGATCACAATTGCCTGGGTATCTTATTTTTCTTAGTTTTCCTTCGCTTCAACAATTTCTTGGAAATAATATTCTATGCATTCATGGTAAGGGTTTAAAGCATTGATGCACTATGGATGAACCTGATGCTCTTTTCCCATGATTGAATCCCAACTCACACTCCCTCTTATTTTTTAGTTCCTTTTGGCTCGCACTCACTCTTGGATTGCACTCTCTCCTACCTCTCAATCACTCCCAACTTGCACTCCCTCTTGGATCACAATTGCCCTTGTCTCTTCTTTTTGTTTGCGTTCCTTGGATTCAAAATTTTTTGGAAACAATGTTCCATGCATTCATGGTAAGGGTTTGAAGCATTGATGCACTTTGGATGAACTCGTTGCTCTTCTACCATGATTGAATCTTAGCTCACACTACCTTTTGGTTCACACTCTCTCTATGATATCATTCACTCCTAGCTTGCACACTCACTCCTAACTCGCGTTCGCACCCATTGCTGCACTTACTTCGACTCACACTCGCACTCACTTTTGGATGCAGTCACTCACACTCGCTTTCTACTGCACTTACTCACACTTGCTTCTGGTTGCACTCACTCTCGACTCATGCTTGTACTCATTATTGCACTTACTCCCGAATTGTAATCGCACTTGTTGTTGCACTTACTCCCAACGATCGCACTCACTGTTGCACTTACTCCCGACTGCACTCCATGATAAAATTATAACCAAGGGCAATAGTAATTCCCCTTCATAATTTTGAGTACATTCTCAAATGAACTTGTTATAATCTCTAAATATATATATTTTTATCTTCTTAATTAAATTAATGATAGTTTTTAATATTATTTTGATATTAATTTATTTTTTAAAATATAATATAAAACATAATAAATATTAATATAAATAATTTTTATAAATCAAAACTTTAATTAATAATCATTTTTTAAATCATACTGGAAAGTCTTGTGAGAATACCATAGTGGTATGTTCTTGAGTTTTCATCCAGGAGATCTAAGTTCAAACCCCATTGCAAGGAATTGGAACTCCTTTCAAAAACCTATGCTTTATCCTAAAATATTTATTCAAGGGGGATACCACAATGGTAAGTCCTTGATATTTTATCTAAGAAACTCAAGATTCAAACCTTAATATGAAGAAACTGAGATCCCTCCATATTTAAAAAAATAATCATATATATTTATTTATTTATTTATAATTATAGATATTAAAAAGCTTTTTAATTTTTTATTTTTTCATGTGCCTTTTCTTATGGTTTATTTATTTTTCATTTGATTATAAACATTAGAAATATAATTTAATCTTTAAAACATATAAATATACATACAAACATATTTTTTAATTATTTGGATGAAAAAGCCATTATATTAATAAAATAATGTCTAATCATACAAAAAAGGTGGGTGGGATTAGCACACCCCGTAAACCAAAACACTAACCAATGTGTTTAGGAGTATACAAGAGTGTCAGAAATAGTCCACAAACTGTCAGATAACAACTGCCAAAATAGTGTCAAATATGCATTCAAAAAGAAAGAAGCCAAGAAATCACCGCCACCTAGAAGGGGAAGAAGAGGCACAGACTCATAACACAGACACATTCCCCCAATGATCAATGAGGGTAGGTAAGTACTGTAGCTCCACCTGTACTTTTTCAACCTGTACTTGAATCTGTAACCAACAATCAAAGAATATATCATATTTATCAGCAACTGAGAAGACATACATGACATCTTGCTGATAAAAAATAGCTCTATTCCAGGACTTCCATAGATAAAACTGAGTACCAATTCTAAAAAAATTCCAAAAAACACCCAAGTTGAAGGAAAAAGCAATAGGGTCACCCAAAATAGCATGCACCCAAGTAAAATCCTCCTACATAAAAGGTCTGAAAAATTCAAGAAGCCACTCCCAGGCCGACTGAGCCCGATCACAAAACTAAAAAACACAGTAAATATTTTGCATGTCCACAAACCATGCAAATGAGATTATGAACACCTAGATGCTTGAGCCTATTGCCAGCAGATAACCCTTGGTGTAAGAGGCTCCAAGCAAAAAAACTCTGTTTAGATTCAATATAAGTAGCCCAAGCAATCCGAAACCTCTTATTCCATCGGGAGGGAAGAGAGACTAAGTTCCATTTCAGAGCGAGTTTATCAACCATTGGAACTTGCGGGGTGATCCATTTGTAACCAAGATGAGCTTTATATTGCAAAACAGGAAGCTCCCTAGGCCAACACCAATCTGACCACCAGGGTTTTTAAAAATGCTTATGTAGTTTGCTCCAAATAGAAAATGGAATACTATCAATAACCACCTCATAAGTGTCTCTATCACCAGGATTTAAATTGTGAATTTGACGAAAACTTTCCCAGGGTATCCAACACCTGGCATTTCGGGAGAAGAAATAAAAAATGGAAGCAATACCACGCTTATAGAACCTCTGTGCTCTGACCCACTACACCAGAGCTAGGGGAGAACCTTGCCAAGTGATAACAGGAGACCACCAAATATTCATGGAAGGCAAAGAGGCACCTGCTTTGTGAAAACTCCCTTTCCAACTAAGCTAGGGTTTGAAGGCCTCCCAGGATTTCCAAATACTCTGAATGACAAAAAAACCTTTAACTTTAATAGGGATAGGGGTAGTAAGAATGGATTGCAATCCCACCCCTTTCCAAATTTTCTTCCCCTTAAGCAAACCAGAAGAAATGCAATGCCTGACCAACACTTTCCAATATTCATCCCCAATTAAAGATCGAATGATCCATTTAGCACAAAGGGCAAAACCTTGTCGATGACAATCAAACAAACCCATGCCTCCACAGTCCTTGGGTAAACATCAAATTTCCCAAGCTACTCGATGAAAACCTTGCTTGACAGAGTCTTTGGCCCACAATAAGTCTCTCAGAAGCTTATCCAACTTTTTATAACAATATTTGGATGGAACCTAGCAAGATGAATAATAGACATGGGTAGTGGCTAAAACCTTAGAACAAATCTAAAATTTTCCTACCAGAGAAAGTTTCTTACTAGTCCAGTAAGAAAGCTTCTTTTCCACTTTATCAATAACATACTGCCACAATTGAGTAGAGGAACCATGAAATGCAAAAGGAATTCCAAGAAATTTAAACACCTCACCTGGCTGAATCCAAATCCATTGGAAATGATGCAACCAACATGGTAGTTGAGATTGAGATTACCAAAAACAGAAGGTTTTTTTTCCATTGTATAGAACCAGAGGCTAAACATAACACCTCTAAGCAACTAATAGCCGAGGAAAGAGATTGCTCATCTTCTCGAAGTGTTAAGAAAGAATCATCTGCAAAATGACCATTGACCAACTGACGGTCAGAATTGGGGAGAGCAATACCCCTGATTAATCCTTGATCCATATTATGGACCAATAAATAGCCAAAAGCCTCTGCAACAAGAATGAAAGAGATGGAGCAAGAGGGCACCCCTATCTTACATAGCGACCAAGAGAAATTGATTGAGATTGACTATTATTCAATGTAAGAACATCTGAAGCATCTTGAAATAACATAAGAATGGTGCTCACAAACACTGACCCAAAACCTAGAGCCTGAAGCATGACAGTTATGAAGTACCACTGCATCTTATCATAGGATTTCTCAAAGTCAATATTAATGAATAAAGCATCTTGTTAAGAATTTCTTGCCCACTCCATATCTTCCCAAACAACAAGAATATTATCAAGAATGTATCTTCCCTTAACAAAGCCATTTTGTTCAAATATGACAATCAAAGGTAGGAGAGATTTAAGCTTAAGCGTAAGGGCTTTAACAATATTCTTGTAGCTCACATTAAGTAGGGTGATCGGCCTTCAATTGGTGACGATCTTAGGATCTACAGACTTAGGAATAAATTTAAAATTACCTTTATTAATAATGGAACCCAGTGAACCACATTGCAGGGCTTCGAGATAAACTTTGTGGAGATAAAAAACAAGCATATCCCAGAATTCTTTATAGAATTCACATGGGAAGCCATCAAGCCTAGGTGCCTTATCATTGGCCATGAGTGACAAGGCATTTTTTAGATCTTCCAGAGAAAGAGGAGTGTCACAGAATAACATTTTATCAGGAGAAATCTTTTTGGAGACAACAACGGTACAATTAGCAAGAGCTTGCCTTCTAGCATCATCAAGGGGTTGAGAAGCAAAAACACCATGATAATGTGAAACAAAGGATTTGAAAATATCCAAAAAATTTGTAAATCTCTGCCCATCAACTTGAATGGCTTGAAACTGAGAATACTGAGTAGGAGGGCTGAGGCATTGAAAAGAATCTTTGGTCACTTTGTCCCCCACTTTGAGCCAATGCATTCGAGCATGTAATTGAGCCCCCTTGGCTTCATACAAATAAGCTTTTTTAGCTTATGCCGAATGGAAGAAACTTGGGATTGAGAAATAGATATGAAAGGAGAGGCTTCAAGTCTGAGACAAGATTTAGATAGCTCACTTTGCAAGGCATACTTAGTCTGTTTTCGTCGTTTTGCAACTTCAACACCCAGAGTCCGCAACGCCTCAGTGGTTCGTTGAATGACAACATTCCACCATTCAATCCTTCCAGAAATACTATCAAGTCTAGGAATCAAATTTCAAATGCAGTATATATGATCTTTCATGCTAAAGCTATGCAGAAAAGAAACATTCAGGTAAAATTGTGAAGAATGAACTCTAGGTTGAAATTTTAACATTGCCACCGAGAATAAAATAGGTGAATGATCAGATAGTGTAGTACTAGGCAAAGTCAGCACATATGGCGAAGATGGCAAAGTATGGGAGAACTGAAAGTTGTCACACTCAAAAATCATGGTTCTGTCCAATATTACCAAAACCCTGGTAGAAGCAACCTGAAAATTGGACTAGGTGTACCAAAGAGCCTGTGGGAAGTCAGAAGGTGAGAAGCAGGAATTAGGGTCATAAAGGCAAAGCTTGTTTTTCATAAAAAAATAAGCTTCTCTTTCACCTAAACACCACTGCATCGGGACATGATTGACCTTGTCAGAAGCTTTCTCCACCATATTAAAATATCCACAAAGCACCCAAGTGGTAATTGTAGATTCATGACAAGCCATCTCCACAATCACGTCTGTTAGAAGCAATATTCGAGGCATACACATTAACCACCCCAAACGGTTTTTTGCAGATCTTAAGAAAAATTCAGACAACTTGATTGGATGGGTCAACACCTCAAGTCACAACATTATTTTGTAATTGAGGCCCAAGGATAGTGACGAATCCTTTTCCCAAGGAATGCTTTGTGGCAAAAGAGGTACTTCGCGTCCACTAAAAGTCACAGGCACACCACAGATTGAAATAAAAAATCTTAACTTCTTGTAGACATAAAAAATCGAGGCTTCCATGCATTCGAGAAATATTTGACATCTCATTTCAGACCAAATATTTTTTGATTGGGTTTGTCAGTCCTCGAACATTCCATGAGAAGAAAATGATTGGGATTTGTCAGAATGCATGATCTCCATGACATCCTCTGCATCACCCAAACTTGTAAGCAAGCCAAAATAGTTGGAGGCCGTGTGTAAAGCATCACTATTTAGTTGTCAACATTTGTCATTCTGAACAGGGCTGCAAGAGCGGCAAACCTTCAAGGCCCGACCCTCCTCCACTAAAGAATTATCTAGAGCCACCACCACTGAGGCCAAAGAAGGACCCAACCAAAGAAGTTGAGACACCGATGGAATTGGGGGTTGCATGCCAACAACCGGAGGGACCATATCAACAGGAGTCTGAACAACTTCAGTAGAAGCTTGCATGTCTTAAGAAGGAGAAGGGGCAGATTGCGTAGTGGAAATTGAAGCTTCCTATTTCTTAGCACCATGAGATTTCTTGCTAGAGACAATAGTCCATTCTTCAGTGTTTCCCTACAAGCCATTAGCGAGAACCGCAGGAGTGGATGAGGGATTTGCCTTATATTTCCATTCCATCAGAGGGCACTCCTAAATTTTGTGAGTTGCAGATTGACACCAATAACAGGTATTGGGTAAATTGATATAGGTAACTCTTTGCCTTTTGGATTGGTCCCCGATTTTAATATCAATAAACTCCTGCAAATCCTAGGTAAGGTCAACTTTGATACAAACCCTTCTAGTGGATCGAGTGAAGAAATTTTTTTTTGGTTCAAGGCAAACAAACTTACCTAAGGGGGCAGCTAAAGTCTGCAAAAAATCCCAAAGAGGAATAGGAAGACCGAGGAATTCAACCCACACCGGGACTTCCAGTGCAGCTTGATCACTAACTTGGAAATTTTGAGAGTAGGGTTGCAAAATCAACAGAGAATTATGGACAATACATAGACCTCTAGACAAAACCTTCTGTTCCTGAGCTGGTTCTTAAAAGCAAAAAAGGAAATACCCTTTGGTATGGTTTTGTACATTCTCCATTTTGACTTTATATGGACCCAGACTTGCTGGACCCATGAACAAATAATGGTATCATATGGGATACGATACATAAAATAACCCACCAGGGTATGAATCTCAAACCACTCACAAGTCGTATGAAACTCATGCAAAGGAATAACAGCTTCAAGGACAAAACCTTTACCTCATGATACATTGTAATGAACTTGCGCGGACTCTTCCCCGATACCATTGAGCTCTCCAGCAGACTCAGAATAAATGGATCCGACTGCATGAACAACAAACATTAAAAATGGTGAACTAACACCGCTTCAAGACGGTGTTAATGCAATAGACAAGATTTTCCCACCGAAACCCCTATGACCAATGCACAACCAGTCTCTTTCTCTACAACTATCCTATATTTTTTAATTTTTGATCTTCAAAACATATAAATATATATAAACACACTTATTAATCAATATTTTATTAAATTTTATATTAAAAATTTAACAAGCAAAAATAATTTATATAGATTTATTTGATGTAAGTTTTATTATAAATTTAATATTTAAAAAAATATATTAACAATTTTAATTAATATATATATTTATTTGATTAATGTGAGAAACCCCTACAATATTTTTCCTATGATGTGTTCGAGATACTCGAAGGTAGAACATCGCTCAAGTCAAAAACGGATTATGGGTCATTCATTCCAAGGAAGAGATGTTTCTTTCCATTCATAAGTAGGGAAAATAAACTTTCGAATCTTCAAAGCATGCTTATGGCTTTCGTAAAAGGTATAGTTTTCAACGAAGCTAGAAACAAGGAGGAAATAATTGATTTACTTAGGTAAGCATGAACCAAAGAAATTTTGGAAGGAACTAATCGTGAAAAGTATGCAAACTAAAAATAACATAACAGTTAATCAATGGTTGGAGTATTCAAAACAACTGTATCAGCGTAGTAACCAGTAGGAGACACCCCCTACTATCATTGTCAAGAAAGAACTTTTCACAATTGAAGACATTATTCAAGGGATAAAAAATTTAGCAACTGGTAAAGCTCGTGACATAGACAATCTTCAAGCAGAGCATATAAAATGGGGGGTAGATATCTTGGCACCACAAATCAAAGAAATTTTCAATGAGGTCATACAAAATGGCTTCCCTATTGAGTGGACAACTAGCTTGACCATTCCTTTGGTTAAAAGTGGATAATCCCTCAAACTATCGAACTATCATGATCAACCCTCTCTTTGCAAAGTTGTTTGGGAGTATGATAGAGCGTAGGATCAACATATGGGCAAAAGAAAAGGGAAAGAGAGCAAAGAGGCAAGCGGGTTTTAGGCCCAAGCACTCAACTATTGATCACTGTATCACGTTCAGACACATAGTGAAAAAAATATGGGGCAAAAAAGAGGAGGTTTTTTGTTGTTTTGTAGACTTCAAAAAGGCATTTGACATAGTGCCAAGGAAAAAATATGGAGCAGAATGGAAGAGCTAGAGGTTCCAATTCACTACAGGGCAGCAGTCCACAGACTATATGAGCATGTAAAGGCTAGAATCAGAACACATGAAGGGTTATCTGAATGTTTTGGTAGTGACATAGGTGTCAAACAAGGTTGCCCTCTATCTACGACCTTATTTGGGCTGTACATTGACAAGTTAGAAGAATGGATAAACAAATTTGGGGGAGAGGGTGTGCATTTAGCCAAATATGTGGTAAAACTCCTCATGTATGCAGATGATGTAAATCTTGTGGCCAAAACAACCAAATATCTAGAAGATCACCTTCAAGCTCTAGAACTCTTTTGTAAAGAAGTTGAGATGCAGGTGAACATGAGAAAAACAAAAATTATGATTTTTTCAGCAAAAAAGAAGCATTAACTCAAATTTCAGTTTGCAGGAGAACCGCTTGATGTAGTAGTATAATACAAATACCTGGGCATAGACTTTCATGACAAACTTAATTGGAATACATGTAGGATGAAAATAACTCAAAGTGGTTGGAGAGCACTATATGCACTTCAAAACAGGTGTAGGAATGCCGAGTTGTGGGACTGGAAGACCACCAAGGTCTTATTTGACCTACTTGTTACACCGGTTCTGTTGTATGGTTGCAATGTGTGGGCTAGTGGCACAAAAAATGCAAAATGGAGGCAAATAGAAAGGATTCAAAAATATCTAATCACAAACTTTCTCAAAATTAAGGCCACAACCCCTTATGAAATTATTCTAGCTAAAACTGGAATGTTCCCTTTAGAAGCAATTGCTATGACCAAGCTGTTATGTTACTTGAAAAAAACAGAAAGCATGGCAAATGATAGATGGCCTAGGGCAGCTAGGGACGAAGAGTTGCATAGGCGAAAGAATACATGGATGAAACAAAATCAGAAATGGATGAAACATTGGGAAATCAACATAAATGAATGCCCAAATGTCAACAAAGACAAAAAATTATGTGAATGAAAAGTTTAGAAGTGGAATGTGGAAAATGCAAGCAGGAAAAGATAATATTATATTGCAAATTTTAACCCAACGTATGACCACAAGGAAAAAGCGTATATAGGCGCTAAAATCAAGTGGAAGGAAAAAATACTCATTGCTCAGATAAGGACTAGCGCTCATAGGCTTAGATGTGAAACTGGGAGATGGACAACGCCCAAAGAACAATGGGAAGAAAGGATATGTACTCTATGCGGCACGAGGCAGTAGAAACAAAGGAACACTTCATCTATAAATGCCCAAGTTTTTTCAGATATCCGTGACAAATACAAAGAAACACTTGGGAACGAGTTTATCGTAGATTTATTTGAAGACAGTAAAATAAAAAAAGTTGGGGAATTGTTAACACAAATCAGCAAGAGAAGGAACAACCTTCTCAAAGATATTAAAGATCATATGATATGATTTGAGTAATTGTACTTCCATATTTGAGGTCCCAGGTCCCATAGACCATATTTGGGTCTCGCAAACATAATTAAAATCTTTCATTTCATTTCAATGGATCGTTTCGATATTTGGGGATATTATTAAAAAGAGGAGAGCCTTTAACCTTTAAAAACCGAGGGGAGGGGGAGGGTTTTCTATCTATATCTATAACCGAAGGGTATTTTAGATCATAGGGATACATTCCTGCAACTTCTATCTTGAATTTGGGGAAATAGATTCATTAGAAAAAAATTAAATATTAAAAAGTAGAGTTTATTTTCTTATATAGGTATTAACAATTCTTCGTAAAGCCGAGAACTATGCTTATTAATATGGAATTTAATACACAATCATCATACACCCACCCTCACACTCGTCCACGCCAGAGTTTAAACCTTGGATCTTCAAAAGAAAAACCAAAACACGTACCATTGTATCGTTCTTAATATGTATTTAATTAACAATAAAAACCAAATAAAATCCATAAAAAAAACCATATAAAAATAAATAAATAAATAACCCTAACACTTTGTAACTTGCAATTCGCTTTCGAATGTGAGAATATATTACCCTGTTCATTCGTCTATTTCAAATATAAAAGTTATTCCAATGCCATGGTTGTCGATCATGACGATGATAAAGGTGTCTTGTCGCCCTCGATAATTCATTTAATTCCTATTGTGCATGTGACAAGCATACCAATCACGAATCAAGTTATGTCATAAAAATATATTTTTACTATAGCCGGAAAGGTGGATGGGAGAATCTTTTTACTTTAGTGAGAAATGGTGTGGATAGTCCCTTCACTTGACATCCAAATTAACATTACACATCATCCTTACGCACATTGTGTGAAAAAAAAAACTTTATTAAAAATATACAGTCCACTTTGTAGTCTTACGTCATAGTTATGTTTTACTTTTTTTTTTTTTTAAAGTATATTGCTTTTTACGTGATAGTGATATGAGTTGATGTTACATGTGTTTTATTTTTTACATGATGGTGATGTTAGTGGATGTCAATTACTAAAAATAGTGTGATTGTGACCAATTTTCTTATATAATTGGGAAAAAATATTAGTGGATGTCACCTATTTCGTGATATAGGTACAAGCATTTTGAGGTCTTTAAGGAGCTTAAATTTTTGGTAATACAACTTCCAATTGCTAAGGTCTATCATGGGACCCATTCGATTGTCAACAAGCATAGCATCTAGCCTACACACGTTCTAGGTTTATCCAAATGGATCCCACTCATTTCAGTCTAACTCAACATCATGAGAGTTGGTTGATTTATACTACATTATAAGTATCTCAACTAGAAAGCATCTTAAATTAACTGTTTACTTATAATAACTTTTATATTGTCTGACTTCCTCATGTCAAATGAATAGTTTGTATACCTTACTATATGACTAAAGCAATTAATTTTGTTAGAAAATATATTATATAGTAAGCTTAATTTGTTTTGGGGACTATCACACTCTTTCCAAACATATCCTTCATCAATCATTTCATGCGCACAAAACTTAGTCACTTAAACCTTGAACTAGTGATCCCAATATTGCCATTTTTTGAAGGAAAACCTAGCTATTGCTATATCATAATTGATTTCTAACTGTTTATGGACTCTAATACAAATTAATATATGTTAGTACATGTAAACAAACATTTTTGGAAAATAAAATGTACAACTTACAATCTTTGCATCGGTCCAACCAAGTTGGATTCTAGCTACATATGTAAATAAGGGAAGCAACATACTGGTTGGCTTTTAATACACAAAACTATCTATAATACATATCTAGATATCTTTAGGTAAGCTAATAATTACACTAATATCTACGAACTCTTGGACAATTGAACAAGAACAAAAATTTAATAGTATTGTTCATGTACATGTAGGTGTGCTCTTCTTAATATTCAAATTTGAGCTCATATATGTTATCTTATAGAGAGACTTCTTCTGGAACATTTGTAATGCAATCCCATTAGAGAACTACATCTTCATCTAAGAACACAACTCTTACCTTGAAATTCTTCTTTGAAATTTTATCAACCCAATGCCCTTTTCCCTGGCATGCAAAGCATCTATATGATCGATTTCTTTTCTATATCTCCCTCTAAAGTATTCTTTAACTATTTTTTCTAATAGACCCTCCTAAAGATACCCTGCAATAAAATACCCAGAATATTTTCAGTCAGCTTTTAATCTTAATTTCACTTTAGCTTTACATTAGATGCACCAATCTATTATAACTTGCTTGTAGTCATCCATAACTTGAGTGAGTCTTCTATTCTGTAGACTAACTCCTCTATTTGTGTACATGCCAAATACACTTTCACTGATAGGTAGTGGCATGAATGTTACAAAGTTACTTTTGATGGTATCATGTGCAAATACTTTAACAATATATGTCAGATTTTGATAGTTTAGCCTATACCTTTTAAATTGTGCTACTTCTTTAAATGATTGCCATCAGTTGTTTGAGAATCTCATCTTAAATTCTATCATCTACATGAATTTTTTTTGCTCCTAGCGCTTTCCTTAAATCCATCAGATCTACAAAATGTTATTTTCCTAGTGTTAAAGCACTATATCGATCAAGGGCTATTTATTTTAGTGTTCTAGAGCCATAACTTACAGTAGTAAGATCATCCATGTTATAAACTAGAAACTATTTGACATACAAATCTATTTTTTTTACTTCTTTGCCATTTTTATTTCTTATCTCTATATTCTAATTCTTAGGTATTACTAATATGACTTGTGAAATACCTTGGGGGAGATAACTCTCTTCTAGGAAGAATCATTATCTCATTTCCAAGGTAAAGGTGATAATAAAATCATAATTTTAGAATACCTTGGCTTATAATATATATTATAACTAATGTATATATATAGTAAGGATACGTCTAAGTAGTAAGTATTTTAGAACACCTGGTAAAGCTTAAATAAGAATTTATGTGTAAAATATATATAAGGTATGAAAGCTATGATAACTTTATGTTATTGTCACACTTTACAAAAAGTTAAGAAACAAAAAAATAGGAGTCACACTTATCTCCCAAGAACCATACTTAAAACTATAAAAGTAAAAGAAAAGATCCTAGATTGTTGTTCTATAAATCCTTAGTAGTAGTGTTCTAATATTAAAGCCTATCAAATAAAAAAAATCCCAAATACCATAGCCTATTTGCCAACAAAGCCAATGCCCCTAGTAGATCAAGAAGATATGGATATGGAGATAGACCAACTTTTAGAATTAAAGTTGACTAGGCCTAGGAAAAGTGCATTCTCTTCCCCAACGGTTATGGTTAACAAACATAGTGAAAAAAAAGGAGGAAGAAAATTAGTGGTAATAAATTATACTGCTCTCAATAATATCACCATCCTAATGTCACTGTCATACTTTACTTTTTCTAAGTAGAGTTGCTTTTATATGATAGTGACATTAGTGGATGTCACATGCCCCTAAAGTTTTATATGATGGTGACATTAATGAATGCTACTTATCCCATCTCATGACATGGGCATGAGCATCCCAAGGTCTTTACATGGCCTAAATATTTGGCAACACAATTGCCAATTATTGAGGTCTGTGATTAGGCCTTTCCATCTAGTACCACACCTACCAGCTAGTAAGCTCTGTTATGGGACCCATCTGACTGCCAACAAACTTTATAACTAGTATTGTAATTAATTTCTTTCTATGATGTCTCTAAAATAATGTTGTGGCCAATCTAGCATATTTGATTGATGACGAAATGGGGATCTTCTTATTGCCTTGGTCATTATGGAAGAAACATCTCTCCCATTTTTAGTGTTATATGAAATATGAGATGATAGTTCAAACCCTTCTTGAATAAGATTTAGATAATTATTAATAGTAATCTATAACTATGTTGGGATGGAGGATTTGGTCTATGACTTAATCCATAAAATTGATGTAGAAGTACAAAATACTATCATAATGGATTTAATTGCACTCCCCTAAATATAAACTTAATGTCTCTAACACGTCTATTGATAATCATTCGATTGATTATACAACATTCTTTGTAGTCCAAATCTATCTTTTGAATATACAACTAATGCCTTACCAAGTATACTTTAAATACAAAACAATTAGTTAGTAAATGTGATATTCTTCCATATCTTTAAAAAAGTAAATTTTCATACTAAAATTTCAAAACTGGTAAATGTTATATAGAGATTGAGAATAAGTGGCATCCAATAGTGTTTAGAGCTAGAACCCTTATAAACATGACCCTAGTATTAGGGATAAATTTAATTACATATATATCCATTAGGAATGTAATTTATAGTTATCCTTACAAATTAGTGATAAGATAACTATAAATGATCTAATTATACATCCTAAATATTAACATAGCATTCTAGTATATAAACACCTAAAATTATATATCCTAATGTACAAGCATAGTCCCAATTCTGATATGTTGAGCTGGATAACCATGATTGGCGAGGTCCAACACCACCTCTGCCTATTGGTCCAGAGGAGAGATCAGACACTCTGTGAAAGCAGAGAATATTATACTCGAAGATCAAAAAATTCTTATGGCTTAAGTGTAAGGCAACAAGAATCAAGTTATTATTATTTTTTCCAAGAGCAATTAAACACAGAGTTTGATAAACTTAAGTTTCACCAGCACTAAGGGTGGGGTTGGCTCTTGCTCTAGTGAAGGTTATTGTTCCATGGTCTGCGAGGAGAGGGACTTTATCAGAGAAGGATAAATTTCTTAAAACTATTAAAGGGATCTTGAACAAATTGAATCTAGAAAAGTTTGATGTGCTTAAAGACCAACTTAAAAATATAGAGATTACCTTAGCAGACATTCTACAAGGGCTTCTATCACTTATATTTAAAAACGTGGTCTTGGAACCAACAATTTATCCTATGTATGTTGAGTTGTGTTACGATCTAAGTACAACATTACCTCAATTTATTTCCTATGAACTAGATGGAAGACCAATAGATTTTAGGTAGATACTCTTCAATATTTTTGAAGAAGCATTTGAAGATTAGGATAATCTACGAGCTAAAATCAAATAGATGATAACCCCAGATTAAAAATTTGAACACCAAGACAAGGAGATAATGGTAAATCTCCACACTCTTGGAAACATAAGGCTTATCTAAGAGCTATTCAATCAAAAGATGATTCCTAAAATAATTTCTCATCATTGCATTCAGGAATTACAAGGCATGAATGCAAGAGTTACTCCAACTAAGGAAAATGTGGAGGCTCTTTTCCAGTTGTTTAATACAGTTGGAAAATAAATCGAGAAAATCCCAAAATCATGAATTATTAATGATTCTTCTTTTGCTCAAACAAAGAAGCTAAGTAAAAATCCCAACTTGTCATCTTGAATAAGGTTCATTGTTAGGACCCCATCCTAACACTATGATGTAATGACCCTTGTTGAATGTGAGGGACACCCATGATAATGTTTTGTAATATTTTGTAATAGTTGTAGCTCTAGAAGCGCATAGACAAGTGACACCATTATATGTAATTGTTATCAATAATGTAACTATTTTGTAGGTAGGAGATTCTAGCTTAGGTGGCATTTTGCATGTAAGCCAACCTTGAGAGTTAGGTGGTAGATGAAGTCTTTAAAATTGTGAGGGATAGGAATGAATGTATATTTTTGTATAATTGAATGAAAGTATTGAAGTATGTTACCCCCTCGAAGTGGCTTACGAGTTTGTGTTACTTTTTGAGATTATTACTTTATGCATTTACATTCAGTATTACAATAATTTGTGTTTTAAGCAGTTATGCTTATTTGCAATATTTGTGTGAGTGATTTTATAATTAATATTAGGTTCCTAAAAAGTGGTATCAAAGCTCTTTCTAAGATCATGTCTTGCTATAACTATGATAGTTTCTACCATTCTGTCTGTTATGCATAAGGTTTCATGTTTTTTTTTTCACTAGTTTCCATATTAAAAAAATCCAACATTTATTCTTTTTTTGTATTAGTTATTTAGGTTAGAAACCCTGTGTTGGGAGTTTTAAAATATCATGGAGGAGATGTTGTTATTGGCTAAGCTAGATTACCCGTAAAGCATTTAGTGAGTTAGGGGTGATCACTAGGCTCCAATACCTAGGTCTCAAACAACACCTATTTACAAAATTGATCTCCTACATATCTTTGAGTATATCAAGAGAACCCCTAGGATTAGGAGAGACCTTTAGTCCTTAGGAAGATTTTGGTCTTGTATTATCCATAGTACACCAGATACAACATATGAGAAGATCACTCTCCTGTACTGATAAATAGGAAGATAGTGTACTCAAGGGTATGTATGAAATCCTCCTTGAGTAGTGGTCTAAAATATTGGTTTGAGCACAATCTCTTGTCACTGTGGTATTACAGAGGACATATGGGCAGTACATATGCCCTAGCTTAGAATACCCTGTTATGTTGAATAAAAAACTGACAACAAAAATCTTATTCTATGACTTTCAAACCTATTACCATAACCCTATCATAGAAATTGAGCATACCAAGAAGACATCCCTATTCCATAATTTTTGCATGAAAATAAGAAAAAATACAAATGAATATAACAGGCGGACATAATTCACCAGGCCAAAAATAGTGGGAATAGTGGGGAAAATATTAGTAACAGTTGGGATATTCAGTTATTAACAATCAGTAAAGGGTCATCAGTTGGCAGTTTCAGAATAACTACTTGTGATAGTCAAAATTTAAAATAGACAAATAATATGTGATAAAGTCAAACCAGGAAGGTGACAACATAGTGTCAGGAGTGATCAATAGTTAGAACAGACACGACAAAGTGTTAGGAGTGGTTAGTAGTCAGTTGTCAACATAGAACCTAACTTTTGAACCAAACCTCCCAAGATAAAACTGACCATACGAGCAACCTCAACAACAGAGTAATAAAAAAAATCTAGGGGTGCCCAAAACTAGTGTTGTGGTATATATATCATTGTGATCGTCTTATCAAGTTGATCATTTTGATATATAGTACCCAAACCACTTTTTGAGCTCCTTACTAAAAATAGTAACCCTTGAAATCATATTTCTATTTTTAGTATCACCAATAGGTTATAACTCTTAGAACATGGTTTGGGGTACTCAACAACCAGAATTAGATGCACAAATTGCTAAGCATTTGGATCATTTGGACAATAAGTTAGGGGCTAATTCAACAATAGCTTAGATGAGATAAGGACAACTATACATTTTTTTTATGAATCCATGAATTTGGTTACCAAGATACAAAGGGAAATAAAGGTAAAATTGGATAGTCATCTCTCTACTGATTCCTTCTCACAAGATAGGTTGGGTCATCATGATCAACAAGATACAAGTACAAGTCACCACCAACAAAATGTACTAGATAACAATGGATTTAAGTTTTCCAAATTAGGCTTCCCAAAATTTGATGAGAAAGATCTTGAACAGTGGATCTGTAAGGTAAAACAATATTTCTATCTTCATAATATTCCAAGATATATGCGTTTGATAATTACATCTTTCAATTTTGAATAAGATGCACTACATTGGGTTCAATGGCTTAGGAAGGCTGAAATTGACCTCTCTTGGTAAGTCTTTGAGCAACATATACTCACTCGCATTGGTCCTAGTGAGTTTGAAGATTTTACAGGATCCTTTACAAAACTTTGACAAAATTCAATTATTCGAGAATACCAAACTTAATTTGAGAAACTAGCCCATCATATCACTAGTTTAAGTGTTGAATTCTTCCAAAGTTGTTTTGCAAGTGGTTTGAAGGATGACATCCAGGATGAGGTTAAAATGCTAAGACCTCAAAAATTACAACAGGTAATACAATTGGCTAAATTGGTAGAAGAAAAAGTCAAGGCTCTAGGATGCACCTCTAAATTTTTTCAATCTCGGTCACCTTTTTCATACAAGCCTGCAACAAGTCCTACCACTAAATCTCTCATCATAATAAAATTATCTCATGAGGATATGGAGAATAGAAGAGCCCAAGGGTTATGCTTTAATTGTGATGAAAAGTATTCTCCAAGGCACAAGTGTGTGTATAGAAAATTGTATCTGATGGATATGGAGGAGACAACAACTGTATAATCTTAAGAGAATGAAGAGGATACTCGAGAGGTAGGAACCACAAAACAAACTGAAGTATCAAGGAATTCCCACCAAAAATCTTGGTGCATGCTTTAGTAGGAGTATCAAATCCCCAAAAAATGAAAGTAATTGACTACTTCAAGGGGTAAAGGGTCATCATTCTTATTGAATCTAGCAACACACATAAATTTATTGATCCATGTGTGGCCAAATAGAAAAAATTGTTATATTACTACATGCAATTCCTTTGAAGTCATGATCACTAATGGAGGCACCCTACCATGCAAAGAAAAATATCATAACATTAAACTCCAAGTTGGGGAATAAGTTAATATTTATAGCTTTCAGTGGCGTAAAAGGTTTAAAATGATTATGGCATGGTGGTTATAAGGGCGGACTACTCGAAGATCTATGTGGCGGCTTCCGGGGTGGACAACGCAGAATACTGTGGCGGCCATAAAAGCTGGACAACCTGCTCGGATTCATGGCGATTACCGATTCCACCATGTAAATTCAAAAAAAAAAAGTTGGGGAATACAATCTCAAGACATACATGTTTGCCCTACCATTAAGGGGGGTGATATATTTTTGGAAGCACAAAGGTTTTAGATGTTAGGTCCAATTTTATGGAAATTTTCTAAGTTGTGGATGAAATTTAGTCAGGAGGAAACTGGATATATTTTACGAGGCATGAAAGTTGGTGCGGCTTAGTTTATTTCTTCCCATAAGATGGAGAAGTTGTTAAAAAAGTCCTCTCATGGAGTGGTGGCACAAATTTTTTCTATCAATACTTTTGAGGAAGGGGAAAAGGGCCATCCAATGTAATTGTAGGGTTTATTGAACAAAAATGCTCAAGTTTTTAAGGAATCCAAGGGACTACCTCCTCATCGCTCTCATGACCATACCATTCAGATTTTTCTTGGTAGTCTTCCCCCAAATATCTATTTCTACAAGTGTCCTTATTCTCAAAAGTTCAAAATTGAGAATATAGTTCAAGAGCTTCATGTTGCCAGGGTTATTAATTATAGTATTAGTCCATATGAAAAAAGGATGGCACTTGGTGCTTGTGTGTGGAGTACTGGGACCTTAGTAAGATCATTATAAAGATAAATTCCCTATTCTAGTGAATGATGAGTTACTTGATGAGTTGCATGGGGCTTAATACTTCTCCAAGTTGGATTTGCAATTAGGGTATCATCAAATTCAAATTAAAGATGAAGATATTCAAAAAATGGCTTTTCAAATTCTTTAAGGGCATTATGAATTCTTGGTTATGCCATTTGGGTTAACCAATGCACCTTCTACCTTCCATAGTTTGATGAAATCCATTTTTTGCCCTTTCCTTCGCAAATTCATTTGTAGTTTTTGATGATATATTGATTTACAATCATTCATGGGAAGAGCATCTCCAACACTTAGATCAAGCACTCCAAATTTCGTTTGACAATCAACTTTATGCAAAGAGGTCCAAATATTCTTTTGGCCAACAAGAGGTTGAATACTTGGGTCACATAATCACTAAGGATGGAGTTTAGGTTGATCACAAGAAAATATTAAGGAGGATGTTGAATTTTGAAATATTTATATTCTCATAAAAAATAGAAGATCTATAAAATAAAAATTAAGAATTTATAATTTTAATGAAAATGATGTAGTTATCTAGCTATAACAACTCAATTGAGATGAGAATTGAATCTGTTTGTAAACTCTCAAGCTCTAAATGATAAAGTTATGATTTTTCAAGGGTGGGGGATCCAAGTACAACCCCTTGTTCTCCAACAACCAAAAAAAGTTAACCATTCTTTAAATCAATTTTATAATGTTTCATATTTAGCATTTCAAAATTCTTCACATTTTAGAGTTTATTTGTTATTTTATTTTAAACTCATCAAGTATTTTATACAATTAAAAGACATGAAAAAAAAACTAATAAAAATTATAGAAGATAAGTTTTTTAAAATTAGAAGTGGGTAGAAAATCAAGGAAAGAAGGCAATACGACAAGTAGGGTTTAGACCAAAGTACTCAACAATAGATCATTACATTACTTTAAGGCACCTAATAAAGAGAATATGGGATGAAAAAGGATAAACTTATCATGATCTTTAAAAAGGCTTTTGAAACAATACCTAGAGGTAAATTATTGAAAAGAATGGAAGAAATGAACATACCAACTAACTACAAAGAAACTATACATAGAATTTATGAGAAGGTGGTAGTAAAAATCAAAATTCTAGGACTATTAGAGTGTTTTAGGAGTGATATAGGGGTGAAATAAGGTTGTACATTGTTCTCTTTTTTATTTAACCTTTATATTAATAAATTGGAGGAATGGGTAGAAAGGATAGATGGATAGGGAATACAGTTGGTTAATTATGTAGTGAAACTTATCCCTTATATGGATGACCTTATCTTGATTGGATAGATACTTGAAAGTTTAAAAGAACATCTAGAAGCTTTAGAGCATTTTTGTAAATGGTAAACATTGGCAAGACTAAAATTATGGTCTTATCTACTCGAAAAGAGCAAAAACAACCATATATTTTACTTGAAGGAAATATTATAGAGGTAGTATTAGAATAGAAATACCTTGGGTTAGATTTTCAAAGCAAACTCAATTGGAAAATATACAAGATGAAATGAATACAAGAAGCATGGAGGACACTATACTCATTACTAAATAAGGGGAGAAAAGTAAAGCTATGAGATTGAAAAACCATAAGGGTCCTTTTTTGTGTCATTAGTTATTTTAATGGTACTATATGCATGTGAGGTGTGGGCTAGCAATACATAAATTTAAAATGGAGATAAATAGAAATAATTCAAAAGTAATTGATTTAAAATAACTTCACAATTAAAGCATGAGTCCCATATGATATTTTACTTGCTGAAACAGGGACGTTTCCACTAGAAGCAAAAGCTATGGTAAGGCTATTAAATTTAGGAAGGAAAAAATAGTTATACATCAATGAGTTCAACCCAAATTTAGAACACAACAAAAATAAGTACATAGATGCAAATATCAAATAGAAGAAAAAACACTTATAGCCCAACTAAGATCCAATTCACACCATCTCAAATACAAATCTAGGAGATGGGAAATACCTCAAGAGACATGGTTAAAATGAATACACCTCTTACATAGTAGGAATGGTGGAGACTGGAAAGTATTTTGTCATAAAATGTAAATCCTAAAAGAAAATAAGAATTACATATGAGGACACTCTAAAAGTGAATACACAATTATAAGTTCTTGAAGAATACAAAATAAAAAAATAGGGAAACTTCTCATCAAAATAAATAGCAGAAGAAATACACTTCAAAATATGATAAGAGGATGTTGACCTTTTTAACTTTGTTAAACAATTTTTTGCTTGGATTTTGTTAAGCTTTGGAACTTTGAATAGGAGGTCCAAGGTTTGAATTGAAAAGGGAGTAGGGTTGTACACCATACCCCATCTTGTATTAAATCATTTGGTTCCATAAACTATATTAGTTTCGTGGACGTAATTAAAATTAATTCATTAACCACCTTCAAAAATATTCTAATTATTATGTTATATGTTCTTACATTAATTATAAGTATCGAGTTAGAATCTCTTTTGAAGAATCATCAATCTGTTATTTCTATTTGGTACGTAAGTTGTCCCACAATTTTTTATTAGGTAATACCTAGCTTGTAGAGTTGTATGTAGGAATGAGAAAAGGAAAAAAAATATGACCTAGCATCTTTCAATCATGATTTTACAAGATCATTAAGAAGTATGGGATTGTGGATGGCTCCATCATAAGACTATCATCTAAATGTTGAATAATTGAAGTAACATGTAATAACTACAAGCTCTCTTCGTTTTAAGGAAATTTAAGGAATATAATTAAACCAATGAGATAGAGGGGTTTGAGATAACGTGTGCACATGGTTGGAGAGACGCCTAGAATGACCAATTGTGTGCACATGGTTGGAGAGACGCCTAGAATGACAAATTGTAGAGGGAGCCATGTGACGATAAGTTTGGCTACTAGGTAAGCTAGTCATGTTCATATTTTATTGGCAATAAAAAGTGTCTACTTAGTCCATTTTTGGTTAATTCAATGGAAGTTTCTTAGGATTCAAAGAGAATAAAAAAATTAATCAAAACCCATTACAAAAATACAATGAATATATTCCAAATCTAAAAAAAGTTTCACTTTATCCATTGGTAACTTCCTCCATCTCATTAATGTTCCTATCCATTGGTAACTTCCTCCATCTCATTAATGTTCCTATCCATTGGTAACTTCCTCCATCTCATTAATGTTCCTATCCATTGGTAACTTCCTCCATATCACTAATATTCCTATTGGTTGGTTAGTATAATCCCATAAAGAACTAATAAATTATAATAGAATGTTGAAATTATACTTATGTATAGAAAAATAAAATTATACCAATAATTTTAAACTTCTAATATTTTGAAAATTAATTTTAAATATATTAAAATATATAACTTTTTAATAATATATTTTTAAAATTCTTTTATTGACTAATATATAGATAATTTAACCTTGGTGAAAATCATTAAGGACCAATAAATTTATTATTTGTAAATTATAAATAATTTACTTATATTTATCATTATTGTTTTAATGGTAAGTTTATTATTAAAATATATAATATAACTTTTTAAAAAAACTTTTTCAATTCTTTTATTGACTAATAGATAAAAACAAAAAACTTGGTTCAGATCATTAAGGAACAATAACTTTAAAATTTATAAATTATAAATTATTTACATATATCTATCATTAATTCTTTAAAGGTAAGTTTATTTAAAAAAATCATACTCTAAAGGCACTAAAAGGATGAAAATTAGAAGATAAATACTATCTTATATATCAAAATGCGTTTTTTTATTATTATTAAAAATGAAGCAAACACCTATTAATACTTTATTAGTATTGGAAGAAGGTTCTCTACTTAGTTATACTCATTTCATAATTTTTTTAAAGGAAAATTTCTAGTAATACTCAATGTCATGAGACAATAGGGATCTATTCACATCACTATTAGGAATAGTTTATTACATTATTTTATTATCAGATCATGCATTTGTAACTAGAAGATTATTTTAATAATTCTTGCATGTAACGATCTCCTAATTGGGAGTATCGATCTTCCAATTTGTAACCCTAAGTCATGTATTAAATAAACTCTTGCCTCAATGAATGAATGTAGTTGATTAGTCATCATTGGCATCGGATCCATGAAGTGGATGTCATGCGATTTTTCAATTGTGATTATTAGAATAAGTGTTGTAAGAGCGATTGTAGGCTTCAAAGCAATTATCATGGTCGAGCGACTCATTGAAGGAGGTATGGATCTAAAGGCGATGAATTAGAAAAGAGATGAGAATAAGAGCCTATGGATAGACTTGTGGCATATATTATCTGATGATATAAAAAGTGATTATGACCTCAGTAAATTTGATAACAGAGATCATAAACTATAGATCCATTGACATTGACTATAGATCCATTGATGTATACTACAAATCCATCGAGTCTCATTCACCTAACAATCTATGCTTTTGACTGTGCTCATGAAGCAATTTTCTGTTAATTTTTTTTGGCCAAGCAACGAGTCCTCATGCCTAATGAACCATTGTATATTGTTTGTATTGTGTCATTTGATTCCCTCATGCCATTTTTTCAACCTCTACTATGATAAGCCAAATCGTAGCAGTCTTGCTCATTCGAGAAATTTTGACACATATCTTAGCCTCATTGTTGTTGCTTGTCCATAGATCTTTGATGACCATGATTTTAATGTCACTGCATAGAACCCTAGGAATTTTTAAAGGGGTTGCCTAAAAATGAAGGCACTAAGAAGAAGAATAGCACCCATCAATTGAGAAGTTGTGCACTAGGGCTCACTATGTTGATGGTTTGTTTTTTTACCTAAGTGTTCAATGGGCTAGAGAATTTGGTAACAGAGCATGTGAAAAGCCCATCATTTTTTGACTAGATAGGAAAAGAAGAGGAGGCAAAATCCCATCCATTCTTATAAGGTATGGTAAACCAAATAGGGCAATTTGTTTCACCTACAAGATTAGGTGCATACTTATGCCATTATTGTTCTTTCCTTTGTTCGTAAAAGAGCATTAACCACCAACAAACATTTGTACATTGAACATAGAAGTTGGCTTGCATCTTCTATAATTGTGGAGCTCATTGAACACGAGATTGTCATAGACAGAGGAGATGATACTTGATATCCAAAATGATGTTGACATGGGGGAACTTCAACGGAATCTAGTTGCTCCCATGCTAGGATGAGGTAAAGAGCAACCATGACATGGTAATCTGGTCAGAGATAGATGAGCTCAACCAAAATGTAGTAAAAAGCTGATATAGGTTTGCACTAAAAAAATCTCCACCAAATATTCTCTTGGACAATCGATGTAAATATCTTCTTGGATATAAATCATAGGCCTTAAGTAATGACTTACTCTATTACACTTGGGAATTACAATGACTAGTTATCCATGCAATCTGATAAGATGAGAAGGTTACTATAAGGAGTATTGTAGATGATCTATGTAGGCTCTAAAATTATTATAAAAGGTGCATTATAAATGAAATTTGACACCTTCATAATATAGTGAGTTCATCTTGAGTGGGGGAAATACTCATACTACACATGAGTCAACATAGTGAACCTCATAAGCAGTGATCTACTCTATTACGCTTGGTGGTTGTAATGATTGGTTACCATGAATTCTGGTAGGATGAGAAGGTTTCCATAAGGACACTCATAGTTGAAGAAGAAAAGTGAGGCCAATCCTACTATTGCTTAAATAATCTCAATGCACTTGATATACTTGTATGACCTAGTGTTAATAGACCCAAAGGGAAACCCAAAGGTGATAGTCCTAGAGGCATACCTAGAGGTAAACCTAATGTTCAAACCTAATGGTTGACCCAAAGGTAGTAGACCTAAAGGTAGAACCAAAGGTAGACTTAGAGGTGGACTTAGAGGTGTTTAGCCAAGCAAATTCCAAAGCAACTAGAACCAAGAGTTAAAGCAGCCAAAGCCAAGAGCTAGAGTAGCTAGAGCCAAGAGCCAAATGCAATATTCCTCTAAATTAGGGGGTCCATAATATTTTATATCCCAAATAATGTAACAAGAAAGGGATGTTAGGAATATTTTATTACACTATTTTATTATTAGATCATGCATTTTTAGTTGGGAGATTATTTTAATAATTCTTGCATGCAACGATCTCCTAATTGGGATTACCGATCTTCTAGTTTGTAAACCTAAGGCATATTTTAAGTAGGCTCTTGCCTCAATGAATGTAGCTAATTTTCCATAAATCATGTCGAAAGAAACTTTTTCCATGATTCTTCATATTCTATCACCCATATTTAGTTTTTCTCCTTGTGACGTATTAAAAGACTAATATAACTCAAGAAAATGAAAGGAGGTGAAAATAAATTTGCAATCAATGACTTGAATGACTATATAATGATGATAAGAGTGATCTATTAACATCGAGTTGTAGCACATGTGTGGGGCATATTGTTTTTTAACTAGTTCATTAGGATGCTCTTCTTATACAAGTTGTTTATTTCCAATGATATACTCCTACCATGGAATTTCATTTTACATTAATACGTCTTCTACATAGTATAGTGTGTGTGTGTGTTAATATTTACACATTGATACAATTGTGTGACTTGAGTGGTTTATAAGGTCCACTAGTTGCCAAAATCTTTTCTAATGGAATAACATGTTTAAAGGTGCACTCCCTTTATCCTGCTCATGTGGGATTCCTCACCCCTATTAACATTGATTAAGAGCACATGTGTGGAGTAGTTGGCCATCTTGCTTCTTATACATGTTTATTTCCAATGACATATTATTAATATAAAATTTCAATCTGTATTAATATTTCTTCTGCTATACCACCACCCTCACAACTTCTTATGCATGTAGAAATTGAATTGTCACAACTAGTTACTACCTTTTCCATTCTTTGGATTACTTATAAGACAATTGAGGTTTTCATCATAACATCCATTTTTTCTTGTACATACCTTGGTTGATTTTTACAATTTCTTAAAAGGTTAAATTGTTTTCTCTATATTCAATAATTCTTCTATAATTTCAAGTTATAGCTCGAAATCCTAATGCCACTCTACATATCACTCTCTATATCACTCTATATCTTTCACACCCACATATACACATATAATGGAATGTGACTATTTATATGAAGTATTCTTGGCTTTCACTCTTCTTATGGCTCTTCATATTCATATCCTATGACACATGTGCACATGGAAAACTATGCTTATTTACATTACCAAAATAATTTGCACACTTGTGCATTTATTACATTGCATAAAGTAAATACTCTCACTCTAATCTAAGACATTTTTCTAATCTAAATATGTATCCAAGGTGGTAAATTAGCATGTACCAAATAATGTATAATATATTCCAACAATCATACATTCTCACTATCAAACTTAGACCTCAATAACAATATATTTTTAATATTTATTATTTTTATATTATGTTAAAAATTTATAACTTATTATACATGTTAACATCCCTCAATAATAATTTTTTTTATTATGGTAAATCATAGGGATTTTTGAAAGGGCCCCAACCCTTATATACAAGACTAATAGAAGATAAGCAATTAAGCTCAAAAAATTGGAACGAACAACAAACACACTCCTCAAGAGTTACAAAAACCTTACAACATATCTAAATCAAAATTGTAGCAACAAAAGATAACCAAAGAACAACAACAACAATAGAGATAATTTTGTTGCCTTTACTTTTTGAAAAACTACAATCAAACCCTTTGCTTTGTTGGAGCATTCATACCGCTAATGTTCCAAGAAATCAAATTTTCATATCCCTCATAGGCTATCATGTTTTTCTTTCGATTTGGAGCATCTGCTTTGATGGTTGTTGCACTATTTCATCTTAAAGTTACATCTCCTCCTAGGACCGTTGCAATTTTTGTAATGAACTTGGAGTATCTTTATCCATATGTTTCAAAAAAAATTTAGGTCCCTCAATTTGTATTTTTGTTGTTAAAGGTAATGGACCATATAGCTTCATCATTTTATCATCTGTCAAGTTTTTTACGGTCGACTCCCTATTTCCTTTTTTACCAATGAACCCTAGTTGGGAATTCTCTACAATTTTTACTTTTGTCTTGGTAATTTCTTCAAAGGTAGGGCATTGAGTTTCAAGCACAAATTCCTCTTCCAATTATTTTAAAATTTGAAACTTATTACTATTTTTGAAATTATTATCTACATATTCTTCTTGCCCAAACCTCTATTTACTTTTCCCAATTTCCTCCTCCAAACCATAGTAATGGTCTGCTTGCCTCAACCTCCCACTCCTTTTGAGGGCAGTTTCAAGCAAAATGCCCAACTCGATTGCAAACCCCATAAAGAGCAGGAGAATTTTCATATTCCACCTTTTGAATCCATTCTTGATAATCTGGCATGATTTTCATTTATTGAGGTAAGTATTTACTCAGGTATGCATTAACACATATTCAAACTAGTAGAAGCCTTGATTTCACTTTAGTTGAATGATAAAAATCTAAGAGAGTTCCAATAGAGCTTACAATTCCTGCTAAAATATGTTCATGCAAGAAATCCACTAGCAAACTTGACAAAGTCACATCCATGTAGGAGCAAATTTCATATTATCTATTAATGGATTTAAACCTGAAAATCATTTATCCATCCTACCAAAAGACCATGGTCCTCCCATAAAGACCCTAACCAAATCTTCATTTCAAGTAAAATTAAACAAGATAAATTCACGGGGGAGAGCTACAACTTGTAAAAAATCCTTTAGATTCCAACTAAAAAGCATCCACTTTCGAATATAATCTAGATCTGGATGAACATTTCCAGCAAATTTACCTACCAAAGAATTCTCCCTCTCAACAATAATCTTATCTTCTAGGGCTTTTGGAATCCAAAACATAAAGTTATCATTCTCCAAAACTGCTGAAATCTTAAACTTCCTAGAGAGCCTAGGATTTTTCCCTCAATAATCTTCTTCTAAGAAGTTTCCCTTGGATAAAAGGACCTTGAACAGTCATTATTAAAAGCTTTTCTATATGCTTTTGTAAAATTTTCCATTTTGATTATATTGCCCTAATAAAATTTATTACCTGCCATCAACAATATTTGAAGACATCCTGCTTAGATCTGCTCAAATCCCATTTAGATCCTGCTCCTCTACTCATATCTTGCTTATATATGCTCCATCGATCCTGCTCCTTTGATAAGATCCCTCAATAATATATTTAAAACATATAATATTAAAATGTATTTATCACTAAAACTATATGTATATTATACTTTTAAAATATATAGCTAGGTTACAAGTAAACTATATATTACATTCAGTTAGTAACGTTGCTTTTAAAAGTATAAGTTACATCATTAGAGATGAATAACATATTTATTTATTTTCAAAATTGATACTTAACATTTATCAAAATGATAATAATGAAAGCTAAATATTGGATCCTCTAAATAAATATTGCTTTGAGTTTTAGAATAACATATCAATTATATTTTTTACACAAAAAATCTTATGTTCAAATATACACTTATAATAATTTAATCCATATATATTAAAGTTCCAAAAAATTAGTAAATTGAAAAAATAAGAATAGTTGTTATTGCTATCCTAAGTTTTTTTTTTTTAACTAAGTGGCTTCTATTGGGGGCCACTCCCATTACAAAAATAAAATACTACATTGCTCTCATTACATTTCTAACAAGTTAATTAAAATATATCCATCTTTGCCTTTTATCAATGATATTCTCCATCTTCCTCAAACTGCTAAGTTTCCATAATCAATTTTTTTTTAAAGAAACTAACAAGAAGAAAAACCCTTATATGAAACATAACTCCAACAGATAGAAGGAAAACAAACATAACATTCATCCATAAAAGAGGAAATGAATTCGATTATTTTAATTTTGTAATAGAGGTTCTTCCTCCTTTAGAGTGGCAAGATATGAGAATGTATTTTTGCACTTTAAGCTCTTGAGGTAATATCTAGTTGTAACACATTTTGTAGGATCTTAATTTTAAAAAAATAACCGTTACCTATTGTTTCATAATTAGCTTCAAGAATACCATTTGAAGTGCTAATATTTTCCATGGAACCGTCTGGATGGTCTTTAGTAACAATTTAGCTTTTATCAATGATATGATTCAAATTCTCCTCTTAACGTTGAGTCTTCTATTGCTCATATGATTCAGTATAGATAATTGGTGCATTTGGAGGATGAGCTTCTTTCTTCTAAACTAGGGCATTTGAAGGTTTCAAATCATTTGCATGCAGGGCCTTCTCCTCCACCAAGGAGGAATCAGAGCATGATCGAATGATCGAACATCTCTTCTTCAGGTGGTCATATTGTTGACAACCATAACATCTTAGGGAGAAGTTTTCATATTCAATATTTTGGATCTTTTCTCCTTTGCTTGAGGAGATAGTAATAAATTGAGGTCCAAGAACTGAAACATCCATCCAAACAACCAATCTTTATTTAATAATATTAATTCTATCGAATAAATTTTCCTCTGTTTGGGTATCCATATACTGGAATGTACCAATGGTATTATCAATTTTTATGAATATCTTCTCTCCTCAAAACTCCATAGGAAGAGCATAAAGATTCACCTAGACTGGGAAGCCATTAGCTTCTTCTATAAGGGGTTGAAACTAGGAGTCCAAGGTCTTATATAGACACCCTTTGTCTGAAAAACGAATTATCTATAATCCATTACCCTCTCTATATCTGCTAAATTATAAAAGAAAACAGAAAAGAAATTTTTGGGTAGGAGGGTTACTTGGAAATCTTCTATACTATTCCATAAATATTTAATGTATCATTTGAGCTCCTTCAAGCCTGATATTTCACCCTTTATTTTGCAGATAATTTTTTGGGTTTGATGATCAATCAGATCCAACCCAAATTCATCCTCTAAAATCCTGATAGAGTGTAGAGGTTCATCCACCTACGGATCCAAATATCCCTGAGCGATATTTCTTCTAACTGAAGAGGCTTTCTCGCAAACTAAAGAGATGGTTTACAAACAACCTTCTTCCTTCAATTCTTGACTGTACCTAGGGTTTGACCCCTTTTCGCAAAGAATGTAGCCAAATTTTTTTCTTTGTTCCATCGCTTGACTACACCTAGGGTTTACACCCCTTTCGTAAAGACTGTAGCTATAATTGAACTCTTAGATTTTCGTTTGAGGTTTTCTATCCTAAATAATTTTGCACATGTCATACAAATTACTAATTCCATGCATGCAATTAGTTTCGTGTATTTCACACTATTGATCCCATGTAATATGTAATATACCTTCTAGATATAACCAATGCAATTTTAGTAAAAGCATAACATACAACCATGATCAAGGTAAGAATAAAAACAATCAAAGGAAAGACAAATACTAGGGCAATTGGTGTGCTATTTTCCATGCAATGCGAGAAATCATGCACCATGTGTGGAGAAACTAATTTAAATCATATGTAAAATATATATTAGGAGGACATGTCTATCTTAAATTCCTAAAAAAGTATTTGTCATACACTCTATTTCACAAACTATACGTCCTAGTTGCATAAATGATACAATAAATGAACAAATCTCAATAGAACAAAAATACCTATATAGTAAAAAGGAAGCTTATCACATCACTTATGTAGAAATAAAAATAGAATTAGCCAATAAACACTATGAAGACGATGATTGTTAAAAACATAAAAATAAGATGTACTTAAATCTCGAGGAGGTGTTTATATTCTATAATAAGTTTCAAGAAACCAATTATCTAGAACACTCAAAAAAACATTCATAAAATAAAAATGCAATTAAATATATAGATTTTGTTAAACACAAGAATATCACAACTGTGATTGTGTTTTTTACTAGGTTTAGTTGTAAGGTAATCCTAAATAATATTGTCAATAAACACAAGGTCATCCTTAATAGTCAACATAACTTGAAGATTCTTAATGCCATATCCTACAAAAATAATCTTTGTTACAATGCAATACATATTCATATTTGTTAGTGATAATCATAATCAATAGAAGTAATCACCATAACAAAATAAATATATAACAATAAATATAGGCACATACAAGCACCCCACAACAGGCTAGGTATTTTCACATTCTACATAGCCTCCTCAAGCTTTTCATGTCTATCTCATCATTCCAAGGATCCATATCAAATAGGACAGAAGATTTTACACATGTTAAGAATATATCAAAACATAAAAGATGCATCCATTAATATATGAATTGATATCCAGGCAAATGATGAAGTTTTCTTTCTTCTTGCTAGTACGGTATCACATATTCAACCTAGGATGTCATCACAAAAAATTGCATTCCCTTCCCATAGAGAGAGAGAGAGAGAGAGAGAGAGAGAGAGAGAGAGAGAGAGAGAGAGGTCAACTACAACTCTTTCACATAAATCTACTTTGAAGAGAAGTTTCCCATAATAATGTTTTTTTTTTATTTTAGGAAGAATACAAGTGAGATAGCATATCTTGGTTGATAACTATGGTTCTTTACAATCACATAGTTTTTTATAGGCTCATAAACATTGAATACTTTCTATTTTATTCTAGAGATGTAACTCCACAAGTGCATTGATTTTAAAGCATAATTTAACGTTGAAAATGTGAAGACAAAGACACGACACTTAAATAACAATAGGAAATAAATTAACACAAGGAAATACAAAGATTGCACAAATGGATTTATTCAATAAAATGGGGGGGGAAAGCCAATGAACTCCTTTTTTACAATCAATACTCAATGTGAGTATTTGATACAATAGATTACAATGGCGCTAGGGTTCTTCGAAATCCTAGCTAACAACAACAGAAGTGTCTTCAGATTTGGGTGTGTCCTTGATTCCAACAGGTTGAGTGGGCTTTAGATATCCAAGGTTGGGCCACTCTAGCTTCAACAGTCGTCAAACAATGTGTGAAATTTTTAGATCTGCATACACAAAATATAACAAAGGGAGTTAGTAATACTTGTGAGGGCTCCACAGTGTGAGGCCCTAGAAAATCAATAAAACCCTAGTTTAATAGTGAAGCAAGAGAGCATGCAATATCAACAAATTGTTAAATAAAATATATTAAAATGAGATATACCTTGCTTTCATTTTGTTGTTGTAGATGGCATGGTGTAGCAGACTTAGATTTGCATTTTTGTAGCTACAGCAGGCTCGGATGCACACTTAGCAGGCTCGGATGCGCACTTGGCAGGCTCTAACACGAGCTTCGTAGGATTTGGTGTGCACCTATAGGATACAAAAGGCTCTAGAGAGTGCCTATAGAATACATTAGGCTCTGGTAAGCGCTTCGCAGGATCTGTAACAAGCCTTGCAAGCTCTGGATGGAACCTGCAGGTTAGGGTAGAATCTACAAAAATAGATCGGGGGGATGGCGACGAATACAGTGGATGGGGGGCTTGTGACGGTGATGGAGGATGAATGGGTGACGACTGGAACAACAAAAGTATTATTGGTAAGCCAGGGCTTCAGATTTTCAGGATTCTATGCTAGGGCTTCACCAATAATTCCTCCAGGGTGCAAATGTCTAATTCTCAAGGTTCCAATGTTTGGGTATTTGCAAATGCCCTTACTTATAATCCAACCTAGGGTTTTCTTAGGGTTTTAGCCTTACACTTTTAATTGTGTGGCTAAGATTAAATCAGATCCTAAGGTTGAGATTACACTTTAGATGTGGCATGGATTAATGAAGATGGACGATGGAGATTAGATTGGATTGGACGACTGTGGTTAATTGAGTTTATAAATATATATTTTATAATAAATATATTATAATATAATATAAAATATATATTAAATATAAAATAATATAAAATAATATTAAAATAATATCAATTGGGTTAGGAAATGGCGAGAAAGGTGGAATTAGGCCAAATAATTGGTAGGAAAGGTGGAATTGGGCCAAATAATTGGTAGGAAAGGTGTATGGTGGACAAGTGGATGATGGAATGGTTAGGATGGAGAATTAATGGCTGCCATTTGGTGTCTACAGATGCTTCTTTTTGTACCATGTTGTGTGAAATACAATATGGTGCAAAAATACGAGACACCTGCTTGGGCTATGGGCGCATAAGTAGCTTCTCTCTATTGTTGGATTTGAGCACTAATGTTGAAGACCAAAGAATAAAGAATTTTTGGAATTTTTGTAGCTTACCCCCTCAATTGGCGAATGAGTTACGAATGTATCTCACAAGCCAATTGAAAAATTTTGTGCAAATAATTAATGATGTGGTGGATTTGTGCAATTGATGAATGAATGATGTGAAATGCAGATGTTATACCATTTTTGCCCCAACGTTGGAAAAGGGGTTGGTGTATAAGACCATGCAAAATGTGGATGATATGAATGATGTAAAATGTTATACCGTTTTTGCCCCAACTGTTGAGAAGGAGATTTGTCCAGTGTAGATGTTTATGATCATGTGAGATGTATCCCATCATGGGAGAATCATAATGTAATGTGGTTGCCCCAAAATTTGGGTTGATTCGATGTTGTTGAATAAGTTGTCGTAATGGCGTCATTGAGTATGCAAGATATGAAGATGCAGGTTGACTAAGTCAACGCAGGGATTGGGTATTGACTATGGAAATTTCTTCACTAATTCCATGATGGAACCAATCAAGCTTATCGGCGTCCTGTATTATGACTGTTTTCAAGTGAATGATTGTTTGAGATTTGATTATCCATGTTTTCATCCCCCATGGAAGAGGACATCAATGACCACCTTTTAGCAAATTGTTCTTGGCAAGGTTCTTTTTCAAAATTTGAGGTGCCAAATATGATTGTGATCTTTGATGATGAGATAATTGAATTTGATCATGGTCAAGTTTCCTTATTGTAGATTATTCATCTTACCGAATTGCATGGATTACCATCATTGCAATCGCCAAGTTTATAGAATAACCTACTAGATACGAGGTTCACTTGAATTGAACTGGACAAATTGTTGGATGAAATGATTGATGTATTGAAAGATGTTGACATGAATACATGGTGAAAAAACATGTGTTGATGGATGTAATATATATGAATTCAATGATTAATTTTATTTTTGCCCCAACAGATAAAGGGATTTTTGTAATTTGGAAATGTGATGAAATGTATCTATTTTTGCCCTAACAAATGAAGGGGATTTTGAAATGAAATTATTTGTGTTTGTTCATTGCCCTTGAAAGATAAAGGGTTTTTTGATGATGAACCATAAAATTATTGTGTCTGTTTGTTGCCTTTAACAGATAAAAGGGTTTTTGATGATAAAAATGAAATGATTTGTCTGTTCATTGCCCTTAACTAATAAAGGGATTTTTGATGATGAACAATAAAATGATTGTGTATGTTTGTTGCCCTTAACAAATAAAGGGGTTTTTGATGATGTAAGTGTCCTTATGGTAATATATCCATCCTACTGGATTGCATGGATAACCACTTGCTGCAACCGCTAGGTTTCTAGGATAAACCACTAAATACAAGGTTCACTTGTGAATGTTGCCTAATGATAAATGAATAGATGATGTTAAATGTAAGTGTGATCCATTTTTGTCCCAACAGATGAAGGAATTTTTGTAATTTGTAATATGTGATGAGTGTATCTATTTTTCCCCTAAAAAATGAAGGAGATTTTGAAATGTGTGTCTATTTTTTTTTTTGGTAATTATTATAGTAGATTAAAAAAGGGTTTTTTAGAGGATCCCAAAACCTTATGTACAAAATCAGCCTTGCATCATGCCTCCTGGCTTTATGTATAAGCCTATTACAGAAATCGTAACCCCTAAAAAAACTTGATTACAAAAGCAATGGGCCTAGGGCATCAATCCCTTGAAACTGAACACCAAAACAGAAATCCGGCCCAGCGGTAACAGTAAGCATAAATGTGTGTCTATTTTTGCCCTAACAGATGAAGGGGATTTTTGATGAGAAAAATAAGATGATCTATTCTTTGCCCTTAAAATATAAAGGGATTTGTGATGATGTAAGTGTCCTTATGGTAATATATCCATCCTACCAGATTGCATGGATAACTAGTTGTTGCAATCGCTAGGTTTATAGGATAAACCACTAAATACAAGGTTCACTTATGAATGTTGTATAATGATAAATGAATGGATGATGTTAAATGTGAGTGTGATCTATTTTTGTCCCAATAGATGAAGGAGTTTTTGATGGATGTATCTATTTTTTCCCTAACATATGAAGGGTTTTGTGTTGATGTAAGTGTCCTTATGGTAATCTACTCATCCTATAAGATTGCATGGATAACCAGTCGCTGCATCCGTCAGGTTAAGTAGGATAAATCACTAGATAAAAGGTTCATTTGTGAATGTTGCATAATGATAAATGAATGAATGATGAGTTATGATTTTATCCGTGTTTCTAGCCCCATGAACAAGGACATTATGATTTTGGAATGAAAATGTTGATAAAAAATGTTGAATGAATCTCCGTGTTTTTGGCCGACGGGTAAGGCGAGAAAGCTCCGTGTTTTTAGCCGACGGGTAAGGCTAGGTAAATGTGAAGATGTAATTGACTTGTTGATGATGTGATGTGATTGAATGATTGAATTATTTATTGAATTGGTGGAGCAAGTGTGGAACCTTGAGAACTCTCCATTTGTGATCCTGTTTTTTGATTGGGGGAAAGGTGTGAAACCTTGAGCACCCCCTAAGTTGTGTTGATGTTTGTTTTATTGGGGAAAAGGTGTGAAACCTTGAGCACCCCCAAGTTGTGATAATGTTTTATTAGGGGAAAGGTGTGAAAACTTGAACACCCCCAAGTTGTGTTGATGCTTGATTAATTGGGGGAAAGGTGTGAAACCTTGAGCACCCTCTAGTTGTGATGATGTTTGTTTGATTGGATGAAAGGTGTGAAACCTTGAGCACCCCCTAGTTGTGATGATGTTTGATTAGAGGAAATGTGTGAAACCTTGAACACCCCCAAGTTGTGATGATATTTGATTAGGAGAAATGTGTGCAACCTTGAGCACCCCCTATATATGATGATGTTTGATTAGGGGAAAGGTGTGAAACCTTGAACACCCCCAAGTTGTGCTGATGTTTGATTAGGGGAAAGGTGTGAAACCTTGAGCACCCCCTAGCTATGATGATGTTTGATTAGGGGAAAGGTGTGAAACCTTGAGCACCCCCTAGTTGTGTTGATGTTTGATTAGGGGAAATGTGTGAAACCTTGAGCACCCCCTAGCTATGATGATGTTTGATTAGGGGAAAGGTGTGATTGGGCCATATAATTGGCGGGAAAGATGGAATTGGGCCAAATAATTGGCAGGAAAGGTGTATGGTGGACAAGTGGGTGGTGGAATGGTTAGGATGGAGAATTAATGGCTGCAATTTGGTGTCTACAAAAAAATTAATGAAATTTCTACCTTTTAAAGTTTTCTCTTCTTGAGGCTAGGCACATGGTTTACCAAGCAAAAACTTAGACATTTTATTTCAACATGGGTATGAGTTTCTATTAGAATAGTTTAAAGATATAAATAATTTGATATCTAAATCTTAGTTATGCTTTTAAGAGTTGTCATAGTAGATGTGGGTGTGGTTGATCCCTTTATTTTGACACCAATATTATTTATTGGAAAATTCACATAAATAGATATAATAAAATTTCCAAAAGGCATTTCCCATTTCCATAATTTTTTTCAAGTTAGAAAATGAATAAATCCTAACATCAACAAGAACAATGAAGACACCAATAATTGGCACAATATCAAATCATATCCTTCAACCCAGAAGAAAGTTTTTATGGTTGTACCATCTAGATAAATAGGGGAAGGTTGTTCTTGGATCTTTACTTATAACAACAAACATGGTAATACCATCCATTGTAGCTTGATGCCTACCATAACATCCATTTACACCATTGTGTCTTATTTAGGTGAAAAGAGATTTTTATCTCTTGTAGCTCCTCCATAGAGATCTTCCTTATCAAGATTTCATTTTATCGATGTCTGATGATTGATGAAATATTTTAAAAAAGCTTACCATGAGACTCTTTATATTTCCAACCTCTATTAGAATATTTTTGAAATAATTAAATTCCATCCTTCCTAATATATTTTTCATCCTCAATATTTCTTCTATCAAAGTTTTTTTTATTTGATAAAGGACAAATCTGATTAGATCATAGCATGAAAAGTTTGGTATTTCTATCTCCTTTCTTAAGCCATATGTCCCTAGATTTTTTGGATCAATATGAATCTTCAATATATTATGACAGCCAAAAACTTATTAATTTTCTTACACATAAGTATCCTACTCCATTCCATTGATTCCAACTATCTCTTGTAAATTGTTGAGCTTTGATTTAATTTCTTCCCTTTATTTAAATATGTCTAGCATTAAAAATTTTTATTTTCCCTTTTAGATATCTCATCTTTTTAATAGATTTCTACATATATATGATGCTTCAAAGCTTGCTTCATCTTACCATAACATAAACATATTGACATATAATGAAATCAAAATGGATTTGGATGACCATTATTGAGTAAATCACATCTTAAGAGACTGGGTTTGTGAAATTATCATGCTCGCAATAAACTATTTGAAGAGATTGTATACTATGTTTGTAACCATGTATTGGATTATAAAAATATTTCTAATATTTTTACTATACGAGTTTGCTTAATGTCTCTAATATCCCATGTGTATAGAAAACTTAAAGAAATAGCATCCTAAAGGACATTTGAAATGATAAATAAAGCAAAATAATGCATTGATTTAGACCATGTAGGTATACCACCCTTATTTTTCAAAGGTGATAAAAATATGTTGAACTCCTCCAAAGAATCCATAGATCACAATTATTAACCATTATTAAGTTTTGACATAACTAAACTGAGGTCCTTCCAACATCTTTCACAAGGAGCAATTAAAATTGGAGCATATACATTTATAACCCCAACTTTGATATTTTCCTATTTCTTGTAAAAAAAAGAGTAACCCAATTACTTTTTATTTCTAGCAATTGCCCATACCATTTGTGGGTGTTCCATACTATTGTAATACCTTTAGAAACTCCTACATTGGAAATTGCTAGACAATCCTCCATCTTACAAATATTTTTGGTATTATCTTAACACTCCTCACTATTTTGTTTTTGGTATTAAAAAAACTCAAGACCATAACAACCTATTAATTTCCTAACAACTATTTTTAAGAGGTCTTATTTGTATCCCTAATATAGGATATAATTTTTATCATCAATTTTTTGTTCTTATTTGTGGGCCTAGCCCCACTTCTTGTTAATAGTTGCGATAATTAATTTTTGTTTCCCATATGACTATCTTTTTTAGTCTCCTTTTCTCTTAGTTCTTGCTCTAAGGGTCTTCCTCTTACTTTTCCATTCCAACAACACTTTCATCTTCATCAATCTTTTTAATTTTTCTAAACTATTCATAATGAGAATTATGACCTATAGGCCTATGTTTTGTCTTGGAGAACTTGAATTGCAAGGAATGGCCTCAAAAATACATTTTTGTTTATATTGCACTAGAAAACATAAAGTATAAGGATTATTCTCCATAGTACATACTTTTTCCTGCTACCTTAAAAATATTTACTTTCATGGATATCCTCCATAGTTCTTTCTTTATTATATTGCTCTTAAAGCACTAGAGTGGAAGGGATAAACTCTACACTACTTTAATTTTTGTTATAAAGAGATAAATTTATAGTTTTTGAGAAAAATGAATATGATTTTGCTAGATTATACTTGAACTCTTATGCATTTTTTGTTTTAAAATTTACCTCCATATCTTCCTTCATACCTTTCATTCCTTCTAAATTTGAACTTGCACCATGTAATTCCCCATCCTTTATATTCTTATTGTTTCTTCTAATGGTTGATCCAAGGTAATTGTGATGGTCTTTTCCATTTGGTGATATGGAGGGGCTTTCTTTGCCACTTATATGTGAGTTGAAAATCCTTGATCTAATATAGCTTCTACTATAGCATGATCTTTTTACTTTATTTTGAAGTTTATCTCATAACCAATTTTTTTCATCTCTTTCTCCATCGTTTTTACTTTGTAATATCTTATCATGTATCCAATCTCATCACATTTACGACATTAGGATTCAATGTTTTTATAGCCTTCTTGTTCATGACATTCTCTTGATTCAAATTTAATTTTAATGGATTGTGGCAAAGGTTTTGAAATATCTATGGTGACACATATCCAAGTACACACAACATGCTTTCCATTTTTATTAGTTGGTCCTTGCTAGCTAAGCTCTCCTAGAAAATATCCATATTAATAAGCTTATATGGAATTCCAAAAAGTGTAACTCACGCTAGAATAATTTTTATAGTTTTTATCTCTCCACAAAAAATTCTTACTCCAAACATTAAATATAGGGTATCTCTCTCCCTATACTATAGGCCACCACTATTATTTTATCCCTAGCTTCCAAACTAGAGAAGATGATGAAGAAAAATATTTTTAGAAGAAAAGTCATCTAGAGTAATTTGAATTCAATTTCCACTTCTATTTGATCCAATTATAAATCTTAAAAAATCCTAGACAATATTTGTGGAACTTACACATTAACCCTTTTCTTTTAAGAACCATTATGTCATGCTTTATCATCTCATCCTTGATAATTACTTTTGGTGTAATATTTGTTTCTAGATATGGATTATCATAGAATCGTTCTTCCTCTTATCCCTAACAAGGGCATCCATGCTTGTAACTAGGGCATCCTTACTTCCAATTAGGGATTTCAAAAATTATTTCCTTCTATGCTACCTTCCTTGTAAGAATCCTTAATAAAAAAGGATAATGTTTCCTTCTTGATTTCCCTCGCTTCTCAATATTCCTCACACGTCTAAAACAAAAAATATAAGTCTCACTCCAAACTCACACATTTTTAAATTATAATTCTTCTAAATATTTTAAAGATAAAACTTATTACATCACTTAAGTAATTTAATTAAGACATAGTATTAATGTTATAATATTTATTTATGTATTTTTATTTAAATATAAATTAGTGTTGTTCTCATTTAAAGACTTAAAGAAAAATGGATAGAGCACATAATCAATTCCATTCTTCCGATGTTAAGAGTTAAAAGTCTAATCCTTAACTAAGAAAAAGTACAAAGAGGGGAATTGATTATCGCTAATATGGAAGATATTTGTATCCTTATGGTGTATGTCAGGACTCAATTGTTTGACCTTTGTAATGATTCAAAGGAAAATGTAAATGATGATATAATGTCTTGGATTTCAAGATACTAGCTATTAGGTGATTGTTGTGAGAAGTACCAAGTAGGTAAAACTTAGAATAATATGAATAGTAGTGGTATTTTCAAAATAATTCCATGGTTCTTTGAATGCGTCTTCACAACTAACAAAGATTGGATCACATATAAGTTTTAAAAAAATAAAAATATTAATAATAAGAAGATAAATTTAGTATAATATTTTAGAGTGGATCAAAAATAGGGTATGAGGTTTTAGAGAATATTTGTTGTTTTAAATATGATAATATTTTTACATCATTTACTTAAAAATAAAATAAAATGAAAAAAAAATTCCATTATATAAATTGAAAAGATTTTATGTTTGGCCTTTCAGATGAGTTAGTGATGTAGCTTCTCTAGGATTTAGTTCTATCTAAAGATAGATTATTCTGTGGCTTTATCTAAAGTAAACATCCGATCTCCTATTGTGACATGAGAATTTTAAATAACTAAGCCTTTATTCTCACTCCTTCCATATACATACAAAATAATTTATACATGTTCTTTACCAACTGTAGCTTCTAGGCAATAAACACAATAATAATATAACTATCCAAGTTGTGGTATTGATAACAATATATAGTTGTATAAAATGATAATAATTATCCAATTCTATGATATTTTTTGGGGGTAAAACACTGGTTAATTTTTGTCCTATATATGTCATAGCCCTCTAATTTGTCAAACCAGGGAGCTCGTGGACTTTTGAAGTACCACGGTTAAGACTGCTTACACTACCACTTCTAAGATGAGTCCGCTAAACTATCATTGGGGGTGTTTATAAAATAGTAATTGATTTATCCGCACCAATAAAACTTAGGCATAAATGAAATACGTGAAAGAAAACACACCACACTGAAAGCGGTAAGCACACTTGCGTAATTAAAAGGTAAACCACACTAAAGCAAGTAAATTAATCTAGGAAATAAACACACTACAATGCATATTTAAATCTAAGCAAATAACTAAGGAGGGGAGGAATACTGGCTTGGAGTGGGCCTGAGCTCCAACAACTCCCGCTCGATAAATCACGAAGACAATACGCTACTGAACGAACTCTTTGAACTTTTATTGATAGAGCAATGCAATGTTACATGTAATAATGCTCTCTAAAAAAATATTGCCTCCCCTTTTCAGAGAAGTCCGTGTGTTTATATAACACACACGAGACTTCCTATTATAGTCTTGTTACAACATACATCCTGGTTATAGTCTAAATTAGGATATTTTAGTTACTGTAACAGGTGCATGATAACTAGCATTTTATCTTTTTCCTAGCGACAAGATTATCTCTGCATTGTTCTGGTTCTACTTCGTTGAGTGGTTACGTGTTCATCCATTATGGCTAGAACAACTCATTCACTTAGTGGTTTTCCATAGATAGCTTGCATGATGTGGAACTATGGTCAACAAGGCCCTTCTGTAGTCGTCTAGTCAATGCGTGTAGCCGTTGAGTAAGGTGTCTACTTGGTGCCTGATTCAGTAAGGCACCTGCTTGGTGCCTACTTGAGTAAAGTGCCAGAGTAAGGTGCCTACTTGGTGCCTACTTGAGTAAGGCACCGAAGTAAGGCACCTGCTTGATATGCCTTAGATCGATGAAGTAGAAGTGTGCTAGGTCCATGTAGGACCTCGACTGACCAAAATACGACAAAATCAATGGATAACTACACGAAACACACTTCACACATAAATTAGATAATGCACATAATTTCATTAAATAAATACATAACGATTCATAAAAATACACAACTCATATTATATTGTCGTGCAAAAATCATTGATACTTATACAAAAATATGAACATATATGATGCTCATCAATATTTTTATCTTTATAAAAAGTTTTTTTTGGAAATAATAGTAAATTAGGGCTTTAAAAAGGTTGCCCTTTCCCTATTACAAAAGAGGTATTTTTCAAAACCAAATATCTCTCATTTCTTTTTTTTTCTTGCATTGCCAAAGTCCAAGTCTTTGTCTCATGTTAAAAATATCCTATATGAGCACATGCCTAAAATTATCCCTAGCTAACATACTTTAGGGGTTCCACAAAACCCTCTAATCTATTTTATAAACAAGAAACAAATAGACAAATGCATAAGAATATTAATGGTTTTACAATATATAACTATAAAGTAAAATATAGTCAAGGCTTATATGTTGCCTAAATCAGACATGTCCTTGAACGAATAAACAACCCTATCCAAGCACTCTACAAGAATAATTGATTCATATTCTCCCTTATAGATGGAGCTTCATTGCCAAAATTTAAATTTTGACATTCTCACAACTCTTCTCTCCTTAAAGCATTATTTTATTTGTTTAAAATTTGAATAAAAACTATTAGTAGAACTTGATTAGAAGTCTAGGTTTCCTTTTAGGAAATAGAAACACCTTTGTTTCCTCTTTGAAAAGTTATTATTTTTACAAAGAAAAGTGTCGCTAATATTTTAACAAGACAATTTTGATTGGAGATTATTTTTATTTAAAATGATAAATAAACTTTTAACAAATACAAGTTTGTCACTAAATAAAGTGTCACTAATATATATATATATATATATATATATAATGGTAGAGGGAAGGGGTTTTGAAAGGCTCTTAAAACCTTTTACACTTTCTTTTATAAATAAAACATTAAAGCTCCAATACTAAAACAATAAAAGAGGAGACAAAACACCCAACTGAGGAGCCACACAGAAGGACTCCATCAACCAAGACTACCTAAAATGTTTTTTTAAATACCTAGCACAAAATACCACTCTAGAGCAAGATCCAAACACAAAGAGACTAGACTTATCAAAAAATCAGGCAAAGGTAAGATCTGTCAAGTTCACGAACAACCAACTCCATTTCCAAATTCGCTGCTTGACTTCACTTTATTTAAACAATGCAACTAAGTTATTAGAAGGGGTGTTGAGACCCCTTACATTCCATGAGGTAACTTTTATTTTTTGGGTTTGGATTTTTGTTTCTTTTCGCCACCTAAGTCTAAAGTTGTTTGGGTGCCATTAGAAATCTCCACCTCTATTTCTCTCTATCTTATCTCCTTATTTGTTGGTCTTCCAAATCTGGATACAGATCCAACGTCTATTGACCATTTTTTATATTCCTAGTTATTCTATTAGGTGTTGCACTTGCTTTACCTTTCCTAGGACTTAGGTCACATAGTAGAATCTCTTTATCCCTGTCTTGGAATTCTATCTCAAAATCATTACCCAAGATAGAATCATAGAGATTATCCGTAACATAAAGGTCATTATTTGGGTTAGATGAATCAGGAGGTAAAATTTCCTCACATGTATCAATAGGATTGGATAACACATCCCCCAAACAAAGGAATTAGATTGAAGGATTTCATTCATAGAGGCAGAGGGGAGCAAAATATTAGGGCATACTTGGATATTTCCTTCCAATATTTTCTCCTCCATAGACGATATTTGAATCTACAATTGAGGCTTTATTGGCTTCTTCATGACTCGTTATCTTCTTCTTCTAGGTTCCTAGATCTCCCTTTTGAGAGTTCTTCGAGTCTGATGACTCCCTCTATTGCCAAAATTTACGTTGGTTGCTTTCCTTATTTTTATTGGGATAAAAAGCTGAAGTGTGCCCTAATTTCTTACGCAAATCACAACAAGAAGATCGATTCTCATAATCGATAGTCTGCAACCAACTTATTATGTTAGAGAGGAGTTCAATTGAGCAAGGAAGATCTACTTCTAAGTTTTCATTCACACACATTCTCGCATAGATCAGTCTCGACTTGGCCATGGTTACAAAGTTGATGGCTACCAAATCCCCTATCTCCTTTGCTATCCCCATGAGGATCTCCTCATGCCATAACTAGAAAGGCAAGCCCGACAATCTAACCTAGATGGGCACTTTATGAATGCTTTGTGTATTTGGATCAAAATCTAGCCCCCACTTTTACAAAAACAACCCTTGTTGATCGAAAAACCATGGACCTCCTCGAAGGATACAATCAACATCTTCATCGTAGTTAAGTTTAACCATAAATTTTTTTTTTGGCAACGTAGCAATATCGATGTGCTCCATAGGGCGTCATTTTATGAATACCCATTTTTGGATAGAATCGAAGTCCAGATGAGCCCCTACAAACTTTCCCACCAGATTCATCGCAAGTTGGGCCATCATAAAATTGGTTAGGGCAAAAGGAATACAAAGTTTACCTTGTTCAAGACATAGATAAAAGTAATTCACCACGTCCTTAAAATTCCTCTTAACCACATTCAACCACAACCTATCTCATGGGTCAAATAACTTATGCAAGATTCCTAGGGCATGTTGTGGGCCTATCGAAAGACCTGCCCCTGGATCAACCCCTAGGGTCTACAAACCCTGGTTCGCATTACCCGCATCCTTATCATTACTTGCAATTCCTAGGGCCTAATGAAAGACCCACCTCTAGATCAAACCCTAGGATTTGTAAACCTTGGTTCATGTCGTCCACGTCCTTGTCACTCTCGCTATTCTTAGGGTTTGTTGTGTCGCCCTGGATCAAAACCTAGGGTTTATAAATATTTGTTTGTGTCACTCACCTCCTTGTCAATTTTTATCATTCCTTGGGCCTATTGTGGGCCAATCAAAATACCCACCCCCAGATCAAACCCTAAGACCTACAAACCCTGGTTTATGTTTCTTGACTCCTTACCGCTTCTCGTCATTCTTGAGGAACTATTCAACAAATTACAATGATGATTGTCACAAATTTGGTCAAGATACTTCTTTGAAATAAGAATTTTTAGCATAATCCACAATGCCATTTAGGTACATGATCCGCCCTCTTATTATTTCTCGCCATCATATCCAAAAGTCCAAAGAAGCTACATCAACGTAGTCATCAAAGACTCAAGCCTAGCAACAAGAGCAAATCTAGTGCAGGAGAGTAGATCTGCATTAGATATGTCTCAGGAGGGTATATCTACACCAGATCTAGAGAGAATGAAGCTTACAAATGACAGTTAAATTGTAACAACAAAAGCAAGTCTAACTATAGATCGGCGTGGGAGAACAAATCTACCTAAGAACAAATCTGGTTTGAGATAATAATCTATACTAGATCTGATAAAAATAAAACCTATAAACAACATATCTTATGTGAAACTACAACAATAATCTATTTAAAAATAATTTTTAATAAATTATATTAATTATATAAATAATATTAAAATATATAAATAATTGATATTTTTAATAATTTTAAAAATATAAATTTTATTTGCTAAATCAAATTATTTTGCATTCCTTTCATTTAATATCTATAAAAAAACACTAATTTTCTTGTGTTATAGAGGCATACATACCCTACCTTACCATGTGAACCTTAGACCCTCTCTTTCAATTCTCCGTTGAATCTATTTTCTTAACATGTGGCAACATATCAAGATGTGATTCTGCATTTGACTTATGGATGGTAGGTCTTATCATATTTGTTATTGTTAAAATATATAATTTTGCTTATGCATGCTTGTTAATATAATATATTACTTTTGGCAGGTAGGGTTATGCATAAGGGATCGACCCCAAAATCTATTTATAAATTGAAGGCGAATTGTCTTGGAATCTTGGAAAAATATGTAGAAGTATACATGGCGAATTTTAATTATTTTTCTCAAAATTTTTTCAAACCGTGGTGAATTACAATTATTTTTCTCCAAAAATTTTCAAACCGTGGCAATTTTTTTTGTGTTTGGGGCCATGAATATCGGTTTGCAAAATTAAAGGATTTAGGCCGACAAGAAAGGCTTTTAGCCTTTACAATTTATGACAACCGGTTTGAGACGTAAAATTTGATCAGTTGCAGGCATGTCGATCGGCTATAGACATGCTGATTGGTTGCAGAGATGTCGATCGGCTGTAGACATGTCGATCGGTTGCAGCCATGCCGATTGGCTACAAAAATGTCGATCGATTGCAGCCATGATGATATTTTGAGAGGTATAACTTTTGCTTCAGAGCTTCATTTTCAAATTTTATTTTTTTAAAACCACCTAGCTCGATGAGATCTACTCAAAAAACTAAGTAAAATCCTCAAAAAACCATCTAAAACTAATCTACATATCTGCAATTTACTGACACATCTACAACTGATCGGTTGCAGACATGTTGATTAATTTCAAATGTTTTTTTGAGGATCGGTTGCAGAGGTGCAATTTTGTAGGGAAACTTCTAGGAGGCATAACTTTTTATTTGGAGCTTCATTTTCAATTTTTTTAAAACCACCTAGCTCGATGAGATCTACTCAAAAAACTAAGTGAAATCCTCAAAAAAACATCTAAAACCGATTGACATGTCTACAATCGATCGATTGCAGATGTGTCAGTCGGTTGCAGACATGTCGATCGATTTCAAATGTTTTTTTTGAGGATTTCACTTATATTTTTGAGTATATTTTGTCGAGCTAGGTGGTTTTCAAATTTTTTTTTTTGAAAATGGAGCTTCGGAGCAAAAGTTATGCCTCCTATAAGTTTACCTGCAAAAGTGCACCTCTGTAACCGATCGACATATACCGATCAGTTGCAGAGGTGCACTTTTGCAGGGAAACTTCTAGGAGGCATAAATTTTACTCTGCAACCGATTGAATTATGTCGATAGACACATCTCTGCAATCAATTGACGAATACCGATTGACACCTTTGCAACCGATCGACTTATGCCGATAGACACATCTCTGCAACCGATCGACACCTCTGCAATCGACTGAAACGACTCTGCAATAGATTGTCTTATGATGACATACACGACTTTGCAACCGATCGGTTATGCTGATCATCTTGCGCCGATCGACACTCCTTTGCAACCAATCGACTTATGTCGATAGACACTCCTCTTCAACCTTGTCAAGTTTTTCGTTGTTTTAGAGCGATGTATGTTTATCGATACCCACTATAGTATATATATGGGTAGTATATGAGGCGATTTGGGCGGGAAAATAAAATCATTTATAATTTGAAGGTGAATTGGGTGGGAAAATCAAAATCATTTATAATTTGAAGGTGAATTGGGCAGGAAAATAAAAATCATTTATAATTTGAGGTCGACGAATTAAAATAAAAATATTTTAATTATTTTCAATGGTAGGCAAATTTACCCCAAAAAAACTTCCACCCCGTAATTTTCGGGCGAATGGGCCCCAGTGAAAGGATCCAAAATTAGTCTTTTCAAAAGTTTAAAAATCCTAAATAGAGCCAATTTACGATATTTTGTGCTTATGCATAACCCTGTTGGTAGGTCTTATCTTTGTTATAACAAATATTGAACATAGTTATCTTTTGGTTTAAAAAAATTAAAATTCAAATTTAAACCAACTTTCATCACACATACATATAACTTTATGATTCCCTTTAATTCATGGGTCATTTTTAATTTTGCCTTAGTAAAAAGGGCGTAGTGTTTATTTTAGCAAAAAAAAAAAATCATATAACTTTAATTTAATAGATTATATTAATTTTTTATATAAAATAATGTATAAAAATAATTAAAATTATTATATCATATATATATATTATAATTTTAAAATAAAATTATATGTTAAGAGAGAAAGTAGGCTTAAAATTGATATAGATGACAAATTTTTGAAGGGCTAGATCCTTCTACCCAAGTTGATCATTAGGAGGGAGTGGGTTGACTCCAAAATTGGTCCTAATTAACGAGGTATTTTCTATGCTCCAATATATTGACGCTTAATCATTCATATTGTTGTGATAGTTCTTGTTAGTCCATTGGCTGGTAATGTTAGGGCTTTATTTTTCCTAAATATAGCTGTGATAGGCTAATTATACCCATGTGAAACTAAGGCTCAAGGCAAGAATTTATTGTTATTTCTTAATGTATTGTTTAATAAAAAACTTGATATATATATATATATATATATATATATATATATATATATATATATATATATATATATTTTGAGTTATTTTTTGGTATGGTTTTGGTTTAACTTTTAATTGATACTTTATGAAATTTGTAAGTCAAAAGCACTCTTAATAATTGAGAGAGCCTAGTTTTGAGGACAACTTATTCCAATAGTATTGTCATCCTATTTTTTTTGTTCCATGTTTACTGCAGTAATTAGGGTTTAACATTACCATTAGTGGGAGTTGCCTTAATATGGTTGTGTCTTCCATAGAGAATTCTACTTCGGTAAGTGTCCCCAAAAATTCATTTTGAAAGTCTCATATGAGGTAAAGCTTCCACCCCTGATGTTGTCATTCCTATTATTATTTTTATAATGTTTGTCGTTGCCTTGAAGCCAACACACGCATATGTTACTTTTTGGGTTGTATCCTAAATGATACCACTATATGCCAATAGATACAATCTGCCTAGTCCCCTCATGGAGTTAAAGTAGAAAGCATCCAAAACATGACCAAGGGTTTTTTCACTTTTTTTTCACAAAAACTCAACATGCCCAAAATATCCTCAATAAGGGCCCATGGTATATCCACAATACTCTGCTTATCATCCAACCATGGACCAAAAGTTTTACTATCTCAGAGAGGCCTCATTGAAGGTGTCCATTTGGGTGAAATTTATCAGGCTTTCATACTCCCTATGGTCCTCGATCCAAGCTTTAGTGGCCTCTCTCAGGTAGTTTATCTGTTTTGAACAATCAAAATTATTTCCTGCTCATCCCCATAAACGTATGTGTGGAAATCGACCTCAGAAAGGAACCCAAAGAGTTTCTTGAGTTCTAGGTCAGAGATACATATTTCCATCAATGTGTTGTGTACATCAACCTCTCATACACCTATTATCGGTGTCAATCGGTTGCTCACAAGATGCATGAATATCCATTAATGGAGGGACAGTTTAAGCCAAAACCCTAATCCACTGAAGGATTGCAAAGGTAAAACCCTAATACGTTAACTCTTAGAGGCCCACAAGAGGATTGAATAATTTTACTGCTAAGAAGGAGAAAAATCCAAATACCCTAGCAACCCTGCCCAAACCCTCACCACCATCAACTTCCATCCCTGCACCCCCATGTCCTCTCAAACTCTACCATGGATCCCAATTCTACATTGATGATTGCAAAAGCTTTTACATATGTAAATGTAGCTCATCACTCACACAACTCACCAAAGTCATGTGTGGATCTAATTTGTCATACGTAGAAGCTATGTATTGTTATTCTAGTCCCTTAGGGACTCAAGGTAACAAAAATGATGGTTAACTATTTTTTACAATGAAAATAATAAATATTTTGTTTCCAATACCTACAAAGCCCTTGTAAAATTTTATGGCATTGAAGATATTGTAGGTGATATGCACCTTGACTCATCTTCATGAATTTTATCTCAAGGAATGTAAGGGGGTTGATGGACCTAACCTGTAAACATACAGTGCCAAAGCCTAACAACCTTTTCCTAGAGGTATTGGGCTTTGAATTTTTTGTTTGCAAGATATAAATATCACCAACTTCGTGTTGTAACATGCATGTCATTTATCTGACATTCGAACCAGTTCTTCCATACCAATCATGAGATTGACAAAGGCAGAGTTATGATTTTCCTCACTCCTTGATGGCATACCCATATTATTGCATGGGGAATGAAGCCTTCCAACCATGTAGTCTAGCTCCTTTTAGAATTTGATGGACATTCTCTTGGTATAGTGAATGTCTATGCTTTGAACAATGCTCCCTACTAGTGCAGTTTGTGGTATTGGCTAGCCATCTCGCTTCCACCAACCACTTGGCTTCTTTGTTGAAATTTCAATATGGTGGAGCCTCAAATTAATAATACTGGGCACATCCCCATGCGATGGTATGATGAAGAATGATTTGTCTGGTACTTCATGAATAATAAACTAGGCCTAACATACCCCCATTTTTAATTCTTAGGCAAATTTTCCTAACCAAATTAGTTCACCTGGTCCAACCATCAGTTGGAAGCCAATAGAATTTTAAAAAGGTTAGATCAAGTTATGTTGTCAGATCACTCCCCTTTCTATTTTGCATTTCATGACAACTCTACACCTTTCATTTCTATTATCTTTGGAATGGCTCTATCAGACCACTCATCTATCCTTTTCAAGATCCAATAGGATGGAGACCAGACTCATCATTTCAAGACTTATTTCTACCATAACACTTCCTTCTTTCTCCACACTACCAATCAGCCTTACATACAACACATATGGAACCTTTTTACCCAACCTTCGAATAATTGATTTTTGTGCAATTTAGATTAGAAATTTGTGCACCTTTGTCATGGTTTCAAAGCAAATTTTTAGAAAAAATTCACAACAACATCCATTAAACTCAAATCTGACCCCTTTAATTCAGCCATGCAAATTCACTTGGCTCAAATATGCCAAGGTTTGACTTTTTGAAATCTGAGGCGAGAGAAGCCCAATTTAAAGCCCGTCTCCACTGGCTCAAAGTAGGAGATAGGGTGAGAAATGAGTTTTTTCTCTGTCTTCATCCATCCTATAGAGTTGTGCATATTAAATCCCTTTATGAGGGTGAAACGTGCTTCACTTTCACCCTTGACATCCTACAATCCTTCACCTGTCATTATAGATAGGTTTTTCCTCTCAGCCTCTCTTTCCTTATAGAGAACAAGCATTAAAGGAATGCTTGGAAATAGTAAAATGCAAGCTATCATAAGCTCATTGCTTAATTTATGATAGACCCCTCACTCTTTATGAGCTCTTTGGGGCCCTGTAACACATCACCAATAACAAAGCTCTAGGGATTGATGGCTTCCTATGCAAGTTCTACAAATATCTCTAGGATATAGTCGGTGTTGACATCTTAAGGATATATCAAGAGGTCTTGGATGCAAGGTCTCTTGGGACAATTATCAACTAGGGAAATATTAAATTCATTCTAAAATTGTATGATATATATTTTATCACAAATTGGAGATCCATTACTCTATTAAATGTTTTTTACAAGATCATTACCAAGGCCTTTGCCCTCTAACTCGGACCTCTTCTCCCAGTCATCACCTACCTTGAGTAGATAGGTTTTATTCATGATCAATATATACTTGACAATGTTCTTGCACTCTAGGGGGACATGGAATGGACTCACTAAACCAATAAATCCATACTTTTTATCAATTTTGACTATGCAAAGTCTTATGATAGAATAGAATGGTATTTTATCTTAGCCATGCTCAAAGCCTTAAGGTTCAAGGAACAGTTCACTCAAACAATCAATATACTATTCTTTGATACCTCTACAGTGGTTACTATCAATTACACCTAATCAAAGAGCTTTGGTCTATTTCGGTCCATTTACCAAGGTTACATCCTATTCCCCTCCTTGTACATTCTTGCATTTGAAGGCTTCGACTATCTTCTTAACCATAGGGTAGCCCAAGGGCTCGTCTGAGGGATTTTTCTCCTACAAAACAATGTCCAAATCATCTATGGATATTTATAGATGATTCCTTACTGACCCTCTTAGAGGAGGAATATTATCTCCAATAGGCTAAAATATGTTTAGATATCTTTTGTTTAGCCTCAAGTTCCAATATACAATGAAGCAAAACCACGTGTTTCAAACATACGTTAACGCCAATGCTTCCATGGCTACTACAATATAATTGGCAATGTCTTCAGCTTGGGGAAATCTTTAAATTTTTTTACATATCATTTACCTTTCAAGCTTTGCAACAATGCTTTGGAATCATGTGCTTTAGAGAGTTGAAATAAAACTCTTCCATTGGTCTTCCAATTATCTTTCCCTAGTGATAAAGTTTTAGGTTTGTTTCAAGGTACTAGCAACTATGCATATTATTACTCATCTTTCTAGATGCCTTTGTAAGTATGTTATCACAAGCTAAATTAGCTCCTTAGAGACTTCTTATGGGTCAAATCATACTTGGCCTCCTCTGGTTTCCACATAGTGGCTTGGAAGTTTTGTTGTCTTTCCAAAACCTTAGGGGGTCTTGGTCTAGAATATTGTTAAAGGTAAGGAATGACACTTTATGTCAAATGGATAATAAGGACTCTCAAAGGATATGAGGCATGGAATATTTTTGTCCACCATCAAATTTCTTGTGGCTTACCTCATAGTTCTAAAGTTTGGAAGGAAATGAATTTACATTCCCTATTGGTGGCACTGATTCCAATCCAAATCTTAGGCTAATTTGTAATTAGAAGCATTTGGAAAACCTAAGAGCCTTTTAAGCCTTGGCTTAAGTGGGATGGAAACCACCCCTAAAAGGTTTATTCTATCAACATTTAGTGTATTCGATGGTCTCTAGTTATCATAATACAAGGTTCATTTCTAGTCGATGTTTCATGTATACATGCACACAAATATTTTAGATGAGGGATTCATTTCATGACTAACCTATTTTTTAATCAAACCAAGGATGGGATTTATAGGACACTTTATGGTTCAAATTCAAACTTACCATTATTTAGAAGATCTTCGAGGAGATCAAGGAGCGTATGCCAAGTCACCTACATCACAAAATTGGTGTTTTATCTCAAAAACCATGATAGAAATATTGGAAGTGGCAATGTGATAATTTGATTCTCAACTACAAACTCAACCTTTTATATTCTTGGCTCTCATCCCATATTTCCATAATTTACACTCTCAACTTGTGTTGGGGTCTTCATTCATCGAGAGCAGAATGAGCATCACGGTTTCAAACTGTTTAGTCACCATATCTAGAACCCAAGATAACATATTTTGCATGGAGCCTTTTGTTTCAGGATCTTCCTATTAGCACCTGGGTGTCCCCAAACCCCTTTGCTCGCACTGTTAGCTGTCATAAGATAATATTCACACCTTCAGGTCGTGCATTAAAGCACAAGATGCATGGTCATGGATATTTTCTTTTTTTCTCTTCCATGCATCTCCCCTGTTTTTTCTCATAGCATATCCTTTTATGATATCCCATGCACCTTACTCAGTCCTACTTAGAAAATTTACTCTTATTCTAGGTGTGAGTTCTATTTGATATGGAAAGCAAAAAATAATGTCATTTTCTTCCAAGCTACTCCAACAATCACTTTTGCTTATGCTAACAAAGTTAAGGTTGTCTCTTATGGGGTATTGTATATCTTATTTTAGGCAAGGAAAGTGGCCATGGAGATTTCCCACATAGAGACTCTTATCGACCACTAGGGGAACACCCCATTTATTATAATTCGAGCACCACCTAATATATTGTTCCCCTAATCACTCTAAGAACATGCAATATCATAGGTTAAACTCATCAATATGGTGCCCACGATCACCACCTTGAAACCCTTCCCATTGCCCCTCAATGAATCCTTGGGCCACCCCAAAAAAAGTGCCTCATCTTTCCTTAACTATCTCTTCAAATAGGAAGGACGTTGCCTGGATTATGCCTATTATCATTTGGAATCTAATGGCAAGGTGGGGTGATGTGTTAGACACTCTTATAGTCATTATTGGATTGGTTATTAAAGCCAAGGAGGATACATCATACAAATCCGAGTGGAGAACTGAGCATGTTGACCCCACTAATGATGAGGGATGGGAGGTGCTATCGACCCTGATGAAGTAACATGCATGGGTCTATGTTCTAATTAATATTTAATTTTCTTAAATTTACATTAGGTTGTGTTGGCCACTCACATACTATTATGTTTTTGTGGGAGTGTCATTTGCTACCCAAACATTTTTTTGTAATAAGTGTTTATATTATTTTTGTTAATATAAATGCTTTTCAACAACAATTTTTTTTTGTAGGCCTCTCCTTATAAATTGAAACGAATTTTTTGATGAAATTGAATCTATTCTTATGTTGAGATGAGTAGCTTATGGTCAATATTTTTTCAAATTATAATATTGTGTCCCTATCAAGCCACCCCAACGATATGCCATTGGCATTTTATTTTGGTCAGCTTAGTCCAAATCACGGGGAGGGAGACCCCCTATTACTATGCCCTCACAAAGTGTGGCCCCTAGATGTGCCACCTATTGTACTTAACCTTTATTTTTTTATGTTTTTATGTAGCATTGTTTTTTATTTTTTAAATAATTCTATTAATTAAAAGTGAGCAAAAAGGCTATATTTATGCCCCTTCTAAACAAATAGGGATTTAATGCAGAGTTTAACAAAAGACTAGTTACAATGCTCTAATTACACTAAGTTATTGCAAAAAAAAAAGAAATCTAATAATTTTTGTTTAAGTCATGAGACACACGAATTAGTGTTACTAGCATCAAGACGTAAGATACAATAGAGGTCTTCCCTAATTTGTTGTGTCCATCATCTGAGGATGTTTTCATAACAAATTAGATTTCCTAAGTCCATGGCCCAATTTTCCATAACATATGCTATTGTTTTGCTTGTTAGGGACATGAAAAAATTAGTTGTTCTAAATCTAATTTAAAGGTTGTGGATATTTTCCAACATTTGCTATAAATGTTAGTCCTAAACAGAGGCCTTAGTGGGATATTTCAGTTGATTAATGAGCATTTGAGAGTCTGACTCTATCTATATTGAATTCCAACCAACCTTAGAAACCTCTTGAAGACCTCGAAGGATAACATAAGCTTATGTTAAAGTATTAAAGAGAACATCTAAATTCTTTGCAAATATGAAGATATGATTATCATCTAAAATCCTTTCTATAACCCATACTTGCTCTTCCTAGATTACTTCTCAAAGATTCATCTGTGTTAATATTCCCACCACCATTAGGAGGGGCTTACCGATGGCCATCCCTATGAATAGGAAACTTGTGTTTCTAAGGATTTTTTTTATCTCCATTCATAGAAAAAAAGCTTCATCTTACAGAGAATACTATTCCACTATTGGTATGGGAAGGAGAAGGCCTGCATTACATGTTGGATTATTTCTATGGATTATTTATCTGATATTATTTCTCTGATATAGTAAATATCTTTTGAATGTCTTTGAAGATCTTGCTATTTTTTCCTTTCCAAATATTTCAAAACAATAATAAAATGTTGACCCATACCATCTTCTTTATAGAACTATCCACATCATCCATCCTAAGCCAAAACCCAAAGATATACCACCACGATATCTTGAAGATATATCACTACAATATCCCAATAAGGACCCTAGAGACGCGACACAACACGAATAGGAAACCTATGTTTTTGAGAATTTTTTTTATCTCCATTCATCTAAAAAAAGCTTCATCTTATCGAGAATACTATTCCACTATTGGAATGAGAAGGAGAAGGTTTGCATTACATGTTGGACTATTTCCTTGGTATTATCTAAAGTTCTCTGTAAAATATATTAAATATCTTGTTGATATCTTGTTGAATATCTTTGAAGATCCTCTATTTCTTCCTTTCCAAAGATTCAAACAGTAAAAAAATATTGACCTATACCATATCCTTTATAGAACTATCTATATCATCCATCCTAAATTAAAAACCAAAGATATACCACCATAATATCCCAAAGATAAATCGCTACAATGTCCAAAAAGGACCCAAGAGACTTGGCACAACAATCCATACCTATATAGACAATGACAGTTGCTTCCTCTCACCCTCACATGTGTGATGTTTAATGTTGGCCACGTGAAATATACGTAGCACTACCCAGTCACTCAAGCACCCACGTTGCCCTTGTGAAGGATAATGTTAACGTATAATGGGCAATATTTCCACGTATTAGTTCTCCAAAACTAGAGGAAAATCCCCCTACATGGGATGGGATTACAATAACTGGAGCTCCTTGGACCCCCATAAAAAAATCCTATGGATGCTTTGTCCCCTACCAAATAATTCCATGGATAGTTATGTATTTTGTAGTTTAACGCTAAGACAGACAAAAAAAGAGTTCTTGTAGAATATGAAAAGGACTTGTCGCTCGAAGCTTGAAAGCCAATTTGAAAAGGGCATATGTCACAATATTTATGGAAGCTTGGCAAATATAAGTCTACTGATAGTAACGTCATACAGTGAGCAATAGTGGCCTGAATATGAAGACACAAGAGCCTATGACAATAAGCCAAGAAACTTGCTTACCCATCTCAAAACTAGGATAAATTATCATTTGTTTCCTTTTGGGCCATTGCTCACAGGCCTAATTGTAATAGGTTCATTAGAATCACTATCTGCTCTACCTATTCTGCTATTTACCTATGCCACCTTTCATATCCATTAAATATTTTGGCACCAACTTATCTAATTTTCCATCTGAGAGTCCACGTATTGCTCTTCCTCCAACTCATTTCCCCATGTTGCTAAATAACTTTCCATCCTATTTCCCTCTTGCTTAATATGCATAATAAATACATATTGAAAAACCTTCCAAATATTCTGAACTGCTTCCACCTTCTTTCTCTCCCCAATTCCCAACACGTGGAAGGGTCTTATTGGATCCAAGATTCCAACCCATACCTAAGAGTGTCTCTATCCATAGCCTATGTAAGTGTAGATTCGTAGTTATCATTAATATTGACAAGATCATTTGTCCCTCTCATTCAATATTTGTTGTCTCCCTTATACCTTCTACTCTCTAGTACACCTGTCTCCTTCCTAATTCCTTATGATAAATCCAAAATTAGCTTTTCTAATGTTTTTAGTAGAAGCCCCATCTATGTTAGCCTTCACCCACTCTTAGGGAGGCGATATCCACTTTATGTCACTTGGGGAATTCTCACCAACGCATTCAACCCTTAGTTGTTTTTCTTTTATAGTTATTCCAAAGTTCCTAAGAATAGTCACTTCCTCCATTTCTATGTATGTTTCCTCCTGTAATCTAATAGATAGTGTTTCCATTACCTTACTAATAATCCTCTTTCATACTTGCTCCCTTGTTTTGTGCTCTTATCTAAATATGTGTGCATTTATTTCTAGCCATAACTTCCACCATATAAAGCTGGGTCCCAACATCCATGTCATTTTCATTGTTTGCCTTAAAATTGCATTGTTTCCATTTCTCATAAAAGCCTTCTCGACAGGGTTATGCATAAGGGGTCAACCCCGAAATATATTTATAAAATCAAGGTGAATTGTCTTGGAATCTCAACAATATTTATAGAAGTATACATGGCGAATTGCATTTATTTATTTCCAAAAAATTTCAAATCGTGGCAAATTTCATTAAATTGTCTCCAAAAAATTTCAAATAGTGGCAAATTTTTCTGTGTTGGGGGCTATGAATTTCAGTTTACAAAATCTAAAAAATGTATGACATACTTAAAAGCTTTCAGTCGATATGAAAGACTTTAGGCCGACATGACGACCGATAGCATGACGATCGACTGCAGGCATGGTGATCAGCTGTAGGAATATCGATTGGTTACAAGAATGTCGATCAGTTGCAGGAATGTCGATCGACTGGAGGCATGACGATTGGCTAGAGGTATACCGATCGGATGGAGGCATGACGATCGATTGTAGGCATGATATTTAGCTACAGGTACACCGATCGACTGCATGTATGACAATCAGTTGCAGGCATGTCGATCAACTAGAGTCATGACGATCGGCTATAGGCATTACAATCGGCTACAGGAATATCGATCGACTACAAACATGATGATTGACTGCAAGTATGAAAATCAGCTGCAAGAATGTCAATCGACTCTAGGTATGATGAGCTGCTATAGGCACAACAATCGACTATAGGAATACTGATCAGTTGTAGGTATGACGATTGGTTGCAAGAATACCGATCGTCTGTAGGCATGACGATCGACTTCTAAAATGTCGATCGGCTATAGTATTTATGTTCGACTATAGGCATACCGATTGGTTGCAGACATGACGATAGGTTGTAGGCATGCCGATCGGCTACAGGCATACCGATCAGATAGAGTCATGATGATCAGCTATAGGCATGATGATCAATTGCAAGCATGACGATAGTATACAGGCATGACGATCAACTACAGGTATGACGATAGGCTATAGGAATGTTGATCGATTACAGGTATGATGAGCTACTGTAGGCATGATGATTGGTTATAGGAATATCGATCGATTGCAAGTATGAAGATCAACTACAGGAATACCGATCGATTGCAGGTATGACGATCAACTTTTGGAACACCAATCGGTTATAGTTATGATGATCTGTTGGAGGTATGACAATAAACTGTAGAAATATCGATTGACTATAGGCATGACTAATGGCTGTAGGAATGACGATTGGCTTCTAGAATACCGATTGACTGCAGGCATGACGAGCAGCTACAAGCATGACGACAGACTGTGAGCATGACGATGAACTGCAAGAATGTTGATCAGTTGCAAAAGTGTCGATGTACAACAACAATATCGATGTACCACGTGTCATCCATCCATTGAATGATTACATGTAGAGGACATATGTCACCCATCCACGTGCTTATTGCATGTAGAAAAGTCTATATAAAGGGATTAAAAATCATTTTCTCATCTTTTATATCGTAGTTTTAACTGTTTTCCTCCCATTTTAATGCATTATCACCCATTTTCCTCTCATTTTAACGTATTCTTAACCCTCTTCCTCCACTTTTATCTTGGTTTTATCATTTTCCCTTAATTTTTAAGCAATTTTTAACCCTTTTTCTCTCGTTTGAACCCTTGTTGACTATATCTTCTCATCCATACCCGTACACCCTATGGCGTCCCCTACAACCCCTAGAATGTTTAAAGTTAATTATAAAAACCTGGTTTACCCCCTGATTTTAGAAATTTTATCAACACCAGGTTATGACATGTCTTGGATCACAGACTGTGGTCTTCGGGGTCTAGTTTCTATGCCGCATTTCAACACGGATATTAAATTGGTTTAGAGGATCATTGCAGCTTATAATATGGATTTGGGTAAGGTAAATATTGTCGTCGACAACAAAAACATTGTTCTTTCTTTTACAACCACAGATGTTGCCAGATCGATAGCATTGCACCATACTGGTGTTGATCCTGTCACTTCCAAATACCAATTAACTGATGAGGACAAACTCTACTTGGAGACCAACTTCAAAGTGCAGTCAAAATATTCTCAAGGTATAACTATTTTTTTATTTAATTGAATTTAAATTCTTGTCACTAGTGTACAATTACTGATTTTGTAGTCCATAAGGGGTTTGATCGTACCGACGATTGAAAATAAATTTCTTTGGGCATGTTGCAAATTCTTCTTTGCCAGACTCGTTCTGCAAGGAAGGCCGACAAAAATTTTGATGTGGGCCTTAGCGTATTTGGTCCGTTGTATTGCACACCAAAAATTTGACTGGTCCACCTATGTCTCACATTGGATCATATTGGAAATTGAGAATGTGAAAACCCACGCTTCACCCTCATCGAAAGTTAGCACATGCAATTATATTATTATTATTTTTTATGAATCTTTTTATAATTTACAAAACACTTTTGTACCAACATCTTGGCACTCAACCCTAGTCAATTTAGGCATGACAGAACAGCAGGTTCAGGTAACTTTTTTGTTAATATTTAAGTAAATATTTTTATTTTCCATTATTTTTCTTTTTGTAATTTTGACATTTTATACCAAACATAGAAAATGGCTTCCTCTTCCTCTTTAAAGCGGGATGCTGCTATCAGAGGTTATAATCCAGAGGAATCAGGAGACTCCGAAACTTCTGCGGAGGAAACAACACCATTGGTAAGGAGAAGATCAACACGAAAATGTAGGAGATCTATTTCTCCTGATCTCTGACAACCTGTGACAGCACGTCTTGTGCCAACGAGCGTAGTTGCGCAAGAGGCTTCATCTTCGGGGAGTAAGTTTTAATTACTGCCGAAAAACATTTTTTAACAAATTTTTTACTATTTTAATTAATTTTGTTATTTTTCAAATGTACAACATGCCAACATTCCATTTGCAACAGCAGCTACGCAAGATGTTTTTTCTTCTGTCGGTAAGTGTTATAACAAAGTTTGCTACCAATTTTCATAATTTAATTTTATAACTATTTTTTATTTTCTACCTTCACAAAATTTATAACTAATTTTTATTTTAATGTTTCAAGGTCCCTTACAACAATATCGTCAACAAAATCAACAAATGCCGCCCCCTCCTCCACAATTCCAAACTCAAATGCGAGGTCAATGCTTCCTAGTTGGAAAACACTTTCTTCCATCTCATCCACAGAGAGAAGCAACAAAGCAATTATTAGAGAAGGAAGCATCAAAGACTTTTCAAGATTTGGTCGTATTTCTATTACTAATTTTACTTTTAAGGATATACCAGAAGCTTCTGGTGCTGGGTTGGATGAAGTTCCACTTGATAAAGATTTCTTTTTGCAAGATAATAACACACACACTACTTTCCAACTATCATAATTGCTTCAAGACAAAGGAAATGAAGGTGCAAAATGTTCAAGCAAATATCCCTTAATTTTTAAGTGATTTTTAACCCTTTTTCTCCCGTTTGAAACCTTGTCCACTATATATTCTTATCCTTACCAGTACACCCTATGGCATCCCCTGCAACCCCTGGAATGTTTAAAGTTAATTATAAAAATCTGGTTTACCCCCTGATTTTAGAAATTTTATCAACACTGGGTTTGACATATCTTGGGTCACGGACTATGGTCTTCGACGTCTAGTTTCTATGCCACGTTTCAACACGGACATTAAATTGGTGGAGAGGATCATTGCAACTTATAATATGGATTTGGGTAAGCTAAATCTTGTCATTGACAACAAAAATATCATTCTTTCTTTCACAGCCACAAATGTTGCCAGATTGATAGCATTGTCTCACACTGGTGTTGAGCCTGTCACTTCCGAATACCAATTAACTGATGAGGATAAACTCTACTTGGAGACCAACTTCAAAGTGCAGTCGAAATATTTTCAAGATATAAGTATTTTTTAATTTAATTGAATTTAAATTCTTGTCACTAGTGTACAATTACTGATTTTCTAGTCCATAAGGGGTTTAATCGTACCGACGATTGAAAATAAATTTCTTTGGGCATGTTGCGAATTCTTCCTTGCCAGACTCATTGTACAAAGAAGGCCGATAGAAATTCTGATGTGGGCCTTAGCGTATTTGGTTCGTTGTATTGCACACCAGAAATTTGATTGGTCCACCTATGTCTCACATCAGATCATATTGGAAATTGAGAATGTGAAAACCCACGCTTCATCGTCGCCGATAGTTAGCACATGCAATTATATTATTGTTTTTTTTTATAAATCTTTTTATAATTACAGAACACTCCTGTACCAACATCTTGGCACTCAACCCTAGTCAATTTAGGCATGACAGAACAGTAGGTTCAAGTAATTTTTTTGTTAATATTTAAGTAATTTTTTTTATTTTTCCATTGTTTGTCTTTTTGTAATTTTGAAATTTTATACCAAACACAGAAAATGGCTTCCTCTTCCTCTTTAAAGTGGGATGTTGCTGTCAGAGGTTATAATCCAAAGGAATCAGGAGACTCTGAAACTCCTGCGGAGGAAACAACACCACTAGTAAGGAGAAGATCAACACGGAAACGTAGAAGATCTAGTTCTCTTGATCGTCGAAAACCTACAGTTGCACGTACTCTGCCAACGAGAGTAGTTGCGCAAGAGGTTTCATCTTTGGGGAGTAAGATTTAATTACTGCTGAAACAAATTTTTCACAATTTTCTTACTGTTTTAATTAATTTTGTTATTTTTTCATATGTATAACATGCCAACATTTCATTTGCAACAGCAGCTATGCAAGATGTTTTTTCTTCTGTCGGTAAGTGTTATAACAAAGTTTGCTACCAATTTTCATAATTTAATTTTATAACTATTTTTTTATTTTCTACCTTCACAAAATTTATAACTAATTTTTATTTTTATGTTTCAAGGTTCCTTACAACAATATCGTCAACAAAATCAACAAATGTCGCCCCCTCCTCCACAACGCCAAACTCAAATGCGAGGTCAATGCTTCCTAGTTGGAAAACACTTTCTTCCATCTCGTCCACAGAGATAAGCAACACAGCAATTATCAGAGAAGGAAGCATTAAAGACTTTTTCAAGATTTGGTCGTATTTCTATTGCTAATTTTACTTTTAAGGATATACCAGAAGCTTCTGGTGGCGGGTTAGATGAAGTTCCACTTGATAAAGATATCTTTTTGCAAGATAATAACACACCCACTACTTTCCAACTATCAGAATTGCTTCAAAACAAAGGAAATGAAGGTGCAAAATGTTCAATCAAATATCCCTTAATTTTTAAGTGATTTTTAACCCTTTTTCTCCTGTTTGAAACCTTTTCCACTATATCTTCTTATCCTTACTAGTACACCCTATGGCGTCCCCTGCAAATGTTTAAATTTAATTATAAAAACTTGGTTTACCCCCTGATTTTAGAAATTTTATCAACACTAGGTTATGACATATCTTGGGTCATGGACTGTGGTCTTCGATGTCTAGTTTCTATGCCGCATTTCAACATGGACATTAAATTGGTGGAGAGGATCATTGCATCTTATAATATGAATTTGGGTAAGGTAAATCTTGTCATTGACAACAAAAACATCGTTCTTTTTTTCACAGCCACAAATGTTACCAGATTGATAACATTGGCCCACATTGGTGTTGAGCCTGTAACTTTCGAATACCAATTAACTGATGAGGATAAAATCTTCTTGGAGACCAACTTCAAAGTGCAGTTGGAATATTTTCAAGGTATAAGTATTTTTTAATTTAATTGAATTTAAATTCTTGTCACTAGTGTACAATTACTGATTTTCTAGTCCATAAGGGGTTTAATCGTACCGACAATTGAAAATAAATTTCTTTGGGCATGTTGTGAATTATTCCTTGCCAGACTCGTTCTGCAAGGAAGGCCGATAGAAATTTTGATGTGGGCCTTAACGTATTTGGTCCATTGTATTACACACCAGAAATTTGACTGGTCCACCTATGTCTCACATCAGATCATATTGGAAATTGAGAATGTGAAAACCCACGCTTCATCCTCACCGACAGTTAGCACATGCAATTATAATATTTCTTTTTTTTATGAATCTTTTTATAATTTACAGAACACTCCTGTACCAACATCTTGGCACTAAACCCTAGTCAATTTAGCCATGACAGAACAACAGGTTTAGGTAATTTTTTTGTTAATATTAAAGTATTTTTTTTTAATTTTTCCATTGTTTGTCTTTTTGTAATTTTGAAATTTTATACCAAACACAGAAAATGGCTTCCCCTTCCTCTTTAAAGTGGGATGCTGTTGTCAAAGGTTATAATCCAGAGGAATCAAGATATTCTGAAACTCTTGCAGAGGAAACAACACCACTAGTAAGGAGAATATCAACACGAAAACGTAGAAGATCTAGTTCTCTTGATCGTCGACAACCTGCAGCTGCATGTCCAGTGCCAACGAGCGTAGTTGCGCAATCAAGGAGTAAGTTTTAATTACTGTCGAAACAAAATTTTCACAAATTTTTTACTGTTTTAATTTATTTTTTTATTTTTTCAGATGTACAACATGCCAACATTCCATTTGCAATAGCAGCTATGCAAGATGTTTTTTATTTTTTCGGTAAGTGTTATAACAAAGTTTGCTACCAATTTTCATAATTTAATTTTATAACTATTTTTTATTTTCTACCTTCACAAAATTTATAACTAATTTTTATTTTTATGTTTCAAGGTCCCTTACAACAATTTCGTCAACAAAATCAACAAATGTCGCCCCCTCCTCCACAACGCCAAACTCAAATGCGAGATCAATGCTAACTAGTTGGAAAACACTTTCTTCCATCTCGTCCACAAAGAGAAGCAACATAGCAATTATCAGAGAAGGAAGAATCAAAGACTTTTTCAAGATTCGACCGTATTTATATTGCTAATTTTACTTTTAAGGATATACCAGAAGCTTCTGGTGCTAGGTTGGATGAACTTCCACATGATAAATATTTCTTTTTGCAAGATAATAACACACCGACTACTTTCCAACTATCACAACTGCTTCAAGACAAAGGAAATCAAGGTGTATAATGTTCAAGCAAATATCCTCCAAGGGGAACAAGCACCCGTTAGGCTCCTCCTCGACAAGAGGATGAAAGATTAAACATTTCAAAAAAATATTTGGTTTCTGATAATGTTGAATCTACAATCATGGATTTACTACTTTCGAATATAACATAAATGAAAAAATGGGAGTATCGGGCAAAGGTGTTGATAAAAGAAATTAATGCCCGATACAATAATTTTTTAAAAAGAGAAAAAAAATTATGTTGTTGAAAATGAACCTGAAAATATGGAGCAATTGATAAAACTGTTACCCAGCTCGAGAAAATAATTGTTGTAATGCAGAATGTGGTAATTGTGGAAGTAGTGGATGAGGAAAAAGGAGTTGAACATGGAAAGAAGAGGGAGAAGCCATTGCTATGGAGACTGTGGAAGCCATTGAGAAGGAAAAAGGAGTGGAGGAAGGGGGAAAAGATTTTGAAGTTAGAAATTGAATTTCAAAACTTGATATTTCAAAAGACAATTTTAAGACATTCATATGTTTTCATTTGAAAACAAGATACTTACTTTTATTATTTTACTATTACACTATTTACATTTATAATAGTGTGTTATTTTCATTTTATCTTTTTTATTATGCTATATTGTTTTCTATTCAATGTTAGTTTACGATGGAGATATTAATGAAAGGGTTAAATTTCAATTTCCATATATTATGCTATGTTGTTTTATATTTCAATTTTCAAATAAGTTTACGAATGATATATCTATGCATGTGTTTAAATTTCAGTTTACTCATATTCATTCTTGTTGTATAAAAGTGAGTATTTTATTTCTATTATGCTATATTATTTTTATATTTCAAGTGAGTTTACAAAGGATATATCTATGAATGGGTTTCAATTTTCAGTACACTCATAGTCATTCTAGTTGTATAAAAATGTGTATGGTCATTTGTATTATGCTATATTATTTTTTATTTCAAAGTGAGTTTACGAAGGATATATCTATGCATGGGTTTCAATTTTCAGTGCATTCATAGTCATTATAGTTGTTGTATAAAAATGAATATGGTTATTTGTATTATGCTATATTGTTTTATATTTCAAAGTGATTTTATGAAGGATATATCTATGCATGGGTTTCAATTTTCAGTGCATTCATAGTTAGTCATTATAGTTGTATAAAAATGAATATGGTAATTTATATTATGTTATATTGTTTTTATATTTCAAAGTGAGTTTACAATGGATATATATATGAATGGGTTTAAATTTTCATTTACTATATCTAGAGTAATATACTACATGCACTTTTCATACATATATAGAGAATTTTTTACTAGTTATGTATGTATACAAGGTTTACTCAATGATAAAACATAAACCATAAAAAATCACTATATTTTGTCACATTATACAACTTATGATACTAATGATACATACAGACATAGATTTAAAGTCAAAGGAAAAATAACTATGTTTTGTCAACATATTCAAATAGTTCAATAACATAGCATCATTAAGTATACATGATTTTCAAATTTTCAACTTACTCAAAGTAATAGCTTAAATCATAAATATTGAAAACATAGACGTGTCCATATCATTAAAAAGCAAACATGCATAATAATTTAAAATTGAATGATTATATGATTTTTTCAAATCACTAAAATTTTATAACAAATCAAATACGAAAAATCTTTGATAATATGAAATTTTTCAAATCATTGACATATATAAATGATATCAAATACGAAAAATCACTGATAAAATGAATTTATTCAAATCACTAAAATTTTACAATATGATTTCAAATCCCAAAAATATTATATTATATGAATTTGTCATATAATCATCGCAATTTTAAAATTTTTGGAAGCTGATACAAAGCTTTATCGACATCTCCAAAAGAACTGACAATCATTTGTGAATTTTGCGTTTCCATAATCTCATAATCACTCCTAGTTGAATCATTTTCGTCATTATCAACCATATTAGAGAGACCTCTTCTTTCTGCTAGGGACTTCCAATATGTCAATGCTCTGTCATAGGGAAAGTTACCCACCTCATATGATGACACATACATTCTCAAACAATTTTCCAAATTTCTATCCAACCTGTTACAAACTTTTGATTTAACAAAATTTAATGCACTGAAAACCCTTTCGTCTTCAACAGATCCCAAAATCATTGTCTGACATAATTCATATAAAATAAAGTATTCACTAAGTATCTTGCAAGACACTACTTCGATACAATTTTTGCTAGAAATGCGTGATTGAACCAGTCTCATGTGGATTTTTGAATTGTGCAATTTAATTATCCATTGTTATTCCAAAATTGGTTGACTAATGTCTCAAAAGATCTTTGTTTAGAATACCATTGATTTCAATGTCATTTATTTCCACACTTTTAGATAAATGTGTCATAATATTACCCATATATTTTACAAACAACTCACTTCTACTACTATGGTCACCACAAGGATTGAACAAAGAACACATTTGGATGGCCGATAGAAGGAGAAGGTTTGCATTACATGTTGGATTGTTTCTTTGGTATTAGCTAAAGTTCTCTGTCAAATATAATAAATATCTTGTTGATATCTTGTTGAATATCTTTGAAGATCCTCTATTTCTTCTTTTCCAAAGATTCAAACAGTAAAAAAATATTGACCCATACCATATCCTTTATAGAACTATCTATATCATCCATCCTAAATCAAAAACCAAAGATATACCACCATAATATCCCAAATATAAATCGCTATAATATCCAAAAAGGACCCAGGAGACTTGGCACAACAACCCATACCTATCTAGACAGTGACAGTTGCTTCCTCTCACCCTCACATGTGCGATGTTTAATGTTGACCACGTAAAATATATGTAGCACTACCTAGTCACTCAAGCACCCACGTTGCCCTTGTGAAGGATAATGTTAACGTATAATGGGTAGTATTTCCATGCATTAGTTGTCCACAAATAGAGGACAATCCCCCTACGTGGGATGGGATTACAATAACTGTAGCTCCTTGGACCCCCATTAAAAAATCCTATGGATGCTTGGTCCCCTACCAAATAATTCCATGGATAGTTTTGTATTTTGTAGTTTAACGCTAAGACAGACAAAAAAAGAGTTCTTGTAGAACATGAAAAGGACTTGTAGCTTGAAGCTCGAAAGCCAATTTGAAAAGGGCATATGTCATAATATTTATGGAAGCTTGGCCAATCTAAGTCTATTGATAGCAACGTCATACAGTGAGCAATAGTGGCCTAAAGATGAAGACACAAGAGCCTATGACAATAAGCCAAGAAACTTTCTTACCCATCTCAAAACTAGGATAAATTATCATTTGTTTCCTTTTGGGCCATTGCTCACTGAACTAATTGTAATAGGTTCATTAAATCACTATCTGCTCTACCTATTCTGCTATTTGCCTATGCCACCTCTCGTATCCCTTAAATTTTTTGGCACTAGCTTATCTAATTTTCCATCTGAGAGTCCACATATTGCTCTTCCTCCAACTCCTTTCCCCATTTTGCTAAATAATTTTCCATCATATTTCCCTCTTGCTTGATATGCATAATAAAGACATCTTGAAAAACCTTCCAAATATTCTGAACTGCTTCCACCTTCTTTCTCTCCCCAATTCCCAACACGTGGAAGGGTCTTATTGGATCCAAGATTCCAACCCATATCTAAGAGTGTCTCTATCCATAGCCTATGTAAGTGTAGATTCGTAGTTATCATTAATATTGACAAGATCATTTGTCCTTCTCCTTCATTTATTTGTTGTCTCCCTCATACCTTCTACTCTCTAGTACACCTGTTCTCCTTCCTAATTCCTTATGATGAAGCCAAAATTAGCTTTTCTAAGGTTTTTAGTAGAAGCCCCATCTATGTTAGCCTTCACCCACTCTTAGGGAGGCGATATCCACTTTATGTCACTTGGGGAATTCTCACCAATGCATCCAACCCTTAGTTTTTTTTCTTTTATAGTTATTCCAAAGTTCCTAAGAATAGTCACTTCCTTCATTTCTATGTATGTTTCCTCCTGTAATCTAATAGATAGTGTTTACATTACCTTACTAATAATCCTCTTTCATACTTGCTCCCTTGTTTTGTGCTCTTATCTAAATATGTGTGCATTTATTTCTAGCTATAACTTCCACCATATAAAGCTAGGTTCCAACATCCATGCCATTTTCATTGTTTGCCTTAAAATTGCACTGTTTCTATTTCTCATAAAAGCCTTCTCGACAAGGTTATACATAAGGGGTCGACCCCAAAATCTATTTATAAAATCAAGACGAATTTTCTTGGAATATTGATGATATTTATAGAAGTATACATGGCGAATTGCATTTATTTATTTCCAAAAAAAATTAAATCGTGGTGAATTTCATTAAATTGTCTCCAAAAAAATTTAAACTGTGGTGAATTTTTCTATGTTGGGGGCTATTAAAAAATGTATAACATACTTAAAATCTTTTGGTCGATATGAAAGAATTTAGGCCGATATGATGACCGATAGCATAATAATCGACTGCAGGCATGACGATCAACTATAGGAATGACAATTGGTTACAGGAATGTCGATCGGTTGCAGGAATGCTGATCGGCTGGAGACATGACGATTGGCTAGAGGCATATCGATCGACTGGAGGCATGATGATCGACTGCAGGTATGACATTCAACTACAGGCATGTTGATCAACTGCAAGTATGATGATCAGTTGCAGGCATGTCGATTGGCTGGAGTCATGACGGTCGGTTGTAGGCATTACAATCGGCTGTAGGAATATCGATTGTCTGTAGACATGATGATCGATTGCAGGTATAACAATTGACTGTAGGAATGTTGATCGACTGTAGACATGATGAGCTACTACAGGCACGATGATCGACTATAGGAATATCGATCGGTTATAGGTATGATGATTGGTTGCAGGAATACCGATCGACTGCAGCCATGATGATCGACTTTTGGAATGTCGATTGGTTGCAGTCTTGATGTTCGACTACAGGCATACCGATCGGTTGTAGGCATGACAATAGGTTGTAGGCATGTTGATCGGCTACAAGCATACCAATCAGATAGAGTCATGATGATTAGCTGTAGGCATGACGATCAATAGCAAGCATGACGATAGTCTATAGGCATGACGATCAGCTGTAGGTATGACGATCGCCTATAGGAATGTCGATTGATTACAGGCATGACGAGCTACTATAGGCATGACGATCGGTTGTAGGAATGTCGATTGATTGTACGCATGACGATCGACTGTAGGAATACTGATCGACTACAGGTATGATCCGCCTATGGAATATGGAGTTAGGGAGTATGCTCTCCACTCGTTGAGTGGATCAGAAACCAGAAACTCTTTATTTATTTTTTTTAGTTTCCCTAATTTAGAGGACAATCCTCGCCATCCGAGGACAAGCCTCAAATTTTTTTTAAGGGTCTGAAATATTTTTTTTCTCTACCACATCTGTTATTGGTGCAAGAAGATCCACGCGGTTGTTTCAGAAACTAGTGCTCCGAGATTTGTACTACGGATAAGCTCGAACGTCATACGCGTCCTCCATTGAAGCCCTGCTACTGTTAATGATAGAGGGAGCACCAAGCCTGGGCCTCCTCTCGGAGGGCTGTTCTAAAATGTTCTCCAGTTCTCAGATATAGATTTTTTTTTTTCCAGAGGTAGGCTACTGCGCCTATGTCTGGTAGGATATAGATTTCATTTTATTCGAGGACAGGCTGAGAAGGTGGTTCGTACCAGTTGGAGAGGAAATATTCATTCGACAAACCCTAAATCCAGAGAACAATAACAATAATAAAAAAGTTTTTTTTTAGAGCGATACCGCAGAGGCCATACAAAGCTACAACATACAGGCAACTGAAGAGTATGGGTCGCCGCCATTCGTGTGGCACCCTACGTCGCCTATTTCCTCACCAAGGACAAAGACAGTGAGTTTAAACTTGAATTTTGAATTATTGCTTACAGATATGATGCGATATGCGTTATTCTCTGAATTTTATTTTTCCAGGTTCAAGATTCAGTACTTCTTTGTTTATTTATAATATTGCTAAACTTTACTTGGGGCCTCACCCATTTTTTTTTTTACATTTGTGTATTTTTTTCTCCTCGGGGGCTTTAGCAGCTTGGAGAAATAAAAGCACAGGGGTTTTAGCAGCCTGAGATTCCAATCCGTTGCCTTCATTTTCCTCGCTATTCACCTGCGATTTCTGATGTTTTGATAGCTGTTCATTCTATGGAATCTAGAAAGTTCGATTTGGAGAAAGCCTGTGTACATTTTGTACTTGTGCTCTTCTGAGCAACTGTAACTATAGGTATTCCCGCTAGGTGGACTGTAACTCAACCGTTCGTACGGTGATATTGCTCAAATCCATAGAGTGCTTATGACCGGATGATGATGGAAAAATTTGTGGCCCTGCTAGTCATTTTTTTTTACCTCATTACGATAATTTGGCCACCGAACTGTGTGTTGTGTGAGTTCCCTCTTCACAATCCTCGTTCGAGTCCCAGAGAAATGTTGTGCAGGGGGCGATTGATTGAAAGACCTGTAACTGTTGTTGATTTCTGTTGAACTTGGAATATTGCCCAAGGGTGCATGATTTTCGAAGTCGAAGGAGTAAAGGCTGAGTGTCTGGTAACCTTAGAAGTGGACGTCGTGCCACCTAGCCACGTAGATGGCGACATTCGAAGGGGCCCTTGTTTTTTTTTAATATTTTAAACGGTGGGAAAACTTTAATTCAGGGCATTGAACTAAATGTATCATTTTAAAATAGATGCACTTAAATTTTTATTTTCCATAGTTGCAAGTTTTTTTTTCTGACACCAAATCCCACAAAAACTCTAGAGTTACACATTTTATCCTAGAGTACATCTCGGAGGGGTGACCATTTGGGAAGTCCCGGAGCTGCACATTTTTTTCAAGGCCTTTGTTTGTTTCCTTGTTTGAAGCATCAATTTGTATCCGACTATAGGCTTATATATAGTCGTTGGAAAGAGAATTTCGAGGGGGATCCATTGGTGTAATTATTTTTCAGTTTTGAGATCATTTACTCAACTGAATTTTAAGTCAAATATGAGATTGTAAAAAGAGTGCATTTTCGGTTGCATCCGACACTCTTGGTTGATACGACATTTGGGGCTAATTTGTTTTTTAGCCAAGTTCTCAATACAAATCATCAACTTAAGGGGTGATTTAGGACCCCTTGTCCCCTTGTCGGTGGATTCATTTTGTGGCACTCTCTTGGCCACTAGGTGTTTGTTGCTTGCATCTTCTATTTTGGGCTTTGACTACATTTTATGCTTCTTATTACCCTTGCATGACTTTGGGTTTATAATTGTAATCAAGTATAGTTCATACACACTTGACACTAAGACATATACAAGCAAGCAAACACATACAGGCATTTTCAACAAAATACATTGGCACATCTATTGTAACAATTCTACAAAAAGCAAGCATCACATTTTTTTAAACCGCCTATGTTCCATGTATCAACTCGCTCAAATACTTATAGTCTCCCTCACGTAAGGGCGGGTATATTGAGTAGTTTGGTATAAAGGTCTGCAAAGTTATTCCCTTTTAGAATTGCCTATGTTCCACGTATCAACTGCTCAAATACTTACAGTCTCCCTCACGTAAGGGCGGGTATATTGAGAAGTTTGGTATAAAGGTCTAGTAAAATTCTAATTCTTACTCTCTTTGGATAGAAAAAGGCACTTATGTTCAACTTAACCCTCCCACTGTTGGAAACTCTTGAAGATTCAGAGTGGAAAAACTAGGCGAACCCTCCTCTAGATCTTTAGCGATGTACCCTAGATTTTTTTGAGGGCCCTAATTTGGCATTTGTCGTTCTTACTTCATCCTTTGTTGAGCTCCCTTTTCTTTTGATCCTTTTCTAAATCATGGCTACTACAAATCTATTAAGTGGACTTACAAAGAAACTTGAAGGAGCACAGACTTTTGCAAATTGGAAGTATGAGATGGAGTCAATATTGATGATGAATGACATGTGGGACTTTGTGAGAGATAGGCAGGCTAATGAAGACCCACTCACTGCACCTACAGACCCTAAAGAAAAAGCACAATTTGAGAAGAATTCCAACATAGCTTTAAGTTTAATCAAGCTAGCTATAGGAATTCAATGCAGAGAAACTGTAAGGGCTGCAAAAACACCTAAACAAGCATGGGATGCTCTCAATAGATTGTTTGATAGGCCAAGTCAAGATAATATTTTGTATCTCAAACAAAAATTGCACAATCTATGTATGAAAGGCTCACTTACCGATTATCTTATGGAAGTGAAGTCTATTAAAAATGATTTCTTAGCTGCTGGTAAAACTCTAGATGATAACGAGTTAATTCCAATAATGTTGCATGGTCTTCCTTCAAAGTTTCACTCCTATGCTACCATGTTAGATTTGAGTGGTAAAACAATGAATTCAACACTTGAGGATATTGAGATCCTACTTAAGAAGCATGAGCAAGCCCTAATCAAAGATGAAGAAATTGAAGCCACATCAGCAACTTTTGCCACCAAGGCAACTTTACGACCTAAACAAAACAAGGGTCAAAATCAAAATAATCAGAATCAAAGGGGTAGACAACATCAGAGATACACACAGTACCAGCAACGAGCCAAATCAACAAGATCACGAGTGCACCACGTCAAGAATAAGTACCAAGCAATGACCAAAACAATAGCAATACCAAAGAACAACAAAGATGGCAAACAAGACCTCAAGGGGGTCAAAACAACAATCAACAAGGATGTGAATATTGTGGAAAATGGAATCATAATATTGCTAATTGCTATCAAAGGCAAAGAGAACAAGGAGAACCACAACATAATAATATGAACACATTGTATGCAACCAACCAAGTTAATGTTGAAGATAAAGAATGTTGGTATATTGATTCTGGAGCAGTAAAGCACATGATAGGAAGACAAGATTGGTTGACCAAGGTTCAGCCCACATCAAACAAATTCATTACTTTTGGTGATGAAAGTGCTCTACCCATTGAAGGTGTTGGGGAGGCACCACTTACTTTGCATGATGGTAATAATGTTCCTGCAACAGATGTTTTGTATGTGCCTGGTCTTAAAAGGAGTCTTCTTTCTATTGGACAACTTACAGATAAGGGCTATAATGTCTATTTTGAAAAAGAAAAATGTTGCATTAAGGAACCCAATGGCAATGTCAAGGCCATGGGAGTGAAAAAGGATGGTGTTTACTACCTCCTTACAAAATCTGTAACACAAACATCTTTGCATACAACAACTACTTTCTCTTTGGAGTACATGTGGCATGAAAGATTGGGACATTTAAATTTTAATAATCTTCAAATGATGGCTACAAAAGGATTAGTTAAAGGACTTCCACATCTTAAGGAGTCAAAATGTTTTTGTGAGCCATGTGTAATAGCAAAACACCACAGGCAACCATTTGAAACAGGAAAGGCATGGAGGGCTAATAGACCTTTGCAATTGATTCATTCAGACATTTGTGGGCCAATGTCTGTTCAATCTTATACAGGGGCAAAATACTACATCACTTTCATTGATGATTACAACAGAAAGGTATGGATCTACCTACTTCAATATAAGTGGCAAGCCTTTGATAAGTTCAAAGAATTCATGGCACTTGTTGAAAGAGAAAGTGGCTATCAAATCTCCACCTTAAGATCAGATAATGGTGGAGAATATGTTTCTAATGAATTCTTTAATTTTTGTAAGTATCATGGGATAAGGAGGCAATTCACAACCCCTTATACCCCACAACAAAATGGAGTTGCTGAGAGGATGAATCAAACAATCACAAATAGGGCAAAATCAATGTTACATGCTACTATATTACCTAACTCATTTTGGGGAGAAGTTGTTCTTATCGTTGCATACTTGACTAATAGGTCATACACAAAGGCCTTACATGAAAGAACACCGAAGAAGCATGGATCGGAAGGACGCCCTATGTGGGCCATTTGAGAATATTTGGATGTGATGCCTATGCTCATATTCCTCATAAGAAAAGGAAGAAGTTTGATGATAAGAGCCAAAAATGCATCTTTGTTGGCTATAGTGATAGTGCCAATGCATATAAATTATATGAGCCTATTTCCAAGAAAATCATTTTATCTAGGGATGTTACCTTTCATGAGTATCCCCCATCTAATCCTCCTAAAGCCCCCACTTTAGAAATAACTAATGAAATAGTTGCTCCATTCATGCATACAATATCATCTAGTTCTTCTCCTTCACTCATAAATCAAGAAATTCATCCACAAGAAGAACTTCCTACAAATGATCCGTGTCCTCCATCTCATCCTCCTAATGATCAAGTAACATCATCCAATCCTTTACCCAAGTGGGTTCAAGCCACAATAGATGAAGCCCAAAATCATTTTCCCACCTATACAGGTAAAAGGCCTTCACCCCTAAGACACCAAGTGAATTATGCCCTAATGGCCAAAGTCCTTAGCCAACCTGAACCTTCTAATGTCAAAGAAGCACTTGGTGATCCTAAATGGGTTCATGCCATGGATCAGGAATTGGATTCCATTGAAAAGAATCACACTTGGGAGTTAGTTGATTTACCCAAAGGAAAATATACCATAGGAACAAAATGGGTATACAAGGGAAAATATAAAGCAGATGGCTCCCTAGATCGCTACAAGGCTCGCCTAGTAGCTCAAGGCTATAAGCAACAAGAGGGAATTGATTATGAGGAGACCTTTGCTCCTGTGGCTAAGATGACTACAATCGGGACGCGTTATTGCTCTGGCAACTCAAAAACATTGGCCAATATATCAAATGGATGTCAAAAGTGCATTTCTAAATGGTCATTTGAAGGAGGAAGTGTATGTGAAACAACCACCAGGATACACAGTTGAAGGCCAAAACAACAAAGTCCTCGCATTAAAGAAAGCTCTATATGGGTTGAAGCAAGCACCCCGAGCTTGGTATGCAAAGATTGACTCCTATTTTCTCAACCTTGGTTTCACTAGATCTACAGCAGAATCTACTCTCTATGTGAAACATTGGAGAAACCGCATCATTTTGGTTACATTGTATGTGGATGACCTTCTCATTACAGGTGATGATATAGAAGGAATAAGGTTGCTCAAGGAGGACTTATGCAAGAACTTTGAGATGACAGATTTAGGCCTCCTCCACTATTGCTTAGGAATAGAAGTATGGCAACAACCTGGTAAGATTTTTATCTCACAGGCTAAGTACATTCAATCTATTTTGGAGAGGTTTCGCATGGAGGAGTGTAAGCCCTCTCTAACTCCCATGGAAACTAGATTGAAATTGCTAAATAATGATGAAGAAGAAAGGGTTGATGGTACACTTTACAGACAACTAGTTGGAAGTTTAATCTACTTAACTTCAACTAGACCAGATATTTGCTATTCAGTTGGCCTTATTTCTAGATTCATGCAGGATCCTAAGAAGAGCCATTGGATAGCATCTAAGAGGATTGTGAGATTCCTAAAGGCCACACCTCATCATGGGCTTATGTATAAATCAAGTGAAAATTTTTCTTTGATTGGATACACAGACTCAGATTGGGCCAGTTGTCCTGAAACCAGAAGATCTACATCAGGTTATTGCTTTCAATTAGGCCAAGGTTCTATTTCATGGAGCACAAAGAAGCAAGACACACGCTTTCACTATCTTCAGTAGAAGGCGAATATAGAGCAGCAGCTTGAGGCAACTAAGGAGGCAATATGGTTGAGGCAATTAATTCAGGATATTGGGCTATTCATACATGGTCCAACATATATATATATTTTTTTTTTTTTTTTTTGTGACAATCAAAGTACCATCAAGATGACCAAGAATCCAGTTTTCCATGCTAGAACAAAGCACATTGAGATCCATCATCACTTCATTAGAGAAATGGTCCAAGAAGACATTATACACATGGAATATGTACCAACTCAATATCAAGTGGCAGACATCTTCACCAAGTCACTTGGGAAAGACAAGTTTTCTCGAGTTTAGCAATTTGCTATATCTATGTAAAAGAAGTCAACATTAAGGGGGAATGTTATCTAATGTTGATTTATCTTTTTAGGATAGTGCACATTAAGGGGGAATGTTAGAATATTATTGTTATAATGTGCACTATGCCTATAATTGACAGGTTGACATTTGTCTTCTGCCACTTGTCCCTGTCTTCAGTTTGAGTTGGAGTGGTGTCTTCTGAAAGACACTTGGAGTGGAGCTTATGACACTTGTCATATCTCCCTCCTAAGCTTGATGCTTATATATTGTAAGATAACCTGTAAATAAAACAATGCCTTTTGTTCAATCCCAACAGGTATGACGATCAACTTCTGGAATACCGATTGGTTACAGTTATGATGATCCATTGGAGGTATGACGATCGGCTGCAAAAATGTCGATTGACTACAGGCATGACGAGTGGTTGCAGGCATGACGATCAAATTTTGGAATACCGATCGATTATAGGCATGACGAGCGACTGCAGGCATGACGATAGACTGCGAGCATAATGATCGTTTGTAAAAATGTCGATCGATTGCAAACATGTTGATGTATAGCAATAGTGTCGATGTACCATGTATCATCCATCCGTTGAATGATTGCATGCAAAGGACATGTGTCACCCATCCACATGCTTATTGCATGTAGAAAAGTCTATATAAATGGATTAACAATCATTTTCTCATCTTTTCTATCATAGTTTTAACCGTTTTCCTCCTGTTTTAATGCATTCTCACCCATTTTCCTCTTGTTTTAACATATTATTAACCCTCTTCCTCCACTTTTATCTTGGTTTTATCATTTTCCCTTAATTTTTAAGTGATTTTTAACCATTTTTCTCTCGTTTGAACCCTTGTCCACTATATCTTCTTATCCATACCCGTACACCCTATGACATCCCCTACAACCCCTAGAATGTTTAAAGTTAATTATAAAAACCTGGTTTACCCCCTGATTTTAGAAATTTTATCAACACCAGTTTATGACATGTCTTGGGTCACAGACTGTGGTCTTCGGGGTTTATTTTCTATGCCGCATTTCGACACGGACATTAAATTGGTGGAGAGGATCATTGCAACTTATAATATGGATTCAAGTAAGGTAAATATGGTTGTCGATAACAAAAACATCGTTCTTTCTTTCACATCCACATATGTTGCCAAATTGATAGCATTGCCCCACACTGGTGTTGAGCCTGTCACTTCCAAATACCAATTAACTAATGAGGACAAACTCTACTTGGAGACCAACTTCAAAGTGTAGTCGAAATATTTTCAAGGTATAATTGTTTATTTTAATTGAATTTAAATTATTGTCACTAGTTTACAATTACTGATTTTGTAGTCCAGAAGGGGTTTGATCGTACCGACGATTGAAAATAAATTTCTTTGGGCATGTTGCAAATTCTTCCTTGTCAGACTCGTTTTGCAAGGAAGGTAAAAAAAATTTATGATGTGGGCCTTAGCGTATTTGGTCCGTTGTATTGCATACCAGAAATTTGACTTGTCCACCTATGTCTCACATCGGATCAGATTGGAAATTGAGAATGTGAAAACCCACGCTTCATCCTCGTCGACAGTTAGCACATGCAATTATATTATTATTTTTTTATGAATATTTTTATAATTTACTAAACACTCCTGTACCAACATCTTGGCACTCAATCCTAGTCAATTTAGCCATGACAGAACAGTTGGGTCAGGTAATTTTTTTGTTAATATTTAAGTATTTTTTTTTATTTTTCCATTGTTTGTCTTTTTGTAATTTTGACATTTTATACCAAACATAGAAAATGGCTTCCTCTTCCTCTTTAAAGCGGGATGCTGCTATCAGAGGTTATAATCCAGAGGAATCAGGAGACTTCGAAACTCCTGTGAAGGAAACAACAACACTGATAATGAGAAGATCAACATGGAAACATAGAAGGTCTAGTTCTCTTGATTGTCGACAACCTATGACTGTACGTCCTGTGCCAACGAGCGTAGATGCGTAAGAGGTTTTATCTTCAGGGAGTAAGTTTTAATTACTATCGAAATTTTTTTTTCACAAATTTTTTACTGTTTTAATTAATTTTGTTATTTTTTTAGATGTACAACATGTCAACATTCCATTTGCAACAACAACTACGCAAGATGTTTTTTCTTCTGTCGGTACGTGTTATAACAAAGTTTGCTACCAATTTTCATAATTTAATTTTATAACTATTTTTTATTTTCTACCTTCACAAAATTTATAACTAGTTTTTATTTTTATCTTTCAAGGTCCCTTACAACAATTTCGTCAACAAAATCAACAACTGTTGACCCCTCCTCCACAACGCCAAACTCAAATGCAAGTCCAATGCTTCCTAGTTGGAAAACACTTTCTTCCATCTCGTCCATAGAGAGAAGCAACATAGCAATTATCAGAGAAGGAAAAATCAAATACTCTTTCAATATTCGATCGTATTTCTATTGCTAATTTTACTTTTAAGGATATACCAGAAGCTTCTGGTGCTGGGTTGGATGAAGTTCCACTTGATTAAGATTTCTTTTTGTAAGATAATAACACACCCACTACTTTCCAACTATCAGAATCACTTCAAGACAAAGGAAATGAAGGTGCAGAATGTTCAAGCAAATATCCCTTAATTTTTAAGCGATTTTTAACCCTTTTTCTCTCGTTTGAACCCTTGTCCACTATATCTTCTTATCCATACCCGTACACCCTATGACATCCCATGCAACCCCTAGAATTTTTTAAGTTAATTATAAAAACCTGGTTTGCCCCCTGATTTTAGAAATTTTATCAACACTAGGTTATGACATGTCATGGATCACGGACTGTGGTCTTCGGGGTCTAGTTTCTATGCCGCATTTTGACACGGATATTAAATTGGTTTAGAGGATCATTGAAGCTTATAATATGGATTTGGGTAAGGTAAATATTTTCGTCGACAACAAAAACATCGTTCTTTCTTTCACAGCCAAAGATGTTGCCAGATTGATAGCATTACCCCACACTGGTGTTGAGCCTGTCACTTCCAAATACCAATTAACTGATGAGGATAAACTCTACTTGGAGACCAAATTCAAAGTGCAATCAAAATATTTTCAAGGTATAACTATTTTTTTATTTAATTGAATTTAAATTCTTGTCACTGGTGTACAATTACTGATTTTGTAGTCCATAAGGGGTTTGATCGTACCGACGATTGAAATTAAATTTCTTTGCGCATGTTGTGAATTCTTCCTTGCCAGACTCGTTTTGCAAGGCCGACAAAAATTCTTATGTGGGCCTTAGCGTATTTGGTCCGTTGTATTGCACACCAAAAATTTGACTGGTCCACCTATGTCTCACATCGGATCAGATTGGAAATTGAGAATGTGAAAACCCATGTTTCATCTTCGTCGACAGTTAGCACATGCAATTATATTATTGCTTTTTTTTATGAATCTTTTTATAATTTATAGAACACATCTGTACCAACATCTTGGTACTCAACCCTAGTCAATTTAGCCATGACAGAACAACAGGTTCAGGTAATTTTTTTGTTAATATTTAAGTAAATATTTTTATTTTTCCATTATTTATCTTTTTGTAATTTTGACATTTTATACCAAACACAGAAAATGGCCTCCTCTTCCTCTTTAAATCGGGATGCTGCTTTCAGAGGTTATAATCCAGAGGAATCAGGAGACTCCAAAACTCCTATGGAGGAAACGACACCACTGGTAAGGAGAAGATCAACACGAAAATGTAGAAGATCTAGTTCTCCTGATCGTCGACAACCTACGACTGCACGTCCTGTGCCAACGAGCGTAGTTGTACAAGAGGTTTCATCTTCGGGGAGTAAGTTTTAATTACTGCTGAAACAAATTTTTCATAAATTTTTTACTGTTTTTAATTAATTTTGTTATTTTTTCATATGTACAACATGCCAACATTCCATTTGCAACAACAGCTACGCAAGATGTTTTTTCTTCTGTCGGTAAGTGTTATAACAAATTTTGCTACCAATTTTCATAATTTAATTTTATAACTATTTTTTATTTTCTACCTTCACAAAATTTATAACTAATTTTTATTTTAATATTTCAAGGTCCCTTACAACAATTTCGTCAACAAAATCAATAAATGTTGCCCCCTCTTCCACAACGCCAAACTCAAATGTGAGGTCAATGCTTTCTAGTTGGAAAACACTTTCTTCCATCTCGTCCACATAGAGAAGCAACATAGCAATTATCAGAGAAGGAAGCATCAAATACTTTTTCAAGATTTGGTCATATTTCTATTGCTAATTTTACTTTTAAGGATATACCAGAAGCTTCTGGTGCTAGGTTGGATGAAGTTCCACTTGATAAAGATTTTTTTTTGCAAGATAATAACACACCCACTACTTTCCAACTATCAAAATTGCTTCAAGATAAAGGAAATGAAGGTGCATAATGTTCAAGCAAATATCCCTTAGTTTTTAAGCGATTATTAACCCTTTTTCTCTCGTTTGAACCTTTGTCCACTATATATTATTATCCTTACCAGTACACACTATGGCGTCCCCTACAACCCCTGGAATATTTAAAGTTAATTATAAAAACCTGGTTTGCCCCCTGATTTTAGAAATTTTATCAACATCGGGTTATGACACATCTTAGGTCATGGACTGTGGTCTTCGGCGTCTAGTTTCTATACCACATTTCAACACGGACATTAAATTGGTGGAGAGGATCATTGCAGCTTATAATATGAATTTTGATAAGGTAAATCTTGTCATCGACAATAAAAACATCCTTCTTTCTTTCACAGCCATAGATGTTGCCAGATTGATAACATTGTCCCACACTGGTGTTGAGCCTGTCACTTCTGAATACCAATCAACTAATGAGGATAAATTCTACTTGGAGACCAACTTCAAAGTGCAGTTGAAATATTTTCAAGGTATAATTATTTTTTTATTTAATTAAATTTAAATTCTTGTCACTGGTGTACAATTACTGATTTTGTAGTCCATAAGGGGTTTGATCGTACCGACGATTGAAAATAAATTTCTTTGGGCATGTTGCGAATTCTTCTTTTCTAGACTCGTTCTGCAAGGAAGGTTGATAGAAATTATGATATGGGCCTTAGCGTATTTGGTCCGTTGTATTACACACCAGAAATTTAACTGGTCCACCTATGTCTCACATCAGATCATATTAGAAATTGAGAATGTGAAAACCCACACTTCATCCTCTACGATAGTTAGCACATGCAATTATATTATTGTTTTTTTTATGAATCTTTTTATAATTTACAGAACACTCCTGTACCAACATCTTGGCACTCAACCCTAGTCAATTTAGCCATGACAGAACAACAGGTTCAGGTAATATTTTTGTTAATATTTAAGTAATTTTTTTTTCCATTGTTTATCTTTTTGTAATTTTGACATTTTATACCAAACACAAAAAATGGCTTCCTCTTCCTCTTTAAAGTGGGATGCTACTATCAGAGGTTATAATCCAGAGGAATCAGGAGACTCCGAAACTCCTGCGGAGGAAACAACACCACTGGTAAGGAGAAGATCAACACGAAAACGTAGAAGATCTAGTTCTCTTGATCGTTGACAACCTGCAGTTGCACGTCCTATGCCAACGAGCGTAGTTGCGCAAGAGGTTTTATCTTCAGGGAGTAAGTTTTAATTACTACCGAAAATTTTTTTTCACAATTTTTTTACTGTTTTAATTAATTTTTTTATTTTTTCAAATGTACAACATGTCAACATTCCATTTGCAACAGCAGCTACACAAGATGTTTTTTCTTCTGTCGATAAGTGTTATAACAAAATTTGCTACCAATTTTCATAATTTAATTTTATAACTATTTTTTATTTTCTACCTTCACAAAATTTATAACTAATTTTTATTTTTATGTTTCAAGTTCCCTTACAACAATTTTGTCAACAAAATCAACAAATGTCGCCCCCTCCTCCACAACGCAAAACTCAAATGTGAGGTCAATGCTTCCTAGTTGGAAAACACTTTCTTCCATCTCGTCCACAGAGAGAAGCAACATTGCAATTATCAGAGAAGGAAGCATCAAAGAATTTTTCAAGATTTGACCATATTTATATTGCTAATTTTACTTTTAAGGATATACCAGAAGCTTATGGTGCTGGGTTGGATGAAGTTCCACTTGATAAAGATTTCTTTTTGCAAGATAATAACACACCCACTACCTTCCAACTATCAGAATTGTTTCAAGACAAAAGAAATGAAGGTGCATAATGTTCAACCAAATATCCTCCAAGGGGAACAAGCACCCGTCAGGCTCCTCCTCAACAAGAGGATGAAAGATTAAACATTTTGAAAAAATATTTGGTTTCTGATAATGTTGAATTTACAATCATGGATTTACTACTTTCGAATATAACATAAATGAAAAAATGGGAGTATCGGGCAAAGGTGTTGATAAAAGAAATTAATGCCATATACAATAATTTTTCATAAAGAGAAAAAAAATTGTTGTTGAAAATGAACCTGAAAAGATGGAGCAATTGATAGTACTGTTGCCCAGCCCGAGAAAAGAATCGTTTTAATGCAGAATGTGGTAATTGTGGAAGTAGTGGATGAGGAAAAAGGAGTTGAACATGGGAAAGAAAAGGGAGGATTCGTTGCTATGGAGACTGTGGAAGCCATTGAGAAGGAAAAAGGAGTGGAGGAATGTGGAAAATATTTTGAAGTTAGAAATTGAATTTCAAAACTTGATATTTCGAAAGACAATTTTAAGACATTCATACGTTTTCATTTGAAAACAAGATACTTACTTTTATTATTTTACTATTACACTATTTACATTTATAATAGTGTGTTATTTTCATTTTATATTTTTTATTATGCTATATTTTTTTCGTAGTCAATGTTAGTTTACAATGGAGATATTAATGAAAGGGTTAAATTTCAATTTCCATATATTATGCTATGTTGTTTTATATTTCAATTTTCAAATGAGTTTACGAATGATATATCTATGCATGTGTTTAAATTTCAGTTTACTCATATTCATTCTTGTTGTATAAAAGTGAGTATTTTCATTTCTATTATGCTATATTGTTTTTATATTTCAAGTGAGTTTACAAAGGATATATCTATGCATGGGTTTCAATTTTCAGTACACTCATAGTCATTCTAGTTGTATAAAAATGTGTATGGTCATTTGTATTATGCTATATTGTTTTTTATTTCAAAGTGAGTTTACGAAGAATATATCTATGCATGGGTTTCAATTTTTAGTGCATTCATAGTCATTATAGTTGTTGTATAAAAATGAATATGGTCATTTGTATTATGCTATATTGTTTTTTATTTCAAAGTGAGTTTACGAAGGATATATCTATGCATGGGTTTCAATTTTCAGTGCATTCATAGTCATTATAGTTGTTGTATAAAAATGAATATGGTCATTTGTATTATGCTATATTGTTTTATATTTCAAAGTGAGTTTACGAAGGATATATCTATGCATGGGTTTCAATTTTCAATGCATTCATAGTTAGTCATTATAGTTGTATAAAAATGAATATGGTAATTTATATTATGCTATATTGTTTTTATATTTCAAAGTGAGTTTACAATGGATATATCTATGAATGGGTTTAAATTTTTATTTACTATATCTAGAGTAATATACTACATGCACTTTTCATACATATGTAGAGAAATTTTTACTAGTTATGTATGTATACAAGGTTTACTCAATGATAAAGCATAAACCATAAAAAATTACTATATTTTGTCACATTATACAAATTATGATACTAATGATACATACATACATACATTTAAATTCAAAGGAAAAATAACTATGTTTTGTCAACATATTCAAATAGTTCAATAACATAGCATCATTAAGTATACATGATTTTCAAATTGTCAACTTACTCAAAGTAATAGCTTAAATCATAAATATTTAAAGCATAGGCGTATCCATATCATTAAAAAGCAAACATGCATAATAATTGAAAATTGAATGATTATATGATTTTTTCAAATCACTGAAATTTTACAACAAATCAAATACGAAAAATCTTTGATAATATGAATTTTTTCAAATCATTGACATATATAAATGATATCAAATACGAAAAATCACTGATAAAATGAATTTATTCAAATCACTAAAATTTTACAAAATGATTTCAAATCCCAAAAATATTAGATTATATGAATTTGTCATATAATCATTGCAATTTTTAAATTTTTGGAAGCTGATACAAAGCTTTATCGACTTCTCCAAAAGAACCGACAATCATTTGTGAATTTTGTGTTTCCATAATCTCATCATCACTCCTAGCTGAATCATTTTTGTCATTATCAACCATATTAGAGAGACCTCTTCTTTCTGCTAGGGACTTCCAATATGTCAACGCTCTATCATAGGGAAAGTTACCCACCTCGTATGATGACACATACATTCTCAAACAATTTTCCAAATTTTTGTCCAACTTGTTACAAACTTTTGATTTAACAAAAGTTAATGCACTGAAAACCCTTTCGTCTTCAACAGATCCCAAAATCATTGTTTGACATAATTCATATAAAATAAAGTATTCACTCATAGTATCTTGCAAGACACTACTTCGATACAATTTTTGCTAGAAATGCGTGATTGAACCAGTCTCATGTGGATTTTTTAATTGTGCAATTTGATTATCCATTGTTATTCCAAAATTGGTTGATTGATGTCTCAAAATATCTTTGTTTAGAATACCATTGATTTTAATACCATTTATTTCCACACTTTTAGAGAAATGTGTCATAATATTACCCATATATTTTACAAACAACTCACTTCTACTACTATGGTCACCATAAGGATTCTAGAAATTAGGATTAACAACAGCCATGGCCTCAAGTGTCTCATATCTCTTAAAACGATCTCTTATTTCACTTGTTAATGCATTTGTAATTCTTTTCAATTTATTCTTAGTGCTATCCAAAACCTCATCGAATTTGGAATGTGTAACGGGCACTTGTTCAACATCATATGTCAGAGTATTTAATCGCTTTTCAAAACGATATACAAGAATCAACTTTCCATGGATAGCAATACAAATATTATCGTTGATGTTGAACTTTAAAAAGTTGGTCGGTTCATTGAAATTAATTAACGTATTCCAACTATCAAACTTGGGATCCTCAAAATGTTTATCGGATAAATAAATCCTGTCAATAATCATACATATTTGTTTTCTCATCCTCATGAAATTGAAATATAAATTGTCCTTTCCTGTGCAAGTTTAATCATAGTATTCATTTCTTGTAACATTGGTAGAATACCACATAATGTGAGAAGAGTTTCCAAGTCAGTCATACGAAAAAGCAAATATTTTGCCTTGTCAACATCTCTACGATGTGCATACATAAACCCAACCAAGGATTGATATTCTGAAAATACCCTTTTTGTAGGAAGAAACAGTGAAATCCACCTGGTTTCCACATCTTTTAACATTTTTTTGCCTTCAGTTACACCTAGATAAAACTGTTGAAACTCTATAACTCTTTTTGGACTGCATGAAAATTATGAGTGTATATCGCGGATGAGTTCTTCCACTCTGGCTACATTATCAAAATTGCTCACAATTTTGTATGCAAGATTCATTCGATGAGCCATGCAATGAATAGGAATCACATATGGGGCAATGGAATTCTAAAGCCTAACACAAAGACCATTCCTTTGTCCTTGTATTGTAGTCGCACCATCAACTCCAACACAAATTAACTTTGTGGCAATTTCCTTTTCATCCATTCCGGCAATATCCTTTAAACTGGTTACAATAATATTATAAATATTTTCCGCATTACAATTTTCAATCATATTATGTAGTTCTAGTAAATGAGGTTGTCTCAAATGATTTTTGAATGTGTAAACATGTATGCAAATCCAAGATGTGTTGTCAACAGTTGTTACCTCATCAATGGAAAGTGAAATAAATTTGGCTTGTTTCACATTCTCTCTCAGGTCTTCCTTCTCAACCAATGATAGATATTTTGTCATTTCCCAACCATTTCGATCTGACCAATGTGAAATGGTAAGGTTTTGTACATTGGCTAGTAGAAGTATTTCCTTAAAATCAACAAAATCAGACATGGGTCGACCTTTTTTTAGAATACTATATACAATAGCAAACTGCAATTTCTTTGAGGCTAATACAGTCTTATTAATTTTTTGAAATTGTGCCTCGATTATTCCACCCTTCTCAATGAGAGTTTGTTTTTGTTTCATTGATTTTTCATATTCAAGTGCATATCTCACATGCACACATTTTGTTGCATCCTTCCACCTATGAAATCTGTTAATTGTTCCATCACTTCATATTTCTTTGATATAAACTTTCCCACAATGTTTTTCTATTGTGTCTTTCTTATTTTGCAATAAATGATCCTTTCCTAGCTTCCATGTACAAATAATGCATTTACACACATTCAGTTTCTCATCTCGCTCAATAAATGGGTATAATCATGCCCATTCATTTTTAAAATCCCTTCCAATAGTCCATTCGCTTATCTTTTGATGTTTAGATTTTTGACTACAAGATTCCCCAGAGGTCTGAATTTTAATTGTACTATATTTTTCTTTTTTGATTGATGTGTCTGAATTTAAAATCTCCTGAAGTGGTTGTTGAATGTCATTATTAGGAAAATTATCATGTGGTCCCATATCATCTACTAGAATATCTTTGAGTGAACGCACATCAAGGTCGACAATGTTTACTACATTCAATGTTTGGTGTTCTCTATCATTTTTTGTTGTAAAAAAGGCACTATTTTAAATAATTAATAGAATACAGTTTTACAAAGCATTTAAAAAGAGGTAGATAAGAAGAAAACCATTTATCTATTAATAGAGAAAGGTTTTACATTTAAGAAGAACATAAATTTTAAAAAACTGATGGTAAAAGGTGTTTGTACCTGCAAGTTGTGTAGAATATATAGATATTGATGCCTCATTGCATTTTGATATTTGTGTAAAATATTTTAGAATTTTATTTTTACAAGAATATTGGCCTCCCTTATTTCCATATTCAGTAGGTGACATTGTATCTGTAAAGAAAAACCTTCAGATGTTAGGAAATGTATATGAATTTGAAGGAAAATAGCAGACATCCCTCAAGACAAACATATGATCCTAACACACAACATGATAGGGAATACTTATCGACCACAGTTGCAGATAGTGCTTCTACACTACGTATGAAACATACTCTAAGAGACAAGAAGTAGTCTCTAACAAGAGAAATGCTCTTGACACACAACTAGATGACATTGATAGTTGTCTACCATAATTGCATATAGTTCACCTATAGTGCCTATGAAACTGTAGAAAAATATATTTGGACAAAAGAACAATGGAAGAAGAATACTCTATCGATTTTTAGTCATGAATCCTCTACAATCGATAGGCTTTTATCGACAGACACTTCCCTACAACCGATCGGCTTATACCGATCGAAAACCCCTACAACCGATAGACAAATGTCGATCACACGTCCCTACAATCAGAAGAATAATATTTATTGATACCTCTACAATCGATAGAAAAATTTTGATCGACTGTCCCTACAATTGATAGGCTTATAACAACAGATAACTCTGCAACCGATCGACAAATGTCGGTCGATAACAATGCAACCGACTAACTAATGTCGATCGACACAATCCTGCAATCAACAGACTAATGTCGATCAGCACATCTGCAACCTACTAACAAATGTCGATAGACAATCCCTGTAACCAATAGGTAAACGTCGATTGACAATCCTCATAACTGATAGATGAATGTCGATCGACATAGTTTTGCAATCGACTGACTAATACTGATTAGCATCTCTATAATCGATAGTCAAATATCGATCGAAAATACCTACAACTGATAGACTTATGTCGATAGACATGACACTGCAACTGATCGACTTATATCGACAGACAACTCTACAATCGATCGACTCATACTGAAAAATATAGCTCTACAATTGATCGGCTTATACCAACAGACACAACTCTGTAATCGATCTCCTTATACCGATAGATACAACTCTACAACCGATCGGCTTACGCCGACAAACATGGCTCTACAACCAATCGGCTTATGTGGATAGACACGGCTCTACAATTGACCGACTTATATTGATAGACATGACTATGCAACCGATCAGCTTATGTCGATAGACACGACTCTGTAACCGATCATATTGTGTCGATTGATACTCCTCTGCAACTGATCATATTGTATCGATTGATACTCCTCTACAACCGATCAGTTTATTTCTATAGTCACTCCTCTGCAACCTTCTCAAGTTTTTCGTTGTTTCAGAGCTATTTTCGAGTTAGAGTATTTTCAATGTATGTTTATCAGTACCTAGTATAGTATATATACGGGTAGTATATGAGGTGATTTGGGCGGGAAAAATAAAATCATTTATAATTTGAAGGTGATTTGGGCGGGAAATATAAAATTATTTATAATTTGAAGGCGAATTGGGCGGGAAAATCAAAATCATATGTAATTTGAGGTCGATGAATTAAAATAAAGTTAGGTTCATGATTATCAACGACGGGCGAATTTACCCCCAAAAACTTGCACCCCATAAATTTCGAGCGAATGGGCCCCAGTGAAAGGATCCAAAATTAGCCTTTTCAAAAAATTTAAAAACCTAAATAGAGCCAATTTACGATATTTCGTGCTTATGCATAACCCTGCTTCTCGACTTGTAAATATTTCCCAATGCTATGTCATTTGCCCCCACCAATTGATTCATATATTTATGGCAAAAGAACACCAAAGAAAAATGTGATTCAAGGTCTCCTCTACTTTCCCACAAAGAACACATTTGGATGGGCTTTTTTTCTCAAATTATCAAATGTTAAGCACTTTCCATGGTTAATCAACCATGAGAAAATGTTAATCTTTTTCCTGTCATTCCTTTTGCCACACAAAAGTTCACAAAAGTGTTGTTGGAGCAATCTCATATCCATAGGCTACCTTGAATACTTCCTTTGTCTTATATAATCCCAACTTGCTTCCTCCCAACCCAAGTCTATCCCTCTTGGACCCATCCTAAATTAGGCGTCTTTGGAGATATCTCCACATTTTTTCGTTAGTTCCTTTGTCTCCTTCACTGGTCATTCCTTGGGATGTTTCCATTGTAGTAAGTCTGGCATATGTTTATTCCAAGAGTTCATATAGTGAGAGGCTTTCAACCACCTTGCTTCTTAGAGCTAAAATATCCAACTCTCCATCTTTGATAATGTTTGAATAATTTGTTGGGATTGATTCCATGAATCCTCCCAAAAGAGAGAATCCTTTCCATCCCCTAATTGCTAATATAGGTATGGTGTTAATAACTCCTAGTCCACTTCCATTGTTCTCCATATTATAGATCCCTCTCCTTCCACTTTGAGTCTTGAAATATTCTCCTCAACCACTCCTAAGTGATATTTGGCTTGTAACAGTCTGCTCCATAAGCCCCAAAAACTATAATCCATGTCTAGTATAACTTACCTACTAGTTCCCTACTGTTTTGGGATGTTGATCTTATCCCCAAGCCTCCTTGTTTTTTTGGTTGGCATATCTACTTCCACCCAACTAGTGCTAATTTACGTTCTCCTCTTACACTTGACCACACAAACTTTCTTGTGTATTTTTCCATATATTTTAGAATTTCCTTTGGAGCTTGAAGTATGGAAACTTTATAAATTAGAAGGCTTATGACATAACTTTAATCATTTTAAGCCTTCCTATCAAGCTTAGACACTTGTGCGTCCATTTGCTCAACTTAGCTTGTAGTCTGTCAATCAACACTTTCCACTCCTTATTTTTTATTTTCTTTGCAGACATTACTCCTAAATACTCTATGGGTAAAGGATTTTCCATGAAGTTCAAAAGTTGTATAATTTTGTCTCTCACCCTCTTTAGTGTATTGAAAAAAACTATTTGAGACTTTTTCATTTAAAGTTTTCCCAGTAGCTTGAGTAGTAAGAGTAATATCATCCATAAACTGGAGGTGATTTACCTCAATTTGAGAACCTATTTTTAGACCCCTCAACCTCTCCTCTTATCTCCCTTTTTCTAGAAATCTCCCTAGACCCTCTACATATAGGATAAAAAGGTAAGGGGCAAGAAGGTCCACTTGCTTTAACCCTCGTCCTGTTGTGAACATGGGAGAGGAACTACCATTTACCATAACTGAGAATGATGTAGTTTGTGTACATGCTTTTACCCAATCTCTCCACCCCTCTCCAAAGCCTATTTTTTCTAAAATCCCTTGCATAAATATCTAGTCTACTCTGTCATAGGCTTTAGAAAGATCTAATTTAATAAATATACCTGGGTCCTTATATTTGGATATTATGTGTATTATCTCTTGGGCCACTACTATTCCATCTGGAATTTATCTACCTTCAACAAAACCACCTTATTCACTATAAATCAAACTTCTTCGTCATAAGCTTTTTTAATATCTTGTATACTACATTACTAATTACTAATTATCTTGCTAGGTGGGCACTTAGTAATTAAGGTAATAAAAGTATGATTAAAGGCTTTTAACATTTGCTTACTCTATCTGATTTCCTATAGTGCCTCCACCACTGCTTGGCCCACAATTTCCCAGAAGTTTTGATAAAATTAAATGGGGAATCCATTTGGTCTTGTGGTCTTTCATGTTCATATTGTTTTGCATGATCCGTAATGTTTCTTCCAAAGAAATTTCCTTCATTAATAATTTATTGTGTATAGGTTCGATCGATTGTAAAATTACCTCTAGTATCTTCTCCTACCATGCTGCATTTAAATTTTCATTGCTACTGAATAGGTTATGGAAGTACCAATTTGCTATAGTTTTCATTTCACTTCCATTAGTTTTTAAAGTGACCCATCATATCTATAAGGCTTGCAATTCTATTATGTTGTCTTCTACTTGTTGTTGTCTTATGGAAGAAAGCTATGTTTTGATCGCCTTCCTTTAACCATGTATCTCTAAATCTTTACCTCCAGTATATATTTTCTTGTTCCTCCAATGCTTCCTCTCTACTAAGAATTTTTGCCTCACATTTCAATAGATCTTTCGTAATAGTTCCTTGTGTGATCTCCCTAGAAATATTATCCTTTTGATCATTGATTGTGTTCATTTAGATTCTAGTGAGTTTCTTCTTGTGTTTACTCCACCCCTTTAGTTGGGTTCTCACATATTTTAGTTGTTTTTGGAGTTTGAATTGGGTTATTCCAAATCTTGGTTTCCTACTTCCCACCATTCCTTTAAGTGGTCTTCCAACTCGTCATATTTTAGCCACCATCGCTCAAATTTAAAAGATCCTATGACTTTATGATTATCTTCTTCTATGGTAAGGCTTATTGAAAAATGGTCCGAAGAAAGACTATCCATGACCCTCTCTTGATGCTTGGTATGCAAGTATAATTCCTTCCCCATGAAGAAATGATCCAAGCAAGATTTGACTATTTCACCTTCCTTTCTTCTATTTATCGAGGTCATGGAGCTATCCACAGTTGAGATATCTATCAGGTTCATTTGACATGTTATTATTGAGAAGATCCAATCCTTTTCCTCCAACATGGCTCTACCTCCTTGTTGTTCTTCTATTCTAAGCTTTGCATTGAAATATTTCCCTACAATTCATTGGTCCTCCAAGCAGTTATCTCTAAACTATGTTTCGTCTTATAAACTATGTTTTGGGCTATTTCCAAGATTAGTATTTCTTTTGCTTGTGGTAAACATTCATCCACCCTTCCAAGTAGATAATCCTCCATTTGTCGCTTCCCCTTGGTGTTTATGATTGCCCTTGTTTGTGTTTGATATTCACTAAAGCTATTTAGGGTTCCACATAGCTTATCCAGGTACGAGATTAATTTTGGAGGATCTGGTCTCGAAGTACCTATGACCCCCATGCTTGATCATGACCCTTACTGCTATAAGACCCTCTGATAGGATTGATCATCTTTGATGTTGTTTCTCATGGTAAAACATTCTCCAGGCCTCTACCCTCACCTTTGAAACCCTAGTTTGTTTCCTCGAAACTTCTTATATATAAATATTATAGATTTGGTTAGTGTAAGAAAACCCTACGACTGATACTTAGGGTTGGACACCCCCATCCCACCATCACCTCTCATAAGGGGGAGAGTTGAGATTATCAATAGGGAATTTAACATACAACCACACACATGCTATGGTTTGAACTTTAAACCTCCCAAAGAAGAGCCAAAGCCTAAATAGTTTGTTGTCCCTTAGAACCTATTTTTAATTTTATTTATTTATTAAATTATTATTATTATTTTAAAATTTTTACTTATACAGTGACATACACATTCCATATAAAATTAAATTTGCTATTAAAAAATCCAAACTCTAATCTTTACAGTGTCCATAGAGAATATTGTTTATTTTTTATTTTATTAAGATTTGGTTAGTGTGAGAAACCCCTATGATCGATGCTCAGGGTTGGGCATCCCTATCCCACCATGACCTCTTATAAGGAGAGAGTTGAGATTATCAATATGGAATTTAACACATAGCTACGCACACTCTGCGGTTTGAACCTTAGATCTCCCAAAAAAGAGTCGAAGCCCATACCATAGCACTGTCTTCGAAACAAAATTTGTAAAAAATATATATATATACATAGGGGAGTTGGTTACATCCACACTATTTTTAATAACTACCAAGTACAGGGTTTAAACCATAGGGGTTGCTCTCAACAAGCCTATACCATCTCGTTTTTTATGACCTAACATGAGGGGGACCATCGGTCGTTGGAGATTCATACCGTCATTGGTCTAGCATGCACTCAAAATATTCTGACCAAACTACTACCTTTGCAACAAGCATGCTCCAAGATAAATTATTGTATAAATGCTCCTTTTTATAATTAAGGTAATTTTATAATTATTGTAACGTTCATTTCCCTTTATTTATGATTAGAATATATAAATTTAACATTTGATTCGTCTATATTAGACAGGTATGTTACTAAAAGGTATTCCCTTGCCATGATTGTCAATGATGGTGATAAAGGTGACTATCATTTTAAAGTTTAGAAGTAACATAGTTCTATTGTTGAATTATTTTAATGAAAAAATAAAAACATAATATATATATATATATATATATATATATATATATATATATATATATATATATATATATATATATATATATACAAAGGGTTATATGGGATTGAAACAGGTTCTAGGTGTATTACATCATCACCACATAGTGGTATTATAACAAAGCTTGGATATTATTCTTGTATCGTTTGGTAAGATTCAAACTTAGGTCTCCTCTTTGAAATGTTAAGAAATTTAATCGGTTAAGTAATGAAGATATATTTAAACGTAATAAAAATAAAATATTTTATAATATATAATTGTAACAAAATATTATCTTTGTCGACACATCTTAACATTATATTGTTGGTATTTAACCTTTGTTACCTTAGATCAAATTATGCGGAGGAAGGCCCCTGTTACTATTGTTGTTATTCCCCTAGAAGTGTGGCCAATTGTGTTACCCATTGTACTTAACGACCTACCCCTTTCAGGTTTACAATTTTAGGGTAAGGCTTATTTATTTTTAAGGGTCATGGTCCCATGTTGCATATGGGACCTTTATAAACCCTAGCCCATTGGTAACAAGACCTCGATCATCCAAGGAAATGAATAAGGGTAGCCTACTAATCAGCATATTCCTTTGAGTTTAAAATTTTATGGTAAAGCATGGTTTTTTTTATGTTTTGTTTTGTTTAAAGGGTCCCGATCACTTGTGCAATAGTTTGAACTTGGATCTCTTGGATAAAAAACAAGAACCATACCACTATAGTGTCCCAACAGAAACTAGAATTTTAGCGTAAAGCATTGATAGTATTCCAAGTTGGAATTTGTTGTATAGCACTATAGTATACCAAACATTTAGAAATCCTTCCTAATAACCTAGTTGAAGGACTTGCTATGATTAAAGGAATCCAAGAAGCCCTCAAGGCAGGCTAGACTAGAGTACAAATAGAATTGAACTCACAACTCACAGTTATTGATCAACAAATTGAAGAATCCAGAGACTAATAACCTAGTTGAAATACTTGCTTTGATTACAGGAATCCAAGAAGCCCTCAAGGCATGCTAAACTAGAGTTCAAATAGAATTAAACTCAGAGTTATTGATCAACAAATTGAAGAATCCAAAGACTAAGAAAAGGAAGGATTGAAGACTTGAAAGGATGAGATATACCATAAGATCATAGTTGAGCAAATTTCACATAGTAGAATTGACATACATCCGTCGAGAATAGAACATGATAGTGGACGCATTGGCTAAGTGGGCTCTCAATAAGGGTGATATCATATGCTATGGAGTTCCACCTGAGTGGTGGTCAAAACAAACTATCGAATCACTTCTGATTATTATCTGTCTAAATGATTTGCTTTGATTTATTGTTTAGAATTTTAAGGTTTTATGTAGCATAGTATAATATTGTATGTATAGAAGTAGATATCATAGTTGAAAGAAATACCACATTTGTATTATTAACAATTGGTTCAAACATCTATCTTCAAAAAAAGATTAATATATACAATGTATTGAACTAAATAAATAAAATCTTTTTAACCAAAAATAAATTAAAATTTTTAAATATATAAATTTTAAAATATATTTATAATAATAAATAATTATTAAGTTCACATAATAAATTACCTGTTTTTTAAGTTCATTACATGGAAGAAGATACTAGAAGAAGGTACTATATAAACTTATATTCCTTGCTCCTTTTCAATTTAAACCTAAAACATTTTCTTATAATACTCAAACTTTTATTATTAAATCTAATTAAAATATATTAATGGTTTCATAGATTTAATTTAGATTTCATTAACTTACAATTTTTTTGAAATTAACCTATTTTTATTAATAATTAAATTTAAAGTTGAATGTGTCTCCAAAGGTTAGGTGTATTGGTAGTTGTTTGTGTGGCCATACACTTACCAAAAAGAGACCTAGGTTCAAACTTTGGGGGCATGTTTGTTGTAAAGGTAGTAGTCTGATCCGAAACCTTTGAGTGTGTGTTAGATCGACTATGACGGTACGAATCCAAGGCGACCAACATGTCAAATCAACAATAATAAGGTGGTATAGACTTGTTAAAGCAACCCCTATAGTTTGAACCCTTCACTTGATAATTACATAAAAAAATAATGTGGATGTAACCAATTCTCCTATATATTTTAAAAAAATTAAAATTGAATCTTTAAACGTATACTTACAAATAATCAATATAAAAGTGCAAATAACCTTTGTTATTAAAATAATTGATCAAAGTATCAAGATTTCTGCAACCACCAAGTTATATATATATATATATATATTTATATTTATTTATTTATTTATTTTAAGTGCAAGTGGTTAGTAGTTGATTAAATTCTTCATTGAATATGTGGCAATATCGTTTTATATATATATATATATATATATAGTTTAAGTGCAAGTGGTTAGTAGTTTTTTTTAACAAGTGGTTAGTAGTTGATTAAATTCTTCATTGAATATGTAGCAATATATATCTAAGATATGATTCTGCATTTGACTTATTATAACTATCATTTTTAAAATAATAATAATCAATTAATTCGAACAAGTTAGGTGGCTGATTGATATATATATATATATATATAAAAGCTAACAAATGGAATAATGCAATTATGGACGTCAATGTCATTATAACAACCAAATTTTAACTTTTGATACCGCTTAACAATTGCAAGAATCTAGTTTATTTATTTAAAAAAAAATCTTTCACCAATCATTGGATAAATAATAATTATGTCAACTTTATTAAAAAAAGAGATAGGTTTGTTAGTAGTGGTCGAGTTTATTTTTTAAAAGTAAAAATATTTTATTGATAAAACATGAATTAAATTACAATCTTAGGTTTGCCACTTTTTTGCCAGCTCTAAAATCCTATTAAAACTTGGATTAACAAAAAAAATTGAGTACCATTTAAAGAACAAAACTTTTAACCTAATTTTATTTTTGCTTTACATTGATTTTAAGTAATTTAATAGGCTTGGCAGTCTTGAAACCATTTGCTTTACATTGATTTTAAGTAATTTAATAGGCTTGGCAGTCTTGAAACCATTTTTAACCTAATTTTATTTTTGCTTTACATTGATTTTAAGTAATTTAATAGGCTTGGCAGTCTTGAAACCATTTGCTTTACATTGATTTTAAGTAATTTAATACGCTTGGCAGTCTTGAAACCATTATTAGTGCTATCCAAAAAAAAAAAAAAACCACATAGTGTTGTAAGAGGCAGAAAAAACTCAACAAATAATTATTCATCTTTCATTGATCAACAAGGCTCTTTGGACTTTAGGCCGTCTTTGTTGGCCAAACTAAGAACCATTTGGATAGTCGAGTGTTTGTTGCTAGGTTGCTTCAGTTCGATTCTTAGAAGAATAAAGGTTTTGTTGACTTCGACTTTATTTAACTAAATAAAAAAAAAATTGGCCAAACTAAGAACCATTTGGACAATCGAATGTTTGTTGTTGGTTGCTTCAGTTAGATTCTTTGAAGAATATAAGTTTCGTTGACTTTGACTTTATTTAACTAAATAGAAATTATAAACCCAACAAAAAAAAACATGTTAATATTTATTACTTTATTTATTTATTTATATATATATATATATATATATATATATATATATATATATATATATATATATATATATAACAATTATACACACCCACCCCCTCACACACTCGCCCAAGTTGTGGTTTGAACTTTGAACGTCCCAAAAAAAAAGTGCCAAAGCCCGAACATTTTTTTTCAAAAATATAACCCTTTGTTAAAACAATGAGCTAAAGGATTCTAAAGGTTTCCTACTAACAAAAAGAACAAAAAATAATAATAAAATCAACCTTTATTATTTTTATATATATTAATTTAATTTGATTCCTTGAAAGATTGGAGTTTTGTTGACTTTAATTTTATCTAGGAAACTAAGAGTTATAAACATAACCAAAAAAACATGATGTTAACCTTTATTATTTTTATATATACTTTTTCAAAAATATAACTCTTTATTAAAACAAGTAAATAAGTAAGAAGAATGACGCAAGAAATGAAAATAACGCAGAGAAATGCTCATAAACCAATTTAGGGAGAGAAAAAAAAAAAAAACAATATAACTCTTTATTAAAACAAGTAAATAAGTAAGAAGAATGACGCAAGAAATGAAAATAACGCAGAGAAATGCTCATAAACCAATTTTCAGAGAGAAAAAAAAAAAAAAAACAATACGCAGCAAACACTATTACATATATATATATATATATATATATATATATATATATATTTTAATCTAAAACATTGACATTCAGAAAAACCAACTTTAAAAACTCCAGAAACATTCATTTATCTATATATATTTTATTTCCTCTCTCTACGATCATTTTTATTTTTACATAGCAATGGCTTATATAATTTAACAGATCAATTCTTCCTTCCAATGCTTCCGTTACTTCCATTTTTATAAACTGCATGCAAACATGCCACTTCAGCTTGGTAACAAAATCTATGCGGGTGGATAATAAAGCTAAGATAACAATGTTTATCCAAAATTCCCTGTTTTTCTGTAGCTCCTGCATCAACCTCCCCAAGGTGAAAGAGGCGTGAGCTCCTGCTTACATATTTAGTGCAAATTTGATTGTTTGTTCAGACAAGCAAACTCCTCCTCTGCAATCCATTCATCCTTTGATGGACCTCTTTCTTTCCAGCGAACAAGGTATTCCTTGTACTCTCAACGTCACATTTTCCTTCCAACTCTCTCGCCTAGAACTTGTGTTCTCTGGTATGTGTTCTGCCCAATCAGCGACCTTTGTCTCTTCAGACACTATTTCCTCTGGATGATTATCACCCTTGTAGGGATGAAGATCAGCTAGATTAAATATTGGAGAAATATCCATTCCGACGGGAAATTCTACTTCATACGCATTATAAGAAATTTTTTTGAGAATTTTACATGGCCCAATCTTCTTATATTTTAATTTGTTATAGGTACCTTTCGAAAATCTCTCCTTTCGCAGGTAAACCATAACTTTCTCCCCAACTGCAAATGACTCGTGTATCCTCCTCTTATCTGCATACTCCTTATAATTTTGATTGCTACTTTTAATTTTCTCCCAGATTTTGTGTTGGAGATGCTTCAGGTGCTCCGTGAAGTCTTCTACTTCTGCATTCTTCCGCTCGGACACAACCTTTACTAAATTCGTCACTCCCTTGGGCGATCTCCCATACACAATTTGAAATGGCGATGCTCCTGTAGATCGATTTACTGAGTTATTATATGCAAACTCTGCTTGGGCTAAAATATTATCCCATTGCTTCGGCCTACCTCCAGCTAAACTCCTCAGTAAATTTCCCAAACTCTGATTCACCACTTCTGTCTGCCCATCAGTCTGCGGATGATATGCAAAACTGAAATCCAACTTTGTGCCCAATTTTTGCCATAGCATTCTCCAAAAATGACCCATAAACTTTGTATCTCTATCCGCTGTAATGCTCTTAGGTAAGCCATGTAGCCTAACCACTTCTTGAAAAAAAACTTTGGCAATCTGATAGGCATCATTTGTCTTTCTGCAAGGAATAAAATGAGCCATCTTCGAAAATCTATCTACAACAACAAATATGTTGTCATTACCTCACTATGTTGTCAACAATCCCAATACAAAATCCATGTTGATATCTTTCCAAGGTCCATTTGGTATCGGCAATGGCTGATACAACCCAGTATTCCTCTTCATCCTCGTAGCTAGCTGACAGGTTCTACACCAAGACACAAAATTTTCCACATATCTTGGTATACATGGCCAATAATATTTCTCTTGCAGTTGTAGCAATGTTTTATCTCTCCCAAAATGTCCTCCCAGACCTCCACCATGGGTTTCCTTGATCAAATTCTCCCTTAGTGATCCACGCGGAAAACACAACTGTTGATTCCGAAAGAGGAATCCCTCTTGAATGAAATACTCCTTCCATACGTGGTGGTCTTAACACTTTTTCCAGATATAAAAAAAAATTGGATCATCTTTATACTGCTCCTTCATCTGGTTCAACCCAACAACTTCTACCTCCATGGTCTTCAATAGCAAACTCCTCTGGCTCAATGCATCTACTACCTTATTTGCCACTCCAGCCTTATGTTTCAGAACAAAGGTATAGCTTTGCAAGTAGTCCATCCATTTGGTCAACTTGGTACTTAGCTTCTCTTGGTTGTTAATATATTTTAGCGCTTGGTGGTCAGTGTACAACACAAACTCTTTGGGCAGCAGATAGTGCCTCCAATACTTTAGTGCCTGCACAATTGCATACATATCTTTCTCATAAATAGAATATTTTTGGTTTGCTTCACTCAACTTTTGGCTAAAATAAGCCACTGGTCTCCCTTCTTGGCTCAACACAGCACCTTAGTTTTGTTGTTGGCATCACAGTCAACTTGATTTTTTTTTTTAAATCTAGTACCACCAATATTGGCTGCTCACACATCTTTTTCTTTAGCAGCTTAAAACTTTCCTCAGCCTCTGGTGTCCACTTAAATACACCCTTCTTTATGAAAGAAGTCAATGGGGCACATACCTCACTAAAATTCCTAATAAATTTTTGATAAAAACTACCCAGACCATGAAAACTCCTAACTTTTGTCACATTCTTGGGTGTTGGCCACTCTTTGATGGCAAAAACTTTAGCAGGATCCATTTTTAGACCATATTTGGATATTACAAAACCCAAATATATTAGTTCCTGCTTCATGAAAGAGCATTTCTTCAAATTTATCATCAATTTTTCTTCTCTCAACCTCTCTAAAACTTGCCTCACATGTTTCAAATGCTCTTCCCTACTTTTGCTATAAATCAAAATATCATCTAGATAAACAACTACAAATTTTCCCATAAAAGGCTTCAATACTTCACTCATCAACCTCATGAAAGTACTAGGGGTATTAGTTAGCCCAAATGGCATTACCAACCATTCATACAATCCTTCCTTAGTTCTAAATGCAGTATTCCATTCATCTCCCTCTCTTATCCTAATCTGATGATAATTGCTTTTCAAATATACTTTTGAAAAATACTTTGCACCACTTAAACAATCCAGCAAATCATCTATACGAGGAACGAGAAATCTGTACTTGATAGTAATCTTGTTGATTGCTCTGGAATCGGTGCACATCCTCCACTCTCCATATTTCTTTGGTGTTAGCACAACAGGCACTGCACACGAACTCAGACTCTCCTGGATTAATCCCTTTTCTAACAGCTCTTTCACTTGCTTGTTCAACTCTACCATCATCTTTGGATCCATGCGGTATGGTGCTTTGTTTGGCAGGCTTGCTCCAGGGATTAAATCAATCTTATGGAAAATACTTCTCACAGATGGTAATCCTTTTGGCAACTCATCTAATACTATCTCTGCACAATCTCTTAAAATTGTTTTCACTTCTTTCGGCACCTATTCCTCTTTTCGTTCTTCCCTAGGAACAATAGCATAACAAACAGATGATTATTTTGCTTCCTTAAGGAAATCCTTTTTTCCTAGCAATACTAAACCAATCCTAGCCTCCTTCTCCTTTGTATTAAGAGGCTTTAACTTTGTCCTTACTCCATTTTTTTCTACGATTACAGTAATCAACCTTCCATCATATAGAATATTTTTATCGAATTGCCAGGGCCTACCCAACAATATATGACAGGCATCCATGTGGATAACATCACATAGGACCTGTCACCTTATCCTTGTAAGGCCCAATATCCATTTCAACTTCACATTGCTTACTAACCAGCACTTGGTGTCCTTTTTGCAGTCAGGACACTTTATACAGACAGGGTGCTTGGAAGTTCTAAGCTTCAACTTTTCTACCATCTCTTCAAAAACAAGATTATCAGTGCTGCCTCCATCAACAATTACATTGAATACCTTACCTCCAGATATACTTATGGTTCTAAAAATGCTTCTCTGTTGCCATGGCTCCTCAATGTTTCCAACCAATAGAGTTCTTCTCACCATCAGCTGATCTCCTTCACTAGAAGACTTTGTTGGTGAAGCACATTCTTCGGCTTTCCCCTCGTTCTCGGCTATATTCGCTCGATTATCTGCTCGACGATTTCCTGTCGAGGCTCCTTGCACTCATAAGCCCTGTGGCCTTCTTCTCCACAATTGTAACAGGTTCCCCTAAACCTTCTACCACCTTGTACTCTCCCATGAGGTGCTTCATCAAAATTTTAGTATGGCTGGTACCGTCCTCCAGGAGCATTGTTCAAACTAGACCCCTCTTCTTTCTTCTCAGTCCTCTCCTTTTTGATGAAAGGTTTTCCACGACCCTTGCCTCAGCTACTATATTGTGCAAATTTCCTGTTTAGCTTATCCTCTGCTTTGATAGCATACTGGTAGGCATCTTCCATAGTTTTAATATTCAACAGACCAATCTCATCTTGAATGGCTAACCTCAAACCATTCACATACCTTGCAATGGTAGCATTCATGATTTTTGGTTGTGCTGCCCTGATGGATAACTTTTGAAACTCCTTTGTATAGTCTTTCACGCTCATCTCCTTTTGGCGAAGATTCTGCATCTTCTTAAATAACATTTGGTCATAATCCTTCGGTATGAACTGTTTCCTCAACTTGTTTGTCATTCCCTTCCAAGTTTTGATCTTCTGCTTGCCATCCTGAACCCTTTTTCGCTGCACTTGATCCCACCATAATGAAGCATGACCCTTCAACTTGGTCACCACCAACTTTACCTTCTTTTCCTCTTCTACATCTTCTAAATCAAAATACTTCTCCATTTTTGAAATCCAGTCTATAAGCTCATCTGGATTCAGACTATAAGAGTAATTCGGTAAATCCAGCATGGGCTTACTTACATGCTTGACGAAACTTCTAGCGAGGCACTCCTTAGGGGCCTCCTCATCTTCATCCTCAGAATTGGACTCATCCTTTCTGTTGATTCCCTCTCATCGTGTCTCTAGTTTCGTTCTTCCACTGCAGCCAACCTGGCATGCAACTCTCTAATTTCTTCCTGCAATGTGATTTCTCTGATATTACGGGTATTTCACCTCCTTCCTTCGACCCTTCCTTATCCTCGCTCCTCTCCTCCACTGGCTTCATCCTCGGCTCTCCTATATGCCATTACTTACTCACAATTCTTGCTCTACTTCCTCCAGAAACAACCTTCCACTCTGATACCAATTGACGTAGAGAAATATAAAATAATACAGAGAAATGCTCATAAACCAATTTCTAAAGAGAAAAAAATAGTACCCAGCAAACACTATTTTTTTTTTTGAATCTAAAACATTGACATTCATTAAAAAACCAACTCTGAAAACTCCAGAAACATTCATTTATCTATATATATGTATATTATTTCCTCTGTCTGCGGTCGTTGTCTGCGGTCGTTTTTCTTTTTACATAACAATGGCTTATATAGTTTAACAGATCAATTCTTCCCTCCAATGCTTCCGCTACTTCTATTTTTATAAACTGCATGCAAACATGCCACTTCAGCTTGGTAACAGAATCAGTGCGGGTGGATAATAAAGCTAAGATAACAATGTTTATCCAAAATTCTCTGCTTTTCTGTAGCTCCTGCGTCAAAGAAGTATCAATCATTTCAACATTTATATTTATAATTATATTTATATTTAAAATATAATTTTTAAATTTAACCAATAACTTAACACTATTCAAGCCTGACAGGATTACGCCCATTTTTAAATTTTATTTCTTCTTACAATTATTAATAAATGTGATAAATTTTATAAAAACACCTTTAAAAAAAATAAAATTGGCACTATAAAATAGTAGATTTATTAAATGAACATACAAAATAAAAAAAAATTGTTTTAATTAGGTAATGAAATTGGATAAAACCTCAATGTATATAATTCTAAAAATTATTATTGGATTCGAAATAAATATTGACAGTCCGAAAATATTACACGCAAACAGCATCCGCAATATCACAAATGCTAGCGTAATACTCATGAATGCAAATGGAACAGGCGTAATACATTATGGAAAACTGGTAATACCATTTTGAATGGTTGAAGGGGTACGAACAGATGCACGAAACCGATTTGAGCTGAGAATGTGTGAATGGATTTGATATCCAAATTCATCATCTCAGTTTTGCTTTATGAGTCTGCCTGTTTGGGATGGGGTTTCATATGACTGCTGGTGTGAGGGTCTTGATTGAACAAAATTAGGGTTTGTTTTCTTGGATGAAAGTAGGGATTAGGGTTTGTTTGCATGAAAGTAGGTTTTATTTGATTCTGGATGGAGGGTTTCAACAAAGATGCATGCATTGAGACAAAAATGAATTTTAAAGAAGCAATCCATGGAGGACCACCTCTAACAGGAGGGGAACACAATCAACGATTGCCAAGGAAACCATTGAGGATGCCAAAGGTTGATTCAAGAAAAACAGAGATGGGTTGCATAAAATCAACTAATGGATCCCCAGTAGTGAAGTTGGAAATAATAGATGTCCAGGAAGGAATAGATGCGATTGAGAGGAAAAGCCTAATTTATCGATTCATGGGATTTCGACCGACTCTTGCTACCTTCAAGCAATGGGCTGCCAAAAACTAGAGCACTAAAGGTAAGTTCCAAATTTTTACTTACCCTAATGGCTACTTTCTTATTTTTTTTTATAATGAAGAATATAGGGAGAACATTTTTCAAGGGGGGCCATGGTTTTTTGGTAGGGCAGGGCTCTTCATGAAGCCCTGGCATACCAAGTTCAAAGCTGAGGAAGAGATGCCATCAACTGCCCTTGTTTGGGTCCGTTTATTTGGTCTTCCGATAGAATATTGGCATCCAAAGATATTTGCAACAATTGGAAATTATTTAGGAGTTTACATGATGACTTCTGATAGCACCCAACACTTAGAGCATATGATTTATGCAAGGATTTGTGTTTTAATTGATTTTGACAAACCACTTCTAAAGAAGATTACTTTACAATATGGGGAAGAAATATGGGAGCAAGTAGTAGATTATGAAAATATTCCATTTAGATGTAAAATTTGTCATGAATATGACCATCTAGCCAAGGATTGTCCACATAAGGTCCCTAAAAAAGAGAAAGAGGATGGGGACTTGGTAGGGTTTCAAATCCCTAAACAAAAAACACAAAGAAAAAATAGCAACAAAAGAGAAAACAGTAATTTCACCTAACACCTTTGAAATTCTCTCCACGGATGAGCAAGCAGATGATGAGGATGGTCAAATGGAAACAATTATTATGGAGATACAGTTTGATGAAGAGAGGGAATAGGAAGGATTGCATGATGAGAAATCATTAAAAGAGCTTGCCTTGATGCTGAAAAATAACAGTAAAGGAAAAAAAAGTACAATGTAGAAAATCAACCCAAGTGCAAAACAAAAGGGCAGATTCAAACTATAAATAAAACGGATCCTCAAAAAGACCATACAAATTCCAATAGTAGTGTCATGGTACCAAGTAACCAGCCTATAGTCCCAACTGGAATGAAGCAAGATACAAATAAAAGGATAAGGATGCCATAATCCTAAGGTTTATAGTCAGTCTCTTTATGGCAATGTTGGAAGCTTTGGCTATTTTGCTAAGCAATTTATGATATTTTTGGTAATTTGTTAAGCTTTGGTTTATTTTTAGTGTTTTCGTTTTTTGTTTGTTTTGTCTATAGCTCCTTTGTGCTTAGTTTTTGTTGTATTTTTTTTCCTGATTTCGTTTGTGGTGTATTTGATTCATTTTGTTTTTTTTTTTCTATTTTGGATTTGTTTTGTTATGTTGTTTTTGGGATTTTCTATATGTGTTTCATGTTCTCTGGTTTTTTGGTTTGAGGTGTATTTATTTATTTTTTGGTGTTTTTGTTATGGTAGTGTTTTGTTATGTTGTGTTATATTATGTGTTTCAAGTTCTTTGGTTTTTTGGTTTGAGGTGTATTTTTTTTAATTTATTTATTTTTTTGTTTTTTTATGTGTGTTTTATTTGATTGTGTTTCGCTATGTTGTTTGTGTGTTTGTTCTATGTGAATCATGTTTTTTTTTGCGTATGTTAGGTTGTGTTTTCTTTTGTCGACACACTCAAGGAGTATGCTTTATTTTTTTCAGCTTTTTGTGTGTTTGTGTTTGTGTGTTCTTGTTTTTTGTTGTTTCAAGTATGCTTCTTGCATGTGTCAAAGGTGGTAGGCCAGGTGCGAGCCCTGGGCATTTTTGGTGGAAGAGATACCCCTGCCTCCTTGGGTCTTACCCAAAAGTGGCATCCCTTCTGGGATGTTTTCCAAAAAAAAAAAATTGGATAAAATCCTTTAATACGGATTATCATTTTTGTAATGATATTTTAACTAATGTTTGGATATTATGCAACTTTTATTATATATTACAAGATTCAATAAGTGTTGGTTTTATAGTTTTAATTTATCAATTTTTTCATGCAATAAATTTAATTATTCAAGCTCAACTATAAATTTAGTAAAAATCAAATCATATTTAAATATTTGTTAAAATCAAATAAGATTTATAGTCTGTAATGATATTCTAACTAATGTTTGAATGTTATGTAACTTTAATTATATGTTACAGTAAAAAATGAGTGTTGGTTTTAAAGTTTTAATTTTGTCAATTTTTTTCATGCAATGAAATTTATTTTTCAAAGCTCAACTATAAATTCGGTATAAATCAAATCATATTAAATATTCGTTAAAATCAAATAAAATTAATTAAAATAATATTTTTTCAATTATTCTTCTCTATCATTTCTTTGTTATTGCATCATTTGCTATAACAAATGGGTAAAAGATAGCATTTTTGTACGGTTTTACTAATTCGAGCATTTTGCTAAATTTTATTTCAAAGTTCTATTAATGTTAATTTTTTCTGAAATTAAACCCTCTTGAATTTGAATATGAACTCAAACTTTGCGACACAACTTTTATTGCTCAATTATATTAAGCTCAATATTTATTAAGTCTTCTATGAAAATCCAAAGGATGAAAGGAGGGGTCAATAATTGAAAGACCACCACTTATATTCTTTAAGATTGGGCACATACTAGTCTTGATGAGATTAAATTTTTCATTGCATGATTACTTGTCCTTAAATATGAGGCAGAGCTAATGAGATTAAAATATTTTTTATTTTTCATTTGGTTATATGAGATTTAAACAAGCACCGTCCTTATTACACCATGACCATATAATGATATTAAAATAATTTGATAATTATGCATGTATCTCTTGCCAAAATTTGAACTTGGATCTCCTCCTTCAAAGCTAAGGAATATTATTGGTTGAGCTAATGTCATTTGATAATTAAAATACTTTTTTTATTATTTATTTTTGGTTTGTTTTATATTCTTTACATGACATTATGATGTGTTCAATATATATTGAGCTAATAACACCTACCTTGGTGATCACTTCACTCCAATTGATCTAATCACATCTCAAGACCTTATTGTATAAAATTGGCTTATGGGAGGCTCTAAATGAATAATTTCATAGTTTTGAAAGTTTTCGAAATATTGGGGATCCTAAGTGTTGGTCAAATATCTGCCTAATAAACAAAAATGCATTTGTGCATCTTAGACATGGCCAACATTGAATGACCGGAGAAAAGAGATGTGTTCTGTGTCAATCTCCGGAGAGGGTTGGCTTCCAAACTAAATCATACACTAGTTGAAGACTAGAGTTGCAAGAAGGAGATTTAAAAATTACAAAAAGAAATGGTAAATATGGCCACAAACCGAAGGTGTAGGATTTGGGGTAGACTAACAACAAGAAATTTACCCAAACATGAAATAGCATATAACAAAAGAAAAGTAGCATAATTTACTTATAAACTTGTGACAACAATCTTCAAAATAGCACTCCAGCACTCACTCCCTCATTAGCAATATTTTAATTCAAATGTAGAATTTTAAACTTCACAACAAATAAGGAACATGAATGTAAAATAGAAGTGCATGAATATAGAAGGAAATTGCACACAAGACCACTTGCAAATTCAGAAGCCTGGTGTCTTCTATTGATGCAGAGAACTTGGAGATTTTTTCTCGCGAAGTGTCTAACCTCCTCTTACAATGAGAATTTAGTAGTATTTATAAAGGATTTCACCTCTTTCATTAAATGCACATGGAAAAAAAATGACCGCAGATCAGAAACTATAGTGAGAAAATGTCTCCTTGAAAATATTGAAAATTTATCCTCTTGGAACAACGATCCATCTTTCAAAGAAACATTCCCAGGAAATTAGTATCTTGGGCATCGGTGCACACAACATTAAAGGGTGTCTGATGCTTTGAAAATGCATTTCCACTTTGGAAATTATGAAAATTCTCCTATGCTTTTAACAAGGCTCCCTTCTTTGCTTGGGATTCACCATTTGAGTTACTCGTCGCCACCATATTTTAATATTTTTTGTGATTTACCCTGGGCACCTTTGAAAATCTAAACCTTGATGATGAATATGTCTTTTATTGTCTTTACTCCTTTTTAACCATGGCAATGATGATTCCTTTTATTCAAGATGAAAATTTTTTAACAATTGAACATTTTCATGCTTATAATCACGTCCGCACCATTTCCTTTTAAAATCGTGTTCGCTCAATTTTGCTTTTCTGGCACGTTCACGCACAATTTCAATCTTGAGATTGTGTTCACCAATGGGAGAGGTGAACAGGATGTTCACCCCTCAACCAGGGAGAATGCGATAACATTTTTCTTTTGGAGCACGTTTGCCCATGGGAGAGGCGAACGAAATGTTCGCCCCTCGACCAGGGCAAATGCGATGTGACTTGTCAGTCAAGTGCGTGTTGTTGACTTCCATTCTTCCTATCGCCTTTCTAATTACATTCACCCCAAAGAGGGATGAACAAAGCTTTCACCCCATATTTGGGGCAAACGCCTTCCTTTGCCAATTTTTTTAAAAGGCGAGCGGGCGCTGATGTTTCAAACTTTCAGGAACGGAGCTTTCGCCCATATTTGGGGTGAATTTAATTTTCACATATTTTTTTTGGGTATTTTTAAATCTTTTGGTCATTAATGCTTCTTTCCTTTTCTTTTTGATAGAGTGTACAGGGCGAAGGCGTCTCCAATTCACAGTGCTTTTGAATTTTGCAACACTTGTAAGCACAAAAAAAGGTACATATGCAAATAGAGAAATAACATATAAAATCGATCCAGAATAACATTTTAGAATAAATATCATCGTATTACAATCAAAATGCTCCATCAAAATAAAACAAAAATCTCAATGTGGCAAAGTACAAAACTGCCAATATTTTTGGTGACTCACGGGGTATCCAGCTCGCATGGATGCAAGCGATCCCAAGCCTTTATCCATTGGGTTATCATGGAGTCTTCTTACTAGCCGCCTTGGCTGGCGCCTTTGCTGTAAATACATTTCGACGTGCTTCCTCTTCAGCTTTCTCCTTTTCCTCAGCTTCAGCCGTAACTTTGAGAACTTTGGCTCGCTCTACCTCTTCTACTACTTTCTCCTGCTTCGCATGCTCTGTCGTTGCCTTCTCTTCCTGCTCTTTGAGGCTCTCAAAAATTACCTCATAGACTGTGACTGCCTCCTTCCAGGAATGAGTAGTGAATAGGCATGGAACACTTAGTGACTCATAAACGAAGCGAAGATTTTGAATATCTATCAAGCTGAGGCACTTTGCTTGTTGAGCCAATTCATACAATGATAGCTCCAAGTGCGTATATTTTTGCATCAGGGGCAACATTTGTGCTTCCATGAGGGGCTCCTCCCATGCATCAATCTCGAAGGTATCTTCCATGAATTTCCTCCAGAGCACCTCCAATTGCTCTTGTAGCAAGGGTTCACCCCACTCATTCGTAAAGTCCAAAAATCCCAACTCGATAAGAGTATCAAAGTGAGTCATAGAAATGGTATGTTCTCGCTCAATGGTGTTGAGAATTATCCAACCTTCCCTTACTAGGTCCATCCTTTGAAAATAATTATGTAGCGTAACCTTGGCAGTTGACCAGGTGTGATCCATTTCTCTTAGAGGGCAAATACGAATGTTAGAATTAGCTAGGGCCTAAATTTTGATAGCCATTTCCATGTGTGGCCCTAGCATCTCCTTCGTAGTGTCAATCATCTGCTACCCCAACTGGATCTATATTTGGGCTTCCCACAAATAACATAGTACTTGCACTGCCTGTGTGGTCAACTTCTCGCAATTCTTGGCAGAGCGAAGACGGGCCTCCTTGACGCTTTTCAGCGAGAAACCAGCAACCTAGGCAACCTTCTATGCTAGCTGATTTTTTATATCTTTGAGTTGCTGGAAAAGATTATGCATCTCTATTTTGACGATATCTCTTTCTTTCAAATGCACTCCGACTTGTCGGTGCAAGTGCTCATTTTCTGTGGTCATCTTTCCTTCCTGCACTCTACTTTTTTCCAAGGCATTTTCGAGCTCAATAATTTTATTTTCATTTTCAAAATACTTCTCCTTATAATGCTCACCATGCAAGTATACCGAGCTCATATCAGCTTGTATATTGCCCATATTTTTAGTTAGATCTATCTTGGTGAGGTCTTCAATTATAGTCTCACAGACGTAATCACTCGGCAACATTTCTCCTTGCGGCTTTTGGACTAAGGGAGTGATTCTAGTCATGTGAGACTCCATGGCGATTGGGTCGAAAGCAACTTTCTTGATTGGCCAAGCCAGAGCCAAGGTCTCCTTTCACCTCTTGCTCTTCAACCATTGTGAAGAACTCAGGTGTACTCGATTTATATTCTCCACATTGGGTTGTTTTCACACCACCTACACATTGGGCAATGCTTGTATCTCCAAAAATGGAATGAATGGAATTTTGAACGGCTAGGCTCAATGGAAGCAAATGAGATGGCTAGAATAGGGGGAACTAAAATGATAGTTTGAATGGAGGAACCGGTTTCGACTACAATTACGCTTACTCTAGGAGGAGCTTGTGTGCTTATGACCTCAATGGTAGTGGTGGCGACAATGGAAGGGGAAGGGTGCAAAAAGGGATTCGACCTTGATGCATATGAACTAAAAGAAAGGGAGGACGAAGAAAAGGGAAGAGAAGAGGGAGCAATAGTGACTTCAAAAATGGAATATGAAGGAAGCAAAAGAGATATGGAGGGCATACCAAAGGATGGATAAATAGAAACAGAAGATGATGGAAGCAAAACTGAAGTCACTACATGCTTCAGAGAAGAAGAAGGAGGAAAAGAAGATGTACCTTTGGGCATGGGTTTTGTATGACGTGGTGATGGGGGTGGCTATGAAATCACTTCTTCAAGCTGTGCTTCTACCCTCTCCTCAATGTTCACATTATCTTCGTCATCCACGACCTCTACTTGGGAGCTCTCCGACTGATGATCCTCCACCTACTGTTGAGCCATCAAAAATATTTGTGCAACCATAGTCGGGACCTCTATTTTTGGTGAGGGATTAATAACTGCTACTGAAACAATAGGAACTATAGGAACCATGGCAATTGAAACCTCCATAGTAGAAGCAGTAATGGCACCAGTCCTTGGTCTTTTTGCCACCTTGGGAAGCGGTGGCACTTTTGGCACATTTTGCTTCTCTGATGCAGGCACCACTTCAACTTTCTATTTCATTCATTGTGATCTTTGTTTAAACACGTATTGTTGCTCTTATTCCTCTGGAGTCTCCTCCTCAACCAACAAATATTTTCCCTCTGTTTCACCTTCACCACTATCGAAGTGTTGAAAACTCTGTGGTAGAATATTGGTGAAGGCGACGGGCTAATATGAATCAACATACTCATCGTAATGCTCCAAAAATGATTCATCCAACTTCAACCCATAAGGAGTTGTCGGCTTCCCTCGGTGAACCCACATTATCCACCAATTCATAATTTTCTCCTCAATCCATTCGGGCTCACTTTCTTTAACCTAGCTAAACAAACCTGGTGGAGGGATTTGGGATTTATACCTAGCTAGATTATACTTTGCCTCTTGCTCATAGCAGTCGTGCCAAGGTGGAAGTGATGTCATCTTTTCAATGTGCCAATTCATGTCGGGCCCATCAAAATTATTTTGATTCTTCTGAATATTAGGTCGAGGGCAACAATGAAATGTTTTAGATTTTATAATTGCTAAAAATTTACCCAATGGATCATACCTCCAACGTTGTGGTAGCTCTATGAGTCCCAAATCTTGCAATGTTACTGTAAGGAGTCGATTTTGTCCTACTTGGCTCACCTCTATACTACCGAATTTAAATGGCATATTGCATGTCATTTTCTTCCCGCATCCAACTCCATACACATCATTCACGTAATCCAACTGGCGCACTACTTCCATAGCAAAAACATGCTCAGTAGCAAAATAGGGCAACAAAAATGGCTTACCCATAAAACCAAAAATTCTCACAACTACACCCTGAGTAAGCAGAAAAATATCTCCCTTTTCTTAGGCAACTACTGCATCTCTTAATTCCTGTGACACTCTCTCACATGTACCACAAAGCAACTCTATCGTGAGCTCCAAAAACCAACTGTTCAAACTATAAAATGACTCCCTTTTTGTCAAGATGAAAGTCCACATATAAACTAGCAGAGGTTTGTTTTTCTCATTTATTTGTGTTGTTGCAATGAAAGGAAAGCATCGTTGAAGCTGGAAAAAGAAAAACCATACCAAAAAAGAAGCATTCCTGAATGACTTTTCCTGCCCATTTTGCAATTTTTCCAGCTAAAAATTTAACCTTCGATAAATAAAATCACCCAATCAAAAAAATTGGATTGGTGCCCTATCTCATAGCTGAAGGAGAATAAAATTCCATCTGGAAAATACATTGTGCTAAGGTCGCCTGCCACTTATGAACAATATCATCTCAAGGTAAACCCGTGACCCACGCCAACATTGAATAAATATCCAGGCTTTTAAAATTTGTGAGCGGCTTTGGCAAGTTAGGAAGTTGCCCCATCGATGGCTCTTTAATTAGTTGGGTCTCCATAAATTGGCGCATTGTTACCGTGGAGACATATCTATCCTCATGTTCGTCAGTATGTAGTTTTTTATGAATCTCGTAGGAAGGAGGCTTGAGACCACAAGCGAATGTCTCTCGTACTTCATCCGGGGTGATAGTGAAGAGTATTTCCCTCCTGCATTTCTCACAACTCTAGTGAATGGGTCGTAAAACTAAGCAATAAGTTGCACTAGCTCAGGGTAGGGGTGAACTAGTGGGCACAAGTACTAAAATATCTATGAATGATAAGGCACGATGATCCAGCTTTCTGATGTCACCCCCTGATTTACTATGAATTCAACATCCTATCGTAACCTTTCCACCCCTTTGTGAGTAATAATACAATCGCCAATCTCTGCCATTGTGTCTTCATACGGGTCTAGATCGACGTAGTCATTTTTTGGGCCTTCTTAGCTCTAGACTTTGACCTTTTGGGCTCTGCAGCCTCTGCAACATATTTAGGCTCTTTGCTTCACTTTCCCATTTTATTTTCTTCCTAACAAATATTCTGAATGCACTCTAGGAACGTCTGCAATGACAGTTCAAAATACACGACAATAAAAATTTGAAGAAATTTAAACTGTGGGCTTTTTACCTCATCCTTTATATAGAGCACTCTCCCATCTACCATAATAAATGTCAAATTAACCTAGGCACTTTTGGGATATTATGGACATTGATTCGCTCGCTTGGCACCATTCCCAATGTTCTAACGATATCACCTTTGATTCACTACCAAATCATCCTAGGAAAGAGTGCCCTCCTTGCCGCGTAAGTTTATTGTAAATTATGCCCTAGCTATTGAAGCTTGCTTGGAAAAATAAATCGACCACCTGAAAACCAATGGAATATCTTCTTGTTCCTTGAGAACACAAATATTCAGCACATTTGAATTAAATACATTTAAAACATGCTTTCGCCTGCATTCTTGTTCTCCAAAATTTGCCACGTGTTTAAGAGCACAATTCTTCCACAACGTGCTTCCGAAATTGAAAGCAATGCACTCGTCCCCTTTTCCTTCGATGAAATCGTCTTATGAGTGCACAATATTCTCCTCCTTTTCTTGGAAAATCACTGTGCTTCGAATATAATAAAAACAAATCATTCTAGGGTGCCTTCAATGTGCTTGATAATTGTATGGCGAACAACTTCCTTTTAAAACCTCTTTCCTTCGCCCCTTTTTGCCCATATTTAGAAAATCTGATTTTCTAAAAAAAATGAAATCACTTTTAAAGTAGCTTTTCTCTTTTTTTCCCTTTTTTTATTTTCCTTCCCTAAAAGGGCTCATTACATTAATAATCAAACCTATTTAAAAATAAAATGCATGAACTCTCCTCTTTTTTATTTATTTTTATTTTTTTTTATATAGAGAATCCTTATCACTCCGCTTCCTTTAAATGACGCATTCGCCCAAACTAAGGGCGTGCGGTCATTTCACCCCTCATTTGGGGTGAACGCAATATTAGTTTTGTGCTCGTTCATGCCTAAAAAGGATGTCAATGTTGTCAACGAGTTCACCCTAACCAAGGGTGATTGGTCATGTCGCCCCCTCTTCGGGGTGAACATGACTTCAAATGTATACACTTTGCTTTTGTGTTCATTCACCCCCAAAGGGGGTGCCTAAGGCTTTGCGTTCTCTCCTTGGGTGAAAGCGCCTGAAAGAACCCCTTTTACTTTAATTTTGTTGCAACACTTTGAGAGGGGGGTGAAACTTTGCTCTTTTATGCCCAATTTAACTTTCTAGAGGGGCGTCCGCTTACTAGGAATCACATAACGCCATTTTTTTCTTTTTATAAATACCATCAACAATTTAAAGCAAATTAAAAACTAAAAAGAATATTTACATATGTACAAGATGGTACCTCATCAGAATCTTATCATTGAATATAGGCCTTCAAATGAAGACCATTGATCGAAATAGGAAGATCCCAACCCTCCATGTCACAAATATGATAAGCATTTGCCGAATTCACTATGGAAATCTGAAAAGGGCCTTCCCAGATAGCATCAAACTTATGGTGTTTCCCTGGCTTGGCTTTATTTTCGTTCCATTTGAGCACTAAATCTCCCACCTAGAAACTACGCTCAGTAGTTTTCTTTTCGAACCACCTCTGCATTTCTTTAGTGTGTTCAGTGAATGCTTGATAAGATTGTTCTCTATCTTCTTCCAACTACAATAATTGTGCCAATCTTGCACTCATAGGCTCATACTCCTCATCCTCGTCTTAAAATAACTACAATATTTGAAGGACCAGAAGCTAAATGTGGGTAGGCAGGACAACCTCTTTTCCATACACCAAAGAATACAAAGATGTTTTGATAGATTTTTTTATAGATATGCGATCCACCCAAAGAGCCTGGTTCAACAATAGGTGCCAACTCCTCTTATTATTCCCGAGTGTCCTCTTCAAAATCTGCAGCAAATTTTTATTGGTAGACTCGACCAAGCCATTTCCCTGTGGGTAATAATTGGACGATGTCTTGAGATAGATTCCATATTTGCTAGCGAACTCGGTGATTTTGGCCCCAATGAATGGAGTTCCATTATCAGTTACAATTGAATCTAGGACACCGAAGCGAGTAATGATTCCTTCCAGAAAAGAAATGATGGTCGCCTAATCAGCCTTCTTGGTGGGAATAGCCTCTGCCCATCTGGTGAAATAATCAATTATTGTTAAGATGTATTTATGTTCTACAGAAGAATGTGGATCAATGACTCCAATGAAGTCAAGACCCCACTACTGAAATGGTGCTTCCACTTGAATGGGGTGCAGAGGCAGTGCTCCTTTCCTGATTCTGCCAATGTATCATTGACAGTTGTCACAATGCTGACTTACTTTATGAGCATCAAAAAATAGAGTAGGCCAAAAATAGCCAGCTCGGATAATTTTTAAGGCCATGGGCCTACCTGCATAGTGACCACTGGATAGCCCAGAATGAAATTCTTCTAATATTCTTTCTTTCTCAGATTCCTTCATGCATCTAAGGAGAACTCCATCAATATTTTTGTGAAATAGCCCATTAGGCAACAAAACATATTTGAGGGCTTGCAACCTAAACCTTCGATGCTGCGAAGCATCAAGGTGTGGTGGACACTTCCCATAAGTAAAGTAATCAATAAACTCCTCTGTCCAGTCGTGATTATTTGTAGTACGATTTACACAAATGCTTTCACCAACCTCTTCTTCTTGCATCATATCGAATGATTCAGATACGACACTTTTAGCTAACTCCTGGAAAAGAGCTCACCCATGAACTAGCTTTGTTGGTCGGATCTCCACATCATATTCTTGAATTTTTGAGACCCAACCTACCCTTTTATCGCCTAGTTCTCCTTGGAGTATGAAATTTCGAACATCAAGATGTATAACATAAACAACAATTTTACTCTAAGAAACAAAGTGTTGGAACTTCTTCAATGATTTCATCACCATGTACACCTACTTCTCAATAAAATTGTACTTCTCCTGGTGGGGCGCAATGACTTGAATCAGGAAGGCAATTGGCTTCTCATATCCATCTTCTTGCTTCTGCATCAAAACTGTAGCATAGCTCTCTTGCTCACCTATTGCATAGAGAATAAAGTCCTTTGAATAATCAGGATTGATCAACACTGGAGCCTGGGTGATTCTTTCCTTGATCTCCCAAAAAGCTTGTCTTCTGACTTCTATCCATTTAAACTCGATATTCTTCTTTAAGAGTTCAGTCATGGGTTTCACAACCTGAGCAAAGTCGACAATAAACTTACGGATAAAATTTATTTGGTCGAAGAACGATTGTAGATATTTTTTGTTAGCAAGCAATGGTAGCTTCAAAAGTGCTTCAGCTCTTGTAGGATCAATCGCCAATCCTTCTTGTGAGATCACATGACCCAATAACTTCCCTACTTTAACAAAAAAAATTGACTTCTTCAGATTAATAGAAATCCTAAACTCATGAAACTTATAAAAAACCTGCCTCAAATGAGAAACATGGTCTTCTCTGCGATGTGAAAATACAGTCATGTCGTTAAGATAGATTACAATAATTTTATTCAATAACTCACCAAAAGCGATGTCCATAGCCCTATGAAAAGTAGCGCCAGCATTTGAGAGTCCAAATGGCATATGTTGGTAGGAAAATGTGCCCCACTTAGTGGTGAATGTTGTTTTATGTTGGTCCTCATCTTTCACCCATATCTGATTATAACCATAGAAGCCATCTAACAATGAAAATATTTGTGCATCGACAACCACATGAAGGATTTGATCAATATGCGGTAGAGGGTAATGATCTTTCAACGACGTCTAATTCAGATTTCAAAAATCAACACATAGTCGAATGTCTCCATTCTTCTTTCGCATTGGCACTAGATTTGCCACCCATATCGAGTGCTTAATTGGGTAAATTATCTTTACCTATAGCATCTTCAATAATTCTACCTTCATGAGTACTTCTATCTTGGGATTGACAGACCACTATTTTTTCCAAAAAGGTTTTACTCCATCTTGTATCTCAATGGTATGTTGGACCACGTTCTTATCATATCCATTTAAATCTTGATAGCTCCACGCAACGATGTTAGGGTACTCATAGCACAAGTTCTTAATATCTTCCAACTCTTCAGGCATGCAATAAGTTCTAATCTTGATGATCTTTTCAGGTTCTAGCTGTAATTCCTTATATTCCTTGGAATCTACCTTGATCCTGTGCTTTTTAGCCCTGTCATTTTGATCAAACAAACTTTCCAATGAAATCAATCCCCTAGGAATGTGATTGTTCTTCAATTTTATAATACCCTCCATCTCTTCTTCGACAAGCTTTCTGTCATCTGCACTTGCAACTTCCTTGATAAAAAATTTGACTGTTTTCTCATCATTGTCGAATACTTGCCAATATATGTTTTTGTCAGGGACTAAAGGTCTATAAATCACCCTGAGATTCTTGGGCCTTTAGACTATTTTATCTGCAGGAGAATAATTCACACCAAGAGATGCTAGAATATCTATGTATTTGTTTTACTCTTGGGAAATCGCCTAAATGTTCAAGGCAGTAAAATATTAAAAAAAATCCCACACTTTGTTGTGATAAGCTTTCAGGTAATGCTGCTTAGACACACATTTATTAGTGGTTTGGTTGACAATGAGTTCGGAGTCACCAAAAATTTGCAGCTGCTTGATGCCCAACTTTTTAGCTTTCTTCAATCCGAGACACAACGCTTTGTATTCAGCTGCATTATTTATGCAACTCCAAGTCAGCCTATAGGAGTAGGTCTTATGTAACCTCATTGGGGAGAACAAGATGATACCAGCTCTTGCACCATTCTTACATCTAGCACCATCGAAATAAAGCTTCCACAACTGATCCATGGTAGGATTTGGGGAATAAGGGACTTTTTCTTTAGTCTGCTCTGGTTTGGCTATCGTATAGCAACCAATGTTTGTTCCAATAATTGCATTAAAATCCATGAGTGAAAAATTGTCTTTGAGGTGAATTTCATCAAGTGCTTCTTCCATAAAGTCAACCTATCCTAATTCTATAGTCATCATATTAAATGCACCTAGGGGATTTTCTTCTTCCTCCTCCAACTTATCAATATGAAAATTTAATGGCTTTTTATTATATATGTGAATTCTCTTTCCTTTGAATGGGATATGCAAATGCAAGTAGTCTAGGGTAAGGTATCCTCCTAGTTTTACGATGAATTCCCTTGAGATATAAATGCTAAAGTAGGGCTCCAGGTCAACCACTACTACTTCTTGGATGACCGTGATTTGTGGCATACTACGAAGGAAAATAGAAATATATTTGATTACTCCTATCATTTTGATCAGAGTCCCATCCAACTGTAACACTCCTAGGCTACTTCTTGTGTATTCCATCCCCATCACTTCACATACTGCCTTTGGCATGACAGTAGTCGCAGTGCCATATTCAATCATACAATTATGTACAATCCACCCTTCCATTATGAGTGACAAATAAAATGGGGATGACCTATTCTTTTCGATGGTTGAAGTTGGTAGCATTTACACCAAAATTGTTTGAGAAGGATTTTTATTTTGATCTTTAGCAGTCTTCAAAGACTCTTGCAATAGGTCAACCTGTCTAAGCAACTGTAGTGCATCATATAGGCTTACCTTCATGGGTATCTTCTTCATTTATTCCACAATATTATAATTTGAGATGGTCAAAACCTTCTCTTCTGTGACCCACTCATACTTGCCTTGGTATTTTTGAGTAGCTTCTACCCTTTGCATCTTTGTCAAAGATGGGTACTTGAGTCACTCCTTGGCCTACTCCTTTGTTTCATTTTGTGTTTGGGTAGCTGCTGCAGGTTGTGAAGTTGATGCTTTTATTTGTGCCTTTTCTTGAGCTTGCTTAGGTAGTAAATCCTTTAACAAGATGGAATCCTACTTCTTAGCCATTTCACTAGGCGCTTTTGGTGTAGGTTGCCCTTTTTCATTTTGCACCTTTGGTTTCGCAGGCACCTTCAAGGGTTCAAACTCAGCTGGATCTACAGTTACTAGCTTCTTTTCGGACCTTGTAAGAACTGAAACTTTCTCCAAGGATGACATCGTTAAATTATGGTCATCCTCTCTGATCATGTTGATTTGTCTACCAGTTAAAATTTTTGCAAGCGTCTGCACATAGTTTATATGCACCATGCAGGTTTCTTTCCCATGAGGATCGTTGCACGTTGAACACCAGTATGCTATTTTTGTCATACTAGTCTCCTCATTTGCTAGCATCATTGTGTTCTTATCAGGGCCTCTACTAGTAGATGCTTGCTCTCGAGTGATCGATGGAGTTTGAAATCTCTTAGACCAAAATTCAGCCTCAGCTTGCTTCTTCCTCATCGATGTAAGATCATTTGATATCATCCTTAAGGCTGAGTTATTTTATTTCACTTTTTGTAACAATATCATGAAAGAATAAGGGTTAGAAGGTGCGGGAGGTGATGGTAAAGGTAGAGGCATTGGTGGCACAGGAAATGGTAATGGGACCGGTGGCGTTGGCAATGCTAGAAAAGGAACGGATGATGGCAATTGTGGTACTGACTGAATGGGTAACTACGAAAAGCTTGGAGCCGAATGTTGTGGGACAAGGATCGAAATGTTTTGAGGTGGGCCTAAGCTCCATGAGATGCTGGGTACATGGAAGGCATTGGTTGCGAAAATACGCTCAAATACAAATGTTGTAGTAAGTCAGGTAAAATAGGAATCGTCATTTTTTGAGGAAGCTTACCTATGGCAATCAAGTCGGATTCATATTTTTATGCTTGTGTATACAGATCAGGGAAAGTATTTACATTGGTTTTTCGAAAAGCCATACCAATGTTAGTGTTGAATACCCTAAGGTAATAGAATACAACTTGCTCATGTGTGGGCCGAAAACCATCAACTTTGAGTGAACCTGACGTTGAAATCAACTATCTCCTCCTGTGGATGTCTTTGGATCATTGTAAACTAATACAACAAGGAGTATGGATCAGCTTGTTATGTTATAATATTAATGTGCACTATGCCTTCTACCTTGACACTTGTCATGTCTTGCATATAGGCTTATGCCTATATATTGCAATCTTCTTGTATCATAATACATCTTATCTCATTTTATTCCTAACATTTGGTATTAGAGCTCTAGGAATTCTCTGCCCTTGTGAGCTTGAGGGGGGATTTCCCTCATGGAAATCCCCCCCCTCATTTTTATTTTTTCAAAGTGTATGAAAGGAGGCATCATATTAGAAAAACAAATTTGTCATTTTTGAAAATATCTTCCTGTTACTTTTTATTCTATATTTGGAAGTTGATTTTTTGGCAGTAATTTTTATAAAAACTCCTAAGTCAAGCATAATTTTGCATAGCACAACTCGGATGGGTGACCACTAGGGAGGTCCTGTAGTTGCACATATTTAAGAAGGTCATTATTTTTTGCCATTTTGAAGCATCAAATTGTAGCCGACCATAGGATTATTTATAGTCATTGGAAAGGTTTTTTTGCAACAGACACATTGCTGGTGTCCAATTATAATTTTGAGATAGTCTTATATGTATTTTTTAGCCTTAAAGTTATGTACCTTGGAGTGCACTCTCGGTTGTATCCAAAACTCCCAAGGTAATTTTATATGTGATCCTTTTATCCAGTCACCTTCTCTATTGAACCTGGCAGATGCATAAACTGGTTACCCATGCATTCTGGTAGGATGAGAAGGTAACCATAAGGACACTTATTCTAAATACTACATACATAGACACCCTAGACTCTATTTGAGGTCTTTTTTGGATCAAATTTTGAAGACTATAGACGAAGACACTTCAGAATATTCTATTCTCTTCTTTCTTCTTCTCTATATTTTGCTTCTATGGTTCAATTTTATTGTATTTCATTGCTCGTATTTCCTTTGTATTAAGGTGCATTTTTGGCAGATATCGACACCTTCTAGATTGAGTTCACCATGAGGGAGGATGATATTCATGGTGAATCTAGTCAATGACCTATGAGAGGCAACATACCTGGAGGATGACCTGTAGAGGCAACAGACCCAAAAGTGGATTACCCTGAGGTGCACAGGATGACCTTGAGGCACTTAGACAGCTGACCCAAAGGTAACAGACCCGTAGAAGTTGATGACCCTGTGGCAACAAATCGAGATGTATACACCGTTGATCTAGAATTATTCATAGTTGAAGAGCCAAGCGCAAAGAGCACGAGCCTATACCAAATCATGTAATAAATGAGGATGATAGGGTTCATTCAACATTAAGGGGGAATGTTACCTAATGTTGACTTGTTTTTTTGTAGTTAGGATAGTCAACATTAAGGGGAAATGTTAGAATATTAATGTGCACTATGCCTTCTACCTTGACACTTGTTATATTTATTTGACACTTGTCATGTCTTGCATATAGGCTTATACCTATATATTGTAATCTTATTGTATCATAATACATCTCATCTCATTTTATTCTTAACATGTTCATGGAAATTTTTAATCAACAACTCCGCCAACTAATCACATGAGGTGATAGTGTCAGGTTGTAACGATCTGTACCAATACAACAATTTTCCTCTCAGTGAAAATACTAGTAACTTTACCATTACATATTCATTCGTTATTCCATGGATCGTAGCCAGAGAAGCTACATCCAGAATATGTTCATAGGTCATCTTACCAGTGCCATCATAGGTCGGTAAAGCCTTCAAAGCTACTTGGGGCACTGGATTTTTTGCTTGTAAGTTTAAGGCCCCTGAGATATTCCATGTTGAGAATTGCCTTGGTGACTGTGGTTGCTGAGGTGGTGGATTCTGGTCCATGTGAACTGGTGTATGAGGTGGAGCTTGAGGGACGCTAGTGGCAGTACTAACTAGACTTGTGGGAGCAGAAAATACACCAGCTAGTCATGAGGATGTAGCAGATGATATATGGGATATATGAGGTAATGAATATGTACGACGTAGAGGGGCTAACTAAGGGTGCTCTCCTAACCTTTGAATATCAAGTTCGTAGAACTCAATTTGATGATCTAGATTTTTGGCCTTCGATCTTGTATTCATGAGACACAACTTTCAATGTCCCCACGTTTGAATATTTTTGGGTATAATCAAGTTGCCATATGTTCTAACTATATAGCACAAAGGTGAACATAAAAACTTAATACTGTCGAAAGTAGAACTTTCGGTGTCCCACTGAGTATGCCAAAAACTATTGGTAAAATATCTGCCTAATCAACAAAACCACGTTTGTGCACCCTAGACATGGCCAACATTGAATTACCAGAGAAAATAGATGTCCTCTGTGTCAATATCCAGAGAGGGCTGGCTCCCAAACTAAATCCTACACTAGTTGAAGACTAGAGTTGCAGGAAAGAGATTTAAAATTGCGGAAAGAAATGGGAAATATGGCCACACACCGAAGGTGTAGGATTCAGGGTAGACTAACAGCAATAAATTCACCCAAGCATTAAATAACATATAACAAAAGAAAAGCAGCAAAATTTACTTATAAAATTACGACAAAAATCTTCAAAATAGCACTCCAGCACTCACTCCCTCATTAGCAATATTTAAATTCAAATGCAGAATTTTAAACTTCAGAGCAAATAAGGAACATGAATGTAAAATAGAAGTGCATGAATACAGAAGGAAATTGCACACAATACCACTTGTAAATTCAGACTGGTGTATTCTATTGATGTAGAGAACTTGGAGAGTGTTTCTTGTAAAGTGTCTAACCTCCTCTTACAATGATAATTTAGTAGTATTTATAGAGGATTTCATCTCTTTCATTAAATGCACATAGAAACAAAATGATCGCGGCTCAGGAACCATAGTGAGGAAATGCCTCCTTGGAAATATTGAAAATTTATCCTCTTGGAACAACGATCCATATTTCAAGGAAACATTCCCAGGAAATCAGTATCTTGGGCATCGGTGCACAAAAAATTAAGGGATATTTGATGCTTTGAAAATACATTTCCGCTTTGGAAATTATGAAAATGTTCCTATGCTTTTAACAAGGCTCCCTTCTTCGCTTGGGATTCACCATTTGAGTTACTCGTCGCCACCATATTTTAATATTTTTCGTGATCTACCCTGGGCACATTTGAAAATCTGAACCTTGATGATGAATACACCTTTTATTGTCTTTACTCCTTTTTAACCATGGTAATGACAATTCCTTTTATTCAAGGTGAAAATTGTTAACAATTGAACATCTTCATGCTTATAATCACGTCTGCACCATTTCCTTTTAAAATTGTGTTCGCCCGATTTTGCTTTTCTGGCACGTTCACACGCGATTTCAATATTGGGAGTGTGTTCGCCAATGGGAGAGGCGAACAGGATGTTCGCCCCTCAACCAGGGCGAATGCGATAACATTTTCCTTTTGGAGCACGTTCGCCTATGGGAGAGGAGAACGAAATGTTCGCCCCTCGACCAGGGCAAACACAATGTGACTTGTCAGTCAAATGCATGTCATTGAATTCCGTTCTTTTTGTTGCCTTTCTAATTACATTCACCCCAAGGAGGGGTGAACGGAGCTTTCATCCCATCTTTGGGTAAACATGTCCCTTTATCAAAATTTTTAAAAGGCATGTGGGCGCTGATGTTTCAAAATTTCAGGAAGACATTTGCCCCAAGGTGGGGTGAATGGGGCTTTCGCCCATATTTGGGGTGAATGTAATTTTCACATATTTTCTTTTGGGTGTTTCCAAATATTTTGGTCCTTAATGCTTCTTTCCCTTTATTTTTGATAGAGTGTACCGGGGCGAAGGCGTCTCCAATTCATAGTGCTTTGGAATGTTTCAACACTTGTAAGCACAAAAAAAGGTACATATGCAAATAGAGAAATAACATATAAAATCAATCTAGCATAACATTTTAGAATAAAAATCACCATATTACAATCAAAATGCTCCATCAAAATAAAACAAAATTTCCAATGTGGCAAAATACAAAACTACCAACACTAATATAAAATTGAGTTATTACAATTCTAGTAGTTTCATGGGGTGGCAAGCTCTATCTATGAGATATCCCAACTCTTGCCTTCATCCTTGGGTACAAAGTCCATTAAATTAAGACCATTTTACAATAAATTACATAATCATTGGTGCTTCCTATCCCTTTATGATAATATCCTGAGAAAAATCTATCATTTTCCATCCGTAGCTACTTTTGAGTTAGCTAGGTTCTTAGTATCCCCTATGAGATCTTCATATGGATTCTTGGACAACCCCTCTTGTTGCTCCACTAGTTTCATTATTTTTCCTAGTAGTATTTTCAACTTCTCCATATGTTCTAGTGTAATCTCTATGCTACCTTTGTTCTTCTCCTCTTTGATCATAGCTTGAATCATGTCTTCACAAAAAAAATCTTATTCAATCATTAAAAGTATTAGGTATCCCAACATTTATTAACCCTTGTATCTCTGCTATCATTTCCTATTATAGGGTTACTATAGAGGCTAATGTACTTTTGCAAAGCTTATAAGTCCTCTATGGATATCAAATATCCTCTTCAATTACCTATCCATCTCCCTCTCATCCATCCTTAATTGTTGTGTTTTCCCTATAATCATGGTAGCAAGTCATTTTAGGACCTCTTAATATTTATCCTTCGTCTAAATCATCCTCTATTTGGTTAATGACCTTCATCATCTGATTAAGGATAAATTATATGTTAGCCATAAACTAAAAATACCTTATCTAATTTATGTTATTCCATGAGAATTTTGCTTGTTCTATATTTGAGATGCACTTTTAATCTTCCATAGTTCCTTTCTTCAAATTTTTATTCTCCTTTTGAAGTTGCATGATCTCTTGGTCCTTGGCATGCTACACAACTTGCATTTGTTGGACATATAGTTCTAGTTCTTTTCTTTCTTATTCAAATTATCCCTTGAGTTGATTTTGTCCATGAAAAAGCTATGTGAATTGGTCTTCTAGTTATTTCTTTTGTCCTACGCTTCTTACAAGCTTGCATTAAAGATTTCAAATTGCCTTCACAATCGATAACCTTCAATAACATATTTTCTAAGGGTTTCTAATTCTTGTTGAACTTGAAGTTTTTGGCTGCAAAAAGGGATGCTGCTTGGAATTTATCTTGATATTTTTTGGTATCTTTAATTTCCAACACCAACTTGTTATTATACATAAGTACACTAAATGACAACTAGTTAGAGAGTTCTATCATATGATATGGGTCTGCTCTGGTAAGATTCAACTCGTAAATATTGGTGATGAAATTAGTTGATTCATTGGATGCTTTAGATGAGTCTCTTCTTAGGGATTTAGCAATCAATATCTTGTTTCCACCTTTGACCACCTATGATTGCATGATTTTTTGCACTCTTGGGGTCTATTTCTTGATCTGTTAAACTCCTCTCTAACTTTTCTTTATTCTTCTTATGAGGAGTCCAATGCTTCTTATATATTTATGACCCCCATAGGATCAACTATTTACCAGATGTAGGATTGACTTAGCCATATAATAGGATTTTATTTTTGGTTGGTTTGAATATACTTGGTTGTATAAACCTATGCTTGTGATATCATAGTCTTTGATAAGCACCTTTGCGACCAAGACACTTGGTAGATGTAATGGACATGATGATATTATGTGTGGAGTAAATTAGGTGGATATGGTGGTGAATGGGGAGATAGTTATGGACACTTTGGATGTTATTTATGTTAACAAATGAATAGTGGTGGTAGTAACAATGATGAGGATGATTGACTATTGATGTATAAGACTAGTGGATAAGTGGAAGAGACTTCAACTATGGGGAAAGAGAAGGATGTGATAGGTATAGCAAAGACACTAGGGTTATTCTCATATGTGTGAGGAGGTTTTCTCTCAAGAGAACTAATAGCTAGACTTTTTTGAAGGAGGGGTATGTAGTAGAAAAAGTAGATAGGATTGAACAAATAGGAGTAGATAAAATAGGTGGGAAGGAAGAAGTGAGAGGAGAAGAAGTAGGAGGAGAAGGGAAATATGGGAGTTCTTCATGGAAAGGGATGTAAATATCTATAGTTATTGCCTTCTAGATGGCCTTGCTGAAGTGCTTCTTTACTTTAGCAATGTTACCAGTAGCTTTGATAGTGACCCTATTTTGTTACCTCTTTTCTTAATACTCATAATATCAGCTCTTAACTTCATCAATACTTTAAGGTACAATCGCTCTAGAGGGATTTAGCCTTCTTCAAGTGTAGGTGTTACTTTCCCAATTCCTTTTGCTACCATTTTTCCTATGACTATTTTTCCAAAAAATTATCCATGAGGATCTCATCACCTACTTCTCTTGTCACCCCCTTGTAGTTTCTTGAACTATGGTGCTAATCATAGCCAGGGTTGATGTTGTCATAGAAGTTACAATTTTGAGGGCTAGAGATCTTCTAAGTTCTAGGTTGCTAGCTAAGGATTATTGTATGATCCTTAGTATTTTTGTTAACTTCTTGTGCTTGCTATTCCAAATTGCTGAGAAGTTTCAATTAGATAGTCTTTGATGAATTGAAATATTTATGGTACTATTCTCATATTGTATCTTTTACCAAGAAATTTTTTTGCTTGTTAAATAATTTAGTTTTTCTAAAGCACTTATTGTTTGATGGTTTGTTTTACCGTCTAGGTAGAGGTCATGCTTGACTTGGGACTCTACCTAGAAGGAAAACCATTTTAATGGGTGTACATACCATTGTTAAATTTTATACTCATATCCATGTGCTTCCACTAGTTTGGCTTTGGATGCCTTCTCTGATAGGTTGTCCTAGTTTTCAATTATGTATACTTTCTCATGTGCATAGGTGTGCAACCCATTATTTGATATTGAGGTACCCCTTTGGATCATAGGATCATGCATCCTTCAACTAATCAAAGCCCATGCTTCTTAGTTTTTCTTCTATAATATGGTTAAATTCTTACGACATAGATATGGTGTTTATTATTTACTAGCTTAAGGGGTAGACGGTTACCTTCTTTTATCCCTTTAAGGTCTATGTAATCCAATTTTTGTACATATTTTAAATAAAAGAGGTAGTTAGAAACAAATGTTGGCAACTAGAAGGCATAACAGATAAATGAATGGTTGATGCTTCCTTAAGTAGAATTCACCATTCAACCATTCTTCTAATTTTAGCAGATTTCTAGCCCCATAGGATAGTTTAGGTACCTTCTCCATTAGTTTTAGCATGATCAAATGATGCATTGTATCATAGAAGTGATATGAAGTTCTTCCCTTCCTAGCAAGACAAGTTTGTACATTAAAAAATGGGAATAGGTTTACCATTAGTCCCTACTTATCATCTAGGATTAATCAAGGGAGTTCTCGATAATATGCAAGAATGCTATATGTTCATACACTTGTGCATTCATCTTTTATATTAACACTAGAACAATCCAAGATAGTGCATGCTAGACATATTTCTTAAATAAATCTAAGCTTCAATTAGATAATGAAATTTAAATCCTTTTTTGGATCATTCAGGTTTAGCTCAAGGAACTCTCTCTAGTAGTAGAAGTCACACATATAGCAATGGTCCTTTTGGACCTTGGGATTGTACATCATCCACATAGTTGGATCATCTATTGCATTCAACATGTCCTTGATATCCTCCATTTTGATGTAGAAGGATTTTTTCTTCCATTATGATGTTCATATACTCTTCCCTTTAAAATCATGTCGTTCATTACATATCTCAACTAGCTTTAGGAAGTTCTAAATTTGGGGCACCAAATTCATTGCCAACCCTAATGTCTAGACTTGGATGATGTTCCAATAATGTATGCATGACCCATAGTTGTATCTTCTCAACACCTTATTACTTACTTATATAGGTGATTATTTGAACTTCCCCTCCTCCACCCTCCTATAGGGTTCATAAAACATCTCTTATAGTCTCTTGGGTAGAGGGAAAAATTTCTTCTTCCTAGCCTTGTTTTTACCTTTATATTATGAGAAACTGTCTTATGTAGGTAGTATTTGAATTTAGATGGATTTAATGAGAGTAGTAATTGGTAAGGTGGTGGTGGTAGCACACGATGTCTAACAATATTTTTATTTGTAGATTTAGTCAAGTTGTTTCCTTAACCATGGTAATTGAAGGTCATTTTCAACATTAAACCATCTTCTAGTGCATGCTGAGAGTGTAATCCAACTTATGCCCAAGGCCAAAATTGTATGGTAGAATATTGTATAAGCCTATGGGCAATAATTGTACAAATATGTTTAACTTATTATGTAAGCCCTATGGGTCATGGTTAACCTTGTTATGGTTAACCCACCTTCTAACTTATAATGAACCTTAATACCTCTTGTTATATTGGCTTAGATTAAACTTGCTTATGTAATTTACGTTTTGATATTGGTATAAATTCCCCAACTCTCCATCTATTATATCTGAGTCGTATGATTCCTATCCATGAATAATACAATGATTATTTATGGTGCTTAAGGGAACCCATCAATTCTACTCTTTTTTCCTTTTTATGCTTTGTTTATAAGATTTGAGTGGATGAATTGCTTATCTTTATTCCTAGAAATATGAATGAATTTCAATATGGTATTAGAGTGGGTATAGAGCAACATCGCTTGATCATGCAAGAAGTCAACTTGGAGCCTCCAATATTTCTTCCAATTTTTAGGGCAATTTTTTCTCAAAATTTCACTAGTATTTTTTGCATAAGAAGTCACGGGAAAATTCCACTGTTTTTTGTCACTCATTCTTTTAAAATTTTTGGAGCAATCCTGTTATCTCCTCTCCCTACTTTGTCTTCATTGAAGTCCTTACACAAATTTAAAATCCACATATTTTTTGACCTCTATGTTATAAAGAAGCCAAGCTATGTTGTCAACAAAGATAGAGTGAAAAGGTTAATTTATTGATTTTGAAGTTTAAATTTTCCCACTCATGCCTTGGCAAGAATTTTGGTGCAAATTTGTACGCACTACCTTCTTCATTTTTATGCTCTTTTGGTGTCTCAATTGTAATGTCACTGTCTAAGAAGAGCACACAAATCATCATGCATTAGAGTTAGAAGCTAAGGCAAATAAGGTAGCATGCACTGAAACTATTTCATGGGCAAATCATGGGTTCGATTTTGGAAGTTCCTTTTGTAATATGTTTTCAGATAACTAGCATAGATAAAATTAGTTTTTTTAAACCTAGAGAGCACAAATGAAAAGACTTTTTGAGTTATATATTTTCTATGCAACATTATGTCTATGAAATTTTGATGAAAATACATATTGTAAATAGAATAATGATAAACAATACAATTAGATCACAAATTACAACATAAGTAACAAGATAGAATAATCCAACATATCACATGCAATACATTTAAATAAAAAAACTAAATCAAATCAAATGTTAATGTACTTTATTTCTAGTTATAATTACCTTAGACTTTGATCTATAATTATTATATTATTAAATTAAAAAATAAATAAATAAAGTTAAAGTTGATCTCTACATGCTTTATTTTCATTGTACTTGTTTTATCAATTAGAAGAAACATAATGTAGTATTCCAACATACCATATGCAACATATTTAAATAAAAGGCTATATAAGCATGTATTTTTCTTTTATACTTGTCTTATTTTTTAATTATAATTGATATATTCAACTTGAGGAATAAGATTCAAACCCTCTCTATTGGCTTCGTGTATATGTGTGAGTTTATCCTTAACCAATATAAACATTATAATTGTTATAATCTTTAAATAAACTTATTTTATCTTCTTAATTAAACTAATTATATTTTTTAATATTATATTGATATTAATTAATTAGTTTTTAAATATAATATAAAACATAATAAAAACCAATGTAAATATGGATATAAATTATTTTTATAACTCAAAACTTTAATTAATAATAATTTTTTAAGTCAAACTTGGAAGCCTTGTGAGAGATACCATAGTGGTATGTCCTTGAGTTTTCATCTAAGAAACCCAAGTTCAAACCCAAGTAGAAGGGATTGGACTCCTTTCAAAAACTCACGCTTTACCTTAAAATCTTTATCCAACAGGGATACTAGGTAAGTCCTTGAGATTTCATCCAAGAAACCCAAGATTTTAAATCTCAATACGAAAGAAACTGAGATCCTTCATAAAAACCCATATTTTTAATTTGTTTTTCATATTAAAAAAATTAATTATATAATTTAGAAAGTTTTTCAATTTTTTATTTTTTTCATGTACATTTTCTTATGGTATATTTCTTTTCCATTTTATTATACACATTAATAATATAATTTAATCTTTAAAACATATAAATATACATATAAACCAATTTTTTATTTTTATTTTTAATATTCAATATTTATATAAACACAATGATTTATTAAAAAAAAATTAAAAAAATTAACAAGTAAAAATAATTTATAAATTTTATTATAAATTTAATATTTAAAAAATATATATTAACTTTTTTTTTTTTTGGTGGTGGCCACAAGGGGTAAACAGACTGTGACCATGAGGGAACCATTACATAACATATCCGCAACATGTGAGGCGAGAGATTTGAACCTGGGCCTCTCAGCAACTAGAGAGGTCTAACTACCCACTTGCTCTCCAACTCCTCTACATGGGCGGATAATATATATTAACAATTTTAATTAACGATAAAAATCAAATAAAATATTTAAAAATTTACAATATCAACACGTCTGTTGTATGGATGCCCCGTCTATGAAACTCGTAATTTCGTTATCTATCAGTCTTCCTCTGCTGATGATAAAGTTCTTTTTCTTTAATATATCAGGCAAATCCGTAACATCAATTGAGTACGGGTCAGACATTTTTCTTGAGGTGCCTCCCAACACAAGTTATATCATTGAAGTTATCTCTATAATCCCTGCTCCCTGCCTCTCGTCGGTAAACGTGGCATGGAGTGTCTCTCGTCGATAAATGCGGTTTGGAGTGAGGGGATCTCAATGATTCGGGGTTTAGTATCATTGTCATCAAATTGGCGCGCACTCACGGATTCAAGTCGGACTATTACCTTTGCCCTTTATTGAGCATGCCCCCAAGGTTTGAACCTAAGTCTCCTCTTGGTAAGTGCCCAAAGTCTTACCAATCCACTTAAAGTTGTCCATAAACGTGCATTTCACTCTCCAATGTGAGAATATATATATTTTTTTGGATACATAAAAGCTTGGTTACACTCATATTATTTTAGTAATTATTAAGTGTAGGGTTTATATTATAAGAGTTGCACCCCACAAGCTTATACCACTTTGCTATTGTTAATCGATTTAAGAGGGTTACCCTATACCACCTCATTATTGTTAACCAATTTAAAAGGATTACAAATCATCCAAAATTCGTATCACTAATATGTATGACCTAAAAAATTAGGATAAAAATATATTACTATGTTCATTAGTCTATATCAAATATAAAAGTTATTCCCTTGCCATGGTTATGGTTGTCTATAATGATGAAAAATGTGTCAATTAATAATGAATTAGTAACATTTCTTTTCGGAAAGTTTTTTTCGGTTATATAGATGAATTGGTTACAATCACAATTTTTAGTAACTATTAGCGCAGCTAGCAGGGTTCAAACTTTCAGTGAAGGCTTCCAATACACTCACCGTTTCGTTAATGGGTTAATGGTAACTCGGCGTGAGATGGGACCATCGAACGCACAGGGTTTGCATTGTATTCGTCAGTTTGGTTCAACATGTGGCATGAAGGGGACCACCGAACAAGCAGGAAACAGGTCGTTGCCATCAATCAGATGTAACACGCAAAGGAGTCGGATCAGGCTATTGTCTATGCATAAGCATGCCCATGGGATTAGAACCTAAGTCTCCTTTCATTAAGCGCTCCAACTTACCAATCCACCTAGACCCACGGACCATTTTTTTCAAAAATTGTTATCCGTGTTATTTCAATAAACTTTTACTCTAAATAAAAATACGTAAAAAAAACTTGGAAACTAACAAATATTCGACAAAAATTATTCTTACTACCACAATCCTAATTCCTACTATTATTGTTCAAGCATACCAAATGACGAATGAAAGTATCTCACGACACATCCTCTCATGAAAATATCATTTTACTTTAGTACGAGAGGGTAATACGAAAGGGCGGTGGATAGTCCCTTCAACTATTCCTTGAGTTTTTTTGAATGAAAAAAGCCAAAATTGTATTAATTAAGCTTAATCATACAAAACAGTGTGGGTGGGATTAACACACCCCAATCAACCAAGAGAAACTATTACAACTAGGAAGAAAAGTCACACTATCTGCAACAAACATATCTCTGTACAAAATATCAGGAATCAACTAGCAGAAAACATAAGAGCAACAATCATGTAGAAAGAACTGAGACCAGTGACGAGGAGTTGCAGATCCATGATCCCGGTGCGTTCTGCCAGTGGTTCATAAGTTGTCGAAGGTACTGAAACTCCATGTTGACTTTCTTAATTTGGGCAAAAATCTACAACCAACAATCATAGAAAACCTCATATTTATCAGATAGTGAAAAATACAAAGAGGATTCTTGTTGGGAAAAAATAACTTTGTTGCGGGTTTTCCATATGTGGAAGAGAATAGCAATTCTAAATATATGCCAAACCACTGAAAGATTTGTGGAGAACTGAATAGGGTCTCCCAATAAGATATGCCTCCAAGAACATGAACCAAAGAATAAAAGGTTTGAAAAATGAAAGAATCCAACACCAAGTCTGTTTAGCCCGAGAGCATTCCTAGAATAAATGAACATAGTTTTCCTCCTGACCACAGAACTTACAAGAGACATAATCAACTCCCAAGCATTGCAAGCGTTGACTAAGAGGCAAACCTTGAAAAAGCACACTCCAAGCAAAAAAAGACTACTTTGGTTCAATATATTTAGCCCATACAGTATGAAATCGAGATTTCCAAACAGACTGAGAAAAATTTAAATTCCATCTTCCATTGAGCATGGCTGCCATAGGAATTGCAGGGGAAAGCCAGGAATAACCCAAACGGGCAGAATACTTAAGCAATGAAACATGTTTAGGCCATTCCCAGTCACACCACCATGGCTTTTGAAAATGTCTAGACAACTTGGACCATACACAAAAGGGAGTGTGATTAATAACAGCTTCATAAGTGCATTTATCATCTTGTTTCAAACCATAATAGTGTTTAAAATCTTCCCAAGGGATCCAATTCTTAGTATGAAAGGAAACAAAATCAGAAAGTAATGCAATTCCTTTTTTATAAAAGTGTTGGGCTCTAACCCATTGCACTTGTGCTAGTGGCAAACCTTCATAAGAAATAACCTGAGACCACCATACATTGAGAAAGGAGATAGAAGGGCCAACTTTCCCTCCAAAGCCCTTCCAGGATAACCAAGGTTTGAGAGCTTCCCAGGCTTTCCAAATGCTTTTAGCCACGAAGGACCCTGAAATCTTGACAGGAACAGGGGCAGTAATAAGCGTATGAAGATTGAGGCCTTTCCAAACTTTTCTACCCAAGGGAAGCCCAAAAGAAATACAATTTCTAAGTAAAATTTTCCAAGCCTCATCTCCTTGCAAAGAACGAGTTATCCATTTGGCACATAAAGCAAAACCTTGCTTTTTATAGTCAAACAAACCCATACCACCCGAGTGCTTAGGAAGACAACAAATATCCCAAGCCAATCTATGAAATCCTTTTTTACCAACAACATTAGACCATAAAAAATCTCTAAGAAGCTTTTCAAGTTTCTTGTAACAACTCTTGGAAGGAACCCAACAAGAAGAATAATAAACATGTGTAGAAGCTAAAACTTTAGAGCAAATTTGGAATTTACCGGCAAGAGATAGCTTTTTAGAAGTCCAATAAGCTATCTTTTTCTCTACCTTTTGCACTACATATCCCCAAAGTTGAGCAGGAGTTTTTTAAATCTGGACATTGAACTGTTTTGTCATCTTTTAAATTTCGTTTCAGCACCGTTTCCTCCCGTCCATTGACTATGCGATTGTACTTTGTTTTTTAAAAGCCACGTTGAGATGCATTGCATGTTTCTTACGTGGTTTCTACTCAGAGGAACAAGGGCTCTTCACTTGACATCCAATTACCTTTAACTATTTTTTATGTGAATGAAAAGTTCAGAAGTGGAATGTGGAAAAATGCAAGCAGTAAAAGATAATATTATATTTTAAATTTTAACCCAACGTATGACCGCAAGGAAAAAGCATATATAGGCGCTGAAATCAAGTGGAAGGAAAAAATACTCATTGCTCAGATAAGGACTAGTTCTCATAGGCTTAGATGTGAAACAGGGAGATGGACAACGCCAAAATAACAATGGGAAGAAAGGATATGTACTCTATGCAACACAGGGGTAGTAGAGACAGAGGAATACTTCATCTATAAATGTCCGAGTTTTTTAGATATCCGTGACAAATACAAAGAAACACTTGGGAACGAGTTTATGGCAAATTTATTTGAAGGCAGTAAAATAAAAAAAGTTGGGGAATTGCTAACACAAATCAGCAGGAGAAGGAACAACCTTCTCAAATATATTAAAGATCATATGATATGATTTGAGTAATTGTACTTCCATATTTGAGGTCTCATAGACCATATTTGGGTCTCGCGGACGTAATTAAAATATTTCATTTCATTTAGTTTTAAAATTTTCTTTAAAAAAACATTACACATCATCCTTATGCATAGTGTGTGATGAAGAAGACAAGTCTACCTTGTAGTTTTATGTTATGGTTATATTTTATTTTTAAGTAATATTGTTTTTTACATGATAGTGATATGAGTTGATGGTGACATGAGTTGATGTTATATGTGTTCTTTTTTTTTTTACAAGCTCATTAACACACGCACACACACACCTCCACAGTGGTTTGAACCTGGGTCTCCCGAAAGAAATCCCAAAGCCCTAACCACATGGGTTTTTATTTTTACATGATGGTGATATGAGTTGATGTTACATGTGCCCTATTTTTATGTAATGGTGACATTAGTAGATGACACATATTCTTTCTCGTGATATGGGTACCATCATTATGAGGTCTTTAAGTAGCTTAAATGTTTGGCAACATAACTTTCAATTGCTAACATAACACTTCCTTCTCCACCCTACCACTCGGCATTACATACAACACATATGGAACCTTATTCCCAAACCTTCACGAGATAGAGGTTGGATTATTTGGTGGAACTCTATCATATTAAGAATAATTGGTTTTTTGTACAATTTTGATTGGAAATTTGTGCAACTTTGTCATCGTGCCAACACAACTTTGGAGAATGAACTCACAACAACGTCCATTAGACTCAAAGCTAACCCCTTTAATTTAGCCATGCAAATTCACCTAGCTCAAATTCACCAAGGTTTAACTTTTTGAAATATTTGAGGCAAGAGGGCCCAATTAAATGCCCGTCTTCGTTGGCTCAAAATAGGAGATAGGGTGAAAAAGGAGTTATTTCTCTATATTCATCGATCCAATAGAGTTTTACATCTTAAAGCCCTTCGGGAGGGTGATAGGTGCTTCACTTTCACCTCTAGCATCCTACAAGCCTTCACCTCTCATTATAGACAAGTTTAGTCCTCTCAACCTCTCTCTCCTCATAGAGAACAAGCATTGCAAGAATGCTTGGCAATGGTCCCATGCAATCTATCATAAGCTCAATGCTCCCTTTGTGATAGACCCCTCACTCTTGATGAGCTCTTTGGGGCCTTGTCACACATAGCCAACGACAAAGCTCCTGGTATTGATTGCTTCCCATGCAAGTTCTATAAATCTCTCTAGGAGACAATTGGGCTTGACCTCTTAAGGATATATCAAGAAGCCTTGGTTGTAGGGTCTCTTGGGACAATTATCAACTAGGGCAATATTAAATTCATTCCAAAATTGGATGATATGGAGGTTATCACAAATCGGTGACCCATTACTCTATTAAATGTTTCTTAGAAGATTATTGCCAAGGCTCTTTCCCTTTGACTCAGACCTCTTCTCCAAGTCATCACCTACCTTGAGTAGACAAGTTTTATTCGTGATTGATATATTATAGACAATGTGCTTGAGCTCTAGGATGGTATGGAATGGGCTCACCAGACCAGTCAACCCATCCTTTTAATCAAAATTGACTATGCAAAGGCCTATGATATAATAGAATGGTATTTTATCTTAGCCATGCTAAAAGCTTGAGGGTTCGAGGAGCACTTCACTCAAGCAATCAACATGCTATTATCTGATGCCTCTACGGTGCTTACTATCAATTCCATCCAATTAGAGAGCTTTGGCTTATTTCGATCCATTTATCAAGATTGCGTCCTAACCCCCTTCCTGTACATTCTTGCAATTGAAGGCTTCGATTGTCTTCTTGATCATAGGGAAGCCCAAGGACTCATTTGAGAGATTTTGCTTTTGCAAAACAATGTCCAACTCATCAATGGATATTTTGCAGAAGACTCCTTCCTTATCCTCTGAGAGGAGGAAGATTCTCTGCAACAAACTATAAGATGTTTAGATATCTTTTGTTTAGCCTCAGGTTCCAGAATCCAATGAATCAAAACCATGTGTTTCAAACAGACGTTAATGCCAATGCTTACATGGCTACTACAATATAATTGGCAAGGACTTCAACATGGGAAAATCTTTAAATTCCTTGACATACCATTCACCTTTCAATGCTCTGCAATAATGCTTTGGAATCATGTGCTTTTGAAAGTTGAAACCAAGCTCTCTCATTGGTCTTCCGAATATCGTTTCCTAACGAGAAAGTTTTAGGTTTGTTCCAAGGTACTAGCAGTTACACATATAATTACTTGTCTTGCTAGGTTCCTTTGTATGCATGTTGTCACAAGCTAAAGAAGCTCCTTAGAGACTTCTAATGGGCCAACTCATACTTGGTATCCTCTGGTTTCCACATAGTGGCTTGGGAGTTTTGTTGTCTTCCCAAAACCTTTTGTTGTAACATATTGTTGAAGGCAAGGAATGGCACTTAGTATCAAATGGATAATAAGTTCTCTAAAAGGAGATGAGGTATGGAAGATTTTAGTCCAATATCAAATTTCCATTGGCTTACCTCATGGTTCTAAAGTTTGGAAGGGAATGAATCTACATTCCCTATTGGTGGCACCAGTTCCAATCCAAATCTTAGGCTCCTTTGTAATTAGAAGCATTTGGAAAACCTAAAAGGATTTTAAGCCTTGGCTTAAGTGGGATCGAAACCACCTTTGAAAGGAATATTCTATCAACCTTTAGTTTGTTCAATGGTCCCCAATTATCACAATACAAGGTTCATTGCTAGTCGAGGTTCCTTGGATACATGCACAAAAATATTTTAGATGAGGGATTCACTTCGTGACTGGACTCTTTTGTAATCAAACCAAGGATTGGCTTTTCTGGGATATTTTATGGTCTAAATTCAAACTTGCCACCACTATCAAGGAGATATTTGAGGAGATCAAGGAGGATATGCGAATTCACTTGCACCACAAAATTGGTGTTTTATCTCAAAAACCATGGTGGAAAAAGTAGAAGTGGCAAGGTGAGAATTCGCTACTCAACTACAAACTCAAATTTTGTTATTTTTGGCTCTCATCCCATTTTCCCATAATTGACACTCTCAACTCATGTTGGGGTCTTCACTCATCGAGATCAAAATGAGCATCACGATTTCAAATTGTTTGGGTCCCGTATCTAGAACCCAAGATAACATCTTTTGCATGGAGCCTTTTGTTTCAAGATCTTCCTATTGGCACCTAGCTTAAGCACCTGGGTGTCTCCAATCCCCTTTGCTCACACTGCAACCATAAGATAATGCTCACACCTTCTAGTCGTGCATAAAAGCACAAGATGCATAGTCATGGATATTTTTTCTTTTCTCTTCCATGCATCTTCCTTGGTTTTCCTAGTAGCATATCCTTTTGGGAGATCCCATGCACCTTACTCAGTCCTACTTAGAAAACTGACACTTATTCTAGGTGGGAATTCTATTTGTTATGGAAAGCAAAAAATAATGTCATTATCTTACAGGCTACTCCAACAATAACTTTTGGTTATGCTGACAAGGTAAAGGTTATCTCTGATGTTTTATTGCATATCTTAGTTTAGGCTAGGAAGTGGCCATGGAGGTTGCCCACCTAGAGACTCTTATCGATCACTACGGGAATACTTCATGTATTATCATTCGAGCACCACCTAAGACACCTTGTTCCCCAAATTGCTACAGGTCCATGCAACGTCATAGGTCAAACTTGTCAAGATGGTGCACATGCTCACCACCTTGCAATCCCTCTCCCTACCCCTTAGTGGATCCTTGGACCACTCCAAAAAAAGTACCTCATCTTTCCCTAGCTATCTCTCCAGCTAGGAAGGATGTTGCTTGGATTGTGCCTATTGTCTCTTGGAATCCAATGGCGGGGTGGGATGATGTGCTAGACAATATTGTAGTCACTATTGGCTTGGTTATTAAATCCGAGGAGGATACATCATCCAAATCTGAGTGGGGAACTAAGCATGTTGCCCCCACTAATGATGAGGGGTGGGAGGTGTTGTCAACCCTGACAAAGTAACATGCATGGGTCTATGTTCTAATCAATATTTAATTGTCTTAAATTTACCTCGAGCTATGTTGTCCACTCACATACTATGTTTCTTTATAAAAATTGTTTATTTCCTTTTGTTAATATAAATGTTTTTCAACAACATTTTTTTTGTATGCCTCTCCTTGTAAATTGAAATGAAGTTTTTTATGAAATCAAATCTATTCTTATGTTGAGGTGAGTAGCTTATGATCAATATTTTTTAAATAATAGCATTGTGTCCTTCTCAAGTCCCCCAATGAGATGTCATTGGCATTTAATTTTGGTTACCTTAGTTCAAATAGGGGGAGGGAGGCCCCCTATTACTATGCCCTTGCGAAGTGTGGCCCCTAGATGTGCCACCCGTTGTACTTCCCCTTAATTTTTTTATATAACATTATTTTTTTATTTTTTAAATCTTTCTATTAATTAAAAGTGAGCAAAAAAACTATATTGATACCCCTTCCAAACAAATAGGGCTTTCATGCAGAGTTTAACAAATGACTAGCTACAATGCTCTAATTACAATAAGCTATTGCAAAAAAAAGAATGTAATAATTTTTGTTTAAGTCATGAGACATTTAGATTAGTGTTACTAGCATCAAGACATAAGATACAATAGAGGTCTTCCCTAATTTGTTGTGTCCATCATTTGAGGAGGTTTCATAACAAATTAGAATTCTTGATTCCATGGCCCAATTTTCCATAACATCTGCTACCTTGTTTTGCTTGCTGGGGACATGAAAATATTAGTTGTCCTAAATCTAATTTAAAGGTTGTGAATATTTTCCAACACTCTCTATAAATGCTAGTCCTGAAAAAGGGGCCTTAGTGGAATCTTTCAATTGATTACTGAGCATTTGAGAGTCTGACTCTTCCTATATCGAATTCCAGCCAACCTTAGTAGCCTCTTGAAGACCTTAAAGGATAGCATAAGCTTATGTTAGAGTATTAAAGAGAACACCTAAATTCTTTGCAAATATGAAAACATGATTTCCATCTAAAAGCCTTTCTATACCCCATACTTGCTCTTTCTGGATTACTTCTGGAAGCTCTATCCGTGTTAATCTTCCCAACACAATTAGGAGGGGCTTACCATCCCAACACAATTAGGAGGGGCTTACCAATAACCATCCTGACGAATAGGAAACATATATTTATGAGTATTTTTTTGTCTCCATTCATCCAAAAAAGCTTCATCTTACCAATAATACTATTCCACTATTGGGATGGGAAGGAGAAGGCATGCATTACATGCTGGATTTTTCCTTAATATTAGCTAAGGTTGTCTGCTAAATGTCTTTGAAGATCCTATTATTTCTTCCTTTCCAAATATTTCAAAGTAGTAAAGAAATGTTGACCCATACCATCTCCTTTATAGAACTATGCATATCATCCATCCTAAACCAAAACCCAAAGATATACCACTACGATGTCTTGAAGATATATCACTACAATGTCCCACCAAGGACCCCATAGACTGTACACAACACGAATATGAAACCTATGTGTCTGAGGATTTTTTTGTTTCCATTCATCTATAAAAAAAAACTTCGTCTTATCGAGAATACTATTCCACTATTGGGATGAGAAGGCCTGAATTGTTTCTCTTATATCAGTTAAGGTTCTCTGCCAATTATAATAAATATCTTGTTTGATGTCTTTGAAGATCTTGTTATTTCTTCTTTTCCAAAGATTTCTATACCCTCTCCTTTATAGAACTATCCCTATCTTCCATTCTAAATAAAAAAATCAAAAATATGTCGCCACTATATTCCAAAAATATATCACTACAATGTTCAAAAAGTACAGAGGGTACTTCGCACAACAGGGCAGACCTGTATAGACAGCGACTGATGCTTCCTCTCGTCCTCACATGTGCAGCATTTAATGCTGGCCACGTAAAATATACGTAGCACTACCCGGTCACTAAGCGCCCACGTTGCCCTTGCGAAGGATAACGTTGACGTATAATAGGCAGTCTTTCCACGCGTTAGCTCTCCACAGATAGGGCTGTTCCGCTTGTTGACTAAACCTAAATAGAGGACAGTCCCCCGTGGGTCCCCCATCAACGAATGCTATGGGTGCGTGGTCCCCTACCAAATAAGTCTATGGACGGTTCTGTCTTTTGTAGTTTAACGCTGAGACAGACCGAAAAAAACAAAAGAGTCCTCGCAGAACATGAAATGGACTTGCCGCTCGAAGCTCGAAAACCAATATGAAAAGGGCATATGATAGTTTGTCTGCACTCGGCCATAAAAATTAATTAGCGGAAGTTTTAAGAATCTCGATATTGTACAGTTTTGCCGTCTTTTAAATTTCGTTTCGGTACTGTTTCCTCCCGTCCATTGACTATGCGATTCTACTCTGTTTTTTAAATGCCACGTTGATATGCATTGCGTGCTTCTTACGTGGTTTTCGCAATGGAGTCTATCCATAAAATATATATTTTTATAGGAAAGGTTAGTAAAAAGTAACTCAGTGGTATATTTGAGTTCTTAGATGCTTTCTTCGGGAATATTAGAACTCTCTCACTTTCATGTTCTCGTGCACACCTTCATTCAGTTTTTTAATAGAAAAAGCGTTTGAATCCCTCACTTCATTGCACTCGAAAACTGAAGCCTTGAAGAAAACTCTTTCAATAATTTCATGAAAGACTAAAGTTCTAATTATAAAAAAGACGACCCTTTTATACTTCAATTGTGCTTACGCATCCAACTCCAAGCAGAAAAAGTTAATTCTCAGTGCCTGCCATTGGTAAGCAGGTTTTAGGCCCAAGCACTCAACTATTGATCACTGTATCACGCTCAGACACATAGTGGAAAAAATATGGGACAAAAAAGAGGAGGCTTTTTGTTGTTTTGTAAACTTCAAAAAGGCATTTGACACGATGCCAAGGAAAAAATTATGGAGCGGAATGGAAGAGCTAGAGGTTCCAATTCACTACAGAGGCGGCAGTTCACGAGACTATATGAGCATGTAAAGGCTAGAATCATAACACAAGAAGGGTTATCTGAATGTTTTGGTAGTGACATAGGTGTCAAACAAGGTTGCCCTCTATCTTCGACCTTATTTGGGCTATACATTGACAAGTTAGAAGAATGGATAAACAAATTTGGGGGAGAGGGTGTGCATTTAGCCAAATATGTGGTAAAACTCCTCATGTATGCAGATGATGTAATTCTTGTGGCCAAAACAACCAAAGATCTAGAAGATCACCTTCAAGCTCTAGAACTCTTTTGTAAAGAAGTTGGGATGCAGGTGAACACGAGCAAAACAAAAATTATGATTTTTTCAAAAAAAAAGAAGAAGCAACAACTCAAATTTCAGTTTGCAGGAGAACCGCTTGATGTAGTAGTAGAATACAAATACCTGGACATATACTTTCATGACAAACTTAATTGGAATACATGTAGGATGAAAAGAACTCAAAGTGGTTGGAGAGCACTATATGCACTTCAAAACAGGTGTAGGAATGCCGAGTTGTGGGACTGGAAGACCACCAAGGTCTTATTTGGCCTACTTGTTACACCGGTTCCGTTGTATGGTTGCGAGGTGTGGGCTAGTGGCACAACAAATGCAAAATGGAGGCAAATAGAAAGGATTCAAAAATATCTAATCACAAACTTTCTCAAAATTAAGGCCACAACCCCTTATGAAATTATTCTAGCTGAAACTGGAATGTTCCCTTTAGAAGCAATTGCTATGACCAAGCTGTTATGTTACTTGAAAAAAACAGAAAACATAACAAATGATAGATGGCCTAGGGAAGCTAGGGACGAAGAGTTGCATAGGCGAAAGAATACGTGGATGAAACAAAATCAAAAATGGATGAAACGTTGGGAAATCAACATAAATGAATGCCCAAATGTCAACAAAGACATAAAAAATTATGTGAATGAAAAGTTTAGAAGTGGAATGTGGAAAAATGCAAGCAGGAAAAGACAATATTATATTACAAATTTTAACCCAACGTATGACCACAAGGAAAAAAACGTATATAGGCGCTGAAATCAAGTGGAAGGAAAAAATACTCATTGCTCAAATAAGGACTAGCTCTCATAGGCTTAGATGTGAAACGAGGAGATGGACAACGCCCAAAGAACAATGGGAAGAAAGGATATGTACTCTATGCAAGCACGAGGGCAGTAGAGACAGAGGAACACTTCATCTATAAATGCCCGAGTTTTTCAGATATCCGTGACAAATACAAAGAAACACTTGGGAACGAGTTTATGACAGATTTATTTGAAAACAGTAAAATAAAAAAAGTTGGAGAATTGCTAACACAAATCAGCAAGAGAAGGAACAACCTTCTCAAAGATATTAAAGATCATATGATATGATTTGAGTAATTGTACTTCCATATTTGAAGTCCCATAAACCATATTTGGGTCTTGCGGTCGTAATTAAAATCTTTCATTCATTCATAGAACTATCCATATCTTCCATTCTAAATAAAAAAATAAAAAATATATCACTACAATGTTCAAAAAGTACAGAGGGTACTTGGCACAACAGGGCAGACCTGCATAGACAGCGACTGATGCTTCCTCTCGTCCTCACATGTGCAGCATTTAATGCTGGCCACGTAAAATATACGTAGCACTACCCGGTCACTAAGCGCCTACGTTGCCCTTGCGAAGGATAGCGTTGACGTATAATAAGCAGTCTTTCCACGCGTTAGCTCTCCACAGATAGGGCTCTTACGCTTGTTGACTAAACCTAAATAGAGGACAGTCCCCCATGGGTCCCCCCATCAACGAATGCTATGGGTGCGTGGTCCCCTACCAAATAAGTCTATGGACGGTTCTGTCTTTTGTAGTTTAACGCTGAGACAGACCAAAAAAAACAAAAGAGTCCTCGAAGAACATGAAAAGGACGTGCCGCTCGAAGCTCGAAAGCCAATATGAAAAGGGCATATGATAGTTTGTCTGCACTCGGCCATAAAAGTTAATTAGCGGAAGTTTTAAGAATCTGGATATTGTACTGTTTTGCCGTCTTTTAAATTTCGTTTCGGTACCGTTTCCTCCCGTCCATTGACTATGCGATTCTACTCTGTTTTTTAAATGCCACGTTGATATGCATTGCGTGCTTCTTACGTGGTTTTCGCAATGGAGTCTATCCGTAAAATATATATTTTTATAGGAAAGGTTAGTAAAAAGTAACTCAGTGGTATATTTGAGTTCTTAGATGCTTTCTTCGGTATTGTGGTTCAGTCGTTCTAGTCTGTGTTCTCGACTAGAAAGAGGAATATTAGAACTCTCTCACTTTCATGTTCTCGTGCACCTTCATTCAGTTTTTTAATAGAAAAAGCAGTAGAATCCCTCACTTCATTGCACTCGAAAACTGAAGCCTGAAGAAAACTCTTTCAATAATTTCGTGAAAGACTAAAGTTCTAATTATAAAAAAGACGACCCTTTTATACTTCAATTGTGCTTACGCATCCAACTCCAAGCAGAAAAAGTTAATTCTCAGTGCCTGCCATTGGCAAAGTTCATTGAATCTTCAGAAGGACAGACATGCATGCATTCTGTGATTCCATTATGATGGCACTTTATATGTGAGGGAGCTTTTCCAGTTTTACACGACGCAACAATTCCAGTTTTATACGGTCGTGCTATGGGCAAAGATTTCTTGAGCGTGGAGAAAAATAGTTGTTCTTGTTTTAGTCGAACAAACTTTCTACCTGTAAGCACGTAAAGAAACTTTAAATCTTAAGCGCTCACTTTAGTTGAGGAAACTTTCAAGGCCGACCAACACATCAAATATATATTAAATAAAGTTTTTGAGAAATCTTGACACGTCTTATTTTTTATTTATATTTAAAAAAAATTATTCAACATAAGGGTAATATTTCAAACTCCTTTATAATTACAAAGACAAAGTTTACTAACATGCTTCTTTTGAGTTTTTAGCTCTTTTTGTTTCCACTTAATTGGCTAGCTCTTTCTGTTCCCACTTAATTGGAGAGCTAGCTCTTCAAGTTTCCACTAAAATTTATATATATTTTGAAAGATTGAAAAATAAATTATATTAATAGAAGTTGTATTACAAAATAAAATGAGTCAAATAAAAAATAAGGAAGAAAGAGGAGCCTTCTCTAATCTCTTCTGGTTCAAAAATTACTTATACACCTAGTGAAAGTGTTATCCTTATCATCAACACATGTTTCAGTATGGGTCCTGATTGGTTTTAAACTTGCCTTGGGAGTAACTTGATACTGTATATAAACAATATATCAAACATTGTAGAGGTTGCCATGAGATCGATTTTGACTACCATTCGTTTAAACCACTTCCCATGAAGCACTACAAGCATTACATAGGTGGGTTCATTGAAAACAACACTTGAGGCCATCATTATGCAGTTATCCATGCACATCAACAACACCTAAGTTGAATTCTAATTTTCCTTGTTTGTATGAATTCCATAGACCATCCATCTATCTTCATACTATTTTGAAATTGTCCTTCGCATCTTGATCATGTTTGACATACCTATGGTTCTATGGGGTGGAGACTTATTTTCTCTTAATCTAGTCATACTCAGTAAAATGCCTATGGCTATGTGTTTTCTATATTTAAAAGCCATCCACCTTGGCCAATCTAAGTCTACTAGTAGTAATTTCATATAGTAAAGCAACAAAGGCCTGAAGATGAAGACACAAGAGCCGATGATAGTAAGCCAAGAAACTTGCTTACCCAACTCAAAACTAGGATAACTTTTCATTTTTTCTTTCTGGGCCATTGCTCACTGGCTTAATTGTGATAGGTTCATTAGAATCACTATCTACTCTGCCTATTATGTATATGCATGTACCACCTCTCGTATCCCTTAGATTTTTTGGTACCAACTTATTTGATTTTCCATCTAAGAGTCCATGTATAGCCCTTTCTCCAACTTCTTTCTCCATTTTGCTAAATAATCTACCACCCTATTTCCCTCTCGCTTCATATGTGTGATAAAGACATCTTGAAAAACCTTCTAAATCTTTTGAATTGCTTCCACCTTATTTCTCTCTCTAATTCCTAGCACCTGGAAGGGTCTTATCAGATCCAAGATTCCAACCCATACCCAAGAGTTTATCTTTATCCATAGCTTATGTAAGTGTAGATTCACAACTATCATTGATGTCGACATGATCACTTGTCCTTCTACTTCATTATTTGTTGTCTTCCCCATACCTTCTACTCTCTAGTACACTTTTTCTCCTTTTTAATTCCTTATGATAAGACCAAAATTAGCTTTTCCAAGGTTTTTAGTAGAAGCCCCATCCGAGTTAGCCTTCACCTACTCTTAGGGAGGTAGTATCCACTTTATGTCACTTGGGGAATTCTCGCCTGCACATCCAACCCTTAGTTGTTTCTTTTATAGTTATTCCAAAGCTCCTAAGGATAGTCACTTCCTCCATTTCTATGTCTATTTCCTCCTATAATATAATGGACAGTGTTTCCATTACCTTACTAATAATCCTATCCCATACTTGCTCCCTTGTTCTATGCTCTGATCTAAATATGCATGCATTTCATTCTAGCCATAACTTCCACCATATGAAGCTGGGTCCCAACTTCAATGTCATTTTCATTGTTTTAGTTTTATAATTGCACCGTTTTCATTTCTCATAAAAGCTTTCTCGACTTGTAAAGATTTCCCAACGCTGTATACCCCCACCAACTGATCTATATGTCTATGGCAAAAGAACACCCCAAAAATAGGTGATTCAAGGTCTCCTCTACCTTCCCACACATAACACATTTGGATGGCTCGTAGAAGCCTCTTTTTCTCAAATTATCAAATGTCAAGCACTTTTCATGGTTAATCAACCATAAGAAAATGTTAATTTTTTGCCATCATTCCTTTTGCCACACAAATGTCTACGAAAGTGGTGCTGGAGCAATCTCATATCCATAGGCTACCTTGAATCCCTCATTTATCTTATATATTCCCAACTTCTTCGCCCATCCAGGTATATTCCTCTTGGACCCATCCTAAAATAGGTGTCTTTGGAGATATCTCCACATTTTTTGGGTTAGTTCCTTTGTCCTCCTGATTGGCCATTCCTTGGGATGTTTCCTTTATAGAAATTCTAGAACATGTTGATCCCATGATTTCATATATTGAGAGGCTTTTAACCACCTTGCCTCCTAGAGCTCTACTTTCCAACTCTCCATATTTGAAAATGTCTAAATAATTGGTTGGGATTGATTCCATGAATCCTCCCAAAGGAGAGCATCCTTTCTATCCCCTAACCGCCAATATAGGTATGGTGTTATTAACTCCTAGTCCACTTCCATTGTTATCCATACTATAGATCCCTCTTCTTCCATTCTAAGTCTTGAAATGTTCTCCTCAGCCACTCCTAGGTGATATTTGGCTTGTAGCAGTTTGCTCCATAAACCCCTAACAATTGTAATCCATCTTTAGTATAGCTTCCCTTCTAGTGCCCTACAGTTTTGGGATGTTGATCTTATCCCCAAGCCTCCCTATTTTTTGGTTGACATATCTTCTTCCACCCAACTAGTGCTAATTTATGTTCTCTCCTTACACTTGACTATAAAATATTTCTTGTGTATTTGTCAATATCTTTTAGAATTCCCTTTGGAGCTTGAAGTATGAAAAATTTATAAACGAGAAGGGCTTGTAACACAATTTTAATCATTTTAAGCCTTCCTCCCAAGCTTGGTCATTTGTGCGTCCATTTGCTCAACTTAGCTTGTAGTCTATCAATCAACACTTTCCACTCCTTGCTTTTTATTTTTTTTGCAAACAAAGGTACTCCTAGATACTCTACGGGTAAAGGAGTTTTCATAAATTTCAACAGTTGTATAATTTTATCTCTCAACCTGTTTAATATATTAAAAAAAACCATTTAAGACTTTATTTCATTTTAAAGTTTGCCCAGTAGTTTGAGTATACCCATATAAAACTTTTTTTATATTTCTTGCTACTAGGAGATTGGCTTGACTAGTAAGAGCAGTATCATCCACAAACTAGAGATGATTTACCTCAATTTGAGAGCCTATTTTCAGACCCCTCAACCTCTCCTCTTGTCTCCCTTTTTCTAGCAGTCTCCCTAGACCCTCTGCATATATGATAAAAAGGTAAGGGGAAAGAGGGTCCCCTTGCCTTAGCCCTCGTCCTGCTATAAACATGGGAGAGAGACTTCCATTTACGCGAACTAAGAATGATGTAGTTTGTATACATGATTTTACCCAGTCTCTCCACCCCTCTCAAAAACCCATTTTTTCTAAAATCCTTCGCATAAAGGTCTAGTCTACTCTTTCATAGGCTTTAGAAAGATCTAATTTAATAAATATACGTGGGTCCTTCTACTTGGACATTATGTGTATCACCACTTTGGCCACTACTATTCCATGTAGAATTTTTTTGCCTTCAACAAAACCACCTTGCTCTCTATAAATCAGATTTGTTAAAAAAAGTTTAAACCTCTCTGTCATAAGCTTTGTTAATATCTTGTATACTACATTACATAGTGAAATAGGCCTATAATTTCTAATTATCTCACTAGGTGGACCCTTAGGAATTAAGGTAATAAAAGTATGATTCAAAGCTTTTAACATTTGCTTACTTTGTCTAATTTCCTCCAGTGCCTCCACCATTGCTTGGCCCACAATTCCCCATAAGTTTTGTTAAAATGTCTTAACAAGGACCCCAAAGACTTGACACAAGATGAATAGGAAACATATGTTTCTAAGGATTTTTTTGTATCCATTCATCTAAACAAAGGTTTATCTTATTGAGAATACTATTCCACTACTGAGATGAGAAGGAGAAGGCTTGCATTACATGTTGGATTGTTTTCATGATATTAGTTAAAGTTCTCTGTCAAATATAATATTTATCTTGTTGAATGTCTTTGAAAATCCTGATATTTCTTCCTTTCCAAAGATTTATAATAGTAAAAAAATGTTGACTCGTACCATCTCTTTTATAGAATTATCCATATCATCCATCCTAAATAAAAAACCAAAAATATACCACTACAAAATATATATATATATATATATATATATATATATATATATTTTTTTTGGCTATACATGGGAGTTGGTTACAACCACTATTTTTAGTAACTCGTAAGAGCAAGGTTTAAATTACAGGGACTGCGCCTAATAAACATAATCGTCTTGTTATTGTTAACTCGATGTGAGATGGAGACCACTGATCGCTCAGGTTGCGTACCATCATCGTCGTCGATCTGACACACACTCAAAGAATTCAGATTAGACTGCTTCTTTTGCTAAATGACATCCAAAGATTGAACCTAGGTCTCTTCTTGATAAGTGCCCAACCACACTAACACTCGCCAATCCACTAACACTTAAAATCAATCCTAAATATATATCAGGACAATATCCAGAAAGTAGAAAGGAGACTTGGCACAACAGCCCAGACCTGTCTAGACAGCGACTGATGCTTCCCCTCGTCCTCCCATGTGCGGCATTTAATGCTGGCCACGTAAAATATACGTAGCACTACCCGGTCACCAAGCGCCCACGTTGCCCTTGCGAAGGATAACGTTGACGTATAATGGGCAGTCTTTCCACGCGTTAGCTCTCCACAAATAGGGCTCTTCCGCTTGTTAACTAAGCCTAAATACAGGACAGGGCCCCTACGTGGGTTGAGACTGCAATGCCTGTAGCTCCTTGGTCCTGCCACCCCCCGTGGGCCCTATGTCCACGAATCCTATGGGTGCGTGCTCCGCTTCCAAATAATTCCTTGGACGGTTCTGTCTTTTGTATTTTAATGCTCAGATAGACGTAATGTAACACATAAAAAAAATAAAGAGTCCTCGCAGAGCATGAAAAGGACTTGCCGCTCGAAGCTCGAAAGCCAATATGAAAAGGGCATATGAGAGTTTGTCTGCACTCGGCCTTAAAAATTAAGTAGCGGAAGTTTTAAGAATCTCGATATTGTACTGTTTTTCCGTCTTTTAAATTTCGTTTCGGCAACGTTTCCTCCCGTCCATTGACTATGCGATTGTACTCTGTTTTTTAGATGCCACGTTGATATGCATTGCGTGTTTCTTACGTGGTTTTCGAAATGGAGTCTATCCGAAATAGATTTTTTTTTTATAGGAAAGGTTAGTAAAAAAGTAACTAAGTGGTATATGTGGGTTTTTAGATACCTTCTTTGGGACTGTCGTTCAGTCGTTCTAGTTCTTTGCTCTCAACTAGAAAGAGAAATACTAGAACTCTCTCACTTTCATTCAGTTTTTTAACAGGAAAAGCATTACAATCCCTCAGTGCACTGCAAAACCGAGGCCTTGAAGAAAACTCTTTCAATAATTTCTTGAAAGACTAGAGTTCTAATTATAAAAAGATGACCCTCTTATACTTCAATTGTACTTACGCATCCAACTCGAAGCAGAAAAAGTTAATTCTCAGTGCCTGCCATTGGGAAAGTTCGTTGAAGCTTCGGGAGGACATATCACATGCATTCTGTGATTCCATTATGACGGCACTTTATATGTGAGGGAGCTTTTCCAGTTTTACACGACGCGACAATTCGAAATGACTGTTTTATACGGTCGTGTTGCGGGCAAATATTTCTTGAACGTGGAGAAAAATAATTGTTCTTGTTTGAATTGAACAAACTTTCAACCTGTGAACACGCAAAGAAATTTTCAATCTCAAGCGCTCACTTCACTAAAAACTTTTGTTAGGATTCACTCCATAAATATAAAAAAACAATAATAAACAAGCAAGACAAGAAAACAGTGTGCTTAATCTAGTGTGGGTTACATCCACCAAGAAATACTAGTCTTTTGCATTAACACCAATACAATCTCTGAAGGGAGTAATCCTACAACACAACCAGTTGCAAATTCCTCTTTAAAACACCGGCATCTCCACACAATTACTCCAAACACCCTTGCATCAAGCTCTACCCCAAGCTTCCTAATCTCTCTACAAGATATGCACAATCCTATGCACTTCCCATAAACAAGATACAATCCTCTCTACCGGAGGTATTACATAAATAGGGAAACCCAGTTACATGCATGCTAAAACAAGCATCCTATAATTAACCCAATCCCCACTTAAGTCCTAGTTCAAACTTACAATCCTCTTTACCGAAGATATTATATAAATAAAGAAACCGGTTACATGCATGCTAAAACAAGCATCCTATAATTAACCCAATCCCCACTTAAGGCCTACTTCAAACTTAAAAAGTTTACAATTAAAAAAAGGTTAATTTTAGCCAATCTTAAAATTAACTTTTCCTTTTCCACCTATATTTTGGGATTGGTCATCTAGAGTCCAGTTAAGGAACAAATAACTATTTTATCCATATTTAGCCGAGATCGGACTCCACAACCTAACAATCTCCCACTTGGAGACTGATCCACAATAACTCTATCGCTGCTGCATCTGCCCAAGAACATCTTTAAGCCAAACAAGGAATGTCAACTCCTCAAGATTATTGTAACCATGCTCTAAACCATCACACCGGACTAGCGTCATCCACACACTTTTATCTTGTGATCAACAAGCAACACACAATCTCTCTACCACAAATCAGTGATAATAACATCATCCTCAGAATTAATTTGTATCATGGTGAATCAAACATCACCACCATGGCAAGATCTACATACTATGGATGACCCATAACATGCACACACACAATATGGCTTTGCCACTAGCTTTGAAAGCACACTCCTCGAGTGTGAAATTACCTTCCAACTTAGGGACTTGGGGTCGCAATGATCCAAAGCTATAACCATATTATGTGTTCCATCCTGAAAAATCATAAATTAAATCCTAAGCCATGTCCATCTTCCTAGACATGTCTCCCAGTTCCCACTGCTTGAGAACTCTTTGGTCCTCCAACGTCAATGTCAAGACCAGCCATATCAAAAAGTGTCAGAATTTCACTCATTAGATTCACATTTGACCTTTCTCCTCCATCTCTATCCCGAGACCAACAATCCTTTTTCGGGTGCCCCTTCTTGTTGTAATGGTGAGAAACTAGGGCCCTTCCGCTCTTGCTGCATAGCACCCAAAAAATATTTACCATCTTCGACATCACACCTAATAGCTCCATCACAGTCCTTCGCAAAAGATCTCTGCAGTTACTTTATGCCAAATGGAACAAACACCCTGAACTTCCCTTCCTCTCGCCATTGCTCCCACTCAAGTCAAGCTCCCACTCAATCCTGAATCCCAAACTTGCTTTGATACCAATTGTTAGGATTCATTGCATAAATATAAAATACATAAGAGCAATAATAAACAAACAAGACAAGAGAAAACACGACATATAATGTGGTTCACCCAGTGTGGGTTACATCCACCAAGAAACACCAGTCTTTTGCATTAACACCAATACAATATCTGAAGGGAGTAATCCTGCAACACAACCAGTTGCAAATTCCTCTTCAAAACACCAGCATCTCCACACAATTACTCTGACAGTAATTAAACATGCAAACACCCTTGCATCAAGCTCTACCCCAAGCTTCCTAATCTCTCTACAAGATATGCACAATCCTATGCACTTCCCATAAACAAGATACAATCCTCTCTACCGGAGGTATTACATAAATAGGGAAACCCAGTTACATGCATGCTAAAACAAACATCCTATAGTTAACCCAATCCCCACTTAAGTCCTAGTTCAAAATTATAATTCTCTCGACCGGAGGTATTACGTAAATAAAGAAACCAGTTACATGCATGCTAAAACAAACATCCTATAATTAACCCAATCCCCACTTAAGGCCTACTTCAAACTTAGAAAGTTTACAATTAGAAAAAGGTTAATTTTAGCCAATCCTAAAATTAACTTTTCCTTTTCCATCTCTAGTTCGAGATTGGTCATCTACAGTCCAGTTAAGGAACAGATAACTGTTTTATCCATATTTAGCTGAGATCGGACTCCACAACCTAACAACTTTCAAGGCCGACCAAAAATAGAGCGCACATAAAATATATATTATATAAATTTTTTGAGAAATCTTCACACGTTTTGGGTTTTTATTTATATATATATTAAAAATATTCAGCATTTACTATCATACTTCTTTTGAGTTTTTAACTCTTCAAGTTTTCACTTAATTAGCTAGCTCTCTCTCTTTATGGTGCTACTTTGTTTATATAGAGTAAGGGTTTTCACTTGACATCTAGTCATCTTTACTTGAATTTTTTCAACTTAAATTTTTTTTTGATAAGTATTATAAATCATTTTTATGTATAATATATTTTTAATTTTTTTAAAAATAAACATTACACATAATTTTTATGTATATTGTGTGACAAGTATTTTATTTTATTAAAGGTGTTAAGTTTATCTTGTAGTTTTATGTTATATCTTATTTTTTCTAAGTAGTATTGCTTGTTACATAATGATGATATAAGTGGATGCTACATGTTCCTTATTTTTTACATGATGGTGGTATTAGTGGATGTTACTTATCCTTTCTCGTGACATAGGCATGAGCATCCCGAGGCTTTTACATAGCCTAAATATTTACCAACATAGTCGTTAACTATTGAGGTCGTGACAAGACCCATTTGATTGTCAACAAGCCTGATAGCTAGTTTAGGCATTTTCTAGGTTTATCCACCTAGATCCCACTCGCCCTAGTCTAACTCAACTTCATCAAAGTTGGTTGATTGTTACCATATTTTGTGTCTCAACTTTATGACAAGTTTTATATTGTTCGACTTCCTTATCCCAAATGAGCTGATGACTTGTATACCTTACCATATGACTAAAGCAATAAGTTTTGTTAGAAAATATGTAATATAGTAAGCTTAATTTGGTTTGGAGACTATCACACTATTTCCAAACATATTCTTCGTTAGTAATATCATAGGGACAAAACTTAGCCATCTAAACCTTGAACCAAGGATCCCAATCTTGCCATTTTTGAAGGAAAGCCTAGCAATTGATATATAATGATTGATTTTTAATTGTGTGTGAACTCTAATACATCTTAATATATATTTGTACATGTGGACAAACAATTTTGGGGAATAAAATTTCCAACTTATAATGTTTGGATCTATCTAACCAAGTTGGATTCTAGTTGCATATGTAAACAAGGGATAGTTGAATTTTTGTACACAAAATTACCTAAAATACTTATCTAGATATCTTTAGGTAAACTAATAATTACACTAATATCTACATACTCAGTTAAAAAATAATAATTATTTTCTTATGGTATAATTTTTTAAAACACACTAACTAATATTATCTTAAATTTTTTATTAAAATTAACAAATAAAAATTATTAATATATTTAATATTTATTTAATTTTATTTGCTAATAAATTTAATATTTATAAAAAATAATTATACATATAATTATTTCTTATTTTTTTGCGTATATTAGAGGAATCAATAACTCGTTACATTTTTTATTGCCTTCTAGTGGGTTTGAATCTTGTGCCTTGCTGCCACTATAGCCTCTAGTTGCACCAGATAAATTTTTTAATATAGCCAACGACATTGGTGCGATATGCCCTTTGGTACTACGAGACCCTGAGATTATTATACATATCATTATAACACATTAATATTGTTTTAAATATTAAAAATAAATTTGATTAAATAAAAATTAGATAAAATACAATTTTTTTTGAAAATATTGAAAAATAAATTATATTAATAGAAGTTGTATTACAAAGTAAAATGAGCCAGATAGGAAACAAGGGAGAAAGAGGAGCCTCCTCCAATCCCTCCTGGCTCAAAAATTACCCATACACCTGGTGAAAGTGCTATCCTCATCATCAATGCCTATCTCAGTATGGGCCTTGATTGGTTTTGAACCTGCCTTGGGAGTAACTTGACACTGTATATAAATAATATATCAAGCATTGTGGAGGTTTCCATGAGATCGATGTTGACTACCATTCATTTAAACCACTTCCCATGAAGCACTACAAACATTATATAGGTGGGTTCATTGAAAACAACACCTGAGGCCACCATTATGTAGTTATCCATGCACATCAACAACACCTGAGTTGAATTCCAATTTTCCTCGTTCATCTGAATTCTATAGACCATCCATCTATCTTCATATTATTTTGAAGTCATTCTTGGCATCTTGATCATGTCTGACATACCTATTGTTCTATGGGGTGGAGGCTTATTTTCTCTTAATCTAGCCATACTCAATAAAATGCCTATGGTTGTGTGTGTTCTATTTTTGAAAGCCATCCACCTTGGCCACTCTGAGTCTACTAGTAGTAATGTCATACAGTAGAGCAATAGTGGCCTGAAGATGAAGACACAAGAGCCTATGGTAGTAAGCCAAGAAACTTGCTTACCCAACTTGAAACTAGGATAACTTATCATTTGTTTCCTTTAGGGCCATTGCTCACTAGCCTAACTATGATAGATTCATTAGAATCACTATCTGCTCTTCCTATTCTGCTATCTTCCTATACCACCTCTCGTATCCCTTGGATTTTTTGGCACCAACTTATCTGATTTTCCATCTAAGAGTCCATGTATTGCCCTTCCTCCAGCTCCTTTCCCCATTTTGCTAAATAATCTACCACCCTATTTCCCTCTCGCTTGATATGTGTAATAAAGACATCTTGAAAAACCTTCCAAATATTTTGAACTACTTCCACCTTCCTTCTCTCCCTAATTCCCAGCACTTGGAAGGGTCTTATCGGATCCAAGATTCCAGCCCATACCTGAGAGTCTGTCTCTATCCATAGCCTATGTAAGTGTAGATTCACAGCTATCATTGATGTCGACAAGATCACCTATCCTTCTGCTTCATTATTTGTTGTCTCCCCCATACCTTCTACTCTCTAGTACACCTATTCTCCTTTCCAATTCCTTATGATAAGGCCAAAACCAGCTTTTCCAGGGTTTTTAGTAGAAGCCCCATCCGTGTTAGCCTTCACCCACTCTCTAGGAGGCGGTCTCCACTCTATGTCACTTGGGGAATTCTCACCTATGCATCCAACCCTTAGTTGTTTTTCTTTTATAGTTATTCCAAAGCTCCTAAGGATAGTCACTTCCTCCATTTCTATGTTTGTTTCCTCCTGTAATCTAATAGATAGTGTTTCCATTACCTTACTAATAATCCTCTCCCATACTTGCTCCCTTGTTTTGTGCTCTGATCTAAATATGCATGCATTTCGTTCTAGCCATAACTGCCACCATATGAAGCTGGGTCCCAACTTCCATGCCATTTTCATTGTTTTAGTCTTAAAATTGCATTGTTTCCATTTCTCATAAAAGCTTTCTCAGCTCGCAAATATTTCCCAACATTGTCTCATCTACCCCCACCAACTGATCCATATGTCTCTAGCAAAAGAACACCCAAAAAAGAGGTGATTCAAGGTCTCCTCTACCTTCCCACACATAACACATTTGGAAGGCCCGTAGAAGCCTCTTTTTCTCAAATTATCAAATGTCAAGCACTTTCCATGGTTAATCAACCATGAGAAAATGTTAATTTTTTGCCATCCTTCCTTTTGCCACACAAATATCCATGGAAGTGGTGTTGGGGCAATCTCATATCCATAGGCTACCTTGTATCCCTCCTTTGCCTTATATATTCCCAACTTGCTTCCTCCCCATCCAAGTATATCCCTCTTGGAACCATCCTGAATTGGGTGTCTTTGGAGATATCTCCATAGTTTTTTGGTTAGTTCCTCTGTCCCCCTCACTGGCCATTCCTTGGGATGTTTCCATTGTAGTAAGTCTGGCACATGTTGATTCCATGATTTCATATAGTGAGAGGCTTTCAACCACCCTACCTCTTGGAGCTCTACTTTCCAACTCTCCATCTCTAGGAATGTCTAAATAATTGGTTGGGATTGATTCCATGAATCCTCCCAAAAGAGAGCATCCTTTCCATCCCCTAACTGCCAATATAGGTATGGCTTTATTAACTCCTGGCCCACTTCCATTGTTCTCCATACTATAGATCCCTCTCCTTCCACTTTGAGTCTTGGGATGTTCTCCTCAACCACTCCTAGGTGATATTTGGCTTGTAGCAGTCTACTCCATAAGCCCCCAACAACTGTAATCCATCTCTAGTATAGCTTCCCTACTAGTGCCTTATTATTTTGGGATGTTGATCTTATCCCCAAGCCTCCTTATTTTTTGGTTGACATATCTTCTCCCACCCAACTAGTGCTAATTTTTATTCTCCCCTTACACCTGACCACAAAAACTTTCTTGTGTGTTTGTCAATATCTTTTAGAATTCCCTTTGGAGCTTGAAGTATGGAAAATTTATAAACTAGAAGGGCTTGTAGCACAACTTTAATCATTGTAAGCCTTCCTCCCAAGCTTAGCCATTTGTGCATCCATTTGCTCAACTTAGCTTGTAGTCTATCAATCAACACTTTCCACTCCTTGCTTTTTATTTTCTTTGTAGATAAAGGTACTCCTAGATACTCTATGGGTAAAGGAGTTTCCATGAAGTTCAATAATTGTATAATTTTATCTCTCACCCTCTTCGTTGTATTGAAAAAGACTATTTGAGACTTTTTTCATTTAAAGTTTTCCTAGTAGCTTGAGTATACCCATCTAAAACTTCTTTTATGTTTCTTGCTACTAGGAGATTGGCTTGACTAATAAGAGCAGTATCATCCACAAATTAGAGGTGATTTACCTCAATTTGAGAGCTTATTTTTAGACCCCTCAACCTCCCCTCTTGTCTCCCTTTTTCTAGCAGTCTCCCTAGACCCTCTGCATATAGGATAAAAAGGTAAGGGGAAAGAGGGTCCCCTTGCCTCAACCCCCATCCTGCTATGAACATGGGAGAGGGACTACCATTTACCAGAACTAAGAATGATGTAGTCTGTGTACATGCTTTTACCCAGTCTCTCCACCCCTCTCCAAAGCCCATTTTTTCTAAAATCCTTTGCATAAAGGTCTAGTCTACTCTATCATAGGCTTTAGAAAGATCTAATTTAATAAACATACATGGGTCCTTCTACTTGGACATTGTGTGTATCACCTCTTGGGCCACTACTATTCCATCTAGAATTTGTTTACCTTCAACAAAACCACCTTGCTCACTTGAAATCAGATTTGGTAAAAAAGGTTTTAACCTCTCCACCATAAGCTTTGTTAATATCTTGTATACTACATTACATAGTGAAATAGGCCTATAATTACTAATTATCTCACTAGGTGGGCCCTTAGGAATTAAAGTAATAAAAGTATGATTCAAGGCTTTTAACATTTGCTTACTCTATCTGATTTCCTCCAGTGCCTCCACCACTGCTTGGCCCACAATTTCCTAGAAGTTTTGATAAAATTCAATGGGGAACCCATCTGGTCCTAGGGTCTTTCCTATTTGCATTTTTTGTATGATCCACGATGTTTCTTCCAAAGAAATTTCCTTCATTAATAATTTATTGTGTCTAGGTTTGACTAATTATAGAATTACCTCTAGTATCTTCTCCTGCCATGTTGCATTCAAATTTTCATTACTATTGAATAGGGTATGGAAGTACTAATTTGCTATAGTTTTCATTTCACTTCCATTGGTTTTTACTTGACCCATCATATCTATAAGGCCTGTAATTCTATTATGTTATCTTCTAGTTGTTGTTGTCTTATGGAAGAAAGTTGTGTTTTGATCCCCCTCCTTTAACCATGTAACTCTAGCTCTTTACCTCTAGTAGATCTCTTCTTGTTCCTCCAATGCTTCCTCTCTCCTAAGAATTTTTGCCTCATATTGCAATATATCTTCCATAATAGTTCCTTGTCTTATCTCCCTAGCAATCTTCTCCTTCTGATCCTTGATTTCATTCTTTTGGATTCTAGTGAGTTCCTTCTTGTGTTTACTCCACCCCTTTAGTTGGGTCCTCACATATTTTAGTTGTTTGTGGAGTTTGAATTGGGTTGTCCCAAATATTGGTTTCCCTACTTCCCACCATTCCTTTAAGTGGTCCTCCAACTCCTCATATTTCAGCCACCATAGCTCAAATTTAAAAGTTCCTATGACTTTATGATTATCTTCTTCTATGGTAAGGCTTACTAGAAAATGGTCTGAAGAAAGCCTATCCATGACCCTCCCTTGATGCTTGGTATGCAAGTATAATTCCTCCCCCATGAAGAAATGATCCAAGAAAGATTTGACTATCTCACCTTCCTTTCTTCTATTTTTCTAGGTCATGGAGCTATCCATAATTGGGATATCTATTAGGTTCATTTGACATGTTATTATTGAGAAGAACCTATCCTTTTCCTCCAACATGGCTCTACCTCCTTGTTGTTCCTCTATTCTAAGATTTGCATTGAAATATCCCCCATGATCCATTGGTCCTCTAGGTAGTTGTCTCTAAATGTCTGGATGGTCACCCATTGATCCCTCTATAATTTGATTGTCTGTGCTCCATAGAAATTAACTATAGTCTAATTTTTCCCATTTTCCTTATTTTGTAATTGAACCATCAACACCCCTCTCATGGAGGCCCCCTATCACTAGGAATAGTTGGTGATTCCACATAGTGGTCAATCCCCTTGATTTCCCCTATGTCGATTGAGTAAGGATCTCTCCTTTTTTCCATATCCTCTTATTTATTTTTTGTAAGTCTTCTCCTTGCATTTTGGTTTCTTATAACAATATTATATCTAGACTCATATCCATGATAATATTTTTGACTACCTTTTGTCTGGGGTGGCTACCTAAACCCCTCACATTCCAAGTAATTAATATCATTGAGAATTGGGAGAGAAAAAATCAACCATCGATTTTACCTTTCCATTCTGGCTCAAATTTCTTCCTTGTTCCTCCATATTTTCCTTGTTTGACTTCCTCCCTGTTGATTGGTTTGGTTTTTATTTCTTCTCCATTTGATGAATCCCTAAATTAGGGTCATCTTTGTTCTTATTTCCTTCTTTCATCTCTATTTCCTGAGGTAAGACTATCCCCTACTCCATTTCCCCTCCTATGGTCTCCCTCATGGGTTGAATCTCCTCTTCCATGAGAGAGGTTGTGTCTGGTTCTGCTCCTTGCTTGTTCCTCGATACTACATTGGAGTATTATTCCTAATTATTCAGTGTGACCTAGTGAATATCCTCCTCTAATCCTTCCATTTGAAATTCCCCTTCTATTTCCAAGCTTCCAAGTTGTTTGAATATCTCATATCTATTGTTTGTTCTTCTTACTTTTCCTCCTTGTCTTTGATTACTTTGTTGATTTCTTCTGTTTGGCCTTCTGATTACTTTTTGGAAGCCCTCAAAGTCTATTGGGCCTTCCCTTACCTTCTGATTTACCTTCTATTGAAGATATTGGCCCACCATGTTAATATTTGCTTTTATCCCCTCTTGTTCTAGTTGATGATCCTTACCTATTGGGCACATTCTAGCTAGATGTCCATGAGCATGGCACACCCTACATCTGAATGGAATAACCTCATAATCTAGTTGTTAGTGCCAAATAAAATCCCCTATTTTTAGGTCTATCTCCATTGGAAGAGGTTTACTGAGGTCCATTTCTACACAAATCCTAGCAAAAGTTGTTGATCCTCCTAAAATTATTTCTCTTGATCTACCTTGATAATGTCCTAGTAAGTTGCCTATTGCCTCAAGTACCTCCTCTTTCCAAAATTCAAGGGGAAGGGAAAATAATCTTACCCATATTGGTACTGTAGTCGGTTCCACCCTCGGGTCGAATCCCATCTTCCATGGTTGCAGGAATAGTCCCATTGGCCCGTGATGATACGACCCTCCCTCAAATACTTTTTGTCGGTCTGCCATTGACGTGAACTCCATAGAAAAATACCCATTTGGGAGAGTTAGAATCTTGTATTCTCCTTCTAGATGCCATTGTTTCCTTATCCACATGTGGAGGAAGTGCAAGGATGGTCTGAAACCCATGAATTTACCTATTAGGTTGTGTTTCATCTTATAAACTATGTCCTGGGCTACCCAGTCCTCTGCTATTTCCAAGACTGGTATTTCTTTTGCTTGTGGTAAACATCCGTTCACCCTTCCAAGTAGAGAATCCTCCTTTTGTCACTTCCCCATGGTATTTATGATTGTCCTTGCCTATGTTTGATAGTCGCTAAAGCTATCTAGGGTTCCACATAGCTTATCTAGGTATGAGATTCCTTGTTTTGGAGGATCTGGTATCAAAGTACCTATGACCCCCATTCTTGGCCATGACCCTTACTACTGAAAGACCCTCCGATGGGATTGATCCTCTCTGATGTTGTTTCTTACAAGAAAACGTTCTCCAGGCCTCTACCCTAGCCTTCGAAACCCTAGTTCGTTTCCTCAGAACTCCTTGTATATATTTTGGATTTGGTTAGTGTGAGAAACCCCTATAAGAAACATTTAGGGCCGAGCATCCCTATCCCACCGTGACCTCTCATAAGGGGAGATCTAAGCTTATCAATAGGGAATTTAACACATAAACACACACATGCCACAGTTTGATTGGACCTCCTGAAAAAGAGCCAAAGCCTGAACCGTTTGTTGTCCCTCATAACCTATTTATAATTTTATTTATTTATTAAATTATTATTATTATTTTAACAAGTTTACTTTTATAGTTAGACATACACATTCCATCTTAATTTAAATTTGCTATTATAAAACCCAAACTCTAATCTCTACACTGTCCATAGAGATATTTGTTTGTTTATTTTTATTTTTTTAAGATTTGGTTTGTGTGAGAAACCCTACGACCGATCCTCAAGGTTGGGCATCCTCATCCCACCATAACCTCTTATAAGGGGGATATTTGAGCTTATCAATAGATAATTTAACACACAATCACACACATGCCATGGTTTAAACCTTATACCTTTCAAAAAAAGAGTCAATGCTCGAACTATAACACTATCCCCTGAACATTTTTTTTTAAATTATGTACATATGCTCCTTTTTATAATTATGGTAATTTTATTACCTATCGCTCTTCTTTTGCCATGAAAAAGTTATCATAACACTTTGTAACATCCATTTCCCTTTATTTATGATTATAATTTATAAATTTAGCATTTGTTTCATCTATATTAGATAAATATGTTACGAAAAATTATTCCCTTGCCAAGGTTGTCAATGATGATGATAAAGGTGACTAAGTTATTTCAAAGTTTAGAAGTAAAATAATTCTATTGTTGAGTTATTTTTTATAAATGAAATATGAAAAAAATGAAGATATATTTAACTTAAATAAATTTTTTATTTATATAATATATAATTGAAATAAAATATTTTGTCTTTTTTTATTAGATAACGATAGGGGTTTTGAAAGGGACTCCAAACCTTTTAATAGAAAGAAGTAGTAAGAGCTCAGGGACACACCATAAAGTTCAAACGAGAACAACAAGCTGAGACAAGCATATGTCCAAAATATACACAAATCAAACTACAAAAAAAACAAAAGCTGCACAACTACATGCTAAGACAAACATTTCTGCTCAAAATATTTTGTCTTTGTCGACATATCTTAACGTTATATTGTTGGCATTTCACCTCCTTTACTTTAGATCAAATTATGAGAAGGAAGACCCCTGTTGCTATTCCCTTGGAAGTGTGGCCAGTTGTGTCCAGGTGTGTCACCCGGTGTACTTAGCAACCTATCCCTTTTGGATATACAATATTAGGATAAAACTTTTTTTTTTTAAAAGGTCATGGTCCCTTGTTGCATATGACTTCTATTAACCCTAGCCTGCTGGTAAGACCATCCAAGAAAATGAACAGGGGTAGCCTACCAACCAACCTATCCCTTTGCATTTAAAATTTTATTGTAAAGCATGGATTATTTGTAGTTTTTTTAAAGGGTCCTTGTTCCCTTGTGCAATGGTTTGAACTTAGGTTTCTTGGATGAAAACCCAAAACCATATCACTATAGTGTTTCAACGTAAACTAAAATTTTAAGGTGAAACACAGTTTTTTTTGAAAGGGTTTTAGTCTCTTGTGCAGTGGTTTGAAATTAAGTTTCCTAGATGAGAACCCAAAGACATACCACTGTGATATTCCAAGTTAGGATCTATTGTGCTTAATATTATTTTTAGAAAAAAATAAAATGTTTTATAAATTAAGTAAATAAATTTAAAGTTTTTATATAATATAAAAAATAATTATAATATATTTTATAAATTTAAAAATTAAAAATAATAAAATATTATAAGTATATTATAATTAATATTTGATTGAAATTAAAATTATATTTGTATAAATGTTTTTTTTTTAATTTATATTTTTATTAAAACAACAATTCCTTCTAAAATGGAGGAAAGTTGTCGCGATTTTGCGACATGTTACGCCGTCGCGGCCGCTGGAGGAAAGTTGTCGCGATTTCGTGACGTGTTGTGTCGTTGTGGCTGCTGCTGGTTTTTTGTCGCGATTTTGCGCCAGGTTGACTTTTTTGCGGTTAGAGGTGTCTTGTGTCGCGATTTCGCGACTTGTAGCTTTTTCGCGGACAGAGGTGAAGTTGGTGTTTGCTGCGTGTTTTCGCGATAATTTATTGTAACTGACCTATTAGCTCTCTCAGCTAGCTTGGTATTGGTTCAAGAGATTTGGATCCAGTGCAAATCTTCCTCTTCTCTTGTAATCATGTGCTTTCATTGTTTTCGGTTGGAATGTATCTTATCCCATTTGTAACTGATCAATGTTTTAATACAAGTTTTTCAATTTTTTCAAAAAAAAACAATTCCTTCTAAAAACAAATAATTTTTTTTTATTGGTTTGGAGTGTGAATTTATATAAATGTAATTTATTGGCAAATTTAATTGATGGTGTTTTTACGTCTCTTTAAAAAAATATTATAAAGTGACTTATATAGTTTTTATTCATATGATGAGAGGATCAAATAAACTAGATGAAGACATCAAACTATTATGATGTTTTTTTTAATTATGTTATAACAAGATTTAAAAAGAACATGTTCTTAAAATTCTTTGTAAATTAATTATATATTTGATATTTTATCAATTTATTTCTACTTTGAAAATCATAATGATTGAAAGTGTTTTATGAAAACACTTCAATTATATGTTGTTGATATTTCATTTAAATAAACTTATACTATCCTGTTATACTTTATATTATTAAAAAAATAAAATTAAAAGCAAACATTTTCTAACATTTATATCAATAGTTACTCCACATGCTTTATATTGTTGTTGGTCATAAACTAAATGCCAACAAAACTATCCCTTATTAGCAATGTAGTAATTAGCATGTATAAAAGTTGTTATGTCAGTATAAGGAGAAGGAGAATTACATGGCATCATCTTTGGGGTTAATATATAAAATTTGTCTTATCAAATTTCATTTCCATTATATATAAAGTGATATTGTCAAGGATTTAGTTTTATAACTTCCTTTTACATATTTATAGTGATGATTAAAATATTAATGTTGTAGTTTAAACTTTAATAATGATAATAAATGTTTATGTAACCTCTAAAATAATAATAATTATTTTTTCAAAAACTTGTGTTTTGTTTTAAATTTTTTGTTGTTGGGACATTGTAGTATATGTTTTTAGTTACACAAGGGACACTTGTAGTATATGTTTTTAGTTACAAGGGATAATTGTGGTATATGTTTTTAGTAACACAAGGGACTAAGATCCTTTCAAAAACTTATACTTTACCTTAAAAATTTATCCGAAAGGGATAGGCTTGTTAGTAGTAGCTTAGTGTTTGTCAGTGGACTGCCTCTATTCAATTCCTTGGAGAGTCGGGGTCTTGTTAACTTCGTCTTTACTTAATAACTAGGATTTATAGTGATGACATTCGAGTTGGATTTGGAGTCATGCCCACATTGAGTAAAAGATGTTATTGTTTCTTCATCGGTAATTAGTATTATCAAAAAGATAAATATGGGTGACAAACGAAGTTTTAACAAACATAAGATGATTTTGGGGATAACATTTACTTTAAAATAACCTTTGAAAAAATTATCTTTATGTTTGACTTTAATAATTTATGTAGATCCCTAGAAGTGGGTTTTTCGGCGATATTGAGCTCTGGCGATTTGGCGGGAAATCTTCTGAACTGTCGGAGGCCGAAGCTCTAGGATTCTGGCACGCGGCTTCTTCCTGGGTCTCTGTTGGTTTGACATCGTTCCCCTCTGAAGGCTCGTCCGTTACCCCGGGAGGGCCCTATGGGGTCTCCTCCAGGTTCTCTTGACGGGAAGAAGAGCTCTTATGCCGAGATTCTAAAAGAAAATTTTGCGTCTTCTTCTGATGAAGCCCAGCGGGGTGCTTACCAAGCGCTTCTCAAGAATGTTGGCAAGGGTTCTTCTGCAAACAGAGTTAATGGATGCCTCCCGCAATTAGCTTCCAGACCTAAGATAGTCATAGAACCAAAGATGGTTGAGGATACGATCACCTACCGTGCTAACCATGACTTGATCTGCAAATTCATGGGAATCCGACCCACTCTGCACTTTCTGCACACCTGGGTTAGACAGAACTGGGAACCTATCGGTGAGTACTCCTTATGGCCTATAAGCAACGGGTATTTCATTATTAGTTTCTCTTCTTTAGTAGATAGAAACAGAGCATTTGAATCAGAGAAGAGGACCCATGGCCCGGCAGGGTTATTTGTCCAACCATGGAGAGTGGGTTTCGATCCTCGCATTGAGCCCACGGCTGTTCCAGTGTGGATCCGGTTGTACGCTCTCCCGATGGAGTTTTGGGGCGAGCAGATTCTTGAGATGATTGGTAACTCTCTAGGTAGATTTATGGGAGTTTCCAAAGATACCATAGAGGGAAACACTGCTGTCTTTGCTAGAATCTGTGTTGAAATGGATATCAGCCAGCCACTACCAGCTGAGGTGGAACTGGAGTTAGCAGGACAATCCTGGATACAGCAGTTAGACTACGAAGCCCTACCTTTTAGATGCAGGGTCTGCCATAAGCATGGCCATTTGGCTAGGTTCTGTCCGAATACCTTGAGCACAAAAGCGGAGGCCCCGCTAGGAATCTCAAATCGACCCAGAGAGGGTAAGTTCACCCCGGTCAAAGAATCACAAAACACCCCCCAAGGTTCTGAAGCCCAGAAAGATGGCTTTGAACAGCAGAAACGAAGGAGAAACAAAAAGAGAAATGGCAAGGACCAAGCTCCACTCAAGCCAACCAACCGGTATGAAATCTTTAAATCCCTGGTGGATCAGGAAGACCAAGTCATGGAAGGAGTGGATGGGAACACTGAGGATTTTAACATCCACTCTCATGCTTCTCCCTCTTCAACTCCTGCCCGAGAGCAGGTGCTTAAACCCACTGAGTTTTTACAGCCAGAGAACCCAGGGGCATTGGTAATCCACTCCTCAGCACAGCCAGTTATTAAGGATGTCATCATGGGAAGTGCCGAAAAGAATAGAGAAAGGCCAGCCCTGGGGATTACCCAGGTGGAAAAACGGTCCAAGAATAACATTTCTCAAGGTGCAGGCAGGAAGTCTAATAAGGACCTAATAGCATCGCAAGGAGACAAGCTGGTCACTGATGGATCAGTGAGAACAATTGACTCTTACTGCTCTCAAGGTTTCCAATGATTATTCAATCTTGGAATGTTAGGGGTTTAAACAGCAGAACCCATCAATCTGCTGTTCAAAGACTCATAAGGAAGGGTAAAACAGACTTTTTGCTCCTCCAGGAGACAAAAATGTCTTTAGATCTTATGTGTAGAACAGTTAGTAAAATATGGAGGGGAGCTGGATATATGGATGTGGCAGCTCAAGGTGCCTCAGGAGGAATTGTTACTTTTTGGAACCCCCTGGAATGGTCTGCTTTAGAACATATAGCTTGGAGGGGTGTTCTCACATCTCTTTTTAGGAATAATGTCACAGCTGAGCAAGTTTTAATTACAAATTTTTATGGGGCTCAAAGCCATGATGGCCAGAGGCTTCAATGGAAAGCAGTTCACAACATGAGGTCCTCAAGACAAGCTTTTGACTGGATCATTGCTGGAGATTTTAATGCCAAATTATCTGCTCGGGATCAGGAAGGTGGTTCCCCTGTTTTGGACCCGGGGGACCGGCTTCTGATTGCCCAGGTTCAAGCTTTTCACTTAGTTGATGTCCAAGGTCCTGGAACTTTTTTCACTTGGACTAACAAACGGAGGGATCCACACTGTTGTAAGGTAAAGTTGGATCGCTTTCTGGTCTCAGAGGAGGCTTTTGTTAAGTGGAATGTGCAATTACAGATTTTGGACGGTCCTGTTTCCGATCACTCTCCCATCATGCTGAAGGGTGGGACTCTGACAGGGCAGTTCCACAAACCGTTTAGATTTGAGAATTTCTGGCTTCAGAAGGAGGACCTTCATGAGGTAATTCCGCAATGGTGGGAAGAAGGTCGTCCACCTTTTGGGACAGCAATGTTTAAATTTCACAAACAGCTTCTTTTTGTCAAATTTAAATTGAAACAGTGGAGGCACGCCAATAAATCGGATTTCAAGCTGCAAAGAGCCCCCTTGTTGGCCCGCTGGGAGGAGGTGCAGAAACAATTTAGGGAAGGTTTAATTTCTGAACAGCTTAAAACTGAAGATGATGCCTTGCGCAAAGCTGTTGAGGACATTGATAACCACGAGGAAATTTACTGGAAGCAGCGGGCTAGAAATTCTTGGCTATTGGAAGGAGATAGAAATACAAAATTTTTTCATCGTTCAGCATGTGCTAGAAGACAGATGAATAATATGGCAGTTTTAAAAGATGAGAATGGTCACTCCTTTGATACTCTTCCAGGCATGCACTCCCACTCAGTGGATTACTTCTCCAAGCTTTTTGCAGAAAATAGGGACCAAGATGTGGGGGCTCAAAATGAAGTTCTTGATGTTATTCCCCCTATTATCACTCCAGCAGAAAATCAGGCTCTCCTCAGACCTATTGACCGAGATGAATTGAAAAATGTGGTCTTTGGAATGAGCACAGGCAAATCTCCCGGTCCAGATGGTTTTCCTATTGAGTTTTTTCAGGCCTTTTGGGATACCTTGGAGGAAGATGTTTCGGCTGTTATTGAGGAGTCCAGATCTAATAAGAGAATGCTCAAGGCTCTAAATCATACCTTTATCACGTTAATTCCAAAGGGGGAGGAAGGAGTTCATATCTCTGACTTCAGACCTATTGCTTTATGTAATGTGATTTATAAAATTATCACAAAAATTATAGCTGAACGTCTTAAACCTCTCCTTCATAACATCATTTCCTCAGAACAGGGGGGATTTGTAGAGGGTAGACAGATCTTGGATGGAGTGGTTCTTGCTCAGGAGGCTATTCATTCAATGCAAAACTCTGGTAACAAAGGAATGTTCATCAAACTGGATATGTCTAAGGCTTACGATCGGGTGGAGTGGGGTTTCCTGTCAAGGATGTTGGCTGCCTTTGGCTTTTCCCAGGAATGGATTGACTGGGTTATGAGTTGTGTTTCCACGCCTTCTTATTCGGTTCTCATCAAGGGGATTCCCTCGCCTCCCTTTGGAGCCTCTCGTGGTCTCCGACAAGGGGACCCTTGCTCGCCCTATCTATTCCTTATCTTAGCTGAAGGATTAGGCCGACTCTTCTTGAGAAGAAGACTTCAAGGCCTGATAACAGGTATTAAGGTCGGGGATGAAGTCTTGACTCATTTACAATTTGTGGATGACACTGGCTTGGTTGGAGTGGCTAGTCTCAGGGAAGCTAGGGGAATCAGAGACTCTCTTTCTGTTTACCTTAGGGCCTCCAATCAAGTTATCAATGACAACAAATCTAAAGTTGTCTTTTTCAATCTTGACCAACGGATGCAGGACAAAATTATAGAGATTTTGGGCTTCTCTAGATCATCTCTTCCTATAGTCTATCTGGGGGTTCCTTTGCACTTCAAGAAATTGAAAAATGATATTTGGAAAGATCTTCTGGATGGCATCAAAGATAGAATGAACCATTGGTCTCACAAATGGTTAAGCTACGGTGGCCGTTTAACTTTCTTACAGTCAGTTATTCAGGCCATGCCTATCTATAAATTTTCAATCTTGGCTGCTCCTCTTTCTATTTGGAAAGAGTTGGACAAACTGGCTAGGCGATTCTTATGGGAAGGAGCAAAAGGTGGGAAGAAATGGGCCTTGGTTGGCTGGGACAAAGTTACTCAGCCCAAAGAAAAAGGAGGGCTGGGTTTGAGAAGCTCTAATCTCAACAACAAAGCCCTAGCAGGTAAATTGTATTGGAGATGGATCTCCCAGCCATCATCTTTATTCAGTAGAATCTTGACCAGCAAATATTTGGGTAACATCCACCCCTTTGAAGTTTGCCGTTTCCCTCTGGATGGTAATGGTTCCCTAGTTTGGCAAGCTCTCAAGTTGGGCTCTCAAGTAATTAAAGATCAATTGTTCTGGAAAGTGGGAAGAGGGGAGAAAGCACGTTTCTGGACTGACTCATGGGACCAGTTTCCACCCATCATTGCGGAGTATCCTGAACTGCTTCCAATTAAAACTGCCATAGAATCCAAGGGCTGGGTCACTATTGAGAACTATTTCATCACTAGTCAATTGGGTGAGTATAAATTCAAGAAATTTAAGCGACTTGAGGAGTGGCCTGTCACTATCCCTCCGGAGCTGGCAACCACTCTGACCAACATCTTGACAGCAAGATTTCTCACGGGCAGAGATGAAGAAGACGAGTTAGCTTGGGGCCATGGGAATCTTGGAATTTACACTGTGAAGGTTGGTTATGATCAGCTTCTCCCAGAGCCTCCCCCGCATTTATTTCCGGTTCATGACTGGAAGAAAATCTGGCATTCCAAGTGCTGGCCGAAAGTGAACTTCTTTGTCTGGCAGTTTATGCATAATGGCATCCTCACCTATGATAACCTCAGAAGCAGAGGAATTATTGGTCCTTCTCAGTGTATTTTGTGTCGTAAGCATGAAGAGACTGCTGACCATTTGATGTTCGAGTGTTCCTTCACAGGTCAGATCTGGAATCGATGGTTCTCTCTTTTTAATCTCCAGGGTAATGGTGCTCTGACTCGGAATAATATCTGGCAAAGATGGAAGAAAGCTAGATTTAAATCAAAAGCCCTTCGATTGGGGTGGGAGCTTGGTCTCTTCTTCATCTGGTGGCAAGTGTGGCTGGAAAGAAACGCTCGAATCTTCAGAGAGACCTTCTCCTCCCTTGATGGAATTTGGCAGGTTATCTGGAGCAAAGTCACTGAGACGGTTGCCTTACATGCTGAAGAAGATATTCTGGTTGAGCTGGGTCCACAGGAAGAGAGAGTTGTTGCTCAAGTTAGAGAAAACATGGTTAGTTGGAAACCCCCCCCGGTTGGCTGGATTAAAATTAACACGGACGGAGCTGCAAAGGGCAATCCGGGCAATGCTGGAATCGGTGTTGTGTGCCGTGATCATACTGGAACTGTTCTTTATTGGGAACTCCAAGGCCTGGGAAGAGCCACCAATAATGAAGCCGAAGCTTTTGCCATCAAAGTTGCTTCTTTCTGGGCTGTCACTCAGGGATACAGAAAGATAATCCTTGAGACTGATTCTCAAATTTTGGTTGGCGCTCTTGATTGTATGAGAAATTTTGCTTTGAAAGCGTGGAAGATTCAGATCTTAGTCTCTCAAATCAAGGTCCTTTGGAGGGAACTAGAGGATGTGATCCCTATCCATGTGAATCGGGATTCAAATTCGGCGGCCGATTTCCTTGCCAAGTTGGGTGCGGAAAAGGAGGTTGGAGTTCAGCTGCACAGTAACATGCCTGTGGAAGATGCTGTGATTAGACAAGGTCTTGCAAAATTTTTGAGCAAATGAAAAAATTCTGTGTCTTGGGAGTTTTTCGTCGCGTTTTCGCGACCTGCTGTGTTATCGCGACCCTCGGTGGCAACCTGTCGCGATATCGCGACAGGTTTCGTCGCCACGGCCTTTGGAGACTTCCTGTCGCGATATCGCGACATTCAGCGATGTCGCGTTCTTTGGCTAGTTGTTGTCGCGATTTCGCGACCGGTTGTGTGGTCGCGACTAACGGGTGGAAGATGTCTCTTTTTCGCGCCATGTTATGTCGCTGGGACCATTGGCTCGATGTTGCTTCGTTTTCGCGTCACTTTGGTTGCTGGGGCAACACGGAAGACATCAGTCACGATCTCGCGACTTTTATGATGATTGGTCGCCGAGTGGTCAACCTGTCGCGTTTTCGCGACACTTGGGAGGTTTGGATGCAGAAGGATCTTCTTGTCGCGATCTCGCGACACTTCTGGCGCATTGGTGGCAATTGGAATTTGCGTCGCGATATCGCGACAATTCTGAGGACTGATTGCTTTGTGATGTTTCCGTCGCGATATCGCGACATCTTTTGTGGTCGGGAGCAGCTGGACTTGGCCGTCGCGATTTTGCGACATGTCGCGAAATCGCGACACTTTTGGTGCAAAGGTGGCAACTGGAAAATGCGTCGCGATATCGCGACAATTCTGAGGAATGACTGCTTTGTGATGTTTCTGTCGCGATATCGCGACATGGCTTTGGCCGTCGCGATTTTGCGACATGTCGCGAAATCGTGAACATGTCGCCAAATCGCGACACTTCTGGCGCATTGGTGGCAATTGGTAGATGCGTCGCGATATCGCGACAATTCTGTGGACTGACTGCTTTGTGATGGTTCCGTCGCGATATCGCGACATCTTTTGCGGTCGGGGGCTGCTGGCTTTGGCCGTCGCGATTTCGCGACATGTCGCGATTTCGCGACCGGTTGTGCGGTTGTGACCTCGTGTCGCGATATCGTGACATGTCGCGATTTCGCGCCTTGTTTGTCTCTAGTGCTTAGTGTTGGTTTGTGCTGCCCTCTCGCTCTTTGCTGAGGTCTTGTGTCTCTGGGTTCTTGGTAGGGATGTTCTTGCTCCCTCTTGTACTTGCTCTTTGTTTTAATACAAGATTTTCAATTTTTTTCAAAAAAAAATAATTTATGTAGATTGTAAGATTATATATATTAATAAAATATATAAATAATTAGTATTTTTAATAATTTTAAATATATCACACATTCAAGACTCTTCAGTTTTCAAGTGACAATTACAACTAGATCTTTACTAGATTAAATATAGATTCAATTAAAAGTAATCGACAACAATTGACAATCCCTACCTCAAAAATTGACAGTGGGTTCTGCCACCAAATGGAATGGGTAAGGTTAATAGTGATGGAGCACCAAGAGGGATTCTAGGTAAAGCTAGTGTAGGGGGATAGATTATCTAATGGTACTCTGGCTTTGTTTTTGTCAAAAATTTAGGAATCTTTTTTAATAATATAACTGAAAGACTTGTTTTGATTAAAGGAATTCGTGAAGCCCGAAACCTTCAAGGTAGGTTGGATTAGAGTACAAATAGAATCAGACTCACAATTTTTGATCAACAATTGAAGAATCCAAAGACTAAGAAAAGGAAGGATTGAAGACTTGACATAGTGATATATACCATAAGATCACAATTGACCAAATTTTATATAGTAGAGTTGACACGCATCCCTCGAGAACAGAACAGGGTAGCAGATAAATTGGCTAATTGGGCTCTTGATAAGGGTGATATCATATGCTATGGAGTTCCACCTAGGTGGTAGTCCTAGGTTGTAGTCACAATAAACCAGGGAATCACTTTTATCCATTATCCATTTGGATGATTTGCTCTGAATTGTTGTTTAGTATTTTTAGGTTTTATATAGCATAGTATAATGTTGTATGTATAGGAATAGATATCACAGTGGAAGAAAATATCATGTCTGTATTGTTAACAATTGACTTAAATGAGTATCTTCGAAAAAGAATGAAGATGTACAATATATTGATATAAATAAACAAAATCCTTTTAAACAATAAATAAATAATATCAAATATATAAATTTTTACTATATATATAAAGTTAAATAATTATTAAGGTTTATTAGTATTACACATAGTAAATTGCCTTATTTGCTTCTTGTGGTGTAGTGGTAAATTCCCTGGGTGCTGGTAGAGGCCGACCCAGGTTCTATTTCCCTTGTCTCCATTCTGCAGATATATGGTATAGTTAGGAATGTCCTATGTGTGCTGGTAGAGGTCGACAAGGCTCCATTCCTCCTATGTCCAAACTGTTGAAAGTGGCACCCCGAAAGAGGTGTTTTCCACTATAAATTAGTTTACCCAGGTGTTGAAGGTGAGTTGGAGAAGAGAGGACAATCCTTCGAGGGAAGTCCTAGGTTCGAATCTCCACCCTACCAAAAAGTTAAATTGGGTACTCAAAATCCAATTGATAATGTCGGTGCGGGCAAGGTCGGGTGCGACTTCCGGATGACTTTGACAATGTAAAACCCTCTAATCGTGGTCTCTCAAACCAAGGCGACCCCGCAAGAGGTTTTTCGCTTTAAAAAAAAAAAAAAAAATAGTGAATTGCCTTATATTTTTCTAAGTTCAGTACTCATGTTTTATATAAACTTATTATTTCCTACCTTCTTTTCCATTTGAACCTTAAACTTTCTCTTTATAATACTCAAACTTTTCTCTTTAAATTTAACTAAAATATATTAACTTCAAAATAAAATATGCGTTTCATAAATTTAATTTAAATTTCATTAACTTACAATTTTTAAAAAATTCACTTATTTTTAATAATAATCAAATTCAAAGTTAATCTTTAAATGTATGTTTAAAAATAATCAATACGAAAGTGCACATGACCTTTATTATTAAAATAATTGGTAAAAATTTCAAGATTTGGACAACCACCACGTCAGGATATTTTTTATTTTAATTTTTTTAAATATGGAAGTGGTTAGTAGTTAACTAAATTATTCATTGATATCAAGATATGATTCTGCATTTGACTTATTATATCTATCATTCTTAAAATAATAATCAATTAATTCAAACCACGCAACGAATAAGAAAAAAAAATGGTAGAAAGTCGACAAATGGAATAATGCAATTATGGGCGTCAATGTGATTATAACAACCAAACTTTAACTTTTGATACTGCCTTAACAATTGCAAGAATCTGGTCTGAATTCTTTAGTCGGCTTGGTATAAATCATCAGTGTTTGGTAGTTTTTTTTATGTCGGGTGAATAATAACGAAGTGTAATAAGTTTGGTGAAAGCAGCTTATGTGGTTTGAAAATAGTGTGGTTGTGACCAACTCTCCTATGTAACCGAAAAACAATTGCAAGAATGTATTTCTTTTATAAAAAAAAAAAAATTTCCAACAATCACCCCATAAGTAATAAGCATGTCAACCTTATTTAAAAAAGTAGACTGGTTGAATGTTTGTTGGTGGATTGTTCTAATTCAATTTTACAAAGATATTGGGTTTTGTTAACTTTGATTTTATCTCAATAAAAATTATAAATAAAACCCAAAAAAATCATATCAACGTTTATTACTCTATATATATTTTCTAAAATATAATCCTTTGTTAAAACAAGGAGTTAAAGGATTATAAAAATTTCCTTAAAAATTAAATCAACCTTTATTACTTTTTATACATATTATTTTGATTTAATTTTTTATAAAATCTAGAAATTGTTAACTTTATTTTTATTTAAAAACTAGAAATTATTAACACAACAAAAAAAATCATATTAACCTTTCAAAAATATAACTCCTAGTAACGAGTCAACATTTATATCAAGATAACTTAACACTACTAAAGCCCGAGGGGATTATGCCCATTTAAAAAAAATTCATTTCTTCTTATACTGTATTAATAAATGCTATACATTTTATAGAAACTCCTTTACCACCCTCCAAAAAAAAAACAACTTAACACTACTAAAGCCCGAGGGGATTATGCCCATTTTTAAAAATTTCATTTCTTCTTATACTGTATTAATAAATGCTATACATTTTATAGAAACACCTTTACCACCCTAAAAAAAAAAAACATTGAATGAACATATAAAATTTTGTTTTAAAAAGTAATGAAATTGGATAAAACCTTATTTCGGTTGGGTCATTTCAACCGTTTGAAGTTTGGTTTTTTTCGAGAAGGTTTAAGGTTTAATTGCTTATTGATAAATATAGTTTTGGACCTTACGAGGGGTCATGGTTGGGAGGAGACTTCTTAATCTATGTGTAGATTGTAAGAGTTTATCAAACTGTCCAAATAAAAATAGTCCTGAGAACAACAAAATAGTTCAGGCTTTGGCTCTTCTTTCGAAGATCTAAGGTTCAAATTGTAGCGTGGATGAGTTTGTCAGGGCTTTGGCTCTTCTTTGAAAGGTCTAAGGTTCAAATTGTAGTGTGGGCGAGTGTGCCAGGTGGTGGGTGTGTATGAGTGTAGGTTTGGTCCATATTGATAAGCTCAGCTCTCACCCTGATCAGGGGTCATGGTTGGGATGGGAATGTCTAGCCTTGAGCGTCGGTGTAGGGGTCTCTCATACTAACCTAATTTTTTTTTTTTTTTTGGATAAAACCCTTTAATGTGGGTTATAGTTTAAAAGAAAGAAAAGAAATTGGATAAAACTCTTTAATGCGGGTTATAGTTTTTGCAATGATATTTTAACTAATGTTTGGATATTATGTAACTTTTATTATATGTTACAAGATTCAATAAGTGTTGGTCTTCAAATTTTAAATTTATCAAATTTTTCATAGAATGAATTTAATTATTCATCTTTATTATAAATTTAGTATAAATCAAATCATATTAAATATTCAATAAAAATCTAAGATTTATAGTCCTTGTTTGTAATGATATTCTAACTAATGTTTGGATATTATATAACTTTTATTATATGTTACAAGATTCTCCGTGTTGGTATTAAAGTTTTAAATTTGTCAATTTTTTCATACAATGAATTTAATTATTCAAGCTATAAATTCAGTATAAATCAAATCATATTAAATATTTACCCACATACACATCCCTCGTGAGATCAAATTTTTCATTGCATGATTACTTCTTGTCAAATATAAGGTGGAACAAATAAAATTAAAATATTTTTTTATTTGGTTATATGGGATTGAAACAAGCACCATCCTTATTACACCATGACCACATAGTGATATTACAACAATTTGATAATCATGCATGTATCTCTTGGTAAGATTTGAACTTGGATATTTTCCTTGAAAATTGAGGAATATAATTGATTGAGCTAATACCATTTGATAATATATATATATATATATATATATATATATATATATATATATATATATATATAATCTATTTTTATTTTGTTTTATCGTCTCTACATGACAATAAGATGTGTTTGATATGTATTGAGCTAATAACACATGCCTTGGTGATCAATTCACTCCAATTGATCTAATCACATTCCAAGGCCTTATTCTATGAAATTGACTTATGGGAGGCTCTAAATGAACAATTTCATAGTTTTGAAAGTTTTTGAAATATTGAGGATCCTAAGATAAATTTGAGTTATTAAATTCTAGCGGTTTCATAGGGTAGCAAGCTTTATCTACAAGATATCTCGACTCTTGCCTTCATCCTTGGGAATGAAGTCCATAAAATTAAGACCATTTCATAATAAAATTACATAATAATTGGTGCTTCCTATCCCTTTATGATAATATTCTCAGCAAAATCTACCATTTTCCATCCTTAGATACTTTTGAGTTAGCTAGGTTCTTAGCATCCCCTATGAGATCTTCATATGGATTCTTGGACAATCCCTCTTGTTGCTCCACTAGTTTCACTATTTTTCCTAGTAGTGTTTCCAACTTCTCCATCTGTTCTAGTGTAATCTCTATGCTAGCTTCATCGTTCTCCTCTTTGATCATAGCTTAAATCACATCTTCATAATAAAATCTTATTCAATCATTAATAATATTAGGTATCCCAACATTTATTAACCCTTGTATCTCCGCTATCATTTCCTATATTAGGGTTACTATAGAGGCTAATGTACTTTTTCAAAGCTTATAGGTCTTTTATGGACATCAAAGATCCTTTTCAATTCCCTATCCATCTCCCTCTCATCCATCCTTAATTGTTGTGCTTACCCTATCTTCATGGTAGCAAGTCATTTTAGGACCTCTTAATATTTATCCTTTATGGCTAACTCATCCTTTGTTTCTTGAATGACCTTCATCATTTGATTACGGATGAATTCTATGCTATCCATAAACTCAAAATACCTTATCTAATTGATGTTATCCCATGAGAATTTTGCTTGTTCTATATTTGAGATGCACTTTTGATCTTCCATAGCTCCTTTTTTCAAATTTTCATTCTCCTTTTGAAGTTGCATGATCTCCTCATCCTTGGCATGCTACACAACTTGCATTTATTGGACATATAGCTCTACTTCTTTTCTTTTTTGTTCAAATTGTTCCTTGCATTAAATTTATCCATGAACAAGCTATGTGGATAGGTCTTATAGTTATTTCCTTTGTCCTACACTTCCACCAAGCTTGCATTAAAGCTTTCTCAAATTGCCTTCACAATCAGGAACCTTCAATAACATCTTTTCTAAGGGTTTCTAATTCTTGTGGAACTTGAAATTTTTGGCTGCAAACTAGGATGTTGCTTGGAATTTGTCTTGAGATTTTTTTTATTATCTTTGATTTCCAGCATCAACTTGTTATTAAACAAAAGTGCATTAAATAATATTTAGTTAGAGAGTTGGATCATTTGATGTGGGTATGTTCTGGTAAGATCCAACTCATAAATATTGGTGATGAAATTAATTGAGTCATTGGATGCTTTGGATGGGTCCCTTCTTAGGGCTTTAATAATCAAGATCTTGTTTCCACCCTTGACCACTTGTGATCGCATGATTACTTGGACTCTTGGGGTCTATATATTGATTTGATAAACTCCTCTCTAACTTTTCTTTATTCTGTTTATGAGGATTCCAATGCTTTTTATATATTTATGACCTTGGGAGCATTAACTATTTACCAAATGTAGGACTGAATTAGCCCTCTAATAGGATGCTATTTTTGGATTGTTCGAATATACTTGGCTGTATAAAATTATGCTTGTGATATCATAGTATTTGATAAGAACCTTTGCAACCAAGACACTTGGCAGATGTAATGGACATGATGATATAATGTGTGGAGTAAATGGGTGGATATGGTGGTGAAGAGTGAGATGGTTATGGATACTTTGGATGTTATTTGCGTTAACAAATGAATAGTGGTGACATTAACAATGATGAGGATGATTGAATATTGATGTATGAGACTAGTGGATAAGTGGAAGTGACTTCAACTATGGGGAAAGAGAAGGATGTGATGGGTATAGTGGAGACACCAGGGTTGTGCTCATATGTGGGAGGAGGTATGCCTTCAAGAGCACCAATGACTAGAATTTTTGGGGAGGGGTGTGTAGTAGAAAAAGTAGATAGGATTGGAGAAATAGGAGTAGATAAAATAGATGAGAAGGAAGAAGTGAGAGGAGAAGAAGTAGGGGGAAGGAAGAATTAGGAGGAGAAGGGAAAGATGAGATTTATTAAAGGAAAGGGATGTAAATATCTACAGTTGCTACCTTCTAGACATAGTTATGTATAGTGGCAAATATTCTTAAATTGGGCAAATATTAAGATTTCTAAAATTGGAAATTGGCGAATATGAGGACCCTCAACGTCATCCCATTCGCCTAAAATTTTCAAGACTAATTTTTTCTTAGGGTCAATTCGCCACAATATATATCCAAACATATGCATATTTGTACTTGTTGGAAAGCTCTTTTTGAGCCTGAACTAATGGTGGTGTTTGTATAAATTTATAAGGTGATTTAATAGGTCAAAATTTACTCTAAATATGACCCTATTTGTTGGGGCTTCAAATGCCCCAAATTTTGGTGTGAAGATGATTGATTTGATTTGCTTAGGATTCACCTTGATTTCGATTAGGATTCACCATTTTTTTACAAGTCCATTTCGAGTCCAACCCCTTATGCATAACCCTGCTTCTAGATGACCTTGCTCAAGTGCTTCTTTACTTTAGCAATGTTATCGGTAGCTTTGATAGTGATCCTATATTGTTACCTCTTTTCAAGTGTAGGTATTTTTTCCCAATGCCTTTTGCTACCATTGTTCCTATGACTATTTCCCCAAAAAATAGCCCATGAGGATCTCATCACTACTTTTCTTGTCACTCCCTTGTAGTTTCTTGAACTATGGTGCTAGTCATAGCCAAGGTTGATGGTGTCATAGAAGTTACAATTTTGAGGGTTAGAGATCTTCTAAGTTTGAGGTTGCTAGCTAGGAATTCTTCTATGATCCTTAGTATTTTTGTTGACTTCTTATGATTCCTATTCCAAATTGGTGAGACGTTTTTATCAGATAGTCTTTGACGAATTGAAATATTTATGGTATTGGTATTATTGTATCTTTTGCCAAGAAAGAATATTTCTTGTTAAATAATGTAGTTTTTCTAAAGCACTTATTGTTTGATGGTTGGTTTTACAATCTAGGTAGACGCCATGCTTGAATTGGGCCTCTACCTAGAAGGAAAACCATTTTAGTGGGTGCAAATACCATTGTTAAATTTTATACTCATATCCATGTGCTTCATATAGTTTGGATTTGGATTCCTTCTCTGATATGTTATCCTCATTTTCAATTATATATCTTTTCTCATGTGCATAGAAGGTGCGCAACCTATTTTTTTTTGAGGTACCCCTTTGGATCATAGGATCCTGCATCCCTCAACTAATAAAATCCCATGCTTCTTAATTTTTCTTCTATAACATGGTTAAATTCTTGCGATACAAGTATGGTGTTTATTATTTACTAGCTTAAGGGATAAAAGACTGCCTTATTTTGGCCTTTGAAATATTTAAGGTCTATGTAATCCAATTGTTGTACATATTCTAAATAGAAGAGATAGCTAGACATAAATGTTGGCAACTAGAAGTCATACCAAAGAAATAAAAGAGACAAATGAATGGTTTATGCTTTCTTAAGTAGAATTCATCATTCAATAATTCTAATTTTAGTAGGTTTCTAGCCCCATTAGATAGTTTAGGTACCTTATCCATTAGTTTTAGCATGATCAAATGATACACTATAACATAGAAGTGGTATGAAGTTCTTTCCTTCCTAGCAAGACATGTTTGTACATTGTAAAATGAGAAGAGGTTTACCATTGACCCCTACTTGATTTAGTTGTAGTGAGGGAAACCACTCTTTCGTTTGTTATAGGATGGTCCATATGCGATAAGATGTATAAGTGAACTTCTGTCTCTATGAAATCCTCATCTATTTGTTCAACTTATCAGCTATGTACCATAGCACAATATATCATCTAGGATTGGTTGAGGGAGTTCTCGACAATATGCAAGAATGCTATATGTTCATAAACTTGTGCATTTATATTTTCTATTAACACTAGAACAATCCAAAAGAGTGCATGCTAGAAATATTTCTTAAATAAATCTAAGCTTCAATTAGATATTGAAATCTAAATCCTTGTTTGGATCATTCAGGTGTAGCTTGAGGAAATCTCTCTAGTAGTGGAAGTCATACATATAGTAATAGTCCTTTTGGTCCTTGGGATTGTACATCATCCACATAGTTGGATCATTTATTGCATTCATCATGTCCTTGATATCCTCCATTTTGATGTAGAAGGATTCTTTCTTCCATTATAGTGTCCATATACTCCTCCCTTCAAAGTCATGTCATTCATTACATGCCTCAACTAGATTTGGGAAGTTCTAAACTTGGGGTACCAAATTCATTGCCAACCCTAATGTCTAGACTTGGATAATATTCCAAGAATACATGCATAACCCATAGTTGCATCTTCTCAATGTCTTCTTACTTACTTCTATAGGTAATTATTTAAACTTCCCCTCCCCCACCCTCCTATAGGGTTCATCAAACATCTCTTCTAGTCTCTTGGACAAAGGGGAAGCTCTCTTTTTCCTAGCCTTGCCTTTGCATTTGTATTATGAGAAACTATCTTATGTAGGTACTATTTGAATTTAGATGGATTGAATGAGAGTAGCAATTGGTAAGGTGGTGGTGGTAGCAGGCGACATCTAACAATATTTTTGTTTGTAGATTTAGCCAAGTTGTTTCCTTGACCATGGTAATTGGATGTCATTTTCAACACAAAATCATCTTCTAGTGCATGCTGAGAGTGTAATCCAACTTATGCCCAAGACCAACATTGTATGATGTGACCTTGTATAAGCCTATAGGAAATAATTGTACAATTATGTTTAATTTATTGTTTTATTTTATGTAAGCCTTATGGGTCTGGTTAACCTTGTTATGGTTAACCCACCTTCTAACTTGTAATGAACCTTATCTTGACTTAGGTTAAAATTGTTTATGTAAGTTAGGTTTTGATATTGGTATAAATACCTAAAAAATCCATCTATTTTATTAAAGTTGTATGATTCTTATCCATGAATAATACAATGATTATTTATAGTGCTCAAGGGCACCCACCAATTCTACCTTTTTGTCATTTTTATGCTTTGTTTATAAGATTGGAGTGGATGAATTGCTTCTCTTTGTTCCTAGAAACATGAATTAATTCCAACATGGTATAAGAGTGGGTATGGAGCAACATTGCTTGACCATGCAAGAAGTCAACTTGGAGCCTCCAATATTTCTTCCAATTTTTAGGGCAATTTTTTTTCGAAACTTCACTAATATTTTTTGCATAAGAAGTCAAGAGAGAATTCCATAGTTTTTATGTCACTCATTTTTTCATTTTTTTTGGAGAAATCATGTTATCTCCTCTCCCTACTTTGTTATCATTGAAGTCCTTAAACAAATTTAAAATCCACATTTTTTTCCTTCTATGTTATAAAGAAGCCAAACTAAGGTTCATTTTTTATTTTGAAATTTAAAATTTTCCACTCATGCCTTGGCAGGAATTTTGGTTCAAATTTGTGCACACTACGTTATCTACTTTTATGCTCTTTTGGTGTCTCAATTGTGATGTCACTCTCCAAGAAGAGCACACAAATCATCATGCATTCATCGTGAATTAGAGTTAGAAGCTAAGGTAAATAAGGTAGCATGCATTAAAACTATTGCATGGGCAGATCATTGCTTCGATTTAGGAAGCTCATTTTGTAATGTGTTTTCAGATAACTGGCATAGATAAAATTGGTTTTTTCAAATATATCGAGCACAAATGAAAAAGCTTTTTTTAGTTACATCTTCTCTATGCAACACCTATCTATGAAACTGTGATGAAATATATATTGTAAGTAGAATAATTATAAACAATACTATTAGTTCACAAATGATAACATAAGTAACATGATATAATAGTCCAATACATCACATGTAATACATTTAAATAAAAAGCTAAATAGAATCAAAGTAAATGTTAATGTACTTTATTTCTAGTTGTAATTGCCTTAGAATTTGATCTATAATTGTTATATTATTAAATTAAAAAAGGAAAAAAAAGTTAAAATTGATTTGTACATGCTTTATTTTTCATTGTACTTGTTTTATCTTCTTGCCAAATTAGAAGAAACATAATTGAGTATTCCAACATACCATATGCAACATATTTAAATAAAGGGTTAGATAAACATGTATTTTTCTTTTATACTTGTCTTTGTAAATATAATATAAAACATAATAAAAACTAATATAAGCATGGATATAAATTATTTTTATAAGTCAAAATTTTAATTAGTAATCATTTTTTGAATCATATTGGGAATTCTTGCTAGGGATACCATAGAGGTATGTCCTTGAGTTTTCATCCATGAGACCCAAGTACAAAGGATTGGGGCATATATATATATATATATATATATCATATTAATAAAAATTATTAATATTAAAAAGTTTTTCAATTTTTTATTTTTTTATATGATTTTATATGATATATTTCTTTTTCAATTGGATTTTGGGTACCCAATTCAACTTTTTTGTAAGGGGAGATTCGAACCTGGGATCTCACTTGGAGGATTGCCCTCTCCTCTCCAACTCACCTACAACACCTGGGTAAAACACACTTTTATTTTTAATCTTTAAAAATATAAATATATATAAATATTTACCAATTAATATTGTTTCTAAACTTTATATTAAAAAAATTAATAAGTAAAAATAATTTATACGCGTACGATTTATTTGATGTAGGTTTTATTATAAAGTTAATATATATATTAATTAAAAAACAATTTAATTAACAATAAAAATCAAATAAAATATTAAAATTTTTAATTCTTTATTAAATTAAACATGAAGACATCTATTGTATAGATGTCCCGTTTATGAAACTGGTAATTTCGTTTTCTTTTGCGGATGAAAAGGTTGTCCATGAATTCTGAGCCTCTTTAAGTCTTTTCACAGATTAGTGAAAAAAGTTATTTATTAAAAAAAAATTTAAAAATTAAAAAAATAAAATTTGTTCATAACCCTGTCAGAATATATTACCGTGTTCATTCGTCTATATCAAATATAAAAGTTATTCCCATGCCACGGTTGTCGAAGGACATAATTCATTTAATTCCTATTGTGCATGTGACGAGCATACCAATCACAAGGTATCTCATAAAAATATCTTCTACTATAGCCGGAAAGGTGGATGGCTGAGGAGAATCTTTTTACTTTAGTAAGAAAGGGTGGTGGATAGTCCCTTCACATGACATCCAATCACTTTTACCTGTTTTTTTAGTTTTGAATTTTTCTTACAAAGAAAATGTACTTATTTAAAGTAGTCAAGCTTACCTTATAGTTTTATGTTATAGTTATGTTTTACCCCTTCTAAGTAGTATTGTTTTTACATGATAGTGATATGAGTTGATGTCCCATCTTATATTTTGTATAATGGTGATATTTGTAGATAATACCTATTCTTTTTCGTGATGTAGGCATAAACATTTTAAGGTTTTTAAGTGTTTTAAATGTTTGGTAATACAACTTCCAATTACTAAGGTCTATGATGAGATCCATTCGACTGTCAACAAGCTTGGCATCTAGCTTACACACGTTCTAGATTTATGCACATGGATCCCTATCATTTCAGTCTGACTCAACATCATAAGAGTTAGTTGATTCATACTACATTTTATGTGTCTCAACTAGAAAGCATCTTAAATTAACTGTATACTTATAATGACCTTTATATTGTCTGACTTCCTCATGCTAATATAGACAAATCCACCTTGTACTTTATTAAAGTAGATAAGCCCACCTTGTAGTTTTATATCATAGTCATACTCTACCTCTTCTAAGTAGTATTGCTTTTTACATGATAGTGACATGAGTTGATACCACATGTGCCCTATTTTACATGATGGTGACATTAGTGGATGACACTTATTCCTTCTCGTGATATGGGCACTAGTATTTTGAGGTCTTTAAGTGACCTAAATGTTTGGCAACACAACTTTCCATTGCTAAGGTCTATGATGGGACCCATTCTACTATCAACAAGCTTGGCATCTAGCCTACACACGTTCTAGATTTATCCACATGGATCCCACTCATTTTAGTTTGACTCAACATCATGAGAGTTGGTTGATTCATACTATATTTTTATGTGTCTCAACTGGAAAGCATCTTAAATTAACTATATACTAAACTTTTATATTCTATGACTTCCTCATGCCAATATAGACAAGCCCACCTTGTACTTTATTAAAGTAGACAAGCCCACCTTGTAATTTATTAAAGTAGACAAGCCCACCTTGTAGTTTTATGTCATAGTCAAATTTTACTTCTTCTAAGTAGTATTGCTTTTTACATGATAGTGACATGATTTGATACCACATGTGACCAATTTTTCACATGATGGTGACATTAGTGGATGACACCTATTCCTTATCGTGATATGGGCACCAAAATTTTGAAGTCTTTAAGTGGCCTAAATGTTTGGCAACACAACTTCCAATTGCTAAGGTCTATGATGAGACCCGTTCGACTATCAACAAGCTTGGCATCTAGCCTACACACGTTCTAGGTTTATCCGCATGGATCTCTCTCATTTTAGTTTGACTCAATATCATGAGAGTTGGTTGATTCATACTACATTTTATGTGTCTCAACCAAAAAGCATCTTAAATTAATTGTATACTTATAATGAATTTTATATTTTCTGACTTCCTCATGCGAAATGACTTGAAGGTTTGTCTACCTTACTATATGACTAAAGAAATTAATTTTGTTAGAAAATATGTCATATAGTAAGCTTAATTTGTTTTGGGGACTATTGCACTATTTCCAAACATATCCTTCATCAATAATTTCATGGGGACAAAACTTAGTCACCCAAACATTGAACCAGGGATCCCAATCTTACCATTTTTTGAAGGAAAACCTAGCTACTGCTATATCATAATTGATTTCTATTTTTCTATGGAATCTAATACAACTTAATATATATTTGTACATGTAGAAAATTAATTTTGGGGAATAAAATATTATTTGTCCAACCAAGTTGGATTTTAGATGCATATGTAAACAAGAGACACAACATATTGTTTAGATTTTTGTGCAAACAATTACCTATCATACTTATTTGGATATCTTTAGGTAATCTAATGATTAAACTAATATCTACGAACTCTTAGACAATTGAACATGAATAGTTATTTATAGTAGCGTTCACGTACATGTAGGCATCCTCTTCTTCATCTTTGAATTCGAGCGCATATATGTCATCTTCTAGAGAGATTTCGTCTGGAACATTTGTAATGTGATCCCACAAAAGAACATTTTCATTTGAGAACCCAACTCTTACCTTGGAATTCTTCTTTGGACATTTATCAACCTAGTGCCATTTTGCATGGCATGCAAAGCATTTACCTGACTAAGTTCTTTTTCTAGATTTCCTTCTAAAGTATTCTTTGTCTATTTCTTCTGATATGCCTTCCTGAAGGAGATTTTTTTGTTGTTTTTCTTAGACATGTTCTTGTTCCACTTGTATCCTGCAATAAATTACTCACAATACCTTTTTTCATTTTACATTTTAATCTTAATTCCTCTTTAACTTTACATTCTATGCACCAATCTATTATAGCTTGCTTGCAATCATCCATAACTCGAGGAAGTATTCTATTCTATAGGCTGATTTCTTTATTTGTGTACATGCCAAATATACTTTCACTGATAGGGAGTGGCATGGATATTACAAAGTGACTTTTGATGGTATTTGTGCAAATACTTTAACAATATATGTTAGATTTTGATAGTCTAGCCTATACCTTTCAAATTATGTTGCTTCTTTTAATTTCATTGCCATCACCTGTTTAAGGATCACCTTGAATTCTATCATCTATAGGATAAAATTTTGTTCCTAGTGCTTTCCTTAAATCCATTAGATCTTAACTACTCTCCTTCAATTGTTGATATAGACTTGTGTTCAATTCTATCTATTGGTTCATCTATTATGTATGGCTCTTTAGGATTTATTACTTATGATTTATCTATCAATAGTTGTGTTTTCTTGACTTCTACATGTGTGTGAATTTTTTATCTTATTTGGTCTTGTTCTAACTTTTTAGGCTATATATTTTGTTGTTTTGGATCTTTCTCTAGTTTTGACTCCTTTGGCCTAGGTTTGAGGATCCAATAAGGATCTGAACCATATATCCATCCTATCCTTATTTTCCATTTCTTAATTGTGTGAGGTAGGGATTATTCATACCAACTTTGGGAATAAGTTCTTGCTAATGGATATGGTTGTCTTGGTGTTGACATTTCTAAGGGGCTTAATATTATTTTTTCTACCCTTTCTAATTTGGATTCTATCCTCTACACTATATCTCTGATTGTAATAATCTGTTGGGAAACATGTCCCATCCACCTAGATTTTGAGTTGAGTTGGTACCTATCATGTGATTATAGAGTATCTATATGTATAGTTCTTATGACAACTGTGAAGTCATATATTCTTGTTTATCTTGATTCGTGACCTTAAAATAACTAAGTGGAGGCCAAATATCATTAGGAACTATTAATGGTTCTTTTGAACTAGAAACCATTTGACATACAAATCCAACTTTTTTTACTTCTTTGCCATTTTTATTTTTTATCTCTATATTATGATTCTTAGGTACTACTAGGATGGTTGAGTCTTAACTTGTGAAATACCTTGGGGTAGATAACTCCCTTTCATAAAGAATTATTATCTCATTTCCAAGGTAAAGATGATACCAAAATTTAAATTTTAGAATACCTTGACTTATAATATATATTATAACTAATTTTTATATAGTAAGGATATGTCTAAATAGTAAGTATTTTAGAATAATTAGTAAATCTAGACTAAGCATTTCTATGTAAAATAGATATAAGGTATGAATACTATGATAAATTTATGTTAATATCATACTTTCCAGAAAGCTAGGAAGCAAAAATATAGGAGTCACACGTATCTGCCAAGAACCAAACCTATAAAATGTAAAAGAAAATATCCTTGATTGTTGTTCTATGAATTCTCAACAATGATGTTCTAATATGGAAAGCTACTAGATAAACACAATCCCAAATACCATAGCTTATTTTCCAGCAAAGCCAATACCCCTAGTAGATCACGAATATATTAATAAGGAGATACAAAAATTATTAGAAGTAAAGTTTTTGTTTTTGATTACATAGGAGAGTTGGTTACAACCACTATTTTTAGTAACTGGCCAGCGTAGGGTTCAAACCACAAGGACTGCTCCCAACAAACCTATCAGTCTCATTCTTGTTGACTCGGTGTGATATGGGGACCACTAGTCGCTCGAGATTCGTACTGTCATCGTCAGCTTAGCGCGCACTCAGAGGATTCAGAGTAGACTAATACCTTTGCAAAGGGTTGGCTTCCCCCCCAAGGTTTGAACCTAGGTCTCTTCTTGGTATGTTCCCAGTCACACCCGCACTTACCAATCCACCTAGCCCTTGGGGGTTATTAGAAGTAACGTTAATTAGGCCTAGTACAAGTGCATTCTCTTGCCCAACATTTATGGTTAGAAAACATAGTGAACAAAAAAGAGAGAAAAAATGGTGATAAATTATACTACACACAATAATATCACCATCCTAATATCATTTTCATACTTCAATTTTTCTAAGTAGAGTTGTTTTTATATGATAGTGACATTAGTGGATGCCACCTGCCTCCTATATTTTTACATGATGATGACATGGATGCCATTTATCCCATCTTATGACATCGACACACGCATACCAATGCATTTACATTGCCCAATAGTTTGGAAACATAACTACCAATTGTTAAGGTCTGTGATTAGATCCATTGGTCTAGTACCTATGATGGCTTTTTAAGCCTTAATACTACCACAAATATCATAGGATTGAATATAATATAGCCACAATATAATAAGGTCAAGATAATGATATGAGTAGAATAATATGAGAAATTAATATGTAAAATAAGTCTTATAATAAACCAAATAACATTTAATAATAAGCAACAATATGAATGTAAATAGTCTTAATAATGCATGTACTATGCATGAAGAACAACTTATAATATTAATTGCTCAAAATGTATGCAACCTTTATTGCTCCTCTTTCTCTTACAAATATGATAGTGATGTTCTCTTTTCTTTGCATCTTCTACTACACCAAAAAAAGGCTTTAACAACGGTTATTAACTGCCCTTAGAGGCCTTTAAAGGTGGTTATTCAACTGCCATCTAGAAGGACATCGTAAAAAGTCCTCGATAAATGATGGTGGCTAAAAAATACCTCAAAAAGCCATCCTCTTAGGGTCTAAGAGGGAAGTTTAAAACCACCCTCTTAGGGCTACGAGGGTGGTTAGGAACCGCCCTCTTAGGTCTAAGAGGGTGGATAAAAACCACCCTCTTAGGGTTAAGACCTCTTAGGTCTAAGAGGGCGGTTTATAACTGCCCTCTTAGATCCTAAGAGGGAGGTTATAAACCGCCCTCTTAGACCTAAGACAACGGTTTTAAACCGCCCTCTTAGGTCACCCTAAGATGACGGTTTATAACCACCATCTTAGGTCTAAGAGGGTGGTTTAAAACCGCCCTCTTAGGGTCTCACCTAAAAAATATATATATAAAGGATGCCTTAGCTGAAATAACATCACACTTAGCAGTGGTTTGCTTGTTTTAGCTGAGGTGTCCTTTATTTCTCATGGTCATTTCATGGACAAGGTAATTTTCCATTGGAACAAAGAGGGACATAATTTTAAACTACCTCCAAGGGATAAAATTTTCCATGGAAGCATCAGAGTATGTATGAAGTCACAATGCACCATTTTGCTCTTATGAAGTCCAAACCTTTATTAATTTAAGAAAGTATGGAAAATTGACAGTAAATGAATAAGAAAACATAAAATGCTTGTTATGTAATCCTACAATAGTCTATTCCTACAAATAAACTGATAGACAAATGATAAGAAATTTTTGAAATGTGAGGTTAAGTATGTAAGAATCCCTCTAGAGGAGTAAGTATCCCCGAATGCAATAGGAATACATCAGAGGAAAAAAATAAGAGAAAGAAGAAAGGTAATGCACTAGATCAAAGTGTTATGTAAAAATATGCTAGTTAATGCATAAATATGTTGTGTGAGAATATCTAAACTAAACAATGAAATATATAACAAAAAAAGAAATGAGCAACGATAATAGCTAGATAAAATGCCTAAACACATAAGTGTTTCAATGGTTATGGTAATATGAGATTAACAAACTAAGCACAATAAGACAAGTAGAGGTCAGGTAACAAAAAGTTTCCAGTAATCCTACATCAGAGGAAAAAATAAGAGAAAGAAGAAAGGTAATGCACTAGATCAAAGTGTTATGTAAAAATATGCTAGTTAATGCATAAATATGTTGTGTGAGAATATCTAAACTAAACAATAAAATATATAACAAAAAAGGAAATGAGCAATGATAACAACTAGATAAAATGCCTAAACACATAAGTGTTTCAATGGTTATGGTAATATGAGATTAACAAACTAAGCACAATAAGACAAGCAAAGGTCAGGTAACAAAAATTTCCAGTAAAAATGAAGTGTTAAAAGCTATTAAATAATAATAGGGACAATTAAAAATAATAGAAAAATTAAAATATGTATGTAAACACAGGGTGATAATAACAATAAACAACAAAATATTAACAACTATAAAAATAAACAACAATAGAAAAATATTAGTAACAGAAAATACTATAAATGCATACAACCAATGTGGTCCTAGGCATACCATGTTAAAAATACTTTTACACTTGATATATGACCACATGCATACTATCCTATGGGACATGGCAATAAAAAATGTATGCATGTATAAAAGACCATGATAAGTAGTCATACAAATCCTTGGGTGTTGGAAATTATTTATAGTTTGTAGATAGCATTAGTCAAAAGAATATTAATTTCAATAGGCTAAAACTTGCCAATGATATCCCATTTTGAGAAAAGGAAGAGCCAAACCAAAGTTCATGTGGACTGAGGTACCACAAAGAGCATTTTGAGACTTGATTCATTGACTTAGCTTGGCACTAATACTTGCCTTTTTGGATCTGTAACAACCATCATGGCACTTAAATTAAGTGAGAAAAGGAAGAGCTAAACCAAAGTTCATGTGGATTGAGGTACCACAAAGAGCATTCTGAGACTTGATTCATTGACTTAGCTTGACACTAATACTTACCTTTTTGGATCTGCAACAACGATTTGAGATAGAAACTATCAACATATGCACTTGGTACATTCCTTGCTCAACTTAAGCATCTTGTTGCCTACCAAGTGAGATATTCAATGATATATTCTAAAGGTATCTTGCATAGGACAAAGAACTCCATGCCATGTACTAGTGTCCCTACATAGTGGACACTACTATATGAAGCCAATGTCTCATGTAGGCTCAATACCTTGCACACATTGGACAGAGTGAGTTAGAAGTATGGCTGAAAAGAAGTTGTAAACTTTATTGTTAAAGAATAAGACTATGACTCTATCAACCTAGCAACATCCAAGGAACATAAAACTTGGCAGAATTTGACAATCTTATTCCCAGACAGGGTTAAGTACACAAACTGTAATATTTTCCATATAAATTTCTAAAACTGAACACTATTGAATCAAGTTAAAGAATATTTAAAAAAAACTACTTATTCACAAAAGCCCTTCCAGTTAGTTAAAAATAGGGCCACAAAAATGCATATCCTTTTCCATTTTTCTTGAGACCATTCAAAAATTGAAGAGTTGATAGACGTCAATCAAAAGAATCCAATAAGCATTTAACTTGATTACCCTAAAACTCAATAGAATGAAGGATTAGGAAAATATTATTTCTGATGAAAGAGGGAGCTGGTAATCATTTAACCAACATGTTTCTCATCTCAAACAAGGCAGTGAGACAACCATTATAATGACATGTTCTCTTTCTTCATTATAAAACAACATTAGTTAATAAAGGAATTTAAAATGTTGAAGCTTAGCATTACACACAATTTATTTTGAATAATATATGGAATATTTTCTCTTAGATTACTGGATGAAAACCAAGTTATTATTTATGAACAACAATGATCTATTGCACCTCTTACATGTACAAAAGCAAGCAAGAAAGAAATTAGTTATGATTATATATGTAAATAGAAAATTCTTATTTCAAGTGCAATTCTTATTTACAGATATAGGTGAATGGACAACTTGAGCCCTCCATATAATGGGCAGATGTCTAAACATCCCTACCCACCCCAACCATCAGATATGAGGCGAGAGGGTATCCTGAGACTTTCTTTAGATACATAAATATCCATCTATGCAAATCAAGTACTATTGCTAAGGACTAGGACTAAGAGTCAAACCTTCTTGTATCTGATTGACCAACCTCATGCTCAGGATACCTACTCGCCTCACTCCTAGCTTGGCTACCCATTATTTGTAAACAATGTTTGATATAGGCTAGGCAATGAAGGAGCCCACAACATCCTTCATTGTGGCCATCTCATCATTCCTTCTAAACAATATTGTTTCCTCTTTATGGATGATGTGCACATTGAATTTCCAATAACCTTCACCCAAACATTGACCATGTACAAGGTCTTCAGGGTCAGTATTGATCACCATGCCTTCGACCACTACGTTATCCTTATGGATCTGAGTCAAGTAGCATTCCCTTCTCTCAGTTTGAGTGATCGATGTCATTTTTAGTCCCTACATGGAAAATCAACAACCTAGATAAATTCACTACATAGCGTACAATACAAACTAAGTCAACCATTTTATATTTGAAATAATAGTCATACCATTGATGACTCTGGCCTAGAAGGTATTGAGCAGCTGCTTATGCCTTGATCACCACCACCAATATTGTGTCCAATTGTAGGGGTAGCATGTAGTGATGTTGCCTATGGAATTATATGCAAGGGATCATTACAACTTTAGGGGTGCAACATGTAAACATTTCAAATATGAAATCATGAAAAAATTGACACACCTCTATCTATGAAAGTCGTGTCAAAATATCTTCAATATTTTTATCTTTCTCTGCAAGCTTCTCTTCCATATTTTTTCTCTCTCTAAGCTTCTCTTCCCACTTTTTCTCTTTCTCTACCGTATGCTCTTGCATCTAGCACAACTTCTGTATGTAACCCTCACCAACAAATAGAGTAGTTGGTGATACTCCTTTGTCGACACCCCAAACCTGACCTGGTATTTTGGATCCTAAAACCTTGGTGAGGGTATCATCCTTAATACATTGATTTACGAAGCTCACAGATGACATTTCATCATCCAATTTTTTTTGGCAACATCACATGCATAGTTAACTAGTAACATGTTAAAAAATAATCGATATAACAATGGTTTGAAGTTCAACGTATTGCTATTTCCAAGGGAATGTCACTTACGATTGTCTCCATAACTTCTAGTGAAATAGGAACCCCATCCTTCTTTGTATGAGCTGCCATCCACATAGTTGCCCTTGGTAGTGGAGTTTCCACATTTGGTTGGCTCTTCCTCTGCAAGATATATAGTTGGAGAGACATGGGGATAAGTCATATGATAAAATAATAGAGCTATGTTTATCACATATAATGGATGAGTATGATAGAATACCATTTCATGCTCCAGTCGAGCATATCCTATTCAACTGCAAGTGTGCATGATGGATTGGTGAGATCTATTTTGTTTATTCCTTTGCCTCATCGCCTACAATACAATGAAGAAACCAATATATAAATTCATTAGGGAGAGCAAGGTCAGAAAAATTCACATGAACATAACAATGATATGAACTACCATAGCAGATTGGCTGGTACTTGCCTTAAATTCAGTGTTGCTCCTACCATTCACAAAGGCTTCCCAATATTTTTGTGATACACGAGGTGGGGGATTAGCAATTCTATCTTCATCATTATCATACTTATCATAGTGCTTTTTCATAAGTCGATGCTTATGTTCACGCCATTGCTTGTCCATGGTTGCATTTAGATGCAAAGACCATTTATAAAATAATATTTCAAAAATGGACACTATGAACTCCATTGGCTAGAAAGTTACCGTAATGAGTGTCCATAACTGATTTTTAACTTCCACTAGGATTGCTCTCTAGTCTGTATGGGTGATAGGGATAATCTCCCTCACAATCACCCCCAAGTAAGATGTAAACTTAATAGAATTTTTTCCTATGGGCTATCTATTTAGATTTCAAATGATCTCCACCTTATATGTGCTGCTTGAATCTGTTGCACATCTTTTTGGACCTCTCTTTCTATGATATTCAGTGTTTGAAGTGTGTGATGACCTAGCATCAACACCTATAATGTCGACACCATCCAAACATCATTATGCCATATAGTATGACAACGAGTAACCCAACATCACGAGCAAATTTCTTGTGTGGTCTACGTACCTTCTTCATTAGCCAAAGCATTTTCAGCCTCATTTCGAGTATTCTCACCATCGAATTCATTTATGTTATGGGTCACCTCCTTATCTTCCTCGTTAATAAAACTCCATAGTTGGTATCTTCCACTAGTTGCTACAATACACCATAGTCGATGACAAAACCACGATCAATTCTAATATACCTAGGTCAACCACTATTGAACAACACTATCAAATTTCAAGTACTTACTAGCGTGCGAGGCATCTATCACTAACTCCTGATTTATTGTGATAGGCTCAACTACCCGTGGTGTCTTTCTTGGTCTTTTTTGTTCATATTGCCTTATGTACTCTCTCTGGACTCTGACTCAATATGAAATATTAGAAAATTAGAAGAGATATGTACCAACCTTATGCACTCTCTCTGGACTCTAACTCAATATGAAATATTAGCAAACACTACGTATTCAAAAATATTGGAACAATATAGTACATGTTTGTTCTGAAACCAGTTCTTTTCTTTCAACTGACTCTTCTAAGACAAAAAGTAGAAGAAGTTGCTACAAAAAAATATGAACCCTTAGGTAAAAAAAAAATAGAAGAGTCAGTTGAAAGAAAAGACTGGTTTTAGAACAAAATAAAGAGCCATGGTTAAATCTATCTCCATTAGCATTAGTTGTTGTTACATCAATGCTTTCAACTACAAAAAGTTTTAGAGCACCACAAATGAAGACTGCTTCTTCATCAAACAACACATACATAGTCCAACATGCACACATGGACATAGACATAGATGACAAGATTTTTGTGTATGAGGATACCCTAGAATATCTATGGAGGAGTCAAGTTGTCAAGATTTCCACAATTTTTGTGATTACTTGGTTGTTTTGCAACATTGATGTGATTGTACCTCATTGGCTCCTTTGGTCTCTTTCAAAATTTAGAGGTAAATGTAGGATGTCTATATGATATTATCTTTTTATGCACTTCATGGAACTTAATCATGTTTTTCATATATTTTTAGCTATTTGGGAGCATTATCACTATGGAACTTAATCATGTTTTTCATATATTTTTAGCTATTTAGAAGCATTATTGCTAGTCCTAGCTGTTAGAAAATAAACAACTTCAGTTACAATATCTATAGTTACCATGACTTACTATTAAGGCACATTAAAAGGATTGTGATGGGGATTATTGTACATTGTTATGAAGAAGAAAGGAGGCATGAAGACAATAAATTGCAATCTATGTTGGTTGGAGCAATAGGGAAGCTCTTTTAAGGATATCCGGGTTTAAATGTTTTGTAGAGGTCAGAAGTTCCTAAGTTCATTTGGAAATGGTCTTACTTTTGCATGTTTTGTTTGTGACTATCATATCCTATGCATGGTTGGGATGAATACTTTGCACTATATAGCATATTCTTTACAATCAGATATTTTTGTAACAAGTTTGGAAGTAAAAAATGCAATGGCCTCAATGTGGTGCGTGAGTCTCTCCTACAGGATCTGGTTCATGGTATGGATTTTACTAGAACTAAATATAAATATATAAAATATAAGGGTTGGAAATATTTATATGTTTTGCAGCTAATGCCTTTGTTGTCAAAATTTATCCATGTTTGTATGTTGGTGGGGATGTTTTGACATAGCTCTAATAATGATGATATGGAGTCTCTCTGTCTCTCTCACATACACACATATATGGGAGGGTGAAGGATTTTTCTTGTATCATCTGTATGTGATGAAATTCTACTCAATCACTAGGGGATATTGGTGATTAATCATCCTCATGAACCCCTATTGTGAGGATAAGAGTATGGTAATCCTCAAGCCCATAAAGGACTATTCTCAGTATGTGCCATTATATGTTCATTGTTGTTGTCACATTGAAAATTTTATTCATAATTCATGGCTTCAACAACTTTGCCATATCCTTCTTACCAGTATTTTATACTAGAAACCAACATGCCCTATAAAGAGAGTTTCAAAAAACAACCAAATCATCTATAGTGGAGAGATATATTGACATGCTAAGTATCAAGTTTGGGACATCCACGTTCTCTTTATGGGCTTGGTAGGTCCATAGACCTTGACAATGAGCATAACCAAGAACAAAGTGTAGATGTAAAATCAAACAACACCAAACAATATACTTAAATAAATGAATGAACAAAGCAGAAAAATACATATGATTGCACAAAAATAAACTTTTATTCTTATTTCCAAGTGGATCTCTGATATTACAACCAAGTTTACCCCAAATACAGGTTTACAATTCTTTATTATCCATTACAATGATTTCAATATGCTAGGGTTCTCCTAAATCCTAGCTAACAAAAAAGGGTGGTGTCTTCACGCTCGACTTGATCTCAATAGTAAGGTGAGTGGGATTCAGATATCCATAGGTTGGACCACTCAAATGCTTCAAAAACTTCCAATAAACTTGATCTCTAAACCTAAAAACAACCAATAACAACAGAAAGTCAATAATATCTGCGAGGGCTCCATAATGTGAGGTCCTCAATAAGAAAATTACTAACCCTAGTTGCATAAATGAAGGTATAAATAGATCTAAAGAATAAATAATAAATAAAATAAATAAATCACCTTGTCACATTAATTAGTTGATCTTTGTTCTTCATCGTTGTTGCAGGATTTGGTGCATATATGCCCTAGTGACACCCAAGGGATTGCTAGACTACAAAACTAGGGTTGCGAACGCCCACAGATGCTCGACAATAGCATGAGGCACCCAAAGATTCTTGGTGATGGAAGGAAGATGCCCAGAGGTACTTGACGATGGCAGAAGGTATCTAGAGGTGCTCGAGGATGAACAAGAGATACCTAGAGGTGCTCGAGGGATTGGGGCAAAGTATACAAAAGTAGATCTGGTTCATGCGAGGTGAGCAACGGTGGATGCGGAAGCGACGAAAAGTGAGAGCAAAGGTGAGGATGTGTGGATGCTTGAGGACTTGGGAATTTCAAAAACTTAGGGAACTTAGGAATCATAAAACTCAAGGGTTGAGTCATCAAAATGACTCCTCTTTATAATCTCTTCTAGGGCACATTAGGGTTTCAAAAACACAATTTGTGTGGTCAAGATAAAAATGTGACAAAGGTTGGAGATTAAATATGGGTAGGTGGCATGGATTAAGGCAAGTGAATGGCTGGGATTAAATCATGATGGATGGTTGGGATTAATTCATATAAATATACATATATTTATTAAATATATATAAATAAAATATATAAAATATTATTATTTAAATATATATTAAACAAATATATATAAATAATGGGTAAAAGTGGCAGGAAATTATGGATGGAGTTGTCTACACAAAGCAACCAAATATGTTCTCCAAGTATGTAAGAACTAATCTAATTTGAGGGGATGATATTGAATCAATGCTGAGGAGTTGAACGAGAACGACGACGAGGAGATTAGGGTTTTAGGAGCAACGAAGGCCAAGCTATAGGGGTTTCTATGATTGAATCCTAGATGGTACTATCGATCAAACTCAGCTTTATCAAGAGACCTGAACCGTGGACATCCATAAACACACCCTGGTTCATATTTTAAGTTGTACAAAGGGTGAATATCAAGGTGAGGGAGGTGGTTTTATGGAACGTCTTGACAGGCTTTATAGACCATAACAACATTCCTAACACCATCCAGATTGCAAATGATAGGAATGATGAGGTCGGTAGGGGCGACATAGAAGAAGATATCAATATGTTTTAAAAATCAAGCGCAACACTATTTCTTCAGAGTGGCAACTTAGGTTAGTGGATTTAAAGAACAGTAGAAAAGGGGAGCTTGTTCCTCTTGAATTCCTCCACTCGTATTTTTTATTATCACAAGGTTATTTTTATTTTGCTATATGTTAGATCCATTTTTATTTTTTATTTTTGGTGGCAATTAGGGCATACTGCAGTATTGTTATGGAGGCGACTGTGAAGCATAAGGAGGGGTGGTCATGGATGGTTATTAGAAGTTCTGACAGGTTTGAGATAGCAGCTTTTGGGTCTCTATGAATATTGTAATAGGATAGACAAGGGTCAACTGCTATTCTCCTAGTATCTCATAAATTATTTGTAGATTCAATTTGAGGGTTACAGGAGTGCGGTGATGAGATGAGTACAACTATAGGAGTGTCAAAAACTAAGCTATGAGGGTATCCGTGAATGACTCCAGTGGTGATGGATAATTTATACCATTTAAACCTCTGAAGCTTCATAAATAAGGGAATGTTACACTGAAGAAAGGGTTGCCTACATGAGTGATGCAAAAGGAGGAGGAGATTTCACGTCCTACGATTTCCACCACATAGGAGTTCGAGGGGGTTTGGTGAAGTAGTACCCAAAGTCTCAGAACCCACACTTGTTGTTATGTGGGGTATGTGTTAAAAAAATATACAATGGAAGTTTATTAGCAAAGTGTTTGAAAAAGTGCCTCAAACACTTGGGATTCTACCAAAGTGTGAACAAAATGCATGTGAAGTCAAGACAAATCCTGCTAACCTGTTTTATGTTCTTGATTGCCAATGTCTTTGAGGTTAAGGAGGGAATGGTGAAGTAGTGCCCAACACTATGAAACAGACGTGCATTTTGTTATGTGGAGTTGTTAAAATAGAAGACATAGGAACATTCCTAATATACCAGATAGAACATATTGAAACTGAGAGAGTCTAGATTTTACACAATATGGTTTTCATAAAGTGAGTTCTGAGAGGATGCCTGAAAAAGGAAAAATAAATGATTTGAACCGAGATCAAGATGTGTAAAGTGGTCACATCAAAATTGAGGAAAAGTAGTTTGAGTTCCTAGGCAGCATCAACAGGGGAGTATTATTTCAGAGAGACTTTATATCCATAGAGTGTCACATCAGCAAGATGGTAATTAGTAATGATTTACACATATAACAAGTCTAGCACAATTGGGAGCAACAACTTCATGGATTTTGTTGGTCATGTGCTTGACTATGGAATAGACCTATTTTGGTTGCTTTGAAGACAATAACAATTCCTACACTTCTCATCTTTGAGTACAACATTGAAGCCTTCCAAAGGTAGATTTAATGTTACATTTATCTTTTCAAAAGAAACCTATTATCCTTATCTTTCAGCAGATGTAAACAAAATTTGCTAAACAATTTTATCTTCAAGCTGTTTTACATTTTTATAAAAATGTATTTCTTTTAAGAGTGGGGCTCAAAAAACAAGTGTGTAGAGTAGTGAAAATCATGGTTCTAGTTGTTCACCTCTCATCGGTTATTGATTTATAGCTTTAGAACATTGTATATTGTTGAAGCAGAAAATGTCAATCAAATTGTTAAACAAAAGAATGTGGAGAGTTAGAAGTTTTACTGAAAAATTATACTCTTCTACTTGATAATAGAGTATGGTTCCCATTTTTATTTAAAGGATATAGATAATGATCTTTAGATGGAGGGAGATAAAAGAGATGTTATCATTTGGGTAGCTCTTTGTTTTTTGCTAGTAGCTTTCTAGTTGAATTTTCACTAGATGGGGAGGAGACAAACTTTAGTAGAATCATACCATGAAGTGAATGGTCAGTTAGAAGAGGTTGTTTTCTTGGTCCTCTTAGTGCCCATTATTCTTGTCTAGTAAAGGTTGTAAACCAGAAGTTGGAAAATAACATATGAAAGTGGAATACTGGGATTTCCTTATTAATGGTTGATGTACAAAATTGAATGATTCAGAAAACTTGGGAGAAATATTTTTGAAGGTATTTTGGATGCAATCCTTTTGGAGTTTTTTTTGTTGTAGGATGCAAATGTAATGAATTGGGTTGGAATACACCAAAATACAAGAATTAGTATGTTAATGGTTATATCAGAAATTTCCAAAGCTGAAAATAAAAATAGGTTGAAGGTATAATAGGAGGTTGAAGTGGATGGTGGAGGATGGGGTTGATCTGGTGGATTACACATTAGACCCACTGGAAGTTATCTCTATTTTCCCTACAAAATATTACTTGAAATCCAAATGGAAGTTGGAGAGAGATTTTGGACCTTTGGAGGAAGCTCACACTAGTCAGATCCCAAAGAAAAATCCTTTAGAAGTCCATACAATTTCTTTATATTTTCATAAGGGAGTGTATATAAATGATCTTTCTGTTATAAATAATGATGAAAATCTCCTTTCTAATTCATCATTAGTAGTGGTTTGTCCTCCTAGTGAGGACAATCCTTTGCAACAGAGGGTTACTATTCAAGGTGAGGTTTCTTCAGACTATAAGTCAATTTCTACCAGCATGTCGAAAAATTTCTTATCCTCTCCAATGGATATGTGCTTTGAGGATGGTGATGTAGGTTTCATGGAAGTTCGGACTTGGGAGGTTTCCTCAAAGAGAATTTTCAAGGAGAATGTAAGCAGGGAGCCTAAAATCCTTTTTAATACAGACTTTTTGGATGGGTTTTTGGAGGGAGGGGAGCTGTCAGATAAGTTTAAGGAGGTGATGGGCTCTCCTACTGAAAAAATATCATACACAAAAAAAGGAAAAAAAGTGTGTAAAGCTTAAAGAGGGGAGAGTAAACTTGGTATTAGGTGAGGACATCCTATTAGACAAAGTTCTGGAGATGGAGGGCAAAACACTAACTGGGAGGTTTTATGGTAGATTTTATTCAAGGAAATCACTTGATCAGTGGATGGAGAGGGTTTGGAGTCCTTTATTGGGATACACCCCTAGTTTTCATGTTCTAGTCAGAGGTTGGTTAGCTTTCTCTTTTAGATCGATGGAGGATGCAGGTAGAATTTTGCAGAGTAGATGGTTCTAGGGCTCCTATGCTCTATCTCTAAAAATATGGTCCCCTTATTTTGACCCTAGAAGGGAGTCTAAATCACTTCAACCTATTTGGATCAAGTTGCCAGGATTGCCCTTGGAGTTGTGGTCCTTTGGGATTTTAAAAGAAATTGGCAATTGTTTAGGGAAATGGGTTGACTCGGATCATTCATGGGTGAGTGGTTCCTCTCACACTTTTGCTAGGATTTTGGTGGATATGGATCTATGAGAGGGTCTACCAGAGACTATTGAAATAGAAATTGGGAAATGGCATTATGTTCAGAACCTTGATTATGAAAATATTCCTTTTCATTGCTTACGGTGCCATATTTATGGGCATTTGGTAGAGGATTGTGGTTTAAAATTTACAAGAAAGAAGTGGAGAAGGAAGTATGAAGAAAAACACATTTCTAAGGTGAGAGTGGATGGATTAGATGATAATGTGATGGAAGACATAAGAAGATAGGTTTTGGGTCAGGACCCACTTTGGAAGGTGAAGATGGAGGGGAGAAAGATCAAACCTTAGGTCCAAATGACTCTCAATCTCTAAAGTTTCAGGATAGTGGTGCTGGTAGGAAGTCAAATAATGGTCAACATGAGGGACAACTAGAATCAGTACACATACGAGAGTTGTATCCTTCACATGGGATAAAGGGGGTACTTCTACCACTCAATGTATCTCTTGGTTCTTCTTCAAATACAAAGTCAAATCTTGGGGAGGTGGATGTTAATCCTTTGCAGTCCCCATCAGTTGTAGAGGGAGGTCATAAGCACCAATTGAAGGGTATTGGTTCTAGGCCAGAATTTTCTCTCAAGATACCTAACAGTCAACCTCCTATCACCATAAAAAGGATATTTTCTTCAAGGTCTACATCTTTAAGGTCATTCTCCTCTGTTGGTGAAGGGCTTTGCAAGGGAACTAGTAGATATTTCCTTAGATCTAAAAAATCAGCAACTTTCTTTGAGGAGTTTGGTGTAGTAGGAGGACTTGGTCTAGATGTGGGTATCATATCTGCCTTGGGAAGGAAATCAAATATTCAACTTGCTAAGGATAAAGCCTTGAGGGAGGTTAAGAGTGGAAAACAAAAAACTATAGTTGGGGCACTTAGAGCATGCAAAACCCCTGATTTGGTAAATTAATGCTAATCCTTTCCTATAATATTCGGGGGTTGGGCAATATCGCTAAGAAGACAGCCCTACGCAGGTTAATGCAGTTACAACTACCAGACATTCTGCTCCTTCAAGAGACAATGGGAGTGGGTACAAAAGTGGAAAGTTTTCTTCAAACATTTTTAAAAGATTGGGACTTTCTCTCTTTGGATTCTGAGGGTAGATCTGGAGGTCTGATTTTGGGCTGGAAGAAAAGGGCTTTCAGACTTATCAATTCAGTTATTTTAATTTTTGGATTAGGAGTTGAGCTTTTCTCGCTAGAATTGGGAAAAGTATTTGTGGTAGCTAACATCTATGGGCCTTATGAGAACAAAATCTAGTATTGGGATTCTCTCCTTGCAAATGATTTCTTGTAGTAGGGGAATAAAATAATCGAGGGAGATTTAAATTTCACTTTGAATAGAGCTAAGGTATGGGGGAATACAGCTAGGCATGACCCTCAAGCGGGTTATTTTAAACAAAAATTTGAAGAAGCTGATCTGGTGGATGTGGAGCCTATCAAAGTTGTTCCTACTTGGCGTAATAATAGGGTGGGTGAGGATTATGTGGCTAAAATATTGGATAGATTTGTGGTCTCTGGTAGTCTTTTGATGGAGGATGAGAGAATCAGATCATGGGTGGATCAAGGAGGTATCTCAGATCATTTTCCTATTTTTCTTCAAGTTGGAAATTTGGATAGGAAACCTCCCAACCCTTTTAAATTTAATTCAACTTGGTTAAAGGATAATGATTTTCAGACATTGGTTAAAGAAGTATGGAGCCCTTTTGATGAAAATATGGGAAGCACAACTTGTTTCCAATTTACAAGCAATTTGAGAAATTTAAAAATTGTTGTTTTGAAGTGGGCTTACAACAAGTCAAGACAACAAATGCAGGAACTTACCCATTTGGAGAGGTAGATCAAAGGTTTTTATGAGGAATGGAACAAGGAGTCTTTCTCAGAGGAGTCCAAAGTAGCCATTAGAGCTCTTGAAGAGAAAAAGGGTAATATTTTGCTTGCTCAAGAGGCTCAATGGAGGCTTAAAAGTAGAGCTATATGGTTGGAGTTAGGGGACGAAAATACAAATTTTTTTCAAAATTTTGCCAATCATAGGAGAAATATTAATACCATTTGGGATATGCCCAATGGAGATGGGTCCAAATCTAGGTCATTCAATGATCTTGCAATGCTTGGTATAAAGCACTTTAAAAATTTGTTTAAAGATCCCAAGAAGGTAAATTTGGCAGAGATTCTCAAACTTACCTCTTACTTCCCAAGCTTTGCTGATGATGCAAACAATGAGATGCTACTAGAAGGTGTCTCCAAAGATGAATTAAAAAAAGTGCTTCTTTCCTTTCAAAAGAACAAAAGTCCTGGGCTAGATGGATGGGGAGTTGAGTTCTTTTTGGGTTTCTTTGAGTTGATTGGGGATGATCTACTGCGAGTGGTGGAAGAAACTAAAGCTACTGGGAAGATCCCAGATGACATTAACTCAACATTTATTGCCTTGATTCCAAATAAGGACAATCCTATTTCCTTTGATGATTTTAGACCTATAGCATTATGCAATTGCCTTTATAAAATTATTGCAAAAATCATTGCGTCAAGGATAAAACAAATTTTCTCAGATTCCATTTCTAGTGAGCAATTTGGGTTTCTCAATGGTAGGCAGATTCATGATGTTGTGGGAGTATCTCAAGAAGGTATGCACTCTATAAATACAAGGAGGCTTCCTACTGTTGTTGTTAAATTGGACCTTTCTAAAGCATATGATAGAGTTTGTTGGATGTATCTGAGGATTATGCTACTCCACATTGGTTTCAATATTCAAGTTGTTAATTGGATTATGGGATGTGTGTCCTCAATATATTTTGTTTTTCTTATTAATGGTTCTGCTTCCAATTTATTTTCCTCAGAATGTGGTCTCAGACAAGGTTGTCCCTTATCTCCCATCTTGTTTCTTTTGGTGGCAGAAGGTCTGAGTAGGGCAATCAGAGAAGCTAGAAGAACAGGTCTTATCAAAGGGATCAAAATGGGGTCATCTCTCTCTCTAACTCATATTTTATTTATGGATGATGTTCTGTTGTTCTATGATGGATCTCTTAGGGATATTAACAAGATCAAGGACATATTAAAGAGCTATTGTTTTACCACTAGAATGGAAGTCAATTTGGAAAAGTCCACCATGTCTTGTTTTGGTCTAGCGGCTGAAGATGAAAGTCTCTTTCAGAGGGTACTCTCCTTTTCCATGATTGAGACTCAGACAGGATTAAATATTTGGGCTTCTTGTTGAAGCCTAATGACTATGGTATAAGGGATTGGGACTGGTTGGTGGAGAAGATTGAAAAAAAATATCTTTGTGGTGCAATAGGTGGTTGTCTATAGGAGGTAAACTTACTCTTGTTAAATCAGTTCTGGAAGCCATTCCTGTTTATTGGCATGGGATAAATTTTATACCAGTTGGAGTGCTAGAAAAAATTAGGAAAAGGTGTTTCAAATTCTTATGGACTGGGAAAAGAGATAAAGTAGGCATAGTCTTAGCCAAATGGAAACTTTTAGCAAAACCTAAGGAAGAGGGTGGATGGGGATTAAAGAACATTCACCTTTTTGGTAAAGCTTTGGCTGCGAGGAGTTTATGGAGATTGATTACCCAAGAAAATCTATGGAGTAAAGTCCTTAAGACCAAATACATTGAACCTCTTTCTATGGAAGAGTGGGTAAGGAAACCAAAAAGTCTTTCAAAAAGGGGTCTATCTTCTGGAAAGCAGTTGTCCAAGCCTTTCCACTTATAGGTAATTGGCTTGCTTGGAAAGTTGGTAATGGTGCAAAGGTAAGAATTGGCATTGACCCATGGGTTGGAAGTGGGAATGATTATAGACTTCCAGAGGATCTAGTATTATCCTTGCAATATGCTAGTGTTTTTACACTTTCTCAGGCAACAAATCAAGAAACTACCTCTTTGTGGCAGCAAGGGTGGAAGAATGCACAACTACTAGGTCTTGAAGGTAGGAATGGAGAATTATGGGATGCTTATGTGAGGTTACTCATCACAAGTCATGCTAGGATCAAAGTGGATGAGGAGGATGTTCTGGTATGGACAAAAAATCCAATGAAGGGTGATTATTCTACTAAGATGGGGTATAAAGCCTTGCATGCTCAGGATCGATAGGGGGAACATACCTGGTGGTGGAAACCTATGTGGAAGGTCAAGACACCATTAAAAACCAAAATTTTATGTGGTTGGCCCTCAATAATAGAGTTTTAACTTGGGATGCTTTAATGAAAAGGGGGTTTCAAGGCCCAGGGAGATGTACTCTTTGTCATGAAGCGCTGGAAACTATCAATCATTTATTGGTTGGTTGTCCCTTTACTAAGTCTGTGTGGAAGGATATAGAGGGGTTAACTGGGATTACAGGTGTTTGGCAAGGGAACACTGTGGAAGAGTGTCTGAAGAAATGGTTTGACAAAAAAGAACTGAAGAACATCAGAGCTCTTCCCTTTGTGGTGGCAAGGGGAGTGTGGCTTGCTAGAAATTCAGATATTTTTCAAGATATTTTTCTCTCTACCTTTCAAGTTGCTTCTCAGATTCGTACTCTGCTTCTTGGACTCATGAAACCGAGTTTACCCAAATGCCCAAGGGTGATCAATGATATCAGTGTAAACAAAATAGTTCCTTGGGGTTTTTTTGATGGGGCTTGTCAAGGGAACCCAACTCTGTGTGGGGTAGGGGGTATTCTCTATTTTCATGATTCTCATTTCATTAAGTTCAAGGCATGTTTGGGTGCAGGCACAAATAATTATGTTGAATTAAATGCTTTGAAGTTGCTCCTGAAAATAACACTTGATCACAATGTGCAACAATTACAAGTAATGGGGGATTCTCAGGTGGTAATTAATTGGATGAAGAAACTGTTTAAAATGGACAACTTACTCTTGAGGCCCATATTTGAATAGGTGAATCTTCTAGCGGGTGGCTTCACCCACATCACCTACAAGCATGTCTATAGAGAACACAATACAATTGCATATGGCTTGTCAAAGGATGGTCTTATGTTGACACAGGGACAATGGGAGCTGCTTGAAATAAAGGATGGTGGAACAATCAATGAGGCAGTGATTTCTCTTATCAATCAATAAAGTAATAAAATATTCACATTTGTAAATAATAATAAAAAAATACAGGTACAAATTGCCTTGTTAAGGAGGAATGGATGCTGACATAGGGGCTGTAGAGGAAGAATAATAATAATATATATATATATATACACATATATATATTTATAGGTTCAGGTTTAGGTTTTTTTCTAGACAGATTACTAAGTTTTCTTTTGCAACACTCATATTTTATGTAATCCTTCTGCTGGGGTTTTCTATAAGTTTTTTTTTTACAGACTATATTTTTAAGGAGGAATGGATGCTGACACAAGGGATTTTTGTTCAGATTATGGTTAGAACCATTAATTTGTTGTATCTTATTTCTTCTTTTTGGCTATTATGCATCCCCAAACCCTAAACATTATGCATACCCAAACTCTAAACCCTTTGGAAGATGTAAGGATTTTTCTTAAGTGTTAAATGGATGAAAAAAATGCTTCCCAAGCATAAGAAGAGTGTGATATTTTTTTGGTAGCCTACTCTAGTGAAGGACCTTATATATTTATTCAAGCTTATCACACACATAAGAGAGCAGGTCTATCCTAAATAGCTATCAAGGGGATATTGTGAAACTAAATACATTGAGATCTGGTAGAGGTATCACACTACCCAAAGCCAACTATAATAAATTGACTCCTTTAAAATCACCAAATAAAACATGTTGTCTATAAAAAGAAAGGTAACTTCCAAACAACAAAGCAGCTAAAGGAAAAGAAAAAAATGGAGCCAAAAAATCAAGAGCCAATAAGAGAAAAAAGGGGCTGAAACCTTACAAAATACAAATTGTACACTTATATGACCATTAGAACTTGATAATTCAATGACACAGTAAAGAAGATATAGTCAAATAGAGCAACGAGAAGGAAACCATGCAAGCAAATTCTTTAATATCAATGATGGATATGAACAATTTTAAATAGGATCCAAAGAAATACACTAGAACAAATAAGAAGCGAAGGGCCAACAAGGAGTCAAGCACTAAGCATGCACAAAAAGTTATAATTTTTAGGATGCCAACCTTAGCTAGATAAAATTTTCACATTTGAGTTAAGTTTTAGTTTTCATATATTTTTATTGTCATATTCTAATGGAAGGTAAATAGTATTAAAAAATTGTTGTTATATCAATTTTTTTGGTAGGGTATTATATAAAACATGCACCCATTGTATTGACTCTTGAGGATTGATATTGTGAAGATAATTAATCTCTTTTTCCATGGTTTTCAACAAGGTAAATTGTAACATTCACCTACTATGGTTGAATTATACAACAAGGAATACACCATCTACCTTAGAATACCTTAAGGTCGGGTCGCGCTCTATCCCTCCAAAATCACTTCGCTTTAACATGCTCAAAAACACTTCAATTGATCATCATGGCAATTGCTCCCCTTAACAATAAACCATAACCCACTGGCCATGGAAAAGTTGCAGATAAAATAAAAAAAATAGACATTTAAAAGTAAAATAGAGCTTTTATGTTGCCATAGGATATGGTTCGATATGAAAATGATAATATTACCACTGAGAAATTCAAGTCACCAATTATTATAGTTGTTGCTTCATCTATTCAATCCATTAAAAATATGTGGGAAACAAATAAAATAATAACATAGATACAATACAACTACTCAAATAAAAAAAAAAAACTACTGTAAATGTTCTCCAAGTATGTAAGAACAACTCTAATTTCCATTTCCAAAAATAACCATCATTTAAAAAAAATATCACAAGCCAAATAAGAAAATACATTGCATCCTCCCTTAATTTGACATAGCACATCTTTAATTAACTAGTTATAGTAGAATCCCCAAACCCTAAACCTTCTACATCATAAAACCCTAAACCCTCTGCATCCCCAAACCCATAAAAGACTATTATCAATATGTGTCATTACATGTTCATTACTGCTGTCACATTAAAATATTTGTTCATAATTCATGGCTTCAACAACTTTGTCATATCCTTCTTACTAATATTTTATACTAGAAACCAACATGCCCTATAAAGAGAGTTTCAAAAAACAACCAAATCTCTATAGTGGAGGGATAGATTGACATGCTAAGTGTCAAATTTAGGACATCCACGTTCTCTTTATGGGCTTGGTAGGTCCATAGACCTTGAAAACAGGTTTAACAAAGAATAAAACAACAAAATATGTTCTCCAATTATGTAAGAACGACTTTAATTTCCATTTCCCAAAATACCCATCATTTAAAAAAAATCTTAACCATCACTACAAAGAAGAAAATTTCCCTAAATTTTGAACATAATTTCCCCCTACATCCCCAAACCTTGAGTAGTGTGTACCACTTAAAAGCTCGAGCTCTCTATCAAGCCCTAGCTTGAGCTCTCTATCTAGCCCTAGCTCAAGCTCTCTATCCAGTCCTAGCTTGAGCTCTTTGTCTAGCCTCCATATGAGATAACACCTTAGCTTGAGCTCTTTGTCCAACCCTCGTTTGAGAGAATACCCTATCTTGAGCTCTCTATCTAGCCTCTATATGAGTGAATTACCTAGCTCAAGTTATCTATCCAACCTCCATCTAAGTGAACACCCTAGCTCGAGCTCTCTTTCCAACAAGAAAAGCAAAAGAAAATGCTCATTTCACTTTTCCTGCAGTCTTTATATATATATTTTTCATTGAGATCCTAAGAGGGTGGTTTAAAACCACCCTCTCAGAGTCACCCTAAGACGATGATTTATAACCACCATCTTAGGGTGACCTAAGAGGGCAGTCTATAATTGCCCTCTCAGGGTCACCCTAAGAGGGTTGTTTATAATCACCCTCTTAGAGTGACACTAAAAGGGAGGTTATCCTAAGAGGGTGGTTATAAACCATCCTCTTAGGATCTATTAGGGCGATTTTTACCACCATTAAAAACACCTTATTTTAGTCGTCGTTAAAGCCATTTTTTGGTGTAGTGTTCATATCTTTCGTGATATCATTTTATGGAGTGTTGCCTCCATAATATAGCCATAGTAGTGTGACTCTTTGAATAATTGACTATTCCTTTCCATATGACAAGTCTCATGACTCTTGGCTTGTCTACTTGACACTTACATACTTGATGAACACTTGAATATATATTGTATGCACACCTATACATGACTCTTACACTTCTATAACTTGCACACTCTAATCTAAGATACTTGTGCACATCTTTACATTACATATTTTCACTCTTACATATAAGACACTTGTGCACATAGACTCAACTTACACTTGCACTCTCACTCACATGACACTTGTGCATTTCCTGCACATTACAACTTTACACGAGACTTGTGCATTTCTCACACATTCACACTTACATAAAAGGGGAAATATAACTCACATTCTAAACTATGACAACCCTAGTCTATTATTTGTAAATGTATCATGAAATGATAAGAGTACATCAAAATGTACCAAATAATGTAATATAATCCAACACCCCATTGTATTATATTATTTAGTTATTGAAGAATTTAATCTTCAATCATGGCCTTCATCTTCATCTTTAGTCTTGAAGCAATCTTGGAACTTGTAGATGCTTTGTTATCTTTTTTCTTTCTTCTAAATTTTCTTGATATTCTTCTTTTGTTTCTTTATTTTATTCTTTTTTGTCTTGGTATTATCATGTTGCCTTCTTGTATTCTGATATTCTATAGCAATTGCAACATTAGTAACTTCAAAATTATTTGAGAAAATACATCTTTATTGACTAAAATTTTTGTTGAGAGAGCTTTGAATTCATTTTCTTGAGTAGTTTCTTCTAAATATTGAATTTCTTGAGCTAGATGTCATTTTTTATTTTCTTCTCTATATTTTAATTGTGGTTTTTGTTGATGATTATATTGATATTGAGAAGGATATTGACATTGAGAATATTGAGACTAAAATTGTTGTTGTCATTGAGGATTGCATTGATATTGCCTTTGTTGTATTGACTTGTTTGTTTGACTACTTTGATTTTTTTATTGTGTCTACAAAATATTGTACTATGACCCTTTTTATTCCATATTTGATAATATCTTGTATTCCATTTGGATCTATATCTTGGAGTTGAAGTAAAATTGACTTGTGTATTATCTTTTGATACAAGGTATTGCTAGTTATTTCATCTTTGACTAATTTTTTTATTTCATATTCTTGAATAATATTGACTAAATCATCAAATGTAGTTTATTTGCTTAAAATTTGCAAAAATGTGACTAGATATTTGTAGCTTTTTGGAAGTGCTCTCAATATCACTTGAACAAGAAATTTATCTTCTACTTTCTCTCCTAGAGTTAATAGCTTTGCTTTTATATCTGCTACCTTTCAAAGAAATAGTTCAATACTTTCACCACTATTAATTGTGGCTGAAATTTTGCATCCCTTCACCCACTCTTCTTTGCAGGATGGTGCTTTTCAAATATTGGCCAAATTTTGAAGCATGAATGGTGGGGCAAAAGATAGAGGTAGCAGCACCAATGGGCAGTAATGAGCACCAACGGGCAGAAAAGTTCAAGGTGGTTGAAGGAATTTAGTTCCATAAATTCGCCATGAATTCAAGGATTGTTCGAATGCGAAGCTCAAAAAATAGAGCGGGTGGACATTTAGGCTTTGCCATTGGGCAAAGCTATTCAAAAATCCTGCATGCTGGCTGGGAAAAAAATTCGATCCATTAGTGAAGGCAAAAATATCATAAATCCTTACCCACAAGGAGGATGAAAACCCTCACCCATTGTTGGGTGGAACTTTGGGGCATTGGTTGGGTGAAACTTTGGTAAAATTCCCACCCTCCTTCATAATGATACAATGGGTGGAAGGGTGTTATCTGATGAAGCAATTAAAATAACCGCACGATGCTTGAACTCCAGGCATCATCTAGAGTTTAAAAAAGAGAGGTATTAATTGCTCTAGCTCCCTAGTACCAATCGTTCGTGTGTGAAGGTGTTGATTTGAAATGTGCTACTTCCAACGTAACTAATCCTAGTCATTCACCACCTAACTAGAGGACTGTCGATCAGTTGAAGGGGTATAGTACATAAGAATTAAAGAGCTAAACAAAAATGACAAAGTGATCAAAGGATCAGATTAATGCAGAAGCATCTACCCCATTTCCAAAAAATCACCATTATCCCGAGGAATAGAGTATCGGCTAAGCACAAATCCACCTAAGAAATAACTTCCCACCTAAAACCATTAATGCTTCTATTTTGAATATGTTCTAATATTTCTATAAATACTAGGATGTTAGATATCCCAGACATGACTCTTTGGCCATTACAATTCATAAGTAATACTTCTCGTCGTTTTTTAAATACAAGGATACTATTGTTTGGTCTCTAATCTGGTCTTCATGTCTTTGTGTTTGATTTAATATGCTTATTTCTACTTTGAATATCTAAGTAGATCTCATTTAGTTATGCTATCTGGATTTCATGGGTTTTGCTTAGTAGTTTTGGAATTTGCATAATTATCGGGTTAGGGGTTTATTTCTATTAAGGTTGGTCAGATAGGAGTGCTTTAATTATAAATATTGGATTTCATGCACCTATCCATATATTTTAGAATTCACCTCTTGGCCTTCCATACTGAAGTGTTGTCTGAGGACCCACTTAGCTTATCTTTTAGGTGGTACACCTATATTTTTGTCGATGGGGTTAGGTGAACGTATGTCTTGATGGGGCCATATTTTGTCCTTGTGAGGTTTGGCTATGACCTACTTTCTTTTATCTCTTTCATGCTCCATTTTCTCCCTTTGTGTTTTAGGCATAGGTAGCTAGGACCTCCGATAAGGAACCAACCTTCTCTAAATATCGATCATCCTATCTCTCCCTCTTGTGTGGTGGCAATCGTTTGATGTTGGTGTTGGTCCATGCTGGTGCTAGATCTTTGACCAATAGTTTTAGGGTACTCTAATGGGGACTCATAAGGTCTTCGTGGTTATAGGAAATCAGAGTTTGGTGATACTTTGGTTTGTCCATATCTTCTCAAATCACCTAGTGACTCCTCTGAGCAAAAAAGATCCACATATGAAGATCAGTGGCTGCTTCTCTACCTTGAATGATCCCAACATCATGGACTCAAGATTTAATGAGCATTCTTAAACTCGTAGGCAAAGAAAGTATGCTCATATGGTGACTTCAACTCTGATACAAGAAGCAATACTCCTAAATACCAACACCACAATGGCTCAGCAATGCTATCCCATATGGGATGATCCCGATCTACTTAACATCCAATGCTGGCATGAGATTCCTAAAATTGCCCTAAAGAGCCTAAAAAGATATGATGTCACTGTAGAAACTGCTCGAGAGCACCTTGAAGATATTGCTACTCTAGTGACCCTCCATGGTATTACCCATGAAGATGTCATGATCAGACTTCTGATCTTGTCTCTAGAAGGGAGGCTGCTATTGTGGTACCAATCCCTTGGACAAAAAACCATCTACTCATGGGTAAATTTTGTGGGAGCTCTTGTTAACACATTTGATGGCTCTATGGATCCCTTCTAACTCTTGATGCACCTCTTATTCATAAAGAGGGCCTCTTTTGAATCTATTACAGACTTCAAAATACAATTCAAAAGGAGCTGGAAAAGGATTCTGTTTGAATGCCAGCCATCCCCCACCCAAGATTAACTGTAGTATGTTCAAGCTTTTATTTCATATATAAGCCTCTTCCTACATCAATATGGGGAAAAAAGATTCCATCAAGTCTTTCAGGAGGTTTTTCAAGTTGAGTGAATCCTACTTCAAGCAGTAAAAACATCTTCAATATATTTTGCTCTCTAGTTTTATTTTTTAGTCACTAATGTTCCCCTCGTTCCTACACATTTCCCACAGTGGTTGCCATATAAATCTATGTAGGAGCCAGAGCAACAATTATGTGAGACACAAAGGGTGGATCTCTTCTCATGCTCATATAGAGGAGATGCAAGCACCATCCCCACAATAAATAACTTTATTGCTTGCAATTTCCTCCAGCAAACAGAGGACCTAGACCAAATGGAGAACCCCTCTAACAAAAAGGGCATAAATTTATACCCTTTTTGTATCCGAGAGCACACTGAGCAAGGGTCAATCTATCCCTAGGAAAGCTTGACCAATCAGAATATAGGTCCTAAGGATATCTTTGTAGCAGGGTTCCCAACCGATGGAACTCTGCTATCAAAATTATGCAGAGACATCAGAGGTGTATGTGGTAGAGATCCTACAATATGTGGATACCAAGGAGTGGAAACACTGGAGCCTATTTCTAGACAAACCAATACCTATGGAGGGCTCTCACATGGAAAAATTCATTGCCACATTAATCATCGATTGCATAAGTATTGGTATGCATGATGATTTACCAAGTTTTGGATATATTGTAGCTTGGAAAATCCTAGAACAATACCAGCCAAGCATTGCCTCAATTTTAGTAAAATATGGCCCGACCATTGTAGATTCACTGGATAATTTCTAGGATGAGTTAGTGGTTATGGCATGCCAATCGCGTTGCAATTTTGTGTAATTAGGCCAATAGTTAAATAAAGGTGTAGTAGGCACATGGTCAAATAACATCATCTTGTACCATGGTGATCCAAGACAAAAAGCGCAAAGACTTTTAGAAAGTGCATTGGTTTTGATACACTTCCCCTCGTAATGTGTTATTCTTTATGTTTTGTTGTTGTGACCCCATGGCCAATGGATCAAGGCTTGATATTTAGGTATCATTTCATGCAATCCCTAGAAAAGATATACACTACATTTTTGAGAGCAATGCCCACCCCTCAATCAAATGGAAAACTTAATCTATAAATAGCACCTCAAAATGTGAAAGAAATATGTGTTGAGTAAAAAGAACCTGAGAATGAGGCTATAATTAAAGATCCCTTGGAGGGATGGTAATGAGAAAATGGGGTTTTTGCATGATTGCATTAGAAAGTGGTTTTGTATAAAAATAGCCAATGCCCTAGGCATTCTATCTATTCTTGAATTAGCTCTGGTCCTTGGTGGGGTATGTTAATGGGAGTGTGATCCGCGGGGGTGTCCCATGGATCGCCTTCCCTTTTGTTGCTTTTATTTTATTGCATTATTCCCTTCCTTCTCTTTCCTCAGTTTTTTGTTACCACTAACTAACGAGGTTAGTGGTTGTCATATTTATGCCTCTACTGCTTCCTATGTTTCCCTCCCTCCCCTCTTATCTTCTTGTTCTCTTTTCTTGGTTTTGCTTGTTGTTTCCACTTGTGATCCCATTTTTTTCTTCCCTTATACATCCTCTCGCTTCATTTTCCATTCTCCTTTTGCTACCTTCCTCATTTGTATTGCAACCTTTGTGGGTTGTTTTTGTCTATGACCTCATTGTCCCCTTCCTCTTTTCTATTTTATGTGTTTCAATGTGTAGCTTTTTAGGTTCTCCTTTCCCATAAGGAAAATGTCCCTATGAGTCACCAAGAGTGTAGGTGAAATTTTGCATCCCTTCACCCATTCTTCTTTGTAGGTTGGTGCTTTTCAAAGATTGACCAATTTTTGAAGCATGAATGGTCAAGTGAAAGATAGAGGTAACAATGCCAATGGGCGGTAATGAGCATCAATAGGCAAAAATATTCAAGGTGATCGAATAAATTTAGATCCACAAATTTTCCATGAAGCCAAGGATTGTTTGAATGAGCGAGGCAAAAAATAGAGCGGGTAGAAATTAAGGCTCTACAACCAGGTAGAGATATTCAAAAAGCCTGCCCGCTAGCTGGGCAAAAAATTTGGTTGGTCAATGAAGGCAAAAATATCATAAATCCCCACCCACAAGGAGTATGAAAATCCCTTCCCATTTTTGGGTGGAACTTTGGGGCATTGGTTGGGTGTAACTTTGGTAAAATACCCTCCCTTCTTCATAATACAACCATGGTAAAACAACTATTTCCTGACGAAGTAAGTAAAACAACCACCCAACACCTAAACTCTCACCATCATCTAGAGTTTCAAAAAGGGAGGTACTAATTACTCCAACTACCCAGTACCAATTGTTCATGCATAAAGGTGTTGATTTGAAATGTGCTACTCCCAAGGTAATTAATCCTAGACATTCACCACCTAACTATAGGACCACTAGTCGGTTGAAGGGGTAGAGTAGATGGAAATTAAATAACTATGCAAAAATCAAAAAATAATAAAAGGCTCAGATTAATGTAGAAGAACCTACCCCTTTTCCAAAAAATCATCATTATCTCAAGAAGGAGAGTATCAGCTAAGCACTAGTTCACCTCAACAATATATTCCTATCTAACACCGTTAATGCTTGCATTTTGAATGTGTTGTTATATTTCTATAAATAATGGGATGTTAGATATCCTAGGTGTGACTCTTTGGCCATTACAATTCATATGTAATACTTCTCATCATTTTGTAAATACAAGAATACTACTATTTGGTCTCTAATATCATCTTCACATCTATGTGTTTGATTTAATATGCTTATTTTTTCTTTGGCTATATTAGTAGTTCTCATTTAATTATTCTATCTAGATTTTATAGGTTTTTCTTAGTAGTTCTGGAATTCACATCATTATTAGGTTAGGAGTGTATTTTTGTTAAGGGTGATCGAATAGGAGTGCTTTAATTTTAAATCTTGGATTTCATGCACCTATCCGTCAATTCATGTAATTTTCCTCTTAGCCTACCACACTGAAGTGTTGTGTGAGTATCCAGTTAGCTTATCTATTAGGTGGTACACCTATGTCTCCACCGATGTGGTTAAGTGAATGTATGTCTTGATGGGACCATATCCCATCCTTGTGAGTTATAGCTATGACCTACTTTCTTTTATCTCTTTCTCACTCCATTTTATACCTTTGTGTTTTAGGCATAGGTAATTGGGACCTCCCATAAGGAACCGACCTTCTCCAGAGATTGATTGTTGTGCCTCTTCCTCGGGTGCGATGACAATCATTTGATGTTGGTACTGGTCTGTTCAGGTGTCGAATTTTTGACCAATACTTTTTTGCGACTTCATAGGGGACTCATAAGATCTCTATGGTTATAGAAAATCAAATTTTGGTGATACTCTGGTTTTCCCATATCTTCTCAAATCACTTGGTGAGTCCTCTGAGCAAACAAGACCCATATCCAAAGATTAGTGCCTGCTTCCATATCTTAAAATACTTTAATATCCTAGAGGACTTAAGATTTAATAATCAGTATTGACCTCATAGGTAGAGAAAGTATGCTCATATGGTGAATTCGACTCTGATAAAAGAATTGAAACTCTTGAAGACCAGTGCCATAATGGCTCAGTAATGCTATCCATTATGGGATGATCTCAGTCCACTTAAACTCCAATGTTGGCATGAGATTCATAAAAGTGCCTTGAAGAGCCTTACAAGATATGATGATACTATAGGAACTGCTCGAGAGGACCTTGAAGATATCTTGCTTTGGAAACCCTCCATGGTATTACCCATGAATATGTTATGATCAAACTTCTAATCTTATATCTAAAAGGAAGGGCACTATTATGGTACCAATCCCTTGGGCAAAAAACCATTTTATCATGGGCGGATTTGGTGGAAGCTCTTGTTAACACATTTTATGGCTCTATGGATCCATTCCAACTCTTGATACACCTCTCTTTCATCAAGAGGGTCCCTTTTGAATCTATCACAAACTTCAACATACAATTCAAAAGGAGTTGGGAAATAATTCCTTTTGAATACCAACCATCCCTCACCCAGGCCTACCTATACTATGTACGAGTTTTTAGTTCGGATATAAGATTCCATCAAATATTTTAGGAGGCTTTGTGGCTGAGCGAATCCTACTTCAAGCAGGAAAAATATATTCAAGAGATTTTGCTCTCTAGTCCCCTTTTTTCAGTCGCTATTGTTCCCCTCATTCCTACATAACACCCATAGTGGATGCCATATAAAGCTATGCAGGAGCCAAGGCAACAATTATGCAAGATAAAATGGGTGGATCTCTTATTGAGCTCATATAGAGGAGATGCAAGCACCATCCCTGCAATAAAAATCTTTATCGCTTGTAATTTCCTCCAAAAAATAGAGGATCTGGACCAAATAGAGAACCCCTCTGACAAAATGGGCACATATTTGCACCATTTTTGTATCCAAGGGCACATTGAGAAAGTATCAAGCTATCCCCAAGAAAGCTTTGCTAATCAAAAGACAGATCCTAAGGAGATCTTGGTAGAAGGGTTTCCAACCGATGGACCCTACTATAAAAATTATGCAAAGATATCATAGGTGCATGTGGCAAGGATCCTATAATGTGTGGATCCCAAGGAGTGGCAACATTGGATCTTGTTTCCAGATGAACAAATACCTAAGGAAGGCTATCACATGGTGAAATTCATTACCACATTAATCATCAATTGCATAAGTATTGGTATGTATGATCTTCTACCAAGTTGTGGATATACTGCAGATTGGAATATCTTAGAACAATGCCATTCAAACTACAAGCAGTGCCTCAAGTTCAGTAGAATATGGTTCAACCATTGTAGATTCATTGGATGATTTCTAGGATGAGTTAGTGGTTGCGGTATGCCAATTGCCACAATTTTGTGTAAATAGGTCGATAGTTAAATAAAGGTACAGTAGGCACATGACCAAATGATATCATCTTGTACCAAGGTGATCTGAGATAAAAAGTGCAAATACTTTCAAAAAGTGCATTGGCTTTGAAACACTTTCCCTCCAAGTGTGTGTTCTTACTTCTGTTTTGTTGTTGTGATCCAATGCCAAATGGATCAAGTCTCAAGATTCAGATATCATTTCTCACAATCCCTAGAAAAGATATACACTACATTTTTTAGAGCAGTGCCCACCCCTTGATCAAATGGCAAAATTGCACTATAAATAATACCTCAAAAGGTGAAAGCAACATGTGTTGAGTAAGATAAAATTAAGAATGAGGTTGCAACTAAAGATCCCCTAGAGGGATGGTAATGAGCAAAAGAGATTTTTGCATGATTATGTTAGAAAGAGGTGTTGTATCAGAATTGGAAAATATCCTAGGCATTCTGTCTATTCTTGAATTAGCTCAGATATTTGGTGGGGTATATTGATGGGAGTATGATATGCAGGGGTGTACCATGGATCACATTCCCTTTTATTTCTTTTATTTTTTTGCATTATTCCCTTCATTCTCTTTCCTCAGTTCTTTGTTGCCACTAACTGATGAGGTTAGTGGTTTTCATCTTTATGATTCTACTACTTCTTTTTTCCCTCCCTCCCCTCTTCTCCTCTTGTTATCTTTTCTTGGATATGCTTGTTGTTTCAACTTGTGATCCCATTTTTTTCCCATTCAACATCATCCCGCTTAATTTTCCATTCACCTTTCGTTGCCTTCCTCCTTTTTCTTGCAGCCTTTGTGGGTTGCTTTTGTTTGTGACCTCATTGTCCCTTTCTCTTTCCTATTTTATGTGTTTCAAGATGTAGCTTTCTGGGCTCTCCTTTCCCATAAGGAAAAAGTCCCTATGACTCACCAAGAGTATGGGTGAAATTTTGCATCCCTTCACCCACTCTTCTTTGTAAGATGGTGCTTTTCAAAGAGTGGCTAAATTTTGAAACATGAATGGTCGAGCGAAAGATAGAGGTAACAACACCAATGGGCGGTAATGAGCACCAATAGGCAAAATTTTTTTAAGGCGATCAAATGAATTTAGTTCCATAAATCTGCCATAAAGCTGAGGATTGTTCGAACGGGTGGGGCAAAAAATATATCGGGAAGACATTTAGGCTCTACCACCAGGTAGAGGTATTAAAAAATTTTACCTATCAATGAAGGTAAAAATATCGTAAATCCCCACCCACAAGGAGGATGAAAATCCCTTACCATTTTTATGTGGAACTTTGGGGTATTGGTTGGGTGGAACTTTGGTAAAATGCCCTCCCTCATTCATAATGTTACCATAGGTGGAAGTTTGTTATCTAACAAAGCAAGTAAAACAATCGCCCAACACCTGAAATCCTGCCATCATATAGAGTTTCAAAAAGTGAGGTATTAATTGCTCCAACTACCCAATACCAACCATTCATGCATGAAGGTGTTTATTCGGAATGTGCTACTCCCAAGGTAATTAATCCTAGTCATTCACCACCTAACTAGAGGAACATTGGACGATTGAAGGGACAGAGTAGATGAGAATTAAAGTACTGATTAAAAATGACAGAATGATCAAAGGCTCAGATTGATGCAGAAGAACCTACCTCCTTTCCAAAAAATCACCATTATCCTGAGGAGGAGAGTACCAACTAAGCATCAATCCACATTAGCAATATCTTCTTGCCTAACACCATTAATGCTTGCATTTTGAATGTGTTGTAATATTTCTATAAATACTGGAATTTAGATATCCCAAGTAATATGTAATACTTCTCATCATTTTGCAAATATAAAGATACTACTATTTGGTCTCTAATATGGTCTTCACATTTATGTGTTTGATTTAATATGCTTATTTCTGCTTTGGCTATCTAAGTAGATATCATTTAATTTTGCTATCTTGATTTCATGAGCTTTGCTTAGTAGTTATGGAATTAGCATCATTATCAGGTTAGGGTTTTATTTCTGTTAAGGGTGATCGAATAGGAGTGCTTTAATTTTGAATCCTAGATTTCATGCACCTATCCGTCAGTTCTAGAATTTGCCCCTCAACCTACCACAGTGAAGTGTTATGTGAGGATCCGATTAGCTTATCTATTAGATGGTACACCTATGTTTCCATCGACGTGGTCAAGTCAACATATGTCTTGATGGGACCATATCTTGTTCTTGTGAGTTTTGTCTATGATCTACTTTCTTTTCTCTTTCCCACTCTATTTTATCCCTTTGTGTTTTAGATGTAGGTAACTAGGACCTTCCATAAGGAACCAACCTTCTTCAAATATTGATCGGCCTGCCTCCCCCTCGGGTGCAACGAAGACCATTTGATATTGGTATTGGTCTGCTCTGGTGTCAGATCTTCAACCAATACTTTTTGGTGACTTCACTAGGGACACGTAAGGTCTCCATGGTTAGAGAAAATCAAAGTTTGGTGATACTCTAGTTTACCCATATCTTCTCAAATCACTTGGTGACTCCTCTAAACAAATAAGACTTAGATATGAATATCAGTGGTTGCTTCCATGTCTTGAAATACTTCAACATCCTAGAGGACTCAAGATTTAATGAGTAGTCTTGACCTCATAGGTAGAGAAAGTATGCTCATCTGGTGACCCCAAATCTGATACAAGAATTGGGACTCGTGAAGACCAATACCACAATGGCTTAGCAATGCTATCCATGATGGGATGACCCTAGTCCAATTAACCTCCAATGCTGGCATGAGATTCCTAAAAGTGCCTTGAAGAGCCTGACAAGATATGATGACATTGTAGGAACTTCTCGAGAGCACCTTGAAGATATTCTTGCTTTGGTAACCCTCCATGGTTTTACCCATGAATATGTTATGATCAAACTTCTGATCTTATCTCTAAAAGGGAGGATACTATTGTGGTACCGATCCCTTGGGAAAAAAACCATCTGCTCATGGGAATATTTGGTGGAAGGTCTTGTTAACAAATTTTATGGCTTTATGGATCCCTTCCAAATCTTGATGCACCTCTCATTCATCAATAGGGCCCCTTTTGAATCTATCATAGACTTCAACATATAATTCAAAAGGATTTGGGAAATAATTCCTTTTGAATACCAGCCATCCCTCGCCCAGGCTTACCTGTACTATGTACGAGATTTTAGTTTAGATATAAGTATCCTCCTGAATCAATCTCAGGAAAGAATATTTCCTCAAATATTTTTGGAGTCTTTGAGGCTGAGAAAATCCTGCTTCAAGTAGGAAAAATATCTTCAAGAGATTTCTCTCTCCAATCCCTTATTTAGTCGCTATTGTTCCCCTCATTCCTACATAATACCCACAGTGGATACCATATAAATATATACAGGAACCAAGGTAAAAATTATGCAATATACAGAGGACGGATCTCTTCTCGGGATCATATAGAAGAGATACAAGAACCATCCCCATAATGAATAACTTTATCGCTTGCAATTTCCTCTAGCAAATAGAGGACCTAGACCAAATGGAGAACCCCTCTAATAAAAATGGCACATATTTGCACCATTTTGTATCCAAGGGCACACTAAGCAAAGATCAATCTATCCCTAAGAAAGATTTTCCAATCAAAAGACATGTCTTGAGGTGATCTCAGTAGCAGGGTTTCCAACCGATGGACCCTTTTGTCAAAATTATGCAAATACATCAAAGGTGCATGTGGCAGGGATCCTATAGCATGTGGATCCCAAGGAATGGCAACACTGGAACTCTTTTCCAAATGAACCAATACCTAAGGAATGCTCTCACATGGTGAAATTAATTATCAAATTAATCATCGATTGCATAAGTACTGGAATGCATGATCATCTACCAAGTTGTGGAAATACTATAGCTTGGAATATCTTGGAGCAATACTAGTTGAACTACAAGCAATGCCTCAAGTTTAGTACAATATGGTTCGACCATTGTAGATTCATTGGATGATTTCCAAGATGAGTAAGTGGTTGTGGCATGCCAATGCACCATAATTTTGGGTAAACAGGCTGGCAGTTAAATAAAGGTGTAATAAGCACATGACAAAATGACATCATCTTGTACCATGGTGATCTGAGATAAAAAGAGCAAAGACTTTCAGAAAGTGCATTGGATTTGAAATAATTTTCCTCGTAGTATGTGTTCTTACTTATGTTTTGTTGTTGTGACCCCATGCCCAATGGATCAAGGCTCAAGATTCAGGTATCATTTCATGCAATCCCTAGAAAAGATATACACTACATTTTTGAGAGCAATGCCTACCCCTCAATCAAATGGGAAAATTGCTCTAAAAATAATACCTCAAAAGGTGAAAGAAACATGTGTTGAGTAGGATAAATTAAGGATGAGGCTGTAACTAAAGATCCCCTAGAGGGATGGTAATGAGCAAATGAGGTCTTTTCGTGATTGCGTTAGAAAGAGGTATTGTATCAAAATTGGCAAATGCCCTAGGCATTTTGTTTATTCTTGAATTAGCTTTGATCCTTGGTGGGGTATGTTGATGGGAGTATGATATGCGGGGGTGTCCCATGGATCACATTCCCTTTTGTTTCTTTTATTTTTCTACATTCTTCCCTTCCTTCTCTTTCCTCGGTTCTTTGTTGCCACTAACTAACGAGGTTAGTGGTCGTCATATTTCTGACTCTACTGCTTCTCGTGTTTCCCTCCCTCCCCTCTTATCCTCTTGTTCTCTTTTCCTAGTTTTTCTTGTTGTTTCCACTTGTGATCTCCCTTTTTTTCTTCCCTTCTGCATCCTCCTGCTTCATTTTGCATTCACATTTCACTCCCTTCCTCATTTGTCTTGCAGCCTTTGTGGGTTTCTTTTGTATATGATCTCATTGTCCCATTTCTCTTTCCTATTTTATGTGTTTCAATATGTAGCTTTCTAGGTTCTCCTTTCCCATAAGGAAAAAGTCCTTATGATTCACCAAGAGTGTGGGTGAAATTTTGCATCCCTTCACCCACTCTTCTTTGCAGGATGGTGCTTTTCAAAGATTTGCCAAATTTTAAAGCATGAATGGTCGAGCAAAAGATAGAGGCAGCAACACCAATGGGTGATAATGAGCACCAATAGGCAAAAAAGTTCAAAGCGATTGAATAAATTTAGTTCCACAAATCCACCATGGAGCCGAGGATTGTTCGAACAAGCTGGGAAAAAATAGAGCAAGCAGACATTAAGGCTCTATCACTAGGCAGAGGTATTCAAAAAGCCTACCCACTGGCTGGGTGAAAAATTTGGCCGATCAATGAAGGTAAAAATATCATAAATCCCCACCCATAAGGAGGATGAAAATCCCTTCCAATTTTTGGGTGGAACTTTGGGGTATTGGTTGGGTGGAACTTTGGTAAAATGCCCTCCCTCCTTCATAATGTCACCATGGGTAGAAGGTTTTTATATGATGAAGCAAGTAAAACAACCACCCAACACCTGAACTCCTGCCATCATATAGAGTTTCAAAAAGTGAGGTATTAATTTCTCTAGCTACCTAGTACCAACCGTTCGTACGTGAAGGTGTTGATTTGAAATGTCCTACTCCCAAGGTAATTAATCTTAGTCATTCACAATCTAACTAGAGGACTGTTGGCCAATTGAAGGGGTAGAATAAATGAGAATTAAAGAACTAGGAAAAATTGACAAAATGATCAAAGGCTCAGATTAATGCAGAAGCACCTACCCCCTTTCCAAAAAATCACCATTATCACGAGGAGGAGAGTACCAGCTAGGAACTAGTCTACCTCAACAATATCTTCCTACCTAACATCATTAATGCTTGTATTTTGAATGTGGATCCCAGGCGTGACTCTTTGGCCATTACAATTCATATGTAATACTTCTCATCATTTTGTAAATACAAGGATACTACTATTTGGTCTCTAATATCATCTTCATATCTAGTGTTTGATTTAATATGCTTATTTTTGCTTTGTCTATCTAAGTAGATCTCATTTAATTTTTCTATTTGGATTTCATGTTTTTACTTAGTAGTTCTAGAATTCACATCATTATCAGGTTAGGGGTTTATTTTTATTAAGGGTGATCAGATAGGAGTGCTTTAATTTTGAATCCTATATTTCATGTACCTATCTATCAGTTCTAGATTTTGCCTCTTTGTCTGCCACACTAAAGTGTTGTGTGAGGATCTGGTTAGCTTATCTATTAGGTGATACACCTATGTTTCCACAGATGTGGTCAAGTGAACATATGTCTTGATGGTGCCATATCCCATCCTTGTGAGTTTTGGCTATGACATACTTTCCTTTATCTCTTTCCTGCTCCATTTTCTCCCTCTATTTTTTTGTGTAGGTAATTAGGACCTCTCATAAGGAACCAAAATTCTCTAGAGATTGATCACCCTACCTCCCCTTGGGTGCAGTGATGACCATTTGATGTTGGTACTGGTCTGCTCTGGTGTTGGATCTTCGATCAATACTTTTTGGTGATTTCACTAAGGACTCGTAAGGTCTTCGTGGTTATAAAAAATCAAAGTTTGGTGATACTCTGGTTGACCCATATCTTCTCAAATCACTTGGAGACTCCTCTGAGCAAACAAGATCAAAATCCAAGGATCAGTGGCTGCTTCCATTTCTTGAAAGACTTCAACATCCTAGAGGACTCAAGATTTAATGAGCATTCTTGACCTCACAGACAAAGAAAGTATACTCATATGGTGAATCTGAATCTGATACAAGAATTTGGACTCCTAAAGACCAATGCCACAATGGCTCAATAATTTTATCCATGATGGGATGACCCTAGTCCACTTAACCTCCAATGATGGCATGAGATTCCTGAAAGTTCCTTGAAGATCCTGACAAGATATGATGACACTGTAGGAACTACTAGAGAGTACCTTGAAGATATTCCTACTCTGGAAATCCTCCATGGTATTACCCATGAATATTTTATGATCAGACTTTTGATCTTATCTCTAAAATGGAGGGCACTATTATGGTACCGATATCTTGGGTAAAAAACCATCTGCTCATGGGCAGATTTTGTGGTAGGTCTTGTTAACACATTTTATGACTCTATGGATCCCTTCCAACCCTTGATGCACCTCTCATTCATGAAGAGGACGCCTTTTGCATCTATCGTAGACTTCAACATACAATTCAAAAGGAGTTGGGAAAGAATTCCTTTTGAATACCGACCATCCCCTGCCCAGGCTTACCTGTACTATGTATGAGCTTTTAGTTTGGATATAAGTCTCCTCCTGCATCAATCTCGAGAAAGAATATTCCCTCAATAGGAGGCTTTGAGGTTGAGCGAATCCTACTTCAAGCAAGAAAAATATCTTCAAGAGATTTCTCTCTCTAGTCCCCTTTTTCAATCGCTATTGTTCCCCTCATTCCTACATAATATCCATAGTGGATGCCATATAAAGCTATGCAGGAGCCAAGGCAACAATTATGCAAGATATAATGGGCGGATCTCTTCTAGGGCTCATATAGAGGAGATGAAAGCACCATCCCCGCAATAAATAACTTTATCACTTGTAATTTCCTCCAGCAAATAGAGGACCTGGACCAAATGGAGAACCCCTATGAAAAAAAAAACATATATTTGCATTCTTTTTGTATCCAAGGGCACACTAAGAAAGGATCAAGATATCCCCAAGAAAGCTTTACCAATTAGAAGACAGGTCCTAAGGAAATCTCGATAGCAGGGTTTCCAACAGATGGACTCCGCTATCAAAATTATGCAAAGACATCAAAGGTGCATGTGGCAGGGATCCTATAGCATGTGGATCCCAAGGAGTGGCAACACTGGAGCCTATTTATAGATGAACCAAAACCTAAGGAGGGTTATCATGTGGTAAAACTCATTACCACATTAATAATCAATTGCATAAGTGCTGGTATGCATGATCATCTACCAAGTTGTGGATATACTGCAGCTTGGAAAATGCTAGTTGAACTACAAGCAATACCTCAAATTTAGTACAATATGGTTTGACTATTGTAGATTCATTGGATGATTTCCAGGATGAGTTAGTGGTTACGGTGTGCCAATTGCACTACAATTTTGTGTAAATAGGTCGATAGTTAAATAAAGGTGCAGTAGGCACATGACCAAATGACATCATCTTGTACCATGGTGATATGAGACAAAAAGTGCAAAGATTGTCAAAAATTGCATTGGCTTTGAAACACTTTCCCTTGTATTATGTTTTCTTACTTTTTTTTTGTTGTTGTGACGCCATGCCCAATGGATCAAGGCTCAAGATTCAGGTATCATTTCGCGTAATCCCTAGAAAAGATATACACTACATTTTTGAGAGCAGTGCCCACCCCTCGATCAAATGGTAAAATTGCTCTATAAATAATACCTCAAAAGGTGAAAGCAACATTTATTGAGTAAGATAAAATTGAGAATAAGGCTACAACTAAAGATCCTTTAGAGGGATGGTAATGAGCAAATGAGATTTTTGCGTGAATGCGTTAGAAATAGGTATTGTATCAGAATTGGCAAATGCCATAGGCATTATGTCTGTTATTGAATTAGCTTTGATTATTGGTGGGGTATATTTATGGGAGTATGATATGCAGGGGTGTCCCATGGATCACATTCCCTTTTGTTTCTTTTATTTTTCAGCATTCTTCCCTTCCTTCTCTTTCCTCAATTCTTTGTTGCCAATAACTGATGAGGTTAGAGGTCATTATATTTTTGACACTATTGCTTCTCATTTTTTCCTCCATTCCCTCTTCTAGTCTTGTTCTCTTTTCCTATTTTTTCTTGTTGTTTCCACTTGTGATCTTTCTTATTTTCTTCCCTTCCTGTCCTCTCGCTTCATTTTCCATTCACCTTTTGCTACTTTCCTCCTTTGTCTTGCAACCTTTGTGGGTTGATTTTGTTTTTAGCCTCATTGTCCACTTCCTCTTTCCTATTTTGTGTGTTTCAAAATGTAGCTTTCTGGGTTCTCCTTCTCCACATGGGAAAAGTACCTATGATTCACCAAGAGTGTGGGTGAAATTTTGCATCCCTTCACCCAATTTTCTTTACAGGATTGTGATTTTCAAAGATTGGTGAAATTTTGAAGCATGAATGGTTGGGCAGAAGATAGAGGTAGTAGCACCAATGGACAGTAATGAGCACCAATGGGTGGAGAATTTTAAGGTGACCAAATGAATTTAGTTTGACAAATCTGCCATGAAGCCGAGGATTGTTTGAACGGATGAGGCAAAAAATAGCGCAGGAAAATATTTAGGCTCTACCACTGGGTAGATGTATTCAAAGAGCCCATCCACTAGTTAGGTAGAAATTTTGACTGGTTAGTGAAGGCAAAAATATCGTAAATCCTCGCCCACAAGGAGGATGAAAACTCTTGCCCATTTTTGGGTGGAACTTTGGGACATTAGTTGGGTGGAACTTTGATAAAATTCCCTCCTTCCTTCATAATGCCACCATGGGTAGAAGGTTGTTATCTAATGAAGCAAGTAAAACAATCTATCGACACTTGAACTCATGTCATCATATAAAGTTTCAAAAAGGAAGGTATTAATTGCTCCAACTACCTAGTACCAAAAGTTAATGCATGAAGGTATTGATTTGAAATGTGCTACTCCCAAGGTAATTAATCTCAGTCATTCACCACCTAATTTGAGGACCGTCAATTAGTTGAATGGGCAGAGTAGATAAGAATTAAAGAATAGAGTGATCAAAGGCTCAGATTGATGCAGAAGCACCTACCCCCTTTCCAAAAAATCACCATTATCTTGAGGAGCAGAGTACCGACTAAGCACCAGTTTACCTCAGTAATGTCTTCCCGCCTAACACCATTAATGCTTGCATTTTGAATGTGTTGTAATATTTTTATAAATATTGGGATGTTAGATATACCAAACACAACTTTTTGGCCATTACAATTCATATGTAATAATTCTTGTCATTTTATAAATACAAGGATACAACTATTTGGTATCTAATTTGGTCTTCACATCTCTGTGTTTGATTTAATATGCTTATTTTGGATATCTAAGTAGATCTCATTGAATTATGATATATGGATTTCATGGGGTTTACTTAGTAGTTTTGGAATTTGCATCATTATCAGTTTAAGGGTTTAATTCTGTTAAGGTTGGTCGGATATGAGTGCTTTAATTTTGAATCCTAGGTTTCGCGCATCTATCTGCCAGTTATGGAATTCACCTCTTGGCCTACCACACTAAAGTGTTGTGTGAGGACCCAGTTAGTTGATCTGTTAGGTGTTACGTCTATGTTTCCATCGATAGGATCAGGTGAACGTATGTCTTTATGAGGCCATATCCTATCCTTGTGAGTTCTGGCTATGACCTACTTTCTTTTATCTCTTGCTCATTCCCTTTTCTCCCTTTGTGTTTTAGGCATAGGTAGCTAGGACATCCCATAAGGAACCCACCTTCTTCTAAGATCGATCTCCCTGCATCCCCCTTGAGCGTGACGATGACCATTCGATGTTGGTGTTGGTCCATGTTGCTGCCAAATCTCCAACCAACATTAAATTCTAAGGAGTATAACTGAGATTGACGATTGAGAATAGTAGCTTTGTTGTTCCCTTCAAATATTTTGCATAGAGTATTCCAAGCTTGTATAGAAGTTTCTGCTCCACTTAAATAAGATTGTAATTCATCAATTATTCCAAAAATTATTATCATAAGTGCTTTGGATTCACCTTCTTCAAATATTTGAATTTATCTTACATATTCAGTAGGTATTATTTTTGCTAAAGTTTTTCTACAACTAGAATTGATCTCATTTTATTTTTCCATGAAGAAAGATTTGGTCCTTTTAGAAATTGATACTCAAAAAGGAAAAACTTGTTAGACATAGTAGTACTCATTCAAAAAATATTTTTATGTAGACAACATTATAACTCCTAGTTTTAGAGAATTCAAATTCACTAATTTTAATTCCTATGAGGTAGATAAAACTTGTCTCCCTAGTTTAGAAAATAAAAATGAATTTTGCAAATTTATGTTTTTCTAAGTTTTGATGTTGAAAACCTTTTATCTCCCAAATAGATAAATTTGCAAAAACTCAATATATTTTTTATTTTATTTTTAAAAAAATAAATTCAAATTAAATATTCTTCAAATCTTCAAAACTAAAATTTTAAAAAATAAATAAACTAGTGGTATACCTTATCACTTCAAACTTATTAATAAACTTTCAAATAATTCCTAAATACCTTATTACTCCTTATAAAATAATCTATCAAACCCTACTTTAATTTATTAACCTTATCACTCCAAATAAAAACTTTAAAACTTTTAGTAAACCTTATCTCTCCTACTTTAGAATTTAACCTTAAATTTAAATAAACTCTAAACTATTCTTATCAACATTCTTCTTGTTGTTGCGCACGTTCAATCAGATTGATCTGCTTCGAGTGTCCTTTGCATTTAATTCAAACTTGGTTTGACCTCCTTTCAAGCTTCTTAGACATTGTTTGCCACCTTACGCTTGTAAACATGCATGAGACAGGCTATCATTTCATCTGATTTGAAACGTTATAATGCTTCTCCCTCAAGTGCATTGCTCAAGTAACTTAAATTACATTGTATTAAACCTTTGTTTTGCTTTCATGTTAAAACTATGATTGGCACTTAGACTCTAAAATATTGTGTTAATGCTTAGGCATTATAATAATTTTTGTTGCTCAACATTCGCTCACCTTGGCGCTAGGTAACACTCTACTTGTATCTTTCCAACATAGCACTACAACATATTATTTTCCTTAGCTTTTGACTTATCGCTTGGCTTCAATGCTTTGGCTTCTAGATTTGTGCTTCACTTTGGCTCTGCTTTAATACTTTGGATTTCGATTTTGCACTTCAACTTTAGCTCTACTTTAATGCTTTGGCTTCAACTCTACTTTAAATCTTCCTATGAATGCTTCAGACATTTCTTTCTCTTGCAACATGTTGGTTCTCTTCTTTTGACTAATGTTTCACTATTCTATTGCAGGTCTCTACTATATACAATGTTTAGAAACTCTTTAAACCTTGAATATACCTTATCCCTTTATTGTAATCTAGCTGCACACACTTTTGCTTTGCCCTAAGACCCGTTTGCAATGTACTGGATGTCTCTTCTATAGTGAATGTATCTGTTTTTCTTTTAATCAATATGGGTTACCTTATACTTTTAACATGAGCCTTAATTTTTTTTTAACATGAGCCTTAATTTTTTTAAAAATCTCTAACCTCTTAGCTTAGCTTCATATGCATGCAACCTTTGTCTTTACTTTTAGTATACAAATCTCGACCTCTTCTTACTCTATTCTCTGTATGAATATCAAGCCTCTTATTTTCTCTGAATATATCTCGAACCTCTCCTTTACTCTGTATCTTGGGTCTTTCATTTACTCTATATCTTGGGCCTCTTTTTAACTCTATATCTCATACCTCTTTTCTTTACTCTATTCACTATATGAGCCTCTCTTTCTTTTTCACTATATGTGTCATCACCTAAATTCCAAACACCAAATCCTTTATTATTATTCTTCTTATTATTATTTTAAATATATATACATCTTTGAATACTACTTCTCAGGAAAGGGATCTAAAACCTTGGTTGACTTAATATTCATTACACCAATCTCCACTACTCACATAATTCCATCTATGTGAGAGTACTAGGTGTTACACCCTCTTAAACTATTCATCTCATTGGCCACATGAGATAGCTTAATTATCTTTCAGTCAATTGAAAGGAGCGCAACTAATCCATGCTCCTCACACAAGTCCTTTAGTGTGAGTGCATTTAGTGCAATGGGTGTTTTACTAACTCTCACATCAATTGGGAGCTAGTCTATCCATTCTTGAGCTCATTTTCAACTTATAGTGAATATTAGTCTCTTGTATCTATTCTATTATATTTCTTCTAGAAGGCCATGCACCTTAATTGATTCTATCCTTATGAACCACTTAATTGACCTTTCAAATCTAAGATAGAATTATATTTTCATAAAAATGCCAAATCTCAAGGTGGATTATTTCTTACATAAAAGGCAAGTTTTACTAGCAATAATTCATTCTATGCATCCATGTAGAAAACCAACACTCTTAGATTCTTAATTAACTCCTAAAGAGTCCACATTAGTCCAATCATATTAATAAACACATACAAACAACCATTTTTTTAAAAGTCAAACCCATTGACTTTCCATTGGCATAAGAGTCTTAACATAAAGCTCACACTCGTAATACCTTTAATTTATATGCACCTAATATTACAGATAATGGGTTCTCCTGCATCATCACAAAGTAATTGGAATGAATGGTACATAACTATTTCTAAAATATAAATTATTTATCATCTTAACATTATGATATCATCTCAAATTGAGCCAAATCAACACCTGTGAGAACACTCAAAACACAAGTTACATTATGATTGTCCTCCAACAAGGGTGTTTATCTTGATTCCCTTCCCAAAGGTAATATTGCACATCCATATACATGTAAAGACCAGCCCATCAAGTCTTCAATTAATGAACATGAGACGTGCTTTAAGATCATAGCCTCCACACAAACAATAGCATTTTGCTAAAGATCTTTCCATCAACTTGACCAACCAGAAGATATCCTTTTCTCCACTTGAGCATCTTCACTGCTAGCATTGATTAAAAGAATAATTTGTTGCACGTCTTCACAACTCAAACTAGATGACTTCCTCTCTAGCGCTTCCTTTAACTACCGAGAAATATTACCTTTACAAGGGGATCAAAGACGACTCCCTTTCATTAAGTAAGGCATTTAATTTTACCGGTAGTGCATATCCAACTACCATGTAATAGGCAGTCAACTCCCAATGAAGTATTTCAACATGAATGCGTTATTCATTTAACATCATTCTATTTCCAGTGATAAAACAAAGACATAGGAAGCATTCTTATTTTTAGATTATAAAATGTTTATCATAACTCATTTTAAAACACAACACTGAGTTTTTTTTATCACAAATGTACCCAACAATGTTTCCAAAATACATATCTATCATAATTCATTTTAAAACACAACACTAATTTGTTTTACCACAAATGTACCCAACAATGTTTCCAAAACACATATCTACCATAACTAGTTTTAAAACACAACAACCATGAATTTCTTTGCCATAAATGTACCCAAAAATATTTCCAAAGCACAATAATTAACCTTCATTCCTTTTCTAAACAAACTCAATCATTATTTTATAAATGCAGATAAGCATATATATGATAGCAGCTCTCTTAAACTCTACAATCCTAAAATCAATCCATTTTATGACAAACACAAATGTAATACATTAAGTATGTAAGGTTTGCTTATTTAATTTTGGAGACACATTCTTTATCTACTCCTGGGCTCGTCGAGATCTACTATTTCCAAATAGAAAATGTGCACTTACACATTCTAACGTGAGCCACTAATCTCAAACACTCAAATGATCCATACCCATATAGCAAAACTCCCAATATTATTTTCTTTTGCAAGTTTTAAAAGAGAGTATTCAACTCAATCTAAGTCATTCCAACTAAGCCAATTCCCACTAGCTAAAGGCTAAGCTTTTTATTTAATATTAAAAACACAACACTTTTATGGTTTGTAACTAGTTGAAATATGCTAACATTTAAATCAAAGCACTATATTAACCAAGTATCCAATAACATCAAAAGCAAACAAAGAAATTCAAAAACAACCTTGTTCCTTCCTACAACCTTTTGTGGTAGCTCCTTCCGACGTTCCTCGACCTTGCTCTCCCTTTGTTTTTCTTCTTTCTTTTATTTTATTTTTCCTTTTTCCTTCATTCTAGTTCAAAGATGTTTTTACCTCTCTTTCATCGTTTGCCTTCACCGCTCCTTGTTCTCTTGCTACTCATATTTTTTGTTAACAAACTCCATTAAATATCCACTCATTTAAACCATTAATGCAAAGTATCTTGGCCAACCTCAATATCATGATCAACCGAAATAACTCCCAAGCCCAATTAAAATTTAAAAATAGTAGTTTTCTTCTCGTTCAAGGGTTCTCAACTATGACTCTAAAGTATGAGTCAACACTTGGTTTCATTGGATTCCTTCAATATAATATTAAATTATACAAGGCACAATATATTATTTTCTATGAAAACAATAAAGGTAATTCATTTTTTAATAAACTATAATATTTTTCATTATAATTTATCTACAAGCATGAATTCCTTATATGCTATTTCAAAATAAAAATACATAAAGAAACTAGCATTCATTTCTTTTGCAACCAAAGTCTAAATCAATTAAAACTCTTTTATAAAGGAAAACTATTATGCAAGAGGAATTCCAACTTAAACTTGATACATCTATTCTTATGCAGTTTATGATATGCATCTTCATGAAAAGGCATCCATTCATGTTGCCCTTTTTAAATAATCCGACAAATAACCCATCACATCATTCCCCCAAGGTAATATTTTCTCGGTGGTTAATTCTTTCGACCACCATGAAGAGACCTATTCCTACAAAAGTGCACTTTCATTAGCAACATCATATTCATATATAAAATGTAGGTCTTCACAAAACCAAACATGGAATTATCCTACATCCCACATTAAGATTCACATCTTACTTTTTCAATAAGGAACAAGTATTTGCATACTAAAACTAAAATAGTCAATCATTTCATCCATAAACCATACAATAAACATAAATCCATCAAAATAAAAATTTCTGCCAAGGGTGGGTCATGACAGTATGAGACTATTTTCCTTCTATAATGGTTTCTTGTAGATTTCTCCTTTTTCTATAATCTATTAGACCTCAAATCTCTTCAAGAACCTCAATTCCTTCTCTATATTCAACCCTCTTTTCTGCTTTATAAAGGGCTTCTATTTTCTTTGTATAAGGGCCTCTTTGCTTTCCACTATACAGGCCTTTATTCTCTATATGGATTTCTTTATTTGAAGGATATCTATTCCTCAATAGTACTCTATACAAATCTCTTTCTTTGAAGGGTCTCTATTCTTCAATATTGAGATCTTGAACCAATGTTAATATCTAAAATATGTTGTAGCTTCTTATCAATATAGATAATAATCCAATGCTTGAAGCAATATAAAGTAAGTTGGGTGCTTCTTTATCCTTATTCAAGAATGATATACTTCAATCTTCTTATATATTATGTTCTGCTTTCTTATCTTATGAAGCTCAAAATGCTTCTCAATCTGTCGTTATATTTTTCTTCAATATGCTTTCTTATCTTTGCACTTAGAAGCTAAAACTCTTCTTTATCTACTATAGGAAGCTTCTCACACTTTTTCTGCTTTCTCTGTTATTCAAAATCTAAAATCTTTACTCCAATATAATGTCAAGATGACTTGAATGTCCTTGTATCTTCAACTTTCTTATGTGTTGGCAATAATCAATGTCAAGATGAATTGAATACCCCTGAATCTTCAACTTTATTCTAAAATCAATGTCAAGGGATATCTATGTTCCTAAATATCAATATTTCTACTGAAATCAATGTCAAAGGATATCTATGTCCTTGAATCTCAATATTTTTACTAGAATCAATGAAGGGATATCTGTCCCTAAATTCTCTATTAGTGTCAAGGGTTAGCTATGGATTTGAATGATCAACTATCTCAAAGTTGATTATCATTTCAATCAATATAGTTGAGTCATAGTCTTCATTGGTTATTATTCAACAATGGAAAGGCCCTAGTCTTTATAGTCAATATAACCTTTAAAATAGAGTTTGAGTCTCATTGTCTTTAAACTGGACAGACCCCAAATTGACTTTATCAAATTAGATAAAATTAATTTCTAATAGTTGTTGAACTCTTGTCAATCTAATTAGAGTCTAGTGGTATATTTGATACCAGTTATGACTTTTAAAGCCTTAATACTACCACAAATATCATAGGATCGAATATAATATAGCCACAATATAATAAGATCAAGATAATGATATGAGTAGAATAATATGAGCAAATTAATATGTAAAATAAGACTTATAATAAATCAAATAACATTCAATAATAAGCAACAATATGAATGTAAATAACCTTAATCATTCATGTACTATGCATGAAGAACAACTTACAATATTAATTGCTCAAAATGTATGTAATTTTTATTGTTGCTCTTGCTCTTACGAATATGATAGTGACGTTCTTTTTCTTTGTATCTTTATATATTTTGTGATATTATCTTTTGGAGTACCTCCATAATATAGCCATAGTAGTGTGACTCTTTGGATATTTGACTATTCCTTTCCATATGCCAAGTCTCATGACTCTTGGCTCGTCTACTTTACACTTGCATACTTGATGAGCACTTGACTCTATATTCTATGTACACCTATACATAACTCTTACACTTCTATAACTTGCACACTCTAATCTAAGACACTTGTGCACATCTGTGCATTACATATTTGCACTCTTAATATAAGATACTTGTGCATATAGACTCAGCTTACACTTGCACTCTCACTCACATGACACTTGCATTTCTTGCACATTACAACATTACATGATACTTGTGCATTTTATGCACATTTACACTTACATAAAAGAGAAATATAACTCACACACTAAACTATGACTCAACCCTAATCTATTATTTACAAATTTACCATGAAGGTACAATGGGGGTACATGATATAATGTAATATACTCCAACAACCTACCAGTTCGTAAGGTCTGTTACAAGATCCATCTGATTGCAAACAAGTTTGATAACTAGAATTATAATTAATTTCTTTATATGATATCTCCAAATAATGTTGTGGCCAATCTAACATATTTGATTGATGTCAAAAACAAGGATCTTCTTATAACCTTGGTCATTTTAGAAGAAACATCTCTCCTATTTATATAATATTATATAAAATATGAGATGATATTTCAAACCTTTCCTAAATAAAATTCTTTAACATTTGCTATATTAACAATCTTACATAGAATATCTTTAAAAATAAATATTAATCTATAACTATGTTGGAATGAAGAATTTGATCTATAACTTAATGTACAAAAGTGATGTAAAAATACAAAATACTATCCTAATGGATTTAATTGCACTTCCCTAAACATAAACTCAATGTCTATAATGTCTATGGCATGTCTACTAATAATCATCCAATTGATTATACAATATTCTTCACTCTTTAAATCTATCCTTTGAACATACAACTAATGCCTTGGCCCATGGCATGTCTACTAATAATCATCCAATTGATTATACAATATTCTTCACTCTTTAAATCTATCCTTTGAACATACAACTAATGCCTTACCAAGTTTAGATGTGCTACTTCCACACCTCTTAAAAAGTAATTTTTAATAATAAAATTTTAAAACTGATATATGTTATTCAGAGAATAAGTGGCATCCATTGATGTCCAGAGCGAGAACCCTTATAAGGAAGACCCTACTATTAGGGACAAATTTAATTACATATTTGTCCATTAGGCATATAATTTATAGTTATCCTTAATTCACACCCTAAAAATTAGGATAGCATCCTAGTATATAAACACCTAAAATTATATATCCTAATGCACAAGCACAGTCCCAATTTCGATATGCTGAGCGGGATAACCGTGACTGGCGAGGTCCGGCACCACCTCCCTGCTGGTCCACAGTTGAAAAACAGCTCTATGAAAACCCAAATTCACGAATTATTAATTATTCTTATTTTGCTCGAACGAAGGAGCTAAGTAAAAATCCCGACTTGCCATCTCGAATGAGGTTCATGATTCGTGATGTTCTAGATTCGCTTGCGAATAAATGGATTCCTAGACGCCAGGATGTATAAGCGAAGACTATAAATGAAATTCATTTTGAAACTGAACAAATGTTGGGTTTAAGGCCTGGAACCACCAACTTACGTAATGGTCGTGGTGCACCTGACATGGGCTGGGGTGGAACCGGTTTTGGTATTGGACACCCTGGGCGCATGATGCCTGGTATGCCTGGAATGTCTCGAAAGATGCCTGGTATGCCGAGATCTGACAAAGATGGATGGGAAGGCCTTCCTCGTGGTGGAATAGGAAGCAAAAATGAAGGTCTAATGTCTTCTCCTGGTGTTATCCCTGGTCAAGGGCGCTCCCAAGCATCAATTTTCAAATCTTCAGTAGGTAATTCTAAACTGTTGCAGCAGGGCACTGGAAAATTTCTTTCTGGGAAACCAGGTGCATTACTGCAAAATGCAGATGGTAGGCCATTGAGAGAGTTTCATTAGTAATTTTTTATTATTATATCATTCTTTTAATAAAAAATATATAATTTTTATTTTATTTGGTTAGTGGGAAAAACGTTACCATGGGGTTGAATAGTCTCCTCCTAACCATGACCCATCCTAAAGCCTGAGAGCTATATTTATTAATAGGGAATTTAACACACAACCACCCCTTACACACTCGCCCCAAGCCACGGTTTACACCTTTGATCTCAGAAGAACCAAAGCCCCACCGTATTTAATTTTATATATAAATAATTTTAATCAAAATTATATATTTAATTAAATATATAATTTTGATTAAAATTTAATTAAATATATATTAAATAATATATTTTAGAAAATGTGACATGTTTTTAGGTGAATTAATTTTTTTTAATAAGTTATATAGAATTGAATAGAATAGAATAGAATTTGTATTAATGTCCATCGGTGACCAAAAGAGGTCAATAAGACTGTAAAGTAAGACATACAAAACAATGCCTAATGCAGCTTCAGAGAAAATAAAGTAAGAAAAACAGTAAACAAAATGACATATGGTATACAAGATCTGTGGATCGAGGATTACTCCCAACATTCAAGGTTGAAGAGAAGTGAGTGATATAAGAGTTGGATGTAGTTGTAAATGTTCTTTGTTGGAGTTGACGATAAGTTGATCTTGTTGTATCTTTGTGATCACCCTGGCGCTTCTTGGTCGTAACCTCTGGAGGCTGGAAGAATGAAGTGATAAGTCGGGATCCTGTTATCTTCTGCAAACTGTTACTAAGTAGTTCTTTCCTGAGATTGAATAATTTTCGGATGAAAAGGGTAATGCATCTCTGATCTTCATAATTAATCCAAGATTTTAGTGTATGGGTGTCTTTGAATAAGCAATAATATCTACCTCGTATCTCGTAGTAGACAGGATAGGTGAAAATGAAATGCTCCTCGGATTCCACATCAAGAATACACAATCTACAAATACGCTAATCTCTATGGAGGTGATGATATTTCTCAATACGCAACTGGTGGGAGCAGACTTGTAGCTGAGCTAGAGGAAACCTGAGGTTGTGTGACATTTGTATCAAGTTATATTTTTGAGTAGTGATCAATCCATTCTCTAGTTGGAGATAAAAGTGAGAGTAATGGAGTAGTTTTGGTGAAAGAGGTTCCTTTGGATCAGTCCAAAGTTTTTATATATGCTGAGTAAATCTCATCTTGAATATCCTTATTGGAGTATGGTGCATTGATTGATGCTTTAGTAGGAGGAGGTCTCATGATGTCTAGGCCAAGAGATTGAAGTAGAGTAGTAGTATGAGCATACCAGCAATTACTGACCCCTTGATTTGCCAACTGTCTTGAGGATTGTAGAGCTAAATATGGATATCTTCTCCTATCCGACATACAATGAAATCTATGCAATAAAGAGACAACAAGAAATATTGTTGTTGTAAGCAATGGACGAGCACCAAACTCAACTAGAATGATGGGATGTGGAACAGTTTTTTAGAACGAATGAATTTGGACAACATTGAGATGAGGACCCTTTCAATACGAGACCAACCCAACTGTCTGAGGCTAGGGCCCCAAACTTCACAGCCATAGAGCAGTATAGGGGTAGCAAGAATGTGGAAGAGTATGATCTTCGTACTGATGTCTTGAAACTGGAGCTGAAAGCATTGCTTATCCATAGAGGCTAAGGCAACATAAACTTTGTTTAACCTTGCTTGAGATGTAGGGATCTAGTTGAAGGTAGGTCATGTGAAAAGAACTCCCAAGTATGTGTACGATGTGACAAACTCAAAAAAATTTCCTTTATATGTGATGTAAATAGAAGAGAGATCTTTCCTGGGTAGGTTGAATGTCATGATTTTTGTTTTTTGGGATTAACTTCTAATACATGCAAGTCAGAGTATGTGCCAAATATGTCCAACTGCTGTTGAAGTCCTCCTGCTGTATGTGACATTAGGATAATGTCATTAACAAATAGCAAAATGACAATAACATTACCAAAAAGTAAGCAACCTGTACTTTTAACCAGAGATTCCATAATGAGCACCTCCAATTCATCAATATACAATCCAAAGAGTGTAGGTGAAAGTGGGCAGCCCTGTTTAACCCCAATAGTACTATGAACATCTTTTGTTCTAAGAGATCCAATTTTAACCTGTCCAATGACTTTTTAATATAAGGTCATAACCAACAAAGTAACCTCCTCTAGAATTCCTAGATCCTTCAACCTCTGAAGCAGAAAGAAACTGTTTGGGAACAGTATCAAATGCTTTCCTGTAGTCAACAAAACAACAATAGACCCTGCGTTTATTGTATTTGGTTTCTTCAATGATAGCTCTGAGAGTTAGAATGTGATCATAGGTAAGACGATTTCTTCTAAAACTTGCCTGCCCCTTTGCACGAATTTTCTTAGCCTCAAAAAAATCAGAGATAAAGACATCAAGAACTGTTGCAAAATGTTTTGCAAGAGTATGACCAACCATTATAGTTCTCTATTTTTTTGGATTTAGCAGATCTCCAGATTTATGGATGGGATGTATGATATTTGAATACCAAGAGGGTGGGAACCCATGAGTAACTATATGATTGAAGAATTTAACAATATGGACTGCCAAGACTCTAGGGTTATGATTAAGAAATTATGCCTTCAAATTTTCAATATTAGCTGCTTTACCAGTCTGTAGTTTAGGAATAGAATGAAAAATAATTTCATTAGTAAAAAAGGGTGTTATAGAAAGTTAAAAAAATTGACCGTCTAATAATTTTTTAATTAATTATTAATTAAAATTAAATATAAATTAAATATTTATTTATATATAAATAAATAATTAAAATTAAATATGATTGATTAATTTTTTTTAATTTATAAAAAAATATTTAAGTTTAAATTCTTTGAAGGGTTATATATATATATATATATATATATATATGATAAATTATCGTAATACCATATTACGTAGTCATGAAGTAATACATAACCTACTTATAATATTTAATTAATATATATATATATATATATATATATATATATATATATATATATATATATATATATATATATATATATATATATAATTTTTATTATTGTGAGAAACCCTCTATGATCGACGTACAGGGTTGAGCAGTCTCCTCCTAACCATGACCCCTCTTAAAGTCGAGAGCTATACTTATCAATAGGGAATTTAACACAAAGCCACCACACACCCACCCCCTCACACACTCTACCACGCACCTCCTAAAGTCAAGAGCTATACTTATCAATAGGGAATTTTAACACAAAGCCACCACACACCCACCCCCTCACACACTCTCCCACGTCACGGTTTGAACCTTGGACCTCCGAACCGTTGTGCTACACCCCAGGTTATTTAACTATATAAAAAATAACCCCAAGTTATTTAACTATATAAAAAATATGCATATTTTTAATATAATCATTTTAAAACTATTTTTACAATGTTTCATATTTAGCATTTCAAAATTCTTTACATTTTATAGTCTATTTTGTTATTTCATTTTAAACTCATCAAACAATGAAATACAATTAAAAGAGCTAACAAAAGAGTCTATTAAAGATTATGGAAGATAAGTTTCTTTAAAATAGAAGTAAGCAAAAAATTAAGAAAAGAGAACAATAGGGAAAGCAGGGTTTAGACCAAAGTATTCAACAATAATCACTATATTACTTTAAGGCACTTAGTAGAGAGGATATGGAATGAAAAGGGAGAAGCTTATTGATGTTTGGTTGACTTTTAAGAGGATTTTGACACAATAGTAAAGGCAAATTATGGAAAAAAATGGAAGTTGGCATACCAACTAACTATATAGTAGTTATGTACATACTCTATGAGTAGGTGGTAATAAAAATCAAAATTTCAAAAGGACTATGAGTAGGTGGTAAAAAAAATTAGAACTCCAAATTCCAACAAAGAAATGACAATGTGGAAAAAATTTAGACTTGACATATGGACTAAAAATTTATGAAGGAAAAAATAGTTATACATCAACAAGTTCAACCTATACTATATACACAACCAAAAGAAGTATATACATGGAAAGATCAAGTAGTAGTAAAATAATGTTTATAGCCCAACTAAGATCTACTTCACACAGTATCATATGCAAAACTGAGAGATAGACAATACCTCAAGAGAAATGGTCAGAACATGTCTTTTACATAGCAAGAGTAGTGGAGACTGGAAAGCATTTTGTAATGGAATATGAAGCCTACAAGAACATGAGGATTTTATATGAGGACACTCTAAAAGTGCAGTCATGAATAGAACTTATTGAAGAATTAAGAGTAGAAAAATAGGGAAACTTCTCATCAAAATCAATAGAAGAATAAATACACTCCAAAAGAAGATAAGAGGATGTTGAGGTTTTTAAAAAAAATTGAACAATTTTTTTCTTGGATTTTGTTAAACTTTTAAACTTTGAATAGGAGGTCCAAGGTTTAAATAAAAAAGGAAGTAGGGTTGTACACCATCTCGTCTTGTATTAAAGCTCTTGGTCCCATAAACTATTTTGATTTCATGGACATAATTAAAATCATTTCATCAACTACCTTCATTCTAATTATTATGTTATATGTTCTAACATTAATTATAAGTATAGAGTTCAAGCTCTTTCGAAGAGTCATCAATATTTTATTTTTATTTAGTAAGTAAATTGTCCCATAAAATTTTATTAGGTTATACCTACTTTGTATAGTTGCAAGTAGGAATGGGAAAAGGAAAAATCTATGGCCTGACATCTTTCAAACATGATTTCATAATATCATTAAGAAGTATTGAATTGTGGATGGCTCCATCATGACACTATCATCTAAATGTTGAACAATTGAAGATACATGCAATATCTATAAGCTCACTTCATTATAAGAAAATATAAGGGAATATATTTAAATTAATGAGACAGAGGGTTTTGAGATAAGAAATATCTCTATTTAGTTATACTCAGTAACATGAGATAATAGGGATCAATTCACATCAAATCTAAAGAAACTTTTGCCTTGATTCTTCATATTTTATAACCCATTTTTATATTTTTCTCCTTGTGATTATTAAAAGACTAATAAAATATAAGGGAGTGAAAGGATGTCAAAATTACTTTACAATTTATGACTTGGATTACTACGAAATGATGATCATAGTGATCTATTACCATCGAGTCGTAGCACATGTGTAGGGGTAGTTGATCATCTTGTTTTTTAACTGGTTCATTATGATGCTCTTCATATACAAGTTGTTTATTTCCAATGGTATATTCCTACGATAGAGTTTTGTTCTACATTAATGCCTCTTCTACATAGTGTAGTGTGTGAATGTGTTAATAATTACACATTGATGCAGTTGTGGGACTTGAGTGGTTTATACGCCCCACCACTTGCCAAGCTCTTTGTCAATGGGATAAAAAGTCTAAATATGCAATCCTTTGGTCCTACTCATGTGGGATTCCTCACCCCTACTAACAACGATTTAGAGCACATTTGTGGAGTAGTTTTCTGTCTTACTTTTTAACCAATTAATAATGATGCTCTTCTTATACATGTTGTTTATTTCTAATGACATATTCCTAAGATAATTTTTTTTCCACATTAGTATTTTAGAATTTTAAGATTAAATTCTCACATATATTCAACAATAACAATGATAATAACTTACTAAAAATATTATTGATAAATATAACTAAAAAATAACTATTTTGATGCAAATTTGAACGGGTTCTTGCAAGATTGCAAATATTTCCTTCCTCCTATGGAATTGTGTTTCATGGCTTGGGAGGGAAATTTTCAAAATGTTTTTTTTTTTAATTTCCTTGGAGCGGGATTCTATTTCTTGGCATGGACGAGAAAATTTTCTTTGTAATTTTTTATTTTAAATTGAAGCGGGTCTTGGTGGATCTCGAGTTTCTCCTCAGGATTGTGTTTCTTGGCTTGGGTGGGAAACTTTTCTTTTAAAATTTTTAATCTGAAGCAGGTCTTGGTGGATCTCGAGTTTCTTCTTGAGATTGTGTTTCTTGGATTGGGTGGAAAACTTTTAAAATTTTTGTTTTTTAAAATGAAGCGGGTCTAGGTGGTTTGGATTCAAACTATTCTCCTTGAGATTTATGTTCTAGTTGAGATTTAGACTATTGAAGATTGGTTAGGATCCTGGGGATCCGTTTCTTCCTTTTATTTCTCTATTCTTGGATCTAGTTGTCGGATCCTATTTTTTCTCACTCGGCTCATCTTTTGTTTCTCTTGCAACCATATTCTCGAGGCTTGATGTATAAGATTAGGGGACCCTCAAAATACCTTCTGTGCTTTGTAAAAGGTTTGAGGATCCTTTCAAAACCCCTTCTTCCATCTAATAGAAAAATATATAACTACTTAAGCAATATAAATACAATGTATTGCAAAACTTATTCAATCCATATTACAATGCTTTGTCTTCAATATATACAACTTGGACATAAGACTCTTCACATTCACAAGACTCTTGACCTTTCTACTTTCACTAACTCTTCATCTCCTCAAACTCACAGGAGATATGACTCTTCATATTTCTTATAAGAGAAATATATTTTATTGAATCTTAATAATGACAAACTTCTAATGATTACTAAATGAAAATATTTACTTAAATCCACACATATTAAATATTTACATGACAACTAATGTTTACAAAATATTAGACAAATATTTACAATTTTTTTACAAGGTAATTACATTATTCTTACAAGGTACTAAATAATGTAATACTTTAGGTCTTGGTCTTCCTATTCTAACATTGGTGGTGTATTATGGCTTGTTCTGATTCTGGTATTGATTATGTTCCTCCTAGATCAATTGTTGAACAAGTTCAAACCCTTTTTCCAGACACATATGGATAGAAAAGATTCAAATCATAATTTTTTGAGAGAGTCCATTTAGTGTCACCCTTGTTATCATTTATTTCATCTTATCTCATTGTGCATGCTCATCCATCCATAATTTATATTCATATTATTTTTTTATTTGTACCAACATTATCTTTTAGAATGATTGTTACCTCTATAATTTTTACAACAATGAAGATCTCAACATATTTTTGTCTTGTGTCAATGCCTGCCATAATGTCTACATTTGAATTTATTGTTATCTTTAATAAATTTTCCTATATCAATACTAGTTCCATCTACCCTTGTCATAAATTTATTTTTTTCGCAAATACTTTTACCAATCCTTGATTCATTATTACTTGTTTGTTTAAGGCCTTTATATTTGGCCTTATTCTTGGTATAATTTTCTCTTGTCAATTTTTTTTTTTTGTATTTGTGTCACTATATCTTGTTAAAAATTCTATACCAATATCCTTGTCATTGTTATTAATATAATTACAATGTCCATAATCATCACATACATTTTTCACTCTTTGTTTTCATGAACAATGCTCAAGTCCCTTGTGTCACAAGCTATGTTCCTTGAACAAGGTCTCTTGTATCATAAGATACATCTACTATCATGGGTCTTAAATCACAACTCACATGAGTCTTTATGGGCTCCAAATCATATGTATTACATTTTTTCTTTTGATAAAGATCACTAGTTTCACAACATGCATTTATCATTATGGTTCTTAAATCATTTGTGTCATAATTTCTATCTTTCATCATGGGTTTGGCCTTCAAATTTTCAATTATTTTTTCTTGTCTTTTGTTCTTTTCCTTAAAAATATTAAGAGTGAGTAATGTTATATATATTATTTTTTCAATTTCAATAGGCAATGTAACATGATTTTTAGAGCATTCAATAGTTTCTTCAAAAATATGATCCATGTAGTCTATAAGAGTTGAGAAATCTTCTTTTTTAGCTACGTCTTGAATCATCGATAATTTTGCTAATGCATTCTTTTGAGCCATTCTGGTAATAGAATGTAAGAAATAATTTATGTTATCATCTTTATCTTCTTGAATAATTTCTCTAACTATTTGTCTTTCATCATGATCAAGTATATGAACTATCTCCCAAACCTCTTTAAGAGCAATGTTGCTAAGATCATTCTAAAGTAGGTCATGTGTGTCGTGTTTTTCACTCATCATTTTGAGTTTATCTTGTTGTTATTTGTAAAAATATGATGTCAAATTGCACCTTTTCTTATCACTTTGTTTCTTCAATTGCTTTCCCTTTGTTTTTCCAAACTGTGAACACTTTCCTTTTGAAGTCTTTAAACAATGATTTTTTTTAGTTTTAATGCAAATTTTATTTAGTAGAAACCCTTTGTCTCCCTAATTCAATATTTAAAACTTCTTCTTAAATTAACTTCTCTCAATAAATTGCTTTCTAAATAAATAATATCTTCTTTAAAATAAGTTCACTCCTACAATAATAAATTTCTTCATCAAAAAATATTTCCTCTCTTAATAAACCTTAAAACATTTCAAAATATTTTAATTCTCCTCTTCAAATTTCTCTTCTTAATTATTCTTTAGTTAATTTTCCTTTCAATATCTCAATCTTAAAATAAATTTCCTTTATATTGTTCACTTTCCTCTTTCAATTTCTTGTTTCCAATATCACTTTAATCATTCTCTTTTTAATAAAAAATAAAACATGGCATAGCAGTACTAAAAAAAAATACAAACTAGTTTCTGATTCACCAGATCGTTTACACGTAAGTGAAGAGCATACTACTAGTGATTGAGGCTTTCTGATTCACCAAATTGCATTACACGACAAGTGAAGAGCATAATACCAATAGCAAAAGCGTGGTAGAAAATAGAAGGAAAAATTTTAACTTTATAAAAAAACATGAGTTAGGAAAGGAACAAAAGACATGAGATTGAATTTTATTATGATAAAAAGAAGTAATACAACATCAAAACTCCGAACGCGTTTCGACCTATAGGTCTCATCAACGAAGTGAGTTTTAAAGAGGTACAACCTCCCTAACTCTAGGGGGAGCTAAAGAGTAATTCATGTGGGATAAAAAAACCCAAGCATTAATACAAACCGCAGGTTTATATACCAAGATGGTGAAAAGAAGAGAAGTCCCAAGATCAACCCCCAAAAAAACAACACTCACCTAGAAAAGAGAAGAAACACATTTAAAAATGTGAAAATACAATGTGGGAAATATTTCCTTAAACAATTTTATTTTTACACAGATAATTTCGAAGAGGTTTTTGGTTCCTCCAACAAATGATTCCTCGAGCAATGTGCTTGAGCTCTCTATATTTTCTCCATTTTTCAAACATTGGAGAAATAATATTTGTGCTGATTCAAAGATCTCTAACAAAATTGCAGTTGTCCAGCTTCAAAATAAGAGGAATTGTTTTTATTTTGGATCCATGTCTATGTGCTGCTCGCTCCAAAAATCTGGCCAAAAGTGAAGGCCTACCATAAAATTTAACTTTCTCAAATAAAGGCATGAGAAAATTAATTTGATATCCCCTAGCTCGAAGTCTATTAAAAAAAATATTTTTAACAGAAATAAATCCATCCCTGGAGCTTTCTCTAACCAAAAATTTGTTGAGTTCACTCATGATGAAGGCCTTTTTCTGATGAACCGGATGATGGGAGGAAGCAAGGTTGTATTGATAGGCATTCATCGGCTTCTGAAATAATTTGGTGCAAAGAATTCTAGTCTAAGAAAAATCATACCCCTTAAAAAACATAGTATCCAAAAGTGTTACTTCACAATAAAAAATAAAGGAAGTAATTTTAATATTGTCATAGAAGGAACCATAGGCAACAAGAAAACCAATAATATCCTCCTTAGGGCCATGCCAAACTCCAATGGCATCATCAATGTATCTTTTATAAAATAAACGATTGTCCACAACAAAATTATTAAATACTTGCTCCTCTAGATGACAGAGAAATAAATAAGCATAAACCATAAAATTACTTCCTATGGTTGTTCATATTATATGCCTGTATATTTTTCCTTTGAATTCCAAGTAGTGTTTTGTTAACACTATCTCTGCAAGCCTTACCACAAAGTTTGTCTTGGTCAGAGCAAATTCATTCCTCAAAAAATGATGAAGGACTACCAATCCTTGAGAGGTCAGGATGTTGGGATAAGGGCTCTCAAAGTCAAAAGAGAAAAGAATAATATCATGAGGAAAAGTACAACCATGCAAATCTTTAATTAGAGATATGGAATCCAAAAGATGATTTTTCTACTTCAATAAAATTGACAAGAGCAAATGATGGAGTCATTTGGAGGCAGGTTCAAGCATGAAACCACAATAGGAACAGATGGGTCAACTGAAGAGCTTGGGCTTGTGGATTTTTGGGAGAAGGTAAAAACACACAATCTGGCAGAGGATGGTGTTACATGGAGCATGGATTTCTTGTGGTTTTCTAAAAGCAGTTTACTCCTCTTTATTCTCCTTATAAATGCGTCTCTTTAATAAATTAAATATTATGTGCCTCTTTTAATAAACCATACAATATCTTTTTGATGAAATATTTTGATATGATTAAGGTGTATACCTTTGATGGTGCTTTTCCTCAAATTTTTTGACTTTGGCAGTGATTCTTCCTGTTTGCCTTGGGTTTAATTTTTTCGGATTACCTACAATTTGACTTCTCCTTGGTGTTACACCTTTCACATTTATGTTACTCCTCCTTTGTGCTAATTTCTATTGCAATGTTATGTTACTACTTTCTTCTCTACTCGTCTAAGCTTTTCTTCTATGGCACTCGACTCGTCTGCTTCTCATTTTTGGCGTGTACACCTACTCTGGTTTCTTTGGATTTGTTTCACCTACGTGTTTTTTTTCGAACATCTCCCTTTTATGTCTACGCATTTGTCTCCTTCTATGTCTATGCATTGAACTTCTCCTTTCATCTCTACACGTTCAAAGATCATTTTAAAATATCTCCTTTGTTTGTGCATTCAAATCTCCTCTTTGAATGTTTTGTTCTTCCTTTGATGTCTATTCCTTGTACATCTCTTTCCTCAAGCCTTACCACAATGGTGGCTTCTTACAAATACTTCTTTCATGAGATTCTTAGCATGTCTCTTCTCAAAAGTTGCTCTCTTCACAACAATGACTTCTCATAATAGTACCTCTCACAACAATGACTTCTCTCACATTGGTGCCTTATCAAAATGATGGATCTAATACCAATGTTATTAATTAAGCTATTTTATCATAGGATATCAAGATTAAATTCTCACATACATTCAATAATAACAATGATAATAACTCAATGAAAATATTATTGATAAATATATCTACTTAAGTAATACAAATACAATGTATTATAGATTTTTTGCATTCAAATATCCTCTTTGAATGTTTTATTCTTCCTTGGATGTCTATTACTTGTACATATCTTTCCTCAAGCCTTCTCACAATGGTGGCTTCTCACAAATGCTTATTTCATGAGATGCTTAGCATGTCTCTTATCAAAAGCTGCTCTCTTCATAACAATGACTTCTCATAATAGTACCTCTCACAATAATGACTTCTCTCACATTGGTGCCTTATCAAAATGATGGATCTGATACCAATGTTAGTAATTAAGCTATTTTATCATATAATATCAAGATTAAATTCTCACATACATTCAATAATAACAATGACAATAACTCAATGAAAATATTATTGATAAATATATCTACTTAAGCAATACAAATACAATGTATTATAGAGCTTATTTGATCCACATTACAATGCTTTGTCTTTAATATATACAACTTGGACATAAGACTCTTCACATTCACAAGACTCTTGATCTTTCTACTTTCACTAACTCTTCATCTCCTCAAACTCATAGGAGATACGACTCTTCATATTTCTCATAAGAAAAATATATTTTATTTACTCCTAATAATGACAAACTTCTAATGATTACTAAATGAAAAATATTTACTTAAATCCACACATATTAAATACTTGCATGACACCTAATATTTATAAAATATTAGACTCAAATATTTACAAACTATTACAAGGTAGTTGTAATATTCTTGCTAGGTACCAAATAATGTAATATTCCAACATCTTCTTCTGCTAGAACACCACACTCACAACTTTTGATGCATGTAGACATTGAATTGTCACAACTAGTCACTACCATTTCTATGCTCTGTATTACTTATAAAATAAAAAGAGGTTAATATTCCTTTCATCACAACATCCATTTTTTCTTGTACAGACCTTCGTTGATTTTTGCATGTTCTTAAGAGGTTAAAAAAATTTCTCTATGTTCAATAATTTTTCTATAAGTTCAAGTTAGAGATTGAAACCCTAACCATTAAGCATAGCCAAGAAGGTTTTTACTACACTTTGCAAAAATATAATTACAATTTTTTATTTTATAAATTCTTTTCATTTGCAAAACCTAAATTAACACCTATTGATATATATATATATATATATATATATATATATATATATATATATATATATATCACCAATTATATTAAATAATATGCATAGAAATTTGTCCTAGAGGGTTGGGGGTCCGTTGAATTTGTTTTACCCAGTGGGCTAGGGTTATAGTGGCAACATCTGAGCCTAATCAGGTATTCAGTAAAAAGTGTTACCAATTTACCTATGTATAAAATAAGAATAAATGGAAGAATATCAAAATATTGAATGTGTTTGTTACTAGGTTTAACTATAAGGTAATTCTAAATAATATCATCAATAGACATAAGGTCATCCTTAATAGTCAACATAACTTGGAGCTTCTTAATACCATATCCCATAAAAACAATCTTTGTTGCAATGCAATACATATTCATATTTTTTAGTGATAAGCATAACCAAGAGAAATAATCAACATAACACAATAAATATAGACACATACAAGCACCCCACAACAAGCCAAGTATTTCCACATCCTACATAGCCTTCTCAATTTTTCATGTCTATCTCATCATTCCAAGGCTTCGCACCACATAGGACAAAAGATTTTGCACATGTTAACAATATATCAAAATATTAAAAGATACATCAATTAATACTAGAATTAATATTTAGGCAAATGGTGAATGATCTCTTTCTTTCTTTTCACTAGTATGTCATCATAAACAATTGCCTTCCTAGAGAGAGAGTCAAATACAAATATTTCATAAAGAGATCTACTTTAGAGAGAAGTTTCCCACAATATATATATATATATATATATATATATATATATATATATATATATATATATATATATTTATTTTAGGAAGAAGACAAGCGACATAACATATCTTGGTTGATAACTATAGTTCTTCGTAATATCATAGTTTTATTTGGCCTCATAGATATTAAATACCTTCTATTTCTTTTAGAGATGTAACTCTACAAGTTCATTGACTTCAAAGCATGAATTAACAAGTGAAAAAATGAATGAAATGTCTAGCTTTTTAAGTTTTATCTCTTTTAGGTTGACCACATAGTTTACCAAGCAAACACTCAAACTTTTTATTTTACAATGGATATGAGTTTCTAATAAAATAATTTAAATATAGAAATAATTTTATATATAAACCCAACTTGTGCTTTTAAGAGTTATAATAGTAGATGTGGGTGTGGTTTATCCCTTTATTTTGACACCAATACTATTTCATGGAAAAATATCACAAACTAAAATATACTAAAGATAGAAAACATTTGAACTTACTAAATGGGATTAACATGATATACATGTTATGCTATTTGTGGTTCAAATGTTACTAGAATTTGTATTAAAAAATTAATTTCCAAATGAGCATCAACCGTTTACCAAAATTTATATTTGAAAAATGAATTTCCAAATGAGCATTAACCATTTGGTTATGTGGTTCTTTGAACTCCTCCATGACCCTTGCTACAACCCACTTCATACAATTATAACCATATTATCAATATTAGTTCAACCCCTAACCCATGGAATTAGATTTATTAAAAATATCAAAAGGCATCCCCCACTTCCATCAAATTTTCAAAATAGAAAAGGAATAAATCCCAACTCATAAATTTCCAACAACAATAAGCACAATGAATACACAAAAAATTGGCACATTATTAAATCATATCCTAAAAATTAGTAAAGAAAGTAAAATACCTTGTACCCAAAAGAAAATTGTTATGGTTGTACCATATAGACACATTGGGGAAGCTTGATATCATATATTTGCTTATGATATCATAATATCATCCATTGTAGCTTGATGCCTACCATAACATCCATTCACACCATTTTCAAAATCACAAATAACAAAATCCTAGGCAATTAAAAATCCTAACCTAAAATAATTAAATTGGGATAAAGTGATAAACCTAGTAACTTATGTCCTTGAAATATGATATTCATCAAGCTACTTAAGGCCTTCTTATATGCTCAAGCTGGGAAAAACAACCACCATGGGACTTATTAGCTCCAAACCAAATTGTAAATCCAAAAACTACACTTCAGTCGATAAAATCATTAGACAAAGATAAATTTTAAATAATGGAATGAATAAAATGGGTATTGTTGGGAATAATATAGTGTAAGCATGATTTATCTAAGAAAGAAAGGTTAAGTGAGATAAAAATATTATATGGATTTTATTTCTATATCATATTAGGCACTCGCTTCTAGAAATGCTTGGTGATGAGGATTGCCCTTTCTTCATTACCCATAAAAATCCCTTAGTGTTTTTACAACCTTCATTTTCCCTACAACAAAGCCTATCAATTACACCAAGGATGAAAACAATGATATTAAAGATGTTAGAACTAAATAGGAAGATATTTAAGTGGTTTAACATTGTTAATAGGCTCCTTGAGCTAAATAAACCCTACATCTGATGGGTCTCCCACTAGAGCTTCATGAACTCTTTTTGTGTGTATCATAGTTGCACCAAATTAATGATGAGACTCATCACATTGGTCCTACTAAGATATTTGGGGTGCTTATACCTCTAGGGAAGGAGTTGGGCCCTATGGATTCATCATATTATTTAAAAAAGACTCTTAGTAACACCCTGTTGATGGTAAACTCATAAGAAGTTATGAACTTGAACAACTAACATGATTGTTCCTTCTTGGAGAAATATCTTGGTGTGATGTTGTGGATTGTTATTCCCTTATTTTTTATGGACTTCATGGTTGGGTATTTTTTTCTCATAGCAATTCATAATCCATTATTTTTTATTGTGAAGGGGGATTTATTTTTCATGGTGGTTTTGCTCATGGCTTAGCTCTTGATGGGGAAAAGCGTTATCACCACTTTTATGTGTTAAAGTTTTATTGAACCATTCTATTGTTCAATATATTTTTTGGGTCCACTTTATATGTGTATTCGATGTATCCTAACAACAAATGTTATTGTTTGTTTTATTTTTATTACTAGTTAGTTAAATTTAACTTAGTTAAATCTATTAAAAATTAATGTTTAGATAACCAAAATAACGTAAGGAGTTTCATACCATAATTAAATGTTTCAATCCCATGGATAGATTTTAATATTTTATAGCCTAGTAAAAAAACACATTTCATAGCCTAGTCGATTTGGGGCAAAGGAGTTTCACACCAAAAGCCAAAGTTCTAATCTCTTGGATGAAACTTAAAATTTTAGCTCATTGTGCTTGGAGAAAAAGTGGATAGCAAATAGTTTTACATCATATATCAAGGTTTAAATCCTATGGGTGGACCTTGACATTTTTGACACTATAAGTCAAGGTTCACATCATACATCAATAAATACAATAGGCATGAAATATGACCAGTTCACTTTAAGTATATGAACAATAAGTTCTATTAGTATAATGAGTTTGTATGATCTTAAATCCTTTTTATAAATAGTATGTGGCATCATCAAAACCATATAACTATAGATATGGGATAACAATCATGACATATAAGCTATTCAAGGTACATACTAGCTTATCTAAAAATCTCATGATCAGGTATTTTTATGTATTGATCATAACCTAACATAACTATGGAGGAGACAAGTTGTATTACACTTGTCGTATGAGTTAAAGATATATTCAAGGAGTTTCACAATTGATAATAAGAATGGGGATATAAAATATGAAGAAGATATAAAAAGAACACATGTATATCAAGAAAATATTATCCCAAATTAAAGATGTATTAATATGATAAAAAATAAGAAACTCCCATGGGAAGGCTAATTCTTAGAAGAAAATGAGCCAGAAGTAATCATTGTGATAAGAAATAAGACAAGAGGAGGAAGAAGAAATTATAATCAAGAGGAACTAGATGCAGCGCTGGCCTCAAGGCTGCAACAAGAAGATCTCATGAGAAGTTTTAGAGTAGGAGGTGGAAGGGGAAGAAGAAATAATGGCCAGTCAACCCTCGAAATAAAAAAACCCTTGTCCAAAAAACATGGCCAATCAAAACCCAAAATACAAAACCATGAAATATTTTGGAAGTGATGCTCAAACCCTTGTTCAACCACATTACAATTTCTCTTCCATAATAAAATTAATTCAAATTCCTCTCCCATATATAAATTTCTTCCATAATAAATTAGGTTTTAATTCAATGCTAGGTGGCCAACTGAAATGTTTCATACAACTTTAGGAGAGCCTTCCAATATGCAACCATGTCTATTCAAGGAAGAGAGCTTTCAGTACCAAGATTGGAAGAAAATGAGCCAAAAGTAATCATTGTGAGAAGCAATGAGACAAGAGGAGGAATAAAAAATGATAATCAAGAGGAACTGGATGCAGCGTTGGCCTCAAGGCTGCAACAAGAAGAGCTCATGAGAAGTTTTAGAGTAGGAGGTGGAGGGGGAAGAAGAAATAATGGCCAGTCAACCCCTAAAATAAAAAACCCTTGTCCAATCGACATGGCTAGAAAAACCTCGATAAAAAATGTCGAAATATTTTGGAAGTGATGCTAAAACCCTTGTCCAACCAACATGGCCAATCAAACCCTGAAATAGATGAAAGTTTATGGGAAGCCCCAAATTGGTAAAATTTTGTATGAGTAAAAGTTTTGGGAAGCCCTAGAAACTTGAATAACAAATTGCGATGAAATATAACTAGATTCAAAGCATGAGTAATGCTTACCACTTAAAAGCTCATTTCATAGAGCAAGATAGAGAAAGAATCAACTAGCACTTCCCTCCCTCCATTTATTGTGTTGTGTGTTACTCCACCTAGTGAAAATGCTTTGCCATTTTAATTTAAATCCCTAGCTCAAGATTTGAAAAAATAAAAAGGAAAGCTCTACTTTTATAGTGGTTCCTCCATCTATTGTGTTACACGTTGCTCTAAATAAGTGTTGATGGTTCACTATCAAGCCCTAGCTCAAGCTTTGAAATAAAAATGAGAGCTCTGATTTTCCTGTGGTCCCTCCATCTACACGCTACTCTAAATAAGTGTCTATGGTTCACTATCGCTTATTCCTTAGAAAGAAAATACTCATATCTAGAGTCAGTCATATTTATGTTTGCTTTTCCCATGGTCTTTATATTTTTTTCATATTGAGACCCCAAGACGATGGTTTTAAGAAGCCCTCTTAGATTTTTATAAATAACCCTTGTAAGGTTTTCTAAAATTCCCTCTTAGCCCTAAGAGGTCGGTTTAAAACTACCCTCTTAGGGTGACCCTAAGAGGGTAGTTATCCTAAGAGGGCAGTTTTAAACTGCCCTCTTAAGATCTATTAGGGTGGTTTTTTAATTTTGTAAAAAAGCCACCTTATTTTGATCATCGTTCAAGTCCTTTTTGGTGTAGTGATGATGAAAATTGCAATTATCACCGCACATAAGTACACATAACAAATAGGTGTGTTACTTTGATGAACCTCATATATGATCTTATAGAATAAGTAAAGATAGTTTTCAACCAACACAACACCCCAAACAAAAATTTAGTGATTTTTTAAAACCCCTTGCCAACACGTGACCAAAAATCTACCAACTTTGTTGGCATCATGCATCTATCAAAACCATCCTATATGGTAACTAGAGAACAAGCTAGAAACCAATATTTCAAACAACCACCCTTAGCCATCCATTGTAATACTAAAGTGAATGTTCCTAATAGATCACCTTTGATCATCACATTTCCTAAAAATACCTTACATTCTTTTGACCTTTGAAAACAACTAGAAAATATACCCGCAAAGGTTTCCCTTATAGAATTGCTAAAAATATCACCTGCTCATAAAGAAGTACTGCTAAAACTACTAAGTAAGAAGTCCCTCAAGATATATATCATAATGACATCACCAAAATAGTTGGATTCGCCAGAGTAAATAGTTTTATATTAGAATTCCATGAGATAGACACACCCATTTTAACCATATCAAGAGATTTAGCTCTTTATATTATAGCCCAAATAGGTGATTAACACATCAAGAGAGTCATAGTGAATAATGGATCAACTTTGAACATTTATACTATCAATTTTTTACAAAACTTTGACTTAGGCATAGAATATTTACAAAAATTAAACCTTATAATTAGGGTATTTTATAATGAAGGAAGAGAAGTAACAGGTACAATAACCTTACCCTTAAAAGTAGGACTGTGTGTCCTTAATACTCTCTTTTATGTTCTATCATGTGATATAACATACAACATGCTCCTTGGGAGACCTTGGATACATGCCATGAAAGTGGTACCTTCCACCTTATATCAATGTTTAAAATGTAAATATTAAAGAAGTATTATCCATATCTCTGAAGATGTAGAACCTTTTGCCCTATGCAACTACTTAGGCATACAATAAAAAGAGTTCAACCTTTGCCCTTCACTCCAACCAGAAGTACCATCTAATGGGTCTAAGACAAATAAAGGAAAAAAAAGGATTGGAAGAACCCCTTATAAACTTAGGGGACAACCCCCAATCTTATTCAAAGGATCAAGTCAACTTGATTCACCAAAACTTGAACCCTTTTGTAGAATTGGTTAGTCTATTCCTATCCTCTTACACTACAGGTTTACCTAGTAGGAAATGGCTAAAGGTCCAAAGGACATAATTTTATACCCAATGAATGAATATATACCTCATGTCATATGTCATCCACATTTTTCATATCAAAACAAATGTTAGTCAACATGGGATACTAAGGCATAGGCTTGGGCCACTTCAAATAAGGTATCAAATAACCTTTATAAGATAAGCCATGGCCAAGACGATGTGGAATCGGATATATCCCTAGAAAAAATGAGCCTTCACCTCTATTAGAAGAAGATAATGAGGACAATTAACCCAAGTCTTTATATGGTTCCCAAGGGGGTGACAAATATGAGAGATAACTATGGTCACTTCTCAATGAAACACCTCACAAAACTATACATTTTGCTAGCATTAATATGTTGATAGTTGTGCACCCAAAATCAAAAAAAAATTTGAAATAAAAAGGTATTACAAGATCTTCTAATCAATGTCATATTGAAGAATCCCTTAAATGGGTTTTCAATTTATATTTTGCACAACTATCCAAATTATAACAAACATTGCTAGATCTACAAGAGCTAAAATATTTAGGGTTATTAGTTGCCCCTCCTCCCTTTGAATATTAATCACAAACCTTACATAATAAAACCCTTGAATCCTCAAATTGGGAAAGGTGGTAACCCAAGGTGAGCAAAAAAAATACACAAACCTTCTAAAATAGTTCCATGCCATTTTTTCTTGGACATATGATGATATGCCAAGGCTTGAACGCTCATTAGTAGTACACCATCTTGTCATAAATCCATATGCCAAAGCTATCAAACAAAAAGTAAGAAAAATTCATCCCAAAGTTGCTCTTTTAAGGATGAAATCCAAAAATTAGTTGTAGGCTTCATAAAGACCACAGACTATTCAGATTGGATCTCCAACGTTGTCCTTGTAGCCAAAAAATAAGGATCAAATCAAATTTACATAGACTTTAGAGATATAAATGGTGCATACCCAAAAGATAACTTCCCTTTACCAAACATAGACATGATAGTGGACTTCATCGTAGGATCTGAGATGTTTTATTTAATGGATGGATTTTCAGGTTATAACCAAATAAATATTTCTCTTGAAGACCAATTCAAAATAGCCTTTACAACCCCTTGGGGGACCTTTTGTTATCAAGTCATGCCTGTTGGCCTAAAAAATGTAGGAGCAACATATGTAAGAACCACGACATACATCTTCCATAACATCATGCATAATATAGTAGAAGACTATATGGATGACCTCTTAGGTTGCTCCAAGAAAAGACAAAATCATGTTGAGAACCTAAAATGCATTTTTGAAAGATTACAAGAATAGAAAGTTAGGCTAAAACTCAAAAAATGTATCTTTGGAGTAACATTAAGAAAACTATTAGGGTTTATGGTATCCGATCATGGAATTGAAGTTGATGCTTCCAAAATTGTAGCAATAACAAACATGCCACCACCAACAAGTTTGACTAAACTATGTAGTCTCCAAGGTAAATTGCAAGCCATTCAAAGGTTCATCTCACAAAATATCAACCCTTCTATAGATTACTCAAGAAATATACATAATTTGAGTGGGATAGTGAGTGTCAAAAGGTTTTTTAAGATCTAAAGACTTATCTCTTGACACTTGTCTTAATACCACCTAACCTAACCTAGCCACAATGTAACAACCAAAAAAAAAATATAAGGGGTTGCATTTTTAAATTAATAATATAAAACTCAAAAACATACTCTACAACCATAAAGTTCATCTAATTAGATCAAATAAGGAAAACAACTAGCAAGAGATACATTTAAAATAAATATGGAAAACTATGATAAAGAGATACATTAAAGCAAATAGAAAGAGAGAGACTTAGTACCCATAACACCTTATATATATTGGGGAAAACCCTTACGGGAAAACCCAAACTCAAATGTATCCTTTATTGCATAAGTTTGGTCTTCAACAATACAAGGGATACCATAATCCTTTCTCCCAAACATATGCCAATACAATGCGTAAGAACACATAGTTATCATGACTTTACCATGAATTGGTCTTTTAATCCACAACAATTTCCACAATTGCTTAAAGTATTCATACCAATAGTACTAGACACTACATAAGAATCCTTCTATTTATTTTTTCAAAAAGTCCATACTCTTAAGCCAACCATCACATCTCAAATTTATGGCAATCAAAGAAAGACCCAATCTTATGAGCCTGCCTAGATCTTTCTCATCTTTTTGACCTCCAATAGTTTCTTCATAGCTTCCTTTGTTGTCTCTCCTGTGACCTCCTCCTTTTAAAAAAAAAAAAAAAAAAAACTCATGCTCTACTATCGAGGCCCACGCCCAACTACCTGTTCCTCCAAGTCCTCTCTTTACATAAAATCTCACCTACCCCTGTTGAAGGTTCCTTATTCCCAAGGTGGTAATATATTTCCAAAATATAATTTGTAATCCTAAAGCTCCAAAAATATCTCACTTTTTACAAATAAACTGCCTCTTTTATTTTTTTTGAAAAAATGAAAAACTTGTATTAATACAAAGAGTTGTTACAAACGGGAGAAAGCACATCCCAACCAAGAGCAAACACCAAGATAACAAGAGCAGAGCAGAAAAGACTACACAAACCAACAAAGAGCACAACAACCAAAGGGGCACGAAAAAGCGACATGTCACGAAAACGCGACAGTCAGCCACGATTCGACCGCCGCGGTGCCCCTAGTCACGAAAACGCGACATGTCGCAAAATCGCGACATGTCGCGAAATCGTGACATGTCGTGAAATCGTGACAACCAGAGCCCTCGGCAGCCGATCACCAAAAAGGTCACAAAATCGCGACGACACCTCCCTCCAGCGCTCCAGCAACAAAGGTGTCGCGAAATCGCGACAAGAATTCCTTTCAGCACCCAACCACGAAAAGTGTCACGAAATCGCGACCAGTTTTCCATTTTGCATCCAATCGGCAAAAGAATCGTGAAATCGCGACAGGTTTTCCTTATGACGCCAGTTTGCCCAAAGTGTCGCGATATCGCGACAAGTTTACCTTTTGGCTCCCGAACCTCAAAACTGTCGCGATATCGCGACGAGTTTTTCACATTGCACCCAGTCTTCAAAAGTGTCGCGATATCGCGACAAGTTTTCCAGATTGTGCCCCTTCACCAAAAATGTCGCGATATCGCGAAAAGTTTTCCTTGCAGCTCCCAAACCTCAAAACTGTCGCGATATCGCGACGAGTTATTCATATTGCATCGAGTATTCAAAAGTGTCGCGATATCGCGACAAGTTTTCTAGATGGCGCCAGTTCGCCAAAACTGTCGCGATATCGCGACGGTTTTTCCTTGCAACCTCCAAACAGCAAAAAGGTCGTGAAATCGCGACGAAATATGCACTTTGCTCCACTGCCCGAAAATTGTCGCGATATCGCGACGGTTTTCCTCCATGCCAACCCTTCGTCAAAAATGTTGCGAAATCGCTACATCTGCCAGCCAAAGGCCGCGTTGGCTCACCAAGTCGCGAAATCGTGACATCTTACACGCGGAGGTCGCGACAGCACAACAAGTCACGAAATCGCGACAAAAACCAACCTTAGCCATTTTTTTGCTCATTGACGCAGGGATCGTTCCAAACCTACCCAAATCACTTCATCAATTAGAGGCATGTCACTGTGCAGCTGCACTCCTACCTCTTTCTCAGTGCCCATCTTTGCAAGAAAGTCAGCCACCTTGTTCAAATTTCGTCTCACATAAACAGGTATCACATCATATAACTCCCTCCATAAATCCTTGATTTGGGAAATCAAAATCCGTAGCCTCCAAGCTTTCGAGGTGAAGTTCCGCATGCAGTCAAGAGCACCGACCAGAACTTGTGAATCATATTCAATAATTATCTTCCTATGACCCTGCTTAACAGCCCAAATAGAAGCGGACTTGATCGCAATGGCTTTTGCTTCGTTGTTTGTAGCTCTGCCCAAACCCTGCAGTTCCCAGTAGAGCACCGAACCAACATGATCCCGGCAGACAACACCAATACCCGCACTGCCTCGGGTTGCCTTTTGCAGCCCCATCCATATTGATCTTAATCCAGCCTGCTGGGGGAGGTTTCCAGCATTCTCTAACTTGACTCTCTGGACCCTCAACCCCCTCCTCTGAAGGCCCAATACCAACCTGATTCTCCTCATCAGTATTGATGGCCACAGTTTCTGTAACTTTGCTCCAAATGACCTGCCAGACGCCATCTGTCGGGGAGAAATTTTCTCTGAAGATCCGGGCATTTCTCTCTAGCCAAACTTGCCACCAAATGAAGAGAAAACCGAGCTCCCATCCTATACGGAGAGCTGTAGATTTAAATCTTCCTCTTTTCCATATTTCCCAAATTTTGGCATGATTTAATTCACCATTTGCCTGGATTTTAAATTGAGAGAACCAACGCTTCCAAATCTGATGCGTAAAAGGGCACTCAAACATCAGGTGATCAGCAGTTTCCTCATGTTTATGACACAGTGCACACTGAGAGGGACCGATGATTCCTCTACTTTTGAGCTTGTCAAAGGTAAGAACTCCATTGTGCATGAGCTACCAGGCAAAGAAGTTCACTTTCGGCCAGCCCTTAGGATGCCAAATCCTTCTCCAATCTTGGACTAGAAATGAATGCGGGGGAGACTTAGGGAGGATCTGCTCATAGCCATCCTTGACTGAATAGACCCCAAGGCTCCCATAGCCCCAGGCTAATTCATCCTCCTCATCCCTCCCTGTAAGGAATCTTTCAGACAAGATTTTGTTCAAGATGGATGCCAGCTCTGGAGGGATTGTTATTGGCCACTCCTCCCACCTCTTAAACTTTTTAAATTTATACTCCCCCAATTGGCTGGTGTTAAAATAGCTTTCAATGAGGATCCATCCCTGGGCTTCTATGGCAGACTTGATTGGCTGTAATTCAGGAAACATAGCAATGATGGGTGGGTGCTGGTCCCAAGAATCTATCCAGAAGCGAGCCTTATCCCCTCTTCCCACTTTCCAAAAAAGCTGGTCTTTTATGACCTGAGATCCAAGCTTGAGAGTCTGCCACACTAAGGAACCAGTACCATCCAGGGGGAAGCGACCCACTTCAGTAGGGTGGACAGGGCCCAAATATTTGCTGGATAGGAGTCGACTGAATAGGGAGGTTGGCTGGGAAATCCACCTCCAATACAATTTTCCAGCCAAGGCTCTGTTATTAAGCTTGGAGCTTCTCAGGCCCAGCCCTCCTTTATCCTTAGGCTGGGTAACTTTATCCCACCCAACCAAAGCCCATTTTTTCTCCCCGTTTGCACCTTCCCATAGAAATCTTCTAGCCATTTTGTCCAGCTCTTTCCAGATGGATTGAGGGGCAGCCAAGATAGAGAATTTATAGATTGGCATAGCCTAAATAACTGACTGCAGGAAGGTTAATATACCCCCATAGCTTAACCATTTGTGGGACCAGTGATTCATTCTGTCCTTGATACCTTCTATTAGATCCTTCCAGATATCTAATTTTAGTTTTTTGAAATGCAGGGGAACGCCCAAGTAAACTATTGGAAGAGAGGTCCTTGTGAATCCCAGGATCTCAATAATCCTATCCTACAGCCTCTGGTCAAGATTGAAAAAGACCACTTTAGACTTCCTATCATTGAGGACCTGGTTTGAAGCCCTAAGGTAAACATTAAGAGTATCTCTGATTCCTCTGGCTTCCCTGAGACCGGCCACACCAACCAATCCAGTATCGTCCACAAACTACAAATGGGTCAAGGTTTCCTCCCCAACCTTGACACCAGTTAGCAGGCCTTGTTGCCTTCTCCTTAAGAAGAGTCTGCCTAATCCTTCAGCCAGAATGAGGAAAAGATAGGGAGATCAGGGATCTCCTTGACGAAGGCCATGAGAGGCTCCGAAAGGGAGCGAGGGAAGACCCTTGATAAGAACAGAATAAGAGGGTGTAGACACACAGCTCATGACCCAATCAATCTAGTCCTGGGAGAAGCCAAAGGTTGCCATAATTTTTGACAAGAAACTCCACTCCACCCGGTCATAAGCCTTGGACATATCCAATTTAATAAACATTCCTTTATTACCCAATTTTTGCATAGTATGAATAGCCTCCTGGGCAAGAATCACCCCATCCAAGATTTGTCTTCCCTCAACGAAGCCCCTTGTTCTGGAGAGATGATGTTATGGAGAAGTGGTTTAAGCCGCTCAGCCATTATCTTGGTGATTATTTTGTAAATCACGTTACATAAAGCAATAGGTCTGAAATCCGAGATCTGAGTTCCATCCCCTTTTGGAATTAAATAAATGAAGGTATGATTAATAGCCCTGAGCATTCTTTTATTGATTCTGGATTCCTCTGTCACAGCCAAAACATCCTCCCCCAAAGTATCCCAAAAAGGCTTGAAAAAACTCAATAGGAAAGCCATCTGGGCCGGGAGATTTACCAGTACTCATACCAAAGACCACATTTCTCAATTCATTTCTCTCAATGGGTCTAAGTAGGGCCTGATTTTCTTCTTCAGAGATAATAGCAGGAATGACATTAAGAACTTCAAACTGAGCCTCAGCATCCTGTTCCATACTTTCAGTAAAAAGTTTAGAAAAGTAATCAATTGAGTGGTGGTGCATATCAGGAAGGGTATCAAAGGTATGACCATTCTCATATTTAAGGGCTTCCATATTGTTCAGCTGTCTCCTAGCACAAGCTGATCGGTGAAAAAAATTGGTATTTATGTCCCCTTCTAGTAACCAAGTATTTCTTGCCCTCTGTTTCCAGTATGTCTCTTCTTGGTTATCAATGGCCTCAACCGCTTTACGCAAGGCATCATATTCAGATTTGAGTTGCTCAGTAATTGGTCCTTCCCTAAAGAGTTTCTGAACCTCCTACCATCTGGCCATCAAAGGGGCCCTTTGGAGCTGAAAATCTGATTTATTTTCTTTCCTCCATTGTTTCAGTTGAAGTTTAACGTAGTGAAGTTGTTTATGTAATTTGAACATAGCTGTCCCAAAAAGAGGACGGCCTGCTTCCCACCATTGTGGAATTTTTTGACGAAGATCCTCCTTTTGCAACAAAAAATTCTCAAATTTAAAAGGCCTGTGATGTTGTTCTATCAAAGTCCCTCCCTCCAGTAAAATGGGAGAATGATCAGAAACAGGGCCCTCCAAAATCTGAAACTTAGTATTCCATTTTACAAAAGCTTCCTCAGAGACCAGAAACCGATCTAACTTGACCTTCCTGCTGTGTGGTTCCTGCCTCTTGTTTGTCCAAGTGAAATAGGATCCAGGGCATTGAACATCAACTAATTGAAAGACTTGGACTTGGGCAACCAGAAGCCGGTCCCCAGGATCCAAAATTTGGGAGCCACCTTCCTGGTCACGAGCAGATAACTTTGCATTAAAATCACCTGCAATAATCTAGTCAAGGTATTGTCTAGAAGACCTCATATTATGAACAACTTTCCATTGAAGCCTCTGACCATCAAGGTCTTAGGCCCCATAAAAGTTAGTGATTAAGACGTGTTCTACTGTGAAGTTATTTCTGAAGTGAGATGTGAGGACACCCCTCCAAGCTATATGTTCTACTGCAGTCCAGTCCAAAGGGTTCCAGAGAGTAACAATCCCCCCTGAAGCTCCTTGGGCAGCCACATCCATATGGCCAGCGCCCCGCCAGATTCTATTAACTATTTTACTCATAATATCTAAAGACATTTTTGTTTCTTGAATAAGCAAAAAGTCTGTTTTACATTTTCCTAAGAGTCTTTGAACAACAGATTGATGGGTTCTACTGTTTAAACCCCTAACATTCCAAGATTGTATGATCATTGAAAACCTTGAGAGCAGTAAGAATCAATAGTCCTCATCGATCCTCCATTGATCAGTTTATCCCCTTGAGCTGCAATCAGATCCTTATTCGACTTTCTGCCCGCTCCTTGAGTGTTGCAGTTTTTGGATCTCTTTTCTACCTGAGAGATACCCAGGGCTGGCCTTTCTCTATTTTTTTTGCAATTCCCATGCTAACATCATTAATTACTGGCGGCGCTTGGGAGTGCACTATCAGTGTCCCTACATTTTCTGGTGGCAGTACCTCAGAAGGCACCAACACCTATTCTAAAACAGGAGGAGATGAAGGAGAGACATGAGATTGAAGGTTATGAGTCTCAATATTCCCATCTACACCTTCCATATTTTGATCCTCTTGATCCACTAATGACTTAAATATTTCATATCTATTGGTTGGCTTCGATTGAGATTGCTCCTTACCATTTTTCTTCGGCTTTCTCCTTCGCTTGGCCTGTTCAAAGCCATATTTTTGACCCTCATTGCCCTGAGGAGTATTGGATGTTGCTTTAGTAGAAGAAGACTTTTCCTCTCTGGAGCGATTTGGCATACCATGCTGGGCTTCCGTATTGGAGTTCAAGAGGTTTGGACAAAACCGGGCCAAGTGCCCATGTTTATGGCAGACTCTGCATCTGAAAGGCAGTGCCTCATAGTCTAACTGTTGGATCCAGGATACCTCTGCCAGTTCCAGTTCCACCTCTGCTGGTAGAGGTTGGCTGATGTCCATTTCCACACAGATTCTGGCATAGACACCAGAGATACCTTCTATAGTATCCCTTGAAACGCCCAGGTATCTACCCAGGGAGTTACCTATCATTTCCAAGACCGGCTCCCCCCAAAATTCCATTGGCAGAGCATACAGCCAAATCCAGATCGGGACAACCGTGGGTTCAATGCGAGGATCAAATCCCACTCTCTAGGGTTGGACAAATAACCCTGCCGGGCCGTGGTTTCTCTTCTCTGATTCAAATGCTCTGTTTCTATCAGCTAAGGAAGAGAAGCTAATGATGAAATACTCGTTGCTATTAAACCAAAGGGAATACTCACCATGGGGCTCCCAGTTCTATCTGACCCAAGAGTGCAAGAAATTCATAGTTGGTCGTATGCCCATGAATTTGCAAATCAAATCATGATTAGCTTTGTATAAAATTGTGTCTTCTACCAGCTTTGGTTCGATTAGAATCTTAGGTCTTGAAGCAGATTGTGGAAGGCAACCATTGACACGATGTGTCGTGGAGCCCTTAACAGCATTCTTGAGCATCATATTCAAAGTGTTTCGCTGCGCTTCGCCAGTAGATGACGAAGGATTGTCCTTAAGAATTTCAGCATAGGAACTCTTCCTCCCAGAAAGAGGGCTTGGAGGAGACCCCATTGGGCCCTCCAGAAGCGGCACACGAAACTTTAGAACCACAAAAACAGAACAACATAGAAAACTACCTGAAGGCCTGGATTATCCTACGCTTCGGGAGTCCAAGAACAACGCTTGTCGCCTGCACAGAGAGTTTCCCGCCAAAATGCCAAATCGCCAGACAATCAATCCCCCATAATTAGAAGATATTTTTTGGAAAGAACATTTGGGGAGATAAAAGGAGTATCAAACTGCCTCTTTTATTATAAACACTTTTATTTATAATATTCATTCATTATAAATATTTTTATAATATTCATTTATTGTGAATACCTTTTTTTTTTTTTAATATTCTTATACTTTAAATATAATATTCCTCTATTAAAAAAATATTCTATTATTTATAATTGTCCCTTATTATATTTAATATTATATAATAGTCCTTTGTTATAGGTATTCTCTTACTTATAATAGTCTTTTATTAGGATAAATAATAATAACCTTCTATTATAAACATTTATTTATTTATAATAGTATTTCATTATAAATATTCTCTTATTTATAATATTTATTTATTATAAATATTTTTTTTATAATATTCATTTATTATAAATATTTTTTTTATAATATTCATTTATTATAAATACTTTTTTTATAATATTCATTTATTACAAATACTTTTTCGAAAACCCCCCTTTTTTAAACATTCCTTCATCCTTGGGGTCGATTCTTGACATAGCATAGCTACTTATTTACAACACAACTAAGTTAAACAACACATAGTTTTCATGCCAAAAAGACCTATGAGGGAGGATCATGACATCCTACCCCCTGGGGCTAAACACTGTCCTAGGTGTTTCTTGCAAAAACATCTTTGCTATACAAAGTTAGATGATCAAGGATAAAGTCTAGCTTCCATTCTATTGAGCTTAAATGAGATTTCATCATCCCTTGCAATATCAGAATTACATTCGCTCAATAAGAAATACAATCTTAATTATTGAGCAATAGAAGTACGAATATCCTTCTTCAAATCTATTCAAGAGGAGGTTTTTCTCCTAATTTCTTGCATCTTTGTACCTGCAAGGCAAGAGAAAGAAGAAAACATTACAATTTCTACATAATGCATCACCTCAAACTACCAATTTTGGGTAAAAATACCCCATATTTAAAGCACAAGAGTCCATTGTCCATGTTGAAATCTTACTTTCTTCAAGATTTCCTTTATTTTTGGCTTGAAATTCACTACAACTCTCATCTTGAGATTGCATTTTCTTGAATTTCTTCATTAAATCCAAGTGATTTCAAGTCAAACCATTATATACCTCCTTTTAGGACTTGTAGCTGAGCAGGATTTCCTTATCCCCAATTCTTAGGATCTACTACCGAGATGGATATTTATGCCTTTAAGATATTACTAACTCAATTTTTTGGTATATTCTTTAGCAACTTAGGGATAGGATCCCATAATCCTCTCTAGAGTAGATTCTCTACCTACTTATTTCTCATTAAAAAGCTTGAATTCCAAGAATAGAACTCTGCATCTATTCTTTCTTATTAGGTATGATCAATCTAACTAAGAATAATCACTTCACCTATGATAAGCCAACTTTAAGATATTATATTACCTTATCGATGAGATAGCTAAATTTATCCATCCCATTCTTACCATAATAACCATGCTTACTAAAACCTCTAGATGTTTATAAATCTATCTAGTTTAAGCTTCTAGAAAAACACTTAATCAAGGTTATTTGAATTTCCTCCCTAAGGGATCCCATAATCCCTTAGTTTTCCTTCTCTAATATAAACTAACATTATTTTTCCAAACTTATTAAGGATATGCCCATCTATATATCATACACAAGTACAGTCTATGTAAGTATACTATGTGTATCGTAAATAAGCAATCAATACCATACACAAGTCCTTTTGTGTAGGTATACTATGTTTTTTGCAACTAAGCAATCAATACCTTACACAAGTTCATATGTGTAGGTATACTACATGCTTTACAACTAAGCAATCAATACCTTACACAAGTTTATCTGTGTAGGCATACTACGCGCTTTGCAACTAAGCAATCAATACCTTACACAAATCCATATGTGTAGGTATACTACATGTTACAATAAATAAGCCTATCCATCTCATTATTCTTAATGATCTAAACTTATCACCTTCTATACAATCAAAGGTATACACCCATCACCATACCATACACAAGTTCATCTATATAGATATGCTACACGTACTATGAGTTAAGCTATTTATCTTGCTTCCATGGCAACCTATCTTAACTTCGATGTAATCAATTGGTTAGTAATTTGGGTCACGCTTGTTTTGCTACAAGGTGTCATTTTCCTTAATAACCAAGGAGTTGAGTTTCTATCTTTACAGACTAACTCATTTCATCTTCTTTCATTTGTTAATGTCTAAGGTTATGCTTGTTTTACGTAATATATCATATCAAAGTAAATTTTCCTTTCTTAGTTTTATCCAAGGAATATTCTAGTTTGTCATACCTAGATATCATCTAGGGAAGCCCATAATCCTACGACTATGTTCTTAGATTTCAAAGCAACTGGTAATTCAAGGTCTTTCCAGCTTTAGCTTTATTAATCAAGGGCCTGCATAGGAAGACACCTAAATCTTAGCATATTTCAAAGAAACTTCTAGTCCATTGTCCCCTACAGTTCCTTTATGAAAGCATCTTATCCTACACCTTACTGCTCTAATACCAAATATAACAACCCAAAAAAAATCTAAGGGGTTGCATTTTTTTAAATTAATAATATAAAAGTCAAACACATACTCTATAACCATAAAGTTCATCTAATTAGATCAAATAAGAAAAACAACTAGAAAGAGATACCTTTAAAATAAATATGGAAAACTACAATACAAATATACATTAAAGCAAATAAAAAGAGAGACTTAGTACCCATAACACCTTTTATATCTTGGGGATAATCCTTATGAGAAAACCCAACCTCAGTTGTTTCTTTTATTGCATAAGTTTGGTCTTCAACAATACAAGGGATCCCATAATCCTTTCTCCTAAACATATGCCAATACAATGCGTAAGAACACATAGTTCTCATGACTTTACCATGAATTGCTCTTTTAATCCACATAACAATTTCCACAATTGCTTAATGTACTTATACCATCAGTACTAGATTCTACATAAGAATCCTTCTATTTATTTTTGCTAAGAGCCCATACTCTTAACCCAACCATATCTCAAACTTTATTTCCTTCACTAATTAGGAGCCCATACTCCTAGTTGATTAAGTACTTATTAAATCAACATTCCTTAGCTAACTAGAAGCCCATAATCCTAGTCAAATAAGTACTTTATTGAATAATATTTCCTTATTCCAATATTAAAAGATAAATCTACTCTACAAGATATAAGTATCACCTATATCCTTTCATTTCAATATGAACTATACTATTTTATTTTAGCATAATCCATAATATTTTCAATACAAACTATGTTATCGTCATACTAACATAATCTATAATGCTCAAATATATACTATGTTACTCTCTGTTTTTGCTTGGGGAGGATGACGATGGGCGGGAAGTCCTCTGCGGGGGAGCTCGGGAGCGGCAACGGTTCGATCCTTGGGCGCAGCGGAGCAGTCGGAGGGCACCAGGAGTCCGGAGGTACGGAGGCGTCCTTGCCTAATGAAGGAGATCGGGCTGACGTCGGTGTCAGTCGGGGTAAGGACCCACCAGACAAAGGGGGAGGTGGGCCACAAAAGTCTTATGCCCAAGCAACGGCTTCAAAAACCCTAAACGGTTTTTCTACCAAGGAGTTGTTTCCGGTTGGGGATGAGCTGGACATCCCGACGGAAGTCCTTTCAAGCTTCATGGAGTTTGAGAAATTTACCCTCATAGGCAAGTTCATTGGCGGTCGTCCCGACATGGAGACCATTCGAAAGTGGGCGGCAAGCAAATGGAGGACCTCTGGTCATATGGAGCTGGCGGCCCTATCCCGGGGTTTTTTGCTATTAGACTGAACAATAAGGAGGATTACTGTAAAATCTTGGCTGGCGGCCCATGGTTTCTGGGCCGCAGAAGTTTGTTCCTTAGAAAGTGGGGCATGGATTTCAATCCTGACACCCAAAACATCAACATTGCCCCAATATGGGTTAGGCTCCCGAGTCTTCCCCTCTTCGGATGGCATGAAAATGTTATAAGAGGTATTGCTCGCTCCATAGGGGAGTTGGTCACCATTGACCCTCCCACCCGAGCTCGAACAAGGTTCGTCCAAGCCCGTTTTTGCGTTTTGACGGATCTGGAGGCGAAACTCCCAACCTCCATCACTCTCCGGTCTGGAGGTACCATTCTTCATAAACAAGCTATTGTCTATGAAAATAGACCAGCTTTCTGCCCCTAGTGTCGGTCCCAAGGGCACCTCCAGTCCCATTGTCCTCTTCAAAAGTCGGGTAAGCAGAAGCGTGAAACCTGTAACCCCCTGGAGCATGGTGAAGGTCAGGTGAAGCAGTCAAATCTTCCAAACGCGAAGGGCCATGAATCTCCAGGCCCCTCCAGAGACCGCGTCGAATTCTCTCAGCCTGAAGAGAATTTCACCCTCCAATCGGACCCTGTGCAATTTGGAGCTGACAATCAGCAAGGAGCAGACTCCCACCTGGAAAGTGAGTCACAGGAGGAGAAGGATCGGACCCCATCCCAAAATATCACTCAGTCTGATTCACCCAAGCTCCAAGACCAGGGCCATCCCGATTTCAACCAGTCACAGACACTGCTAGAAGATTACCTCCTAGGTAGGAGGGGTGAACAGTTCGGTCATATTAGCCCCCAAAATACGAGGAGCCGAAAGCAAAGTGTGGATTTTGGTAGTGAGAGGAAGCAGGGCCGTCCTCCTAACAAAGACAGGCGAGACAAAGAGACAACAATAGACGTTGCAAATGGAACCCAGCGTTTGCTGGTTTTGGATGACTTTGACGCTCATACGGACGAAGCGCATGCATCAAAACCTCCCCCCAACAAGGAAGGGGAGGCAAGAAAAACCTCAAACTGTCCAGATGAAAGTCCTCTCATGGAATGTGAGAGGACTGAACGGTGCAGCCAAACGAAGGTTAGTGGCTGATCTCCGTAAGAGGACTAACCCTTCCATCCTTATTTTGCAAGAGACCAAGATCGATGCTATCTCCTCTGATAAAGTTGCGAAGGCCATTTGGGCCAAGGCAAATTGTCTGTCCAACCCTGTAGTGGGAACAGTGGGAGGGCTCATGGTTCTATGGGATCCAACGAGTTTTGAGGGCAGCCTGTTGTCAACCTCCAACAGAATCATCAATGTGCTGTTCCAGTCCAAAACCACCAATTTTTCCTGGATTTTGTCCAATGTTTATGCTTCGAATTCTGCCACAGAGAGAGCAAAAATGTGGAAAGCTATCTCTCAGATGAGGGAGAATTTTAGTAATTTTCCTTGGGTCTTAGGGGGTGACTTCAATTGTCCCCTTCATCCTTCGAAAAAAAAAGGAGGGTCCGACCATTCCAGCCGTAGCTTGGAGGACTTCAGAGATTTTGTCTCTACTAATAGCCTGCTTGACATCGAACTCAAAGGGGCTTCCTTCACATGGAGTAACAGAAGGATTGGGAGCAGCTTGATTCAAGTCAAGCTCGACAGATTTTTCATTTCCCAAGAAGCCATTCCCATCCTTGGCGGGGCTATTCTTTCGGCCCTACCAAGGATTGGGTCTGACCATAACCCTATTTTCTTGGAGGTGGACGATGGGCCTATTTTTAAGACCCCCTTCAGATTCGAATCCATGTGGATTTCTCACAAGGACTTCAAAGGATTGGTTTCAGCGTGGTGGCAACTGAAGGTGGAAGGAAGCGCTCCTAAGAGAGTGGCTTTAAAGCTCAAAATGGTCAAAGAGAAGCTGAAGGTATGGAATAAAGAGGTTTTCGGCAACATTTTTGAGTCCAAAAAATCCATCTCGGAGAACCTGAAGGTTTTGGAGGAAAGGATGGAACTCGAAGGTTACACTGAGGGTCTCAGGGAGGAAGAGCGGAGCCTTTTGGTGGATTATCATTCTATTCTCGCTAGGGAGGAAATCTTCTGGCGCCAGAAATCTCGTGACCTTTGGTTGAAGAATGGAGACTCCAACACGAGGTTTTTCCACGCGTCTACCATGAGGCACAGAGGGGTCAACAAGATCAGAGAAGTGGCTTGCAAGGATGGGCGCGTAACCAGGGAGATAGAGGAAATCAGGAGCGAAGCGGTTGACTTTTTTTAGGATTTGCTTGGCACTCCTCCCGACAGCAACTTTCAGGTCCAAAAATCTCTGCTTGCCAACTTTTTGACTAAAGTTCCCCATGAGGTAAGCATCAAGCTTCTGGAACCTTTTTCCTCGTCCGAGATTAAAGAAGCTTTGTTCTCCATGCAACCAGACAAGGCCCCTGGCCCCGATGGTTTTCCCCCCGTTTCTTCCAAGTCATGTGGGATGTTGTGGGTCCGGATGTGTGCGATGCTATACGGGTTATTCAAGCTTCCAGATCCATTCACCCGAAACTCAACTCCACTTTTCTCGCCCTCATTCCTAAGTCTCCCGCCTGCAAAATTTTCTCTGACTATCGGCCCATCAGCCTGTGCAATGTTTTTTACAAGATTCTCACCAAGTCTATAGCCAATAGACTCAAACCCGTCCTCCCTCTCCTGATTGATCCTTGTCAGGGAAGCACTGTTAAAGGCAGAAACATTCTTGATGGTGTCATCACTGTCCATGAAACCCTTCACTCTGCTTACCACTCCAAGAATGCTGCTCTTTTTCTTAAGCTTGACATGAACAAAGCCTTTGACCGGGTTGATCGAAGATTCTTGTGTGCAGTCCTCCTCAAGTTCGGCTTTCATCCTCACTGGATTGACCTTGTCTACAGCTGTATATCCACTCCCTTTTTTTTGTCCTGGTCAACGGGTCCCCTGCTGGGTATTTCCAAAGCGCCAGAGGCCTCAGACAGGGCGACCCGTTGTCTCCCATCCTTTTCATTCTTCTGGCGGAGGTTCTGAGCTGGTCCATGAAAGAGGCTCTTCGTCAGAACAAGATTTTTGGCATTCTGCCGACTTCTAGAGTTGAACCTGTCACTCATCAGCAATTTGTGGATGACACCCTCATCTCCACTGGGGCGTCAGTTGCCCAAGCCAAATCCCTCAAGCGGATCCTTTCCCGTTATGAGCAAGCTATCGGGCAAAAGGTCAATTACATCAAGAGCAAAATCTACTTTATTAACACTCCCCTGCGTAGGCAACTCCGGATTGCTAGAATTCTTGAATGCACTATTGATTCCCTACCTACGTCCTATCTGGGGTTGCCTTTGTCTTACAATGGGCGTGCCAGTGGAGGTATGTGGAACATGATCCTGGAGCGCCTTCACAGGAAACTTGGCACTTGGAAGGGCAAACTCCTGTCGCAAGCCGGGAAAGCCACCCTTACCAAAGCTTGTCTTCAGGGGATCCCAACCTACTTTATGTCGGTGTTCATGCTTCCAATTGTTGTTCACTCCAAAATCGAGAAGATTCAGAGGACCTTTCTATGGTCTGGCAATGAAGAGAAATCTAGAATCCCTCTTGTTGCCTGGGACAAGGTGTGCTCGCGGATAGACCAAGGCGGCTTGGGGATGAGAAGATCAAGACTTATGAATTCAGCTCTGATCGTGAAGCATGCTTGGAGGATTCTATCTAGTGACCCGGTGGAGTGGGTTAAGCTGGTCAAAAAGAAGTATCTTGGCTCCAATTCCTTCTTTGATGCTGAGACCACCCCCGTAGCGTCGGCTTTTTGGAAATCTGTGCTCCAAACCCGTCATTTGATCAGCCTGGGAGCCCGCTGGATTTTGGGTGATGGCAACCTCATCCTCTTTTGGAAGGACAGGTGGGCGTCTGAAGAAGCCCTTGGGTCGAGGGCGGACCTTGCTGGGCTGAGAGGGCTAACCGACCCAAACTCCCAACTCAGGGTGGTGGATTTCATAGACCGGAGCACCCGTTTTCCTCGGTGGAAACTTCCAGTCGTGGAAGGGTTTAATAATGAGGTTACCTTTCTAGCAAACATCCTCCAATCGGTTTTAATTCCATCTGCCAGGAGGACTGACAGAATCATCTGGAGTGGTACGGAGGATGGTCTTTTTTCTATTAGATCAGCCTATGAGTTTCTTACCAGCAAGACTGCCCTGGATTACCGGTGGAAAACTGTCTGGAGGAAAGGGGTCATCCCTAAAGTGAACTTCTTTGCGTGGATCGCTTTCCACAACAAAGCCTTAACCATTGACAACCTTCACAAGAGAGGTTTTGCCTTCCCCAATAGGTGTTACATGTGTCTAGCAGATTGCGAGACGAGGGATCATTTATTTTCCCCACTCGGTTCTCAGCATTGTCCTATCCTCCTTCCAAATCCTCTGGTGCTCTCCCCGCTCCCTCAGAGATGCTTTCCATCAATGGCCTAATCCTTTCAAGAATCCTAAACTCCGCTTCCTCCTTGAGGCCTCCTTCCATCATTCCATTTGGCAAATTTGGTTAGAGAGGAATGCCAGAATCTTTGGCAGAGCCCCTAAAGTGCCTCCTTCTATCGCTCAAAGGGCCTTATCCTATGCCATCGAGAACTCTAATGCTGTTCCCAGTCCCCGTCCCCACCTTCCGAGCGAAGAAGCGATTTTCAAAAAGATGAATCTCTGGCCGTTTTCGGATGTTGTTAAAGGGCCCTGTCGAAGAAGTGTTATTTGGACCAAGCCCCCCGTGGGGTGGATTAAATTAAACTTTGACGGAGCGGCTAAGGGTAATCCTGGGCCCGCTGGTGTTGGGGGTGTTGTTAGAGATCATGATGGGAATCTTGTGATGGCCTACTATGAAGATTTGGGCTCCCAGACGAATCACTATGCCGAAGCCCGAGGCGCTCTGAAAGGTATCCGGATCCTCTCTGAGGATCCTCGGCCTCTAATTATTGAAGGTGATTCGCTCAACATTGTGAATTACCTCCTTGGCACCAAAAATCCATCCTGGAGAGTCTACAACATCGTTCTTGAGGCAAGAACGCTTCTTTCCCAACGTGGCAGGTGGAAAGCAAATCATATCTTTAGAGAAGGCAATCGCGTGGCTGACCACATGGCCAACAAAGGGCTCGCGACCACGTGTCCGGTCGTGTGGCGGTCTCGCTTCCCATCCGAGGTGGAAATATTGGCCAGAGCGGATATCCCTTCATGAGGTTTTCCTCACGCAGATTTTGGAAGGCCCCTCCCGATGAGTATCGGGGTAGTGTGGCAATTCTGTCCAATCCCTTGTGCGATTGTGGGCGCAAGTGTCTTGTGAAGCGCAGTCCTGTTTCCAAAGCTATTTGTTTTCAAGTTTCCAAGACGCACCAGATTTGGTGCCTTGTAGGCTATCAGCACATTCTTCTCCACCAAGGCGGTCTTGCTATTTTTTTTCGTTCCTGGCATTGGTTCGAGGTTGGCATTTCAAAGTACCCCTTTCCAACGATGCCCACGCGTGTTTGGGACATTGGCGGTGTGCGGGAATGTTTGGGCTTGGATCTTGCCAAATCCTTGCCTTGGATTTGGCACGCTCTTTCCAGTCCTTCCCGTGCATGCAAGGAGGATGATTTATGACTAAAGGGGTGGCGAGACCACGTGGCACATTTAGACAGAGGATGGGTGAGATCGTGATCTGCGTGGCACCTTTCCTTTTTGGCCTTGGCTTGCGGCGTTGGATCCGGGTCGATTGTGGGAGGTGGCTCACGGTCAGATTTATCCTCCCCCCTCCCGTTTTATATTTACGATTTTTTGTTTCAATCTCTGTTGTTGGAGTATTCTGTAGGTGGTTAACCATGGTTGGTCCCTTCATCGAGCCCTCTACCCTGTCCCTTTGCGATGAGGCGCGCATGTTCATGAAAGCTAAGAAGTTGTTGCCCTTCCTGGAAAAATTTGTTGGCCCTGACCAGGAGATTTCGCAGAGCTTCGTTGACACTTGGACCCAGGGTGATGTGGTCGTGAAAGGTATTAATATTCATGTTTCGGCTATTTTCTTGGCGGCGGTCACTGGTTTGCCGGTCCATGGGCGGGTCATCAGGAGAGATAACCACAATTGGGCCGAGGAGCTGGAGCAGCTCCCTGATAAAGGGAAAAACCTCGGATGGGACAAGTCGTGCCTCCTCCGGTCTGCCCTCCCTGAGCCATACAGGTCCGCCATGATTCCTATCATGCAATATATTACATGTGATGATCCCGACAAGCCTCTCCGAAGCTTTCACATTAGCTTCTATAACCACCTCCGCGATGCCAAGCAAGTGAGCTTTCCCGATTACCTTATGCACTCCCTTGGCCTTGCCATTGAAAAGAGTAGGAAAGCGTCATCCCCTCCCATCCATCAAGGCCTCATGGCAGTCATTTACAGGCATGCCCTGGCCATGCGCCCTCCTCCTCAGGTTGTCAACCCCTTGAATTCCCAAGCCCCCCGCAATGTGTCCTCTCCTGTGCAGGGCCAAGCCTCCAGCCCCTCCAGAAATAGCCCTCCCAGTGCTGACGGGCCTTCCCCCTACAGCTGCTCCGCTCGTTCTCGGCCAAAACGTAGTATTGGTGGCAAATCCTCCGTTCCAGGCAGATCCTCCCAGCGTCTGAGGAAAGCCAGAAAGGAAGAGAAGGATGTCCTTCCGCAGCAGATCCCGTCGGACACTGAGAGTGATAGGGAGATTCGTCTTGGCAATTCTCTTCTGGACCTGGCTTCAACCATTCTCACTACTGTCAATTCCATGATTAAAATCCTGAAGCAGGACCAGAAGCGCCAGAATTCGGAGGATCAGGAGGATCGGGATTAGCAGTTCCTGGTGTCTTGGTTGTTTTGCTTCCGCTTTCCTTGTTCCAGTTTTTTTGGCCTTTACTTGTTGTTCTCTCGGGTTTGTTCCGTTTCGTTTTTTGGTTTTCCAGGCCTAAATGCCTTTTTTGCAGCCTCTAAGATTTTAGTCTAAGGTCTGCTTTACTTGCAATTAGGCTTATTTTTACAGCCAAGAGGTATGATACATCATTAGATGTTTGGCTAATTTTGTACATAAGGTTTTGGGATCCTCTATAAAAACCCACTGTTAATATATTAAAATAATTACCAAAAAAAAAATATAAACTATCTTCTTTACATTTCTACATAATCTATATCTTACAAATATAAACTATGCTATCTACCTTGCAACATAATCCATATTTCAATATAAACTATGTTATCTAGCTCATAACATAATCCATATTTAATTACAAACTATGTTATCTACCTTATAACATAATCCATAACTTTCAATATAAACTATGTTATCTACCTCAGAACATAATCCATATTTAATTACAAACTATGTTATCTACCCTATAACATAATCCATAACTTTCAATATAAACTATGTTATCTACCTCATAATATAATCCACCTTGAATTAAAAACTATGTTATCTACCTTATAACATAATCCATAACTTTCAATATAAACTATGTTATCTACCTTATAACATAATCCATAACTTTCAATATAAACTATGTTATCTACCTCATAACATAATCCATCTTTAATTAAAAACTATGTTATCTACCTTATAACATAATCCATAACTTTCAATATAAACTATGTTATCTACCTCATAACATAATCCATCTTTAAATACAAACTATGTTATCTATCTTATAACATAAACCATATTTCAATATAAACTATGTTATCTACCTCATAACATAATCCATTTAATTACAAACTATGTTATCTACCTTATAACATAATCCATAACTTTCAATATAAACTATGTCATCTGCATCATATCATAATCTATCTTTAATTACAAACTATGCTATCTACCTTATAACATAATCTATAACTTTCAATATAAACTATGTTATCTACCATATAACATAATCTACAAATCAAACTATTTTTATTTTATTCCATAAATCAAAGTCCCATACCTTTAATCTATAAAATAATCCATTCCCTTTATTTAATAAATCAAAGCTTCATTCTTTAATTCAAAATAAAATATTTCCTTCATTTCATTAATCAATGTCCCATACCTTTAATCTATAAAATAAATCATTTCATTTTATTTAATAAATCAAAGTTTCATTCTTTAATTCATAAATAAATTATTTCTTTTATTTCATAAATCAAAGTCCCATACCTTTAATCTGTAAAATAAATCATTTCCTTTTATTTAATAAATCAAAGCTTCATTCTTTAATTCATAAATAAACTATTTCTTTTATTTCATAAATCAAAGTCCCATACCTTTAATCTATAAAATAAATCATTCCTTTTATTTAATAAATCAAAGTTTCCTTTCTTTAATTCATAAATAAACTATTTCCTTTATTTCATAAATCAAATTCCTATACATTTAATCTATAAAATAAACCATTTCCTTTTATTTAATAAATCAAAGCTACATTCTTTAATTCATGAATAAACTACATTACTCTTTCAATTGAACGTAATTTACTTTTATTATAAAGATGGATCATATCCTATCAATTGAACATAATTTATTTAAAATATAGATTATATCATTTAAAATATTGTTTCTAATGTTTTATTATAACCATTAAATAAATATGCAAATGTTATAAACATAGACCATATCCTTCTACGTTGAACATAATCCACTTTCTTTAAAATATAGATTAGATCATTTAAAACATGGTTTCTAATGTTTTATTATAACCATTAAATAAATCTGCAAATGTTATAAACATAGACAATATCCTTCTATATCCTTCTACGTTGAACATAATTCACTTTCTTTAAAATATAGATTATATCATTTAAAACATGGTTTCTAATGTTTTATTATAACCATTAAAAAAATCTGCAAATATTTCAAATATAGACCATATCCTTCTATGTTGAGTTCTTTAAAATATAGATCATATCATTCTATGTTGAACATAATCCACTTTTTTTAAATATAAATTATATCATTTAAAACATGGTTTTTAATGTTTTATTATAACCATCAAATAAATCTACAAATGTTATAAACATAGACCATATCCTTCTACGTTGAACATAATCCACTTTATTTAAAATATAAATTATATCATTTAAAACATGATTTCTAATGTTACCATCGATCATTTGGTTATAAGTCCAAAATTATTTTTAATGAACTATGGGGTCTGTGACCAATTAAGGCCACCACATGGCCCATGCACCACCAACTAGCACGTAGTGACCGCCACTTGGTTGTCACCATGACCACTAAATGGTGGTCACTCTGCTAAGGGAGCCTTCACCCTTAAAACCACCACGGTCTTCATAGCATGGTAGAGGTGAGATTATTCACCCTAAATAAATCAAAAGGGGATTAAATTATGCACTAACCATTGATAACCAAATAGGGAAAGATTATTCACCCTAAATAAATCAAAAGGGGATTAAATTATGCACTAACCATTGATAACCAAATAGGGAAACATGTGAAGGGAACTCAACACAGGTTAGTGGTTTTAGCAAGGAAGAAATGCCACACGTTAACAACAAAGTGGAAGCGGTTCTACAACCTAACATCCGCCAAGTTCCTCAGCATTTGGCTAACAAGCTTAGTGAGGCTTGGGCCTAAAAAAAAAATCTATCAAACCCCAGGTATGCTCCATGCGGGACTAATATCTTTACTGAACAACTAATCAGACGTCTCATGCTTCGTTGACTACGTAGAGAATCTCGTCAAAGGGCGATGTAGGAGTGTCCATACGGTTCAAAACCTTACATCAGGTGAACTAGAATTTTTAAACAAACTCAACCATACCCCTAAAGACCCATGATTGGTAATTAAACATGGTTAAATCATCCCGTAAAATACAACATAATAGGGGGGTTTCACAGTTTGGAGTTAAAATCCCTCTAAAACCCAAGCCATCTAAAAGACTTAACAAAGAAGACATCTACAAATAGTCTAAAAAAGTACGTCAGAAAGGACATAGGCATAGAGGAATTCAACGTCCTAATGGTAAAAAGGACTACAACAATTTAAACAACCTTAAGATGGCTTTCGTCACTTGGGGAGATTCAACAACAATCGACCATGAGAGATTGAATGCTCGACTTGAACATATTAAGGTTAATATTGCTTCAGACCACATTCTACTAGGTGTAAATAAAACCATCATTACACATATTTAAAACATATGACTTTTATTCTAATCCATACTAGGATAAATTTAAATCAAGCTAGTTTCAAATTTATGGTAATCAAAGGAAGATCCAAACTTATGAGCCTACCTAGATCTTTCTCCTCTTTCCGACCTCCAATAGTTTCTTCATAGTTTCTTTTGTCGCATCTCTCGTGACATCCTTCTCCTTTTTTTTTTTTTAAACCAAAACCTCCTTATCCTCTACTATCGAGACCCACACCCAACTATCTGTGCCTCCAAGTCCTCTCTCTACATAAATGCTTACCTACCCCAATTGAAGGCTTCTTGTTCCCAAGGTGGCCAAATTTTCCAAAATATAAATTTTATTTCTAAAACTCCAAAAATATCTCCTTTTTTACAAATAAACTACCTCTTTTATTATAAGCACTTTTATTTATAATATTCATTCATTATAAACATTTTTATAATATTTATTTTTTATGAATACCTCTTATGTTTTCAATATTCTTTTACTTTAAATATAATATACCTCTTTTAAAAAAATATTCTATTATTTATAATAGTCCCTTATTATATTTAATATTTTATAATAGTCCTTTATTGTAAGTATTCCCTTATAATAGTCTATTATTAAGATAAATAATAACCTTCTATTATAAAAATTCATTTATTTATAAGTCTTTCTTTAGGATAAATAATAATATACTTCTATTTTAAAAATTCCTTTATTTATAATAGTATTTCATTATAAATATTCTCTTATTTATAATATTTATTTATTATAAATATTTTAATTATAATTTTCATTTATTACAAATACTTTTTTGAAAAGCCCCATTTTTTAAACATTCCTTCGTCCTTGGGGTCGATTCTTGACATAGCATAGCTATTTATTTACAACATAACTAAGCTAAACAATACATAGTTTTCATTCCAAAAAGGCCTACCAGGGAGGGTCATGACACACTACAACTATACATAGTTGCTACCAAGCATGCCCTCAAAACCTGATTAGCTCAATATGATGACCAACATCAATAAAGGGCCATCTAATATATAAGCAAAACTTTGGTGAGTTACAAAACTCGTTACACATCATTGGAAATATATGCCTGGTAGTTGTTTTCTCATCTCTCAAATTAAGATATTATATGCTTAGCCAAAAGACCTATGTCATAGTAAGAATCGATCCCCTACAATATCTCATGTCAAAACCATACCTATTGGGAAGAACTGCCAATTTGGTCATAGCCCTTAGTGAATTTGACCTTGAATTCATTAGCTAAAAATCATTAAAAGATAAATTTATAGTTGATCAACTTGTTGCTACATCTTTAGAACAAAGCATCCCATAAATATCTCCTTCCTTGATGAGACATATCTAGCTATAAAAGCCCAAGATATTGAATCCTAGATCTTGTACTTTGATAGAGCTAGATTTATTAAAGGTGCAAGGGTAGAAATCATTTTGGTCACATCATAACAACTTATACCATTATCCTTTAAACTATGTTTCTCATGTACAAATAACATGACAAAATACAAAGCACTAATTTTAGGTCTTAGAGCTGCATTGAAGCTTGAAATTAAAACCTTGATGGTATATGGTGACTCACAATTGGTGATTAACCAAGTCAACGGTGTTTATCAAACCAAGGATGATAAACTAAAATATTACAAAGACATCATAGATAAGTTGATAGCTTATTTTGACCAAATCAACATAGAAGCCATCCCATGATCTAGCACTTGCCATGTCAATGTTATGGCCACAACAGTGTCTTTTATCCCTTTAGAACTAGAAGATGAAGAAGCTTCCATTTTCCTAAGATCTATAAAAGAGCCTTCCACGTTAAAATCATATCTACAACATCTAAACATTTGCATCATTGAATCAAATTCACCCCAAGAACCTTGGTATCAAGATATCCTTATATTTCTCAAAGAAGGGATACTCCCTGAAGGATTCAATTATCAAAAGAAAATATAATTTTGGTTAAAAGCTTATAATATGTCATCATTGGAGATATCTTATATTGATGCTCTTTCAAGGGCATACTCCTTAGATGCATAAATGCAAAGGAAGCCCAAAAAATCATCAAAGAAGCCTATTTTGGATCATGTGGTGGATATTTTAGTGGATTAGACATAGCTAGAAAGCTCTTTGGGATGGTTTAATACTGGCCATCTATGGAGAAGGACAACTATAACTACGTTAGGAGATGTGATAAATTTCAGTGACATGATAACCTTGTCCACACTCCTTTCCAAGAACTGCAACCAATCATATTGCCTTGGCCCTTCTCCTCTTGGATATTAAACATTATAGGTAAATTCAACCCTTAATCATCTGATGGCCATAATTTAATTATTATATCCAGGGTTATGCATAAGAGGTCAGCCCCAAAGTGTATTTATAAAATTGGGGCGAATCTAGTCCTAAGGTGTGTAAACATTGGGGTGAATTTTTCAAAAATTTGCAAAAAATTATCAAATATTGGTGATTTTTTGAAAATTATGTAGCAAAATTTTCAACCTTAAAAATGGCTACTGACAGAAGTGACTGTCACAAGGTGACTGATAGAAGCGACTGTCAAGCGGTGACTGTCAAGCGATTACTGTCAAGCAGTGACTGTCAAGTTATGATTGTCAAAGGTGACTATCAACTGGCAACTTTCAAGAGGCGACTGTCAAGCGACGACTGTCAAGAGGCTATTGTCAAGAGGCGATTGTCAAGTGGTGACTGTCAAGTGGTGAATATTAAGTGGTGACTATCAAAAGGTGATTGTCAAAGGGTGACTGACAAGAGGCAACTGTCACATGGTGACTATCACAAGGTGTCTGTCTCAAGGCGACTATCACATGGTGACTGACACATGGCGACTGTCACTTGGTGACTATCACATGGCGATAGGAAGAATACGACCGCCAAATATCATCAATAAGATGATGCCACGTATCCTCTCCTTTGCCACGTGTCACACATCCATTGAATTTAGGCATGCAAACTTCTATAAATAGAATAGTAGCATCATTTTCACCTTTCGCACGATGATTTACAAAGCAATTTCAGAGCGTTTTCCAGTATTTTTAGTGTGTTTTCTATAGTGGTTTTAGACATTTTCCAAGCGATTTTCTAAGCATTTTTTAATTATTTTCAAGGTGATTTCTTATCGTTTTCAGGATATTTTTAGATCTTTTCAGGTGGTTTTTTGAGCATTTTTGGATTGTTTTTAGGGCATTTCCCAACATTTTTAGAGTGTTTTAAGAGCATTTTCAAAGATTTACAAAGGGTTATCAGAAATGGCTAGTAGTTCTTCTCCTCTCCCTTCTAAGGTATCATTCAAGAGCTACTATTACCTAAACGTTAAAAATATTTTTAACACTCCTGGGAAAGATTCCAACTGATTTTACACCTTCGAAGTTATTGGAGTTATGAAGATACCACAGTTGGACTTCAACGTCTCCCTGATGCAATGTATTGTTAGTTCCTATAACCATGATGTGTCCACTGTATAGATTTAAGTTGATAACAAGGATGTTGTTTTTACTATGAACCCCTTGGATATGCAGCAATTAACAGGATTATCATTTTCGGATGGTCTCCTTGTTAACAACCAATACGTATTGACTAATTTTGACAAATCAACGATGGAATCCAAATATAGCCTGAATCCAAACCATTTGAAGGGTAAGTTTTTGAAAATTTTATTTTTGTTTATCCTTAATTTTGATGTATTGTTGTTTTCAATGTCCATTCTCTAATAATGTTCTCTCTGTTTTTTAGTTAATTCTTCTAAATCAAAAAGGGGTTTGAACATTTCCAACGTTACAGATAAATTTCTTTATGCCTGCATTGAATTGTTCTTGGGAAAACTTATTCTGCAGGGGTGACCTACAAAAATACCGTTTTGGGCTTTGTCATTGTTGATTCATTGTATTGATGGAGGCAGATATGATTGGTCCACTCATATTTCTAACCGCCTGAAACAGGACCTTCATCCTGTGCTGAAAATTCAATCTACGTATACAATAACCTCCAACAACTATATTTTTTATCTTTTTCATGAAGCATATTACAATATTCAACAAAACAATCCTCCAACTGAATTGCACCCAGATTTGTTGCATATTGGGTTAACTGAGAATGAAATACAGGTAAAATTATATATTAGAATAGTCTCTTTTCTGTCTTTTCAATCAATCTTGTTATTTTCTAATTTTCTTTTGAAAATAGAGAAGAGTAGCTCACTCATCCAGTAAAAGGGATACCACCATCAGGATTCAATAAGCGTCTGGCGATTCTAACTCGCAGTCGTAATCATCACCGATACCTTCCACCTATAAATTTAGGAGGTCTCCTGATGGACAACATTCATGTGCTGCTCCTCTTACTTCTGGATATGCATCTGTTGCAGTCGATGTTGAGGAAGTAACCTCCATCTCACAAGGTAACTATTCAAAAGTACTATTTTAAATAATGTATTTTAATAATATAAAATTATATTTAGTTTGAGAAAATATTTTAACTATTTTCAGAGCAAAGGACAACACTTGCACCATCAACAACAACGATTGCAGATTTTGAGTCGGGTATGTTTAGTTAAAATTGTTATATTTTAATAGCATTATATTTAATTAATTTATAATTTTCATGTTAAATTTTGCAAAGGGACCAGCTAGATTTAAAAGACTCAGGAAAAAATGCTTCCACCGGGTGCACAATAGGAAAAGAAGCCAATCGTACCGCAAGTCCATCAACATCAAGTTCGTCTATAGCTTTTCCATCAATCACCACAACATGCACCATCAATAAGGAACCAATCTCACATGCATGGGAAAAAGTTCCTCACATCGTCGCATTAGCCACTTTAAGGAACTAGCAGTCAATTAAATACACAGACTCAAACTGTGGGTCAGTTTGTTATTTTAGGGACACCATTCCTAATTTTAACACTTGATAATTTATCAAATGTAGAAAGCATGTCTCAAATTTCCCCTCTAGATGAAAATCTGGAAGATAATTTTATGTATCAGGATATGAATAATTTGAATTTACCACTAAAGACAGGTGATCTTCTTCATGGTCTAGTGTTAGATGATGAAGCATAGGAGAATGTCGAAGGAGATGTCACTGATGTTTTTTCCTCTTCCCCCCACCAGCAAGTCGACACCGATCATCATCCGATCGATGATGATAAAATATACTTTTCAAAAAATATTTTATTAGAAAAAAGTTGTAGGGCTAATGTTACTAATAATATTCATGTAGATATTGATACATTAAGACAATGGGAAAAACATGCCAAGGTTATGATCAAAGCAATAAATGGTCGATAAAAGAACTTCGAACATAGAAAGGAACTATTTTCAAAGGTAGAGAATGAGCGACAAAATCTCGATGCTTTGTTACTAAAATTTGAATCTAGCCTCGTCAAGGCCAATTCTACAAGCAGTGATGAAGTTTTAGCCATTATACTTGACCTATTAGAGAACTTTAATGTCGAGGCCCAAGAATATTTCAATGAATGGGAACTAGATAAGAAGAAAATAGCAGTGGAAAAAACTACAAGACTATAGTAGATGTAAGTATTACACATATTTGAAAATCATTTTTTTCTTTAATATATTTTTTAATTAATATAAAATTTTCTCTTGTATTTTGCAATCTAATTATCATTATTTAAAGAAGCAAGTGTTAGCCATGAAAACGTGGATCAGGACAGCAAAAATTAGTGTGATTAATGCTATTGAATTGAAGAAGAGACTACACTACACTGTTCGAGAAAATAATTGGCTGAAGAAACTTATCAAATATAAGGAAAGAAAGACGTTTCAAAAGCCAAGACAACAAAGAGGCACAGGAAATGAAATGAAGGGTCAGAAAAGGGAGGCGGAGAGTCACGCCAGAGATTTTAAAAGGGGAAGCGAAGGTATGCACAAGGGGTTGGAAATGGTTGAGATAAAGTTGCAGACATGAAGGCCAGAGGGCCATTCTGGACCGGTTTGAGCTGTTTTCTTCCAAGGTCGAAAAACAGCGAAGACAGAGTTACAGTCGAAAACTGCAGAGGCAGAGTTACAGACGTGAAGGCAATAGGCCCATTATGTGGACCTA